>CM032450.1:32739354-32751854 GCA_019049505.1 Pachyrhynchus sulphureomaculatus
ATAAATCTTCGAGAAATTTTATAACCTTTTCCTTTTGCGAGTCAAAATAGAATTTTATCGCATAAAATAGCAATGAAATATTCGTCGATAAAGAATAACTTATGTCTATCAAATAAGTAATAGCATTTTCTTACTCCTATATTTTATACACAGCTTAATAACATTTGTATCTGTTAAACTTTATTATTCATAAAATCCCTGCTGTGCATATGTTTGTGAATGTATCCAAGATAATTTCGGCAATCACTAAACGAACCTTAACGAGGTTGTGTTATTTGATAGAGATTAAGAATATTGTGAAGTACATTTGTTGATTTTTAACATGGCTAAAGGGTAAATCGTGACTCTTACAATCTCCGCTCTTTTTTCTGAAGTCTTATTTATACCAAAAAACCAGAAATTTTTGGAATATTTTGCTGGTGGATACTGTTGTTATTTGCGATTTTTTACCTATGGTACGTAAAAAACATCCAAATTAAAGGTCTTTACTATGCCTTTTTATGATAAAAATCCCAAGTTCTGTAGAAGAGAAAAAATTAGATTAATGTCCGAAGCTTATTTACATCCACATCTACATGAGAACTGAGATTTTATCACTAAATTTCTCATGTAAACCACTATTCTCTCTCTCTCTCTCTCAATCCTTTCACCCCAATAGGAGTACCGGTGACACTATGCAGTTGCTGCCTCAACTGTCAATCTTCAGGCATCTCGATCATGCGCCAGTTGACTTGACTCGTGCATACCCATCCCAAGGAGAGATCTTACTTGGTCGAACCATCTTGTCGGAGACCGTCCCCTTGATTTTTTACCTTCTACCTTCCCCGTTACTAAAAGCTTTTCCATGGCATCCACTTTCCTTATAATGTGACCAAAATATTTCAGGTCTATTAATTCTATTTGAAAGTCGGTCATTTATACCAAGCTATTCAAGAATAGATACATTAGTACGGTATTCGGTATATGATACTCTGAGGATTCCTCGATATGCCCACGTTTCAAACGCATCGATTCATCTTTTGTCAGCTTGTTTAATGATCCATATTTCCGATGCATAAGTTGCTATGGGGAATATAAGGCTGAATATTTATATTTTTTGTGACAGCTGGATCGTTCCAGACCTTAGTGAGTTTGATGGTCGAGTTTCTAGACATTGCCAAACGTCTTCTTACGTCCACTTCACAACCACCATTGTTAGTTATGAGGGATCCCAAGTAGCTGAAATGGTCGACAACAGTGAAACCAGCAATTTTATTTATGTGTGACAGATCTGCATTACGACTAACAATCATTACTTTGGTATTCGCTTTATTAATTGTCAAACCATAGTCTTTGCTAGTGATATCCAGGCGCTCCATAATTGATTCCAGGTCTTGTATTGAAATTGCAAGTATCCGCATATCTAAGGTTACTTAGGTTTTTGCCATCGATTGTCATAACATTATTACCGACTCGTTTGCATAAATGCGTCTAGAGAACATAAAGTTAGACCTCTCATATTAGGCAAAGCAAAAAACCCTAGGTGCTTTAAGAACTTTACTCTCCCTCTGGATTACGATTATTCAAAAAATGCTTGATCACTGTGGACATTTTTAAGAATTGGTTTTATAGATGCTTTGTTCTCAGGTAAGTCAGCGAATATGCAATATGAAAATGTTCGAATTAACTAAATTCGCGTATATACATTTTCAGGTCAATACATTTTTAAAACAAAAAGGTTTACCCGAAACTGCCATTCTGTTATTGGATAATACCCCAAGCCATCCGCCTGCAACAGATCTACAAACCGATGATGGAAAAATCTTGATTCAGCCAATGGATCAAAATGTTGTTCGAATCACAAAACTTTACTACAGGTCAAGTTTGTTGTCATCAATTTTATCTTCAGAATCTGAAGATCTCTCAAAACTTTTAAAGGGTTTAACAATAAAAGATGCTATAATAAACCTATCATTAGCTTGAGGTTGACACGATAAAAAAATCTTAGAAAAATATTTTGGATTTCACTGAAAAGAGTAATAATTACAATCTCCGCTCTTTTTTCTGAAGTCTTATTTATATCAAAGAACCAAAAATCTACTATTGTACCTATATCCCTTCTAAATATGCTTTTTTTTCTGAAAGACATCAAAAAGGTAATTTGTTTTAACTTTAAAGTAAGCCATTTTAAGATCTCCAATCAATTTTACCATATCTAATAGCAATACCATCTAAAGGCGGTATTGTGTTCGGAAGAAAATCACCTTAAGGTAGTTCACTCGTGACAATCGGAGCCAAAAAAATTGTCCGATAGTAAATATAAAAAGTTTAAAATATCCATTGGAAGAGTATTTTATTTTTGTCGGAGACTATTCGTTACATGGAAACTTTCATATGCATTCACACACTTTTAATGAGAATAAATGTGGCAACGCTGCTAATGCGTATACCAAATACTCTATAGAAATGACGTTTATATAGTTTATTTAGGTTATTTATTATACTTCGTGTATATTTAAAATAAAAAAAAAATATAATTATATAAAAAATGTTTTTTGATTATAATCAGTTGCGACATAAAAGCAAATTTGCAAAGGAAGAACTCATCAATAAACGTAAAAAAGTATTTCGGCAATGGATGATGCTAAAAAAATAAAAACTGAAGAGTCTAACCTGTGTAGTGCTCGAAGGATAGTTGAGTTATCTGAAAAATTTAAAGTGTTTGTGTAAAAAAGTCCTTTCACTTGAAAAGAAAACTCATGAAAAACGTTTAGGTCTTAATTCAATATTAGACATTTCTTGTAATGAATGTGGTGTTATAACGAAAGGACCGACTGGTAAAATGCATATTACAAATAATAAGGTTAAACATTTGGATGTCAACACCAAAGCTGTTCTAGGTAAATATTTATTTACTATATATATATACATATATATATATATATATATATATATATATATATATATATATATATATATATATATATCATATTTTTATAAACTTAATTATTTGTTACTTTTGAAGGTGGTGTTCATTCAGGTTTCAGGTGCCCTCACTACATTGAGCAAACTACTAGCTTTAATGAATATATCTCCAATATCATGAAATTTATATAAAATATATGAACGTGAAATTGGTCCAGCAATGGAAGAAGCTGCCAAGGACAGTTGTAGGCGTAGTGCACAAGAAGAGCGTCAGTTAATTATTAATAAAATTGATGAATTGAATGAATAAAAAATTTTGACATCTAGATTGAAAATGATATCACTGAGAAATAAATGAAAATTAAATTAAATACTCCTCAAAAATTACGGAATGTTTAAAAAATATATTGTAATTTTTTTTTATTTCCACAATTAATTGACTAAGGCTTTGCAAAAGTTGATAAATCTATTTTCTAATCAATTGTAAATATTTTATACTTAATTAAAATAATTAATTTTATATCCAATTTAATTAAAGATATTAATTAAATGAGTAATCTCTATAGAATTGTACAAAAATTAAGTTTACAAATATTTTTATTTTTTTCTTTCTGTGATCTATTTTTGATTTAACTTTTATAATGCGATATCGATTGAAGAATATTTGTAAACAATAAAAATCAATTAATGAGGTATTATATGAAAATAAAACTGATTTAAATATCATTACATTGTCAAATCCTAAAATTTCATATTCATTTAGTTTTTTTCTTTACTTCTCATTTAGGCCACAAGATTTATTTGAAGATCTTTACCCTCATTACACGACTCTAAAGACTTCCATTAATTCTAAGAACCCTGATAATAATAAGAATGGTACCTCCTCTGAAGTTAATGAAGAGTTTGATTTAGCAATAGGAGAAATTTTAGGTATTATAGTTTCTTATGATATAAATTGGAGTAAAAATTAATTTCATTCCAACAGTTTTTGAATTCTCTAAAATCTTGCATACTTGTTGCTCATAGTGAACGTTTTGATTCATTCGTCCCATTTAATTTAAGGTATAATTAATTTTGCAATGATAGAGGATTTTAAAAATATTGCTGGTTTTTCGGACACAGTAAGTCTTTTTAAAAAACGCTTTCCCGACCGAAAAGGCACAGAAATGTTTCAGCTCGAAAAGTTAGCGCATGATTTATTGCAAATAGCAGCAAACGAAAAATTCCATGAGGAATGACGTTGAAATCCTTGAGAATTTGGCAAGTGACTTTTGAGGAGAGAAGATTTAATTACAAGTTACATATCGTATAAAGAGTGCGTCATAAAATATTAATACTACCATCTTTAACGCGTTTAAAAAGTGTTATTTCTGATCTTATGATTAAACTAGCCGTGCCCGCGGCTCCACTCGCGCGGACTTGATTCACTACTATCGTCACTGCTTATTCCTTATGTTACCTAACGTAATAAAATATCTGCCGTTATTTCCCCTTATCTCCCATTATTTCTCCTTATCTCCCATTATCTCACCATAACTCCCATTATCTAGACTTATCTCTGCCTATCTCCCATTATTTCTCCTTACCTCCCATTATTTATACTTATCTCCAATTATCTCTACATAATTTCCATTATCTAGGATTATCTCTGCTCATCTCCCATTATTTCTCCTTATCTCCCATTATTTCGCCTTATCTCCCATTATCTCACTTTATCTCCCATTATCTCACTTTATCTCCCATTATCTAGGCTTATCTCGCAATATTTCTCCTTATCTCCCATTATTTCTCCTTATCTCCCATTATTTATACTTATCTCCCATTATCTCACCTTATCTCCCTAACGGACAGACAGACAGGCCGACAGAGTGACGTTGCATTTTATATATATTATAGATAGATAACCTGGCCAGAGAACATATGTATGTTTAAAAAAAGCTCGTAAATCGGATAAGTGGTTCTCCAGTGATAAGCGCACAGACGGACAGACAGAAAGACAGGCAGACAGACAGATAGAGAGACGTTGCATTTTATATATACACGTATTATAGAAGGAAGGTTATAGATGACCTGGCCAGAGAACAAATGTATGAATTAAAAAAAAACACGTAAATCGGATAAGTGGTTCTCGAGTGATAAGCGCACTAACGGACAGACAGAGAGACGTTGCATTTTAGATATATTATATTCTTTGCTACATGATATTGTTCCATATTTAATGCTTTAGGCAATGTATTGCAAGAGAACGCGTTAGATGCAAACTTTTCTCCGACTTGATTCACTATTATTCCTTATGTCACCTAACGTAATAAAATATATCCTATAACCTGGCCAAAGAACATATGTATGTTTAAAAAAAAAGCACGTAAATCAGATAAGTGGTTCTCCAGTGATAACAGCGCTAACGGACAGACAGACAGACAGAGAGACGTTGCATTTTATATATATTATAGATATTCTTTGCTACATGATATTGTTCCATATTTAATGGTTTAGCATGTTTAAAAAAAAGCACGTAAATCGGATAAGTGGTTCTCCAGTGCTAAGCGCACAAACGAAAAAATAGACAGAGAGACGTTTATATATATTATAGATGTAATAAAATATATATCTATAACCTGGTCAGAGAACATATGTATGAATTTAAAAAAATCACGTAAATCGGATAAGTGGTTCTCGAGGGATAAGCGCACTAACGGACGAACAGGCAGACAGAGAGACGTTGCATTTGATATATATTATAGATAGATTATTATTATTATTATATAACCTGGCCAGAGAATATATACATGAATTTAAAAAAAGACACGTAAATCGGATAAGTGGTTCTCGAGGGATAAACGCACTAATGGACAGATAGACAGACAGAGAGACATTGCATTTTATATATATTATAGATTATAGATATTCTCTGCTACATAATATTGTTCTATATTTAATGGTTTAGGCTGTATATTGCAAGGAAACGCGCTAGCGGCAAACTTTTTTCCGACTTCATTCTCTATTATCGTCACTGCTCATTCCTTATGCTACCTATCGTAATAAAATATAGCCTATAACCTGGCCAGAGAACATATGTATGTTTTTAAAAAAAAATACGTAAATCGGATAAGTGGTTCTCCAGTGATAAGCGCACTAACGGACAGACAGACAGAGAGACGTTGCATTTTATATATATTATAGAAAAATTGCATCTGAATGCATAACACTGGAAGATCTAAGAAGTTCTTGTGATAAAATAGGAATAGTGCAATTATTACTTAGTCGAAGAGACAATGGAAAACCACGTGTAACCAAAGATACGCGAGTAGTAAAGAAAGTAATTAATTACTTTACAAATAGTTGCCTAAGCAACTAACCTTTGTTAAAAAGTTCGTGACTTCACAGAGCGCTATGGAGAGAAGCATGCTTGGTATCTCCCTTAAAGATAGAATTTATAACGAGCAGATAAGGAGACAAACCAAAGTCACTGATATAACTCTCGAGGCAGCAAAAATGAAGTAACGATGGACAGGTCATGTGGCTAGATCACCCGGAGACAAATGGGTGTACAAGATTACGGAATAGAGACCCAGAGAAACAGGAAGAAGCATTGGACGTCTATAGAGACGATTGGTCGATGATATAAGAGTAGTAGTGGGCAAGCAGTGGTTAAAGGTGGCAAATAACAGGAAAGTATGGAAGAGATTAGAAGAGACCTACGTCCAGGAGTGGACGGACTTAGGTTAAGAAGAAGAAAAGAAGACAATAAAATAGAAAAATATGAAAACTTAACTAACCTGAACTAACCTATGTTACATTCGGCAAGGTTAGAATAGATCAACTAATAAATAGGCTCTATTTTTATAATACTCGTAATAGAAACTCCAAGGATAAATAAGCTAAATTTCAAATACCTGTTCACAGGTATTAACTATGAATTTCAACCATATTGTTTATATGAAAACGCAAACTCCGCATATTGTAAAAAGAATAAACTACAACTTGAATATTTAATATATAGTTCTATCTGTGGGGATTTTGCGTTAATATTCTTAATTAAGAATAAGCCTCCAGTTATCTTAATGTACTTCTTCTCATTGAAATGCAATATCCGTATCGGACGTAGGTGAATCTCTCGCCTTTACCTGTGGTTGGTACTTTTTTAAGTGTTCCACAGATAACAGGTACCTACAGTTTAAGGCCGGCTCCGAACAGCCAAAGTGACTACGAGTGATTTGCCATTGCCTTCTCGAGAGAGGCTACCGTCACGTTGTAAAGGATTGTTTATTATTATTTTCCCGAGCCGAGATACGAACCCATGTTGTTTGCGTGAAAAGCAGACACTTTACTTAATACACTATGACCGGCTCTCTTTTTCTTTTTTTTATGGGTCTAGCACACGTGCTGCAGGGAAGAGCTAAAGCGCTACAGGAACGACACGTGCGCGGAAAAAGCGATTCATGTTGTTCTTGAATCGCTGTAAATTGTATTTGGTGGGAAACACAGCCCTGGGCAAATTATTCCAAAGGGATGATGTTCTCCATATAAAAGACTGCTTGAAAAGCGTTGTGCGAGGAGTAACAAGCTGCACCTCATACGGATGTGAAGTATCAGAGCGACGTGTACTTCTAACAAGCACCGCTCTGGGAGGAATTAAGCGGGCTATATCCTTCTAACACTCTCAATGAAAATACTTGTAGAATAGACTCAAGTCGCCAACCGTTCTTCGATGTTCCAGCAAATCAAGGCCGCCGGTCAGTTCTGGGTCTCCAATCAGACGAACAGCCCTTCTCTGAACAGAATCCAACAAATGCAGTGTATGTTTGGGAGCGGAGCCCTAAACATGGGAGCAGTATTAAATAGTTGGTCGAATTTGAGCTTTGCAAAGAATTAACAGTTGTTGTGGAGTGTAAAGCGTTCCGGATCGAAATAATATGACATAACTATGTCGGGTTCAGCAACGTTAACTTTTTTAGAAAAAACTGCCGCCTGGGTTTTCGTAGCGTTAAATTCCACTTAGTTGCTGTTACCCCAAGATAGAATTTCTTCCAGGTGTTTGTTAAGTTAAATGACTTCCTGCTGTCTGCGGATATTCGTCTGAGCAGCCGATATTCGAGCGTTCAAAATGAATGAAGAGATAAGCCTACTGTCATCTGCAAAGCTGTAGAATGGCTGTGTCTTATTATACTAATGCTAATTACCACCACCAACACGGATCCCTGATCGAGACGGAGAGTTCGCCAGTCTTCTTGATCTGTTTTTAACCACCAATCCGGAGATTTACACGGTCAGCGTAAATCCACCGTTAGGTACTTCCGACCATAAACTACTTTCGACATCGAGTATTCTACCAATCAGTGACAAAGAGGCGCCCAAACCGCGCAAGATTTGGCACTACAAATCTGCTAAATGGGAAGATCTCATGGAATATTTTCGAACTTTCCCTTGGTTGGACGTTTGTTTTCGATCCGACGACCCATCTGACTGCGCCAGGGAGGTTTCCGATGTTATTTTGGCCGGCATGGATGCTTACATCCCTTTTTCGAAGAAATGCCCATCCAACGGCAAGCCTTGGTTTGACCTAAAATGCAAAGAAGCTGTTGCTTCTAAACATCTTGCATACCGACAGTGGCGTGAAGATCCTAACACCATAAATCGTAACATCTTTGTTCGTGCCAGGAACAGATGCAAATAAATTATCGACGAAACCAAGGAGGTACACAATCAACGGATTAGAAACAAAAACTTCTCGCTTGTCCCGGCGATTCCAGGTCCTTTTGGTCAGTCGCTAAGGCAGTTAGTCAAAATTTCACCAAATCCACCATACCACCACTCACACGGCCAGATAATTCTATTGCAACAACACCTGTTGAGAAAGCGAACTTGTTGGCTGAACTCTTTGCTTCACATTCTACTGTCGATTTCCAAGGAAATACACCACCTACTATTCCCATAGTGCAGTCAAGGATGCCCGATATTGTCTTCAGACAGCGTATCATAAAAACGTATTTTGATGAAGCTAGACACCAAAAAGGCTTCAGGCGCTGACGGAATACCTGCCATAGTTCTCAAGAACTGTGCGAGGGAACTAACACCAGTTTTCTGTAGACTTTTCAACCTATCCTACAGAAAGGGAATATTTCCTTCCTGCTGGAAATGTGCCACAGTTCAGCCGATACCTAAAAAAGGCAAGAAGACCTTGCCAAATAACTACCGACCAATCGCACTACTCTCAATAATATCGAAAGTCATGGAAAAGGCTATCAATCAGCATCTTCTAAAATATCTTGAAGGATTCAACATTATTAGTGATCACCAATATGGCTTTCGTAAAAATAGATCAACAGGAGATCTTCTGACTTATGTAACACATGTTTGGAACAACGCAATTGAACACTTTGGAGAATCTCGAGCGGTTGCTCTTGACATATCCAAGGCATTTGACCGTGTTTGGCACGATGGGCTGTTGGCTAAGCTACGTTCTTATGGTATGTCTGAAAAGTTCTGTTTGTGGCTCTCATGTTTCCTCAGAGAGCGTTCTTTACGAGTGGCAGTCGACGGATTTCTTTCTAACACCTTCACTATCAACGCCGGTGTGCCCCAAGGTTCCATACTGTCTCCTACTCTCTTCCTCATTTATATTAACGATCTGCTGGAAAGGACCGAGAATCCAATCTACAGCTTTGCAGATGACAGTACACTTATCTCTTCATTCACTTTGAACGCTCGGACATCGACTACTCAGACGAATATCCGCAGACAGCAGGAAGTCATTCAACTTAACAAAGACCTGGAAGAAATTCTATCTTGGGGTGACAGTAACCAAGTGGAATTTAACGCTACAAAAACCCAGGCGGCAGTTTTTTTCTAAAAAAGTTAACGTTGCAGAACCCGACATAGTTATGTCGGGGCACTCCATCCCTCTAACATCGTCACTCAATCTGTTAGGCGTTAATTTGGGAGCAAATATGTCCTGGCATGAACATGTTGCAGGCATAGCAAGAAGAGCTTCTCAAAAGTTGGGAATATTGTTTCGAACCAGAAAGCTTTACACTCCACAACAACTGTTAATTCTTTACAAAGCTCAAATTCGACCAACTATGGAATATTGCTCCCATGTTTGGAGCTCCGCTCCCAAACATACACTGCATTTGTTGGATTCTATCCAGAGAAGAGCTATTCGTCTGATTGGACACCCGGAACTGACCGACGGCCTTGATTCGCTGGAGCATCGAAGAACGGTTGGCGACTTGAGCCTATTCTACAAGTACTTTCATGGAAAGTGTTCGAAAGATGTGGCCCGTTTAATTCCTCCCAGAGCGGTGCATATTAGAAGTACACGTCGCGCTAATGCTTCACATCCGTATGAGGTTCAGCTTGTTACTCCTCGTACAACGCTTTTCAAGCAGTCTTTTATATGGAGAACATCATACCTTTGGAATGGTTTACCCAGGACTGTGTTTCCCATGGAGTACAATCTACAGCGATTCAAGAACAACGTGAATCGCTTTCTCCGCACACGTGTCGCTCCTGTAGCGCTTTAGGGACTTCCCTGTAGCACGTGTGCTAGACCCATATAAAAAAAAAAAAAAAAAACTCAGTATATATCACCACTACACCAAACACTTTATTTTTGCACTCGATGCGCGTTTCACTAACTATGTTAGCTTCATCAGGAGCGATGATTGACTGGCTACGCGTTCAAAGTAATCTTTCTTATCCAATATAACAACCTTATTTCCTTTATCCGCTTTTAAGTAGAAGACATCTTTCTTTTTCAATCCTTTAACTACTTTTATGTTTTTTCGTGAATTAGAATTTGTATTGTTAACCATGTTTTTCGATATCATCGCTCCTGATGAAGCTAACATGGTTAGCGAAACGCGCGTCGAGTGCAAAAATAAAGTGTTTGGTGTAGTGGTGATATATACTGAGTAGTATCATTGTGCCAAAGATTCCACATTCCCAACTTAGTAATGCTAAGTAATTAATGAAAATGTTGGTATTTCTATACTAATTAGCATTTGGTAAATTTTCCATTTAATGTTTACACAAGTACTCGTAAATTTAATTCGACAGTTCTACTAAAACTCTATTAGATATTTTTCTTTGTATTCCTATAAAAAAGCATTTTAAAGAAAATTAAAGCACCTAGAGTCGACTAAATAGGAAGCCGCAAAGAAGTTTTTAAATTTTACGAGAACTTTATCCTCTTATCAGGTGCGGTATTTTAGACGAAAAATACGGATATTTTGGGTATATTGATTTTAGAGTCGAGTGAAGAGAAAATCCCTATTATTTCTTTAACTCTATCATCATTCTCGGCGAATAGCGGGGCACTCAACTTCTCCATTCTCTTGAGTCGACAAGCTGAAAATCTGCAATGAATTTGGATACTATGTCACACTTTCGCGCGTGAGCAGACCATAAGACGACGAGTATAAGGGAATTAGTATCTTTGGCAATCTTTTTACATAAATATAAAAATAGTATACTTTTATACAGGGTTCGCCCAACAAAATAATCCTCTTTTTAATAAGAAAAGCGCCAGTATCTGAATTTTTCTAGCTTGATTCCTCGGCACTAATGTCTTTTAAAACTGTTTTATGTATTGTATGTATTCTTTACAGATGTGACTAGTCAAAATGCTGATCTTTTGAATCCGTGAATCGTGAGTTGTTCAATAAGTCAGACAAAAATGGAGAATTCGTAAGTTTTTGAGATTAACATTTTTTATTTCTCCCGCAAGACTCCTTGGGATCTAATTTTTTTTGGCCCTTCTAGATAATATAATTTATTCTAACTCTTCGAAATAATTCTCTAGCTGTTCACCTACTTTTTGATGAAAATTTCTTTCTTGAAAGCCATTTCTTCATGTTTGGAAGCAGATAGTAGTCGAAGGGAGCCAAATCTGGAGAGCAGGGAGATCTGAAGTAACTTTCTATCGTAATTTTAATAATTTTGCGCTCATAATAGCAGAAGAGTGACCTGGTGAGATATTGTGATAAATTACAATGGTATTTTATACCAAATATGGCGTTATTCCTATATTTTGTGATTTAAACTGTCTGGAGGGATCCAGAGGCCCATTATATACGCTAGTAAAAGTTTTTATTGGTTGACTGTAAAGGTTGCAGTCAAAAAACCGACCATTCAGCATCAATAAAACCATATGAGAAAATGTCGAAACGTCGGCGACTGGCAAGTCCATATAACACTGATCAAGTGTTATGTACTCTCGGACTTATAAGGAAAAATGGCACCATACGTCTCCTGCTCACTTTTTTCCTGGTGATTAAGATGCTGTGAAGTATATATCGTTTAAAATATCAGGTTTTAATGCTGGTATTAAGCCATTCTATTGTGTGAAGAAATCAAATTTAATACTTATTTTAGAACTATATGGTTGCAAGGGAAGTATTAAGCGAATCACTCTACGTAAGTTTTTAAATTTAAGACCTTATAAAAAGTAACTGTTTTCTTTAATCAGCTAACCCAAATAAAAAAATCAAATTACAGCTAATAATACCTAGATTCGAGTACAATTCAACGGTCGTAATTAATATGTTTTACACAATAACAATTATAATTAATTTCTCACTGGTGTCACTAAT
>CM032450.1:32756854-32821854 GCA_019049505.1 Pachyrhynchus sulphureomaculatus
GGACTTTTCATACCAGCCTCGTATATATATATATATATATATAATATATATATATATATATATATATATACTTTCGATGGTTGCCAACAATTCCAGGTGTTTTGGGTCAGTCGCTAAAGTCACTCATACAGCCAGATAATACTATTGCAACAAACACCATTTGAGAAAGCTAACTTGGTAGCTGAACATTTTGCTGGGAACCACCAACTATTCCCAAAGCGCAGTCAAGGATGGCCGATATTGTCTTCAGATAGCGTATCCTAAAACGTGTTTTAATGGTCTAGACAACAAAAAAGCTGACGGAATACCTGCCACAGTACTCCAAAAATGCGCGAGAGAACTAACACCAGTTTTCTACAGACTCTTCTACCTATCCTGCAGAAAGGGAATATTTCCTTTCTGCTGAAAGTGCGTTATAGTTCAGCCGATACCCAAAAAGGTAAGAAGAAATTGCCAAATAGCTAGCGACCAGTCGCACTGCTTTCAATAATATGGAAAGTCATGGAAAAGGCTATCAATCAGCATCTTCTAAAATATATTGAAGTGTTGAATATTATTATTCGACCATCAATGTGACTTTGGTAAACAAAGATCGCCAGACGATCTAACTCATGTAACACACGTTTGGAACAATGCGATTGAAGACTTTGGAGAATCTCGAACGGTTATATTTAACCGCTACAAGAACCCGCGGCAGTTTTTCCTAAAAAAATTAACATTGCTGAACCCGACATAGTTATGTCGGGGCACTCCATTCCTCTAACATCGTTACTCAATTTGTTGGGCGTTAATTTGCGAGCAAATATGTCCTGGCATGAACATGTTGCAGGCATAGCAAGGAGCGCTTCTCAAAAGTTGGGAATATCATTTCGAACCAGAAAATTTTACACTCCACAACAACTGTTAATTCTTTACAAAGCTCAAATTCGACCAGCTATGGAATACTGCTTCCATGTTTGGGGCTCCGCTCCAAAACATACACTGCATTTGTTGGATTCTGTTCAGAGAAGAGCTTTTCGTCTGATTGGAGACCCGGAACTGACCGGCGGCCTTGATTAGCTGGAACATCGAAGAACGGTTGGCAACTTGAAACCTATTCTACAAGTATTTTCATGGAAAGGGTTCGAAGGATGTAGCCGGCTTAATTCCTCCTAGGGCGGTGGATGTTAAAAAATATACGTCGCGCTAATACTTAACATCCGTATGATGTTCAGCTTGTTACTACTCCTCGTACAACGCTTTTCAAGCAGTCTTTTATATGGAGAACATCATCCCTTTGGAATAATTTGCCCAGGACTGTGTTTCCCACCGAGTACAATTTACAGCGATTCAAAAACAACGTAAATCGCTTTTTTTCCGCACACATGTCGCTCCTGTAGCGCTCTAGGGACTTCCCTGCAGCACGTGTGCTAAACCCGTAATATATATATATATATATATATATATATATATATATATATATATATATATATATATGTATATATATATATTACAAGCTTTTATTTGACACCCCACTCGATGACCTAGTAATTTTTTTTCTTTTCCTTTCGATTTCACCCCTTAAAACTAACCTCTTAAGTCAAAATTTAAATTTCAAAACTGCACGGCTCTGATGAGGCTATTAATTCCTATATTACTGCCAAATTTAATTTTTCTATGTCAAATAGCTTCGGAGAAAATCGGGTGTGACAGACAGACAGACGAACACCGAGGTGATCTTATAAGTGTTCCGTACGGAACACTAAAAAGACTTCCTTATAATTTTTTTTTACGTTGCTGCTACAATGCAACAAATGTTTTGAAAAAGGAATTTTTTGCGGTCAGAAATATTATTTTAATATAAATATCAAATAATTAAAATATGCATACATAGATCCGTTATCCACTATTATATGGTAGTGAATTAAATTCATTTAACAACGAAACTAACAGGAAAATACGATAAATTGTGCTAATAGTTGATTTTACTTAGGACTGTAGTAATTTGACAAACCCTGTTACTCCATCTTACAATTTATTAATGGTTAAAAAAATAATTTTAAAATTTAGAATCGTTCCTTAAAAATATATATTGCTAAATTTTAATAAACATTAAAGTTAATGGTAAATTGGATAGTTTAAAGTTACTGCGATAAAGTCCGAAATATATTAAAACTTTATATTACATAATAAAAAGGGACTTAATCCAAAGGCAAACTAGAGCTAATGTAGGTCATCTTCGCATAAAAAGGATCATTTATAAGGCATTACACAAGACGGTAAATGATACGACCACCGCTTTTAATAATCGCTGGGTAGTGAGATGGTCTCCATAGCTGTGGTCTATGTTAAAGCTCCAGCTAATCCCGGATTAGTAATGTCGGCGTAACTACAATACTAATTTGTTGATTCTGCTACAACGACGTTGAGTTATTGCTGAAACTTCCACATATGCTGGTTACGCATAGTTAACAATATTGAGCATTGAATCAGGCTAATGTCGAGAAATACATTTCATGTTTGTTGAGCTGTATTTTATAGAATTTTGTTCAGAAGCCTATGTTGCCTATCAAATTTATGACCCTATGGAACTACGTAAATGAGTTAGTTAATCCTTTGTGAATATACAATGATATGATTGATTTGAGGTTAGCAATTTGTTCCTTGTTACATGCGACAAATAGATATATTTAGTCTTATTTGTCCGAAAGTTAGTTTAGCCATTAGTATACACTGGTGAGCAAAAAAAGCATCTGAAACTTATTTAACTCCGAACCTTGAATTTAATTTTTTTGTATCATTAGAATGCTGATTTTCTATTCTTTCCAATAATATCAAAAACATTTGAATCTCCAAAAAGTTTTTTTGATTAAAGATTTTACTCGACTGCTCAGCAACATACTCATTGCGCGCTATTCATCCCTATAAAAACACATGCAACTGCAATTTCCTATCATCCCTTTATTGGAACTTGAACCGTCAACATCTCTGCTATATCTGCTTACTAATAATGTCATCGGAAAATGGATACCACCCAGGAAGAAACGGCACAAATCATTTCCCTTTTGTACAAAAGACGTATAGAGGTTGCTCAACTGCACCTGAGCCAGTCAGGTGTCTTCAGAGTGTCCGACGAGTCCCGAATGTGCCTACATGGCAATGACGGAAGAAGACGAGTCTGTAGGAGGCCGGGGAAGCACTATGCATTGTGCTGCATTAATGAAACGGTTGCCTACGGAGGAGGTTCTGTCATGATGTGGAGGGGCATCTCACTGGATGCGAAAACCGATTTAGTTTTTGTGACTGATGAAACTCGTAGCGGTGGATTAACTACTCACCGGTACATCGAGGAGATCCTGCAGTAACATGTCATCCCTTACGCTCGTTTGTTGGCAATAGCTTCGTGCTAAGGCACGACAATGTGAGCCCACATGTTGTTGCATCAATGCGGCAATATTTGGCGGAAGTGGGAGTATCCACTTTAGACTGGTCTGCTCGGAATCTTGACCTCAATCCAATCGAGGGAGAAATCCAGCCCCTGCATGACTGGGGGACTTGGTTATGATGGCGGAAGAGTGGGGAAGAATCTCACAGACAGTGGAGCAGTGTATATTAGTGTATATTATTGATTTTAATTTTGCTTAATAATGAATGAAGATAAAATATAACAAACCTTTGCCGATAAGTGTTTAAGTTAAATTTAGAAAATAATAAACAAGTGCTAGTAGTTTCTTTCCTTTGGTAGAATTAGTCAATATCATAGAGGAATTTTACAAAAAATCATATCTTTTCAACAATTTTCTCATAGAAATTTGTTTCTGAAGTAAATCCTAATGGGTAAAATAAATTTATATACGCTTGGTCCGAAATAACATCAGTCTAATTAGAGTCCTTAATTCAAAAATGTGAAAGAGAACTTGTTTTAAAAAGTCCCGCTAGTATCTAAATGAAATCGCTGGATAGTTGCGGTGAAAATATTAATTATAAGAGAATTCTGTGAAGGGTTGATCGGCCACAATGTATATTGGTCCCGTCCTGCACCAGTCTTAATTTTATTTTGTCTAGTGTTGGCACCAACTGCTCTTCATGCAAAAATAATATTTTTTCTCCGGATGACGTCTTTTTCACATTCGTCTACATGATGCATTTGAAGATCTTTCCGTTTTTTCCTGTTCTTGAGTGATGGTTTTCCTACAATACCCTTAATCGTAAAAATTAGAGTTTTTGTTAGTTCCCTGGTTTTTTGCAAAGCACTTTGTTTATTTAAATTTCTTTTTACCAAGCTGTCGTAAACATTTTTCACTATTTGTCAAGTGATAAATGTTTTCTCTTGCGATAGCCACTATTGCAATTTTCTCACGGACGCCATATAATTAAAATAGAACCGTTACGTTGCAGGTAAAACCTTAATAGGGTGGGTTATTGCCCCAATGAAAAAGCAAAAAGGCAGTATCTTATATCTTGGGATTTACGTTACTTAATCTTATTTTATTACATTCAAAGAATGAAATCACTTGGTCAGTATCGTGTTATTTGTATTTCTTTGTATTTTGAGATCCCTAGATATTGAAAAACCTGATCTGAGTTTGTCTGTCTATCGATCTGTCGGTACAGTAAACGCAAGAAATTAATCTATAGTTATTCAGCGACATTGCTTAAACAAATAAACCGGTCAAGTGCAAGTTGAACTTGCGCAATTAGTGTTCCGTACGTCGATTGCTTTTAAAATAAAAATTTTTGTTACGGAGTTATACATGATCAGTGACTTCACAAAACACACCCCAAATGAGTTTTCAAGAAAGTTTGTGTCCGATCTTTACTGAAAACTGATGGCCTTGATTTTTTTTTTATATACGAGTTAAATTATTAAAGGTAATGCACTCGTGATAATTTTCGTTCAATCTATAACCCGAGGAGAATATTCCAGGATTTTTTCAAAATTTTTTGATCAGTACTTTTCGAGATAAGGGTGAAGGGACAGCGATTTTTCGCGATTTTTTAAAAATAATACAAAGAAAAGTGTGCGCAAGTTAAATATTTTTAAATTCATGTTTTTACAAGCTTTTATTTGACACCCCCTCGACGACCGAGTAAAAAATTTTTTTCTTACTTCTGATTTCATCCCCCAAAACTAACCCCTTAACTCAAAATTTACCTTTCAAAAATACACGGCTCTGATGAGGCCATCAATTCCTATATTAGGACCCAATTTCAACTTTCTATGTCAAATAGTTTCGGAGAAAATCGGGTGTGACAGACAGACGGACAGTCGGATGGACGAATGGACGGACGAATACTGAAGTGATCTTCGGTATTCGTCCTAAAAAGGGTGAAACGGGGGAGAGCTGATAATTTTGCATACTCTCAATAGTACTATAAAATTTTTCTTGGTGTTTGAGTGGGAAAATAAGCAAATTTTTTATGCAATGATCTACAGTTAAAGGTGGTGCTGTAGGAGGTTAAAGCGGTTGCTTGTTAATATAATGTTAGAGAGGTGGGAGAAAGTTAGAATTTTAAAATACATGTTTTTGAGTTTTTTATTCATTTTTCTATCTATCTCATAAATGTTAGGTGATATCGTTTCATAGGAAGGTGGTGAAAGTGGTAGGTGTTTTTAAATTTTGGGAACTTTCAGTAGTTATATAAGTAGTATTGTTTACGAGTATCGGTCGACAGACACCCACCAATACTATCTACAGCTTTACAAATTACGCTTATTTCTTCATTTACTTTAAAAGCTTGAACATCGGCGGTTCATGCCAGTATCTGCAAACAGCAGGAAGTCCTTCAACTTAGTAAAGACCTGGAAGACATCTTAACTTGGATGACAGTAACCAAATAGAATTTAATGCTCAAAAAACCCAGGCGGCAGTCTTATGTAAAAAAGTTAACGTTGCTAAACCTGACATAGTTATGTTGGGGCACTCCATTCGTCTAATATCTTTACTCAATTTGCTGGGCGTTAATTTGGGAGCAAATATGTCTTGGCATGAACATGTTGCAAGCATAGCTTCTCAACAGCAGGGAATATTATTTTAAACTAGAAAGTTTTACATTCCACAACAACTGTTAATTCTTTGTAAAGATCAATTTCAACCAACGTTGGAATACTACTCACATGTTTTTTTGCTTTGCTCCAACACATACACTGCATTTGTTGGGTTCTATCCAGAAGAGAGTTGTTCGCCTGATTAGAGATCTAGCACTGATTAGCAACTTCCATTCCTCCGAACATCAAAAAACGGTTCACGACTTGAGTCTACACTACAATGTTAGGAATAGCATTGCAGTAATACTTCACACTTCACATCTATATGACGTTGAGCTTGTCACCCCTCATACAACGCTTTTTAAACAGTCTTTTATATGGAGAAATTCATCCTTCTGGAATGACTTGCCCAGGACTATGTTTCCCACCTAGTACAATTTACAGCAATTCAAGACCAACGTGCATCGCTTTTTCCACACGCGCGTAGCTCCTGTAGCGCTTTAGGGATTACCCTGCAGCACGTGTGCTATGCTCATAAAAAAAAATATTTTTTTAATAATAATCAAATTTTATTCACAGTGCTAAGAGAATCATTTTGAATAAATCATGTTATAAGTTCTCTTCAGGGCTTTTAAATTCAAGAAATCTGCAAATTATATTACCTTAACATTATTTTTAATTTTAATAGAAAGAGTATGCAGGGAAAAAGGCCCGATATCAGTAGTACTATATTCGTAAAGCTCCGTCTCTCCTTAACTTTTGATGATCAGTACCTCACTTGTGATAAAAATTAGAATAAGTTATTTTTTATTGTAGCACGCAAATTCACTATTTATTTTAACACTGTATGTTGCTGAAAAAGTACAAGACAAATCACTTTACCAAGTTTTCAGTGTTCCGAACCTTTATGGTATCACTTTGGTGTCCGTTTGTCTGTCATACCCGATTTTCTTCGAAACTATCTATAATATATATAAAATGCAACGTCTCTCTGTCTGTCTGCCTGTCTGTCTGTCTGTCTGTCTGTCTGTCCGTTAGTGACCTTATCACTGGAGAACCACTTATACGATTTACGTACTTTTTTTTTTAAAACATACTTATGTTCTCTGGCCAGGTTATAGGCTATATTTTATTACGATAGGTAGCATAAGGAATGAGCAGTGACAATAATAGTGAGTGAAGTCGGAAAAAAGTTTGCTGCTAGCGCGTTCCCTTGCAATATACAGCCTAAACCATTAAATATGGAACAATATTATGTAGCAGAGAATATCTTTAATCTATAATCTATAATATATATAAAATGCAATGTCTCTCTGTCTGTCTGTCTGTCCATTAGTGCGTTTATCACGCGAGAACCACTTATCCAATTTATGTGTCTTTTTTAAATTCATACATATATTCTTTGGCCAGGTTATATAATAAATAATAATAATCTATATCTATAATATATATATAAAATACAGCGTCTCTCTGTCTGTCTGTCTGTCCGTTAGTGCGCTTATCATTGGAGAACTACTTATCTGATTTACGTGCTTTTTTTTAACACATTCATATGTTCTCTGGCCAGGTTATCTATATACTTATAATATATATAAAATGCAACGTCTCTCTGTCTGTCTGTCCGTTAGTGTGTTACGTACTTTTTTTTTAAAACATACATATGTTCTCTGGCCAGGTTATAGGATATATTTTTATTGCGTTAGGTAACATAAAGAATAAGCAGTGACGATAATAGTGAATCAAGTCGGAAGAAAGGCTACCGTTAGCGTGTTCTCTTACAATATACTGCCTAAACCATTAAATATGGAACAATATCATGTTGCAAAGAATACAATATATATATAAAATGTAACGTCTCTCTGTCTGTCTGTCCGTTAGTGCGCTTATCACTTGAGAACCACTTATTCGATTTACGTGTTTTTATAAATTTATACATATGATATGTTCTATATAATTCGATATAAGCCTAGATAATGGGAGATAAGGTGAGATAATGGGAGATAAGTATAAGTAATGAGAGATAAGCAGAGATAAGTCTAGGTAATGTAAGTTATGGTGAGATAATGGGAGATAAAGAGAAAATAATGGGAGATGAGCAGAGATAAGCCTAGATAATGGAAATTATGTAGAGATAATGGGAGATAAGGAGAAATAATGAGAGATAAGCAGAGATAAGTCTAAGTAATGGGAGTTATGGTGAGATAATGGGAGATAAGGAGAAATAATGGGAGATAAGGAAAAATATTGCGAGATAAGTCGAGATAAGCCTAGATAATGGGAGATAAGGTGAGATAATTGGGGATAAGTATAAATAATGGGAGATAAGGAGAAATAATGGGAAATAAGCAGAGATAAGTCTAGGTAATGGGAGTTATGGTGAGATAATGGGAGATAAGGAGAAATAATGGGAGATAAGGAAAAAAATGGGAGATAAGGAGAAATATTGCGAGATAAGTCGAGATAAACCTAGATAATGGGAGATAAGGTGAGATAATGGGAGATAAGGAGAAATAATGGGAGATGAGCAGAGATAAGCTTAGATAATGGAAATTATGTAGAGATAATGGGAGATAAGGAGAAATAATAGGAGATAAGGGGAAATAAGGGCAGATATTTTATTACGTTAGGTAACATAAGGAATGAGCAGTGGCGATAGTAGTGAATCAAGATCACGCGAGCGGAGCCGCGGGCACGGCTAGTTTGATATATAAAGTTGTAATTTGCCATAAATATAGGAATTGATGGCCCAATCAGAGCCGCGTAGGTTTGAAAGTTACTTTTGACGGGTGAAATCGGAAGTGAGAAAATTTTTTTTTCCAGGTCATCTAATGAAAGCTTGTGAAAACACGAGTTCAAAAATATATATGATATAATACTCATGCAAACTTTTCTTAGTATTACCTTTAAAAAATTGTCAAAAATTGCTGTCCCCCTACTCTATCCCGAAAAGTACTGATCAAAAAATTTTGAAAAACTCTAGAATAGTCTTCATAAAGTGTAGATTGAGTGAAAATTATCAAAAGTGTACTACGTTCAACAATTTATCGGGTATAAAAAAACTATGGGTCGTGAAAATATGGTGGTGATTTTTTAAATATACTTTTCGGTACATTACTGCTGCCGAGTGGCGCGTTGCTTCTGAACTGAGACAAAATAATTTTAATTTTTTATAATTAAACAAATATTTAGGTCGTAAATATTCGTTTTGTACTTTGATTATTAGATTCTAAATTGACCTAGATTGA
Organism: Pachyrhynchus sulphureomaculatus; assembly: GCA_019049505.1. Classification (NCBI taxonomy): domain Eukaryota; kingdom Metazoa; phylum Arthropoda; class Insecta; order Coleoptera; family Curculionidae; genus Pachyrhynchus; species Pachyrhynchus sulphureomaculatus. The sequence goes on from CM032450.1 coordinate 32,766,068, forward strand.
TTTATTGGCTACTAGGTAGCTAAGTTGCTGTGATCTTATATATTATTGACTAAGAGAAAACGTGAAAATATATATTGGATCTTAAGATACATATACATATATATATATATATATATATATATATATATATATATATATATATATATATATATATATATATATATATATACATATATATATATATATATATATATATATATATATATATATATATATATATATACATAAGGTGAGGATTTTATCACCATACGGACCATTAATTGCGCAAGTCCGGCTTTCGCTTGACCGGTTTCTTTACCAATGATGCCATTCTATTTTGGAGTAATAACTGAGTACCGTGAATGAGACAGAAAAAAAATGTACTTTTATAGATGAAGGTTTAGCGTCGTTTTTAATAACTTAATACTTGATTTTAGACTAAATATGATATAGTAATTCTGTTATGGTATTTAATAACACTTTGCAAAAACATTTACTGTTAAATTAATTGTAGAAGTCGTTTTACAACCTCAAATAGATTTTTCAAAAATTATTTAATTTGAATAAGCCTTATCGTGGTCAATCCCTACTGCTTCATCTGATGGCATGTACTCTTCTTCCTGAGGTAATAAACGTCGGTTATCTGTCATGTGTCATCTAACATATATTAGAGCGATAAGGGTAGGGCAATAGTTTGTAAACTGAGATAGTAGGTTGGATTTTCGTTAGATCCATGTGACTTTTTAACTTTAAGATAATTTCAGGTAATAATACCGTCATATAATTTCATGTCAAATAATATATGTAATGTGTAGATTTAAACATGAAATATATATGACATCATAATCACCGTGTGACAAATAATTCAGCTAAATGTATCCTTATATTTACAAAGACAATGTTAAATGAAAGTCGATGTATTTTACTTCTTCAAAAACATTATTAATTTGTTTCATCAATTATTAAAAGTTTTTTTAAAGTATATTTCAACAATGCTTCGAATATAATGTTTTAAAACGTTATGAATTGCTTTGAAATAATTAATCAATGTGAAATTTAATTAATTACAAAAAGTTTATCAGCCCCCAATATGTGTAGACGTGTTGCTGGTAAAACTTTCTGAAATTTTGATACATTTATTTGATACGCACATGAAATAATAGAAATTTTATAGTTAATTTACCAAATTTTAATATTGTTAATGTTGTAATATGATTGATATTCTTTTTTTTGTATTCCTCAGCAAATCCATCAAAACCAGATAATGAGCAAGTCTTTGAAAAACTTATAAACACTGGCTCTAAGGAAATTCCAGATATTACACAAGAAGAAAACACATTAGCCTTATCTCCAATGAAAAAAGACGGATCTCCCGGAGCAGACGGGATTACTCGAGAAATGATACAACTAGGAGAACCCGCCATAATAAAATCTGTAGAAGTCCTTTTAAAGAAATGCTTACAGAGTAGTACGATTCCCGACAATTGATTCACATTATTCTCCCGTACAAAAAAGAAGACAAAGAAAATATAGAAAACTATAAGTCTCTTCCCGTACCCATATAAATTACTCACAAAAGTAGTAACCAACAGATTTACAAATAAATTCGATGATTATCAACCACCGGAACAAGCTGGATTTCGAAAAGGCTACAGTACCCTCGAGCAGATACAAAAAATCAAAATCCTAATTGAAAAATGCATTGAGTATAATATTCCAGTATATTTAGCTTTTATCGATTACAACAAAGCCTTCGACTCGATAGAGTTATGGGCCATATTTTGGGCTATGAATAATGTTAGAATAGATTCAAGGTACCAACAGCTTCTTAAATACGAAAAGGCTCCAATACAAGGTAAAATTAACGATGATCTAATAACCACTAAAATATCTTTACAACGAGGAACAAGACAAGGCGCCACTATCTCGCCGAAGCTTTTTACACTGGCTCTGGAGGATGTCTTTAAACAACTCGTTTGGGGGAGTACAGGAATAAATGTAGATGAAAGATATTTGAGCCACCTCCGCTTTGTAGACGATATGGTTCTTATTGGTAACAGCTCACAGGATTTACAGGAAATGGTCCAAGAGCTGAAAGTAGCTTCGGAAAAAATTAGATTGACTATAAATATAACAGAAACTAAAATCTTAACTCCCGATGAAACGCCAACCTATGTTAGAGGCAACGAAATAGAAAGAATGGAAGAATATGTTTACCTGGGTCATGGAATAAGACTGGATAAGGAAAATCAGAGCGCTGAATTGAACAGGATAGGAAGTCACGTCCTGAAAAGTTCTGATATGCCGGTCAATTTAAGAATTAAAGTTGTGTGCATGTGCATACTCCCTGTAATGATGTATGGGTTAAAAAAAAGCAGCACTAACAGTGAAAATAGCCAATAAACTTGGAATTACCCAGCGGGCTTTAGAACAAACCGTGTTGGGATTAACGCTTAGAGACCATTTACGATATGAGGAGATACGTTTACGAACAAAGGTAGATGATCTAACTCTACAATGGGCATGGGTAGGACACGTTGCTAGACAAGAGGTGGATAGGAAATGGACGAGACACATGGAGACTTAAAACACACAGAAGAAGCGGGGGACGACCACCAAAAAGATAGATTGATGATATAAAACAACAGGTCGGTGGAAACTGGTATTAGATAGCCAAGGACAGATTGCAGTGGAAAGGACGAGAGGAGGCCTACGTCCAGGAGTAGATGGTAAAGGACTACTGAAAGGACAAGAACAAGATTATTGATATTAAAATGTTAAATTTGTATCATATTTTTTTATGGGTCTAGCACACGTGCTGCAGGCAAGTCCCTAAAGCACTACAGGAGCGACATGTGTGCGGAAAAGCGATTGATTGATAAAATGAAGAAAATGCTATTCAATCAATTGGTTATTGAAAATAAATATGTAAAATAGATTTTGTTCTTAAAACAAAAAAAAATTTTTAGTTTAGTTCTGAAGTAAGGTTTCATACTCTTAATTTTGTATTATGTTTACATTATTTCCTTTTATAGATATGCAGTCCGGAAATAAATACTGAATTTGACTTCCTCACACTAAAGAATAACAGCCCAAACGAACATGATATTTAAAATAATAGATTTAGAGTCCGATATTAAACGCAAGTCGATAATTAAAAAATATTTACAACTAAAAACCAACTTGTTCCTATACATCCTGCTAAAATTTTAAATAATAAAAAGTAATTAAATATTCCTCGACGCCAAGAACCCTGAAAATAACAAAAAAGATAATATATTCCAAAAAGTCCTGGAGCAGATTAAATGATTAAAGCTCAAGTGTTGACGATACTGATAAAAAAATGTTTAGGTATGTACAGAAAAAACCAGGTGATGTGTATCTAAAAATATACTCTTTTTATGATTAGTGGTTTGATTATTCTTGTTGTATTTATTATTAACTAGCTCCATATTCTCTATTCTTTTCTCATTAACTAGTGGAGAGAACTGGGAATCCAACCTACAGCTTTACCGTTGACAGTATGCTTATTTCTTCATTCACTTTGAATGCACAAACATCCGTTACTTATGCAAATATCTGCCGACAGCAAAAAGTTGTTCAACTTAGCAAAAATCTGGTAACAGTAAGCAAGTAGAACTTAACACAGTAAAAACACAAAGTCAGATTTTTTTAAAAAGATAATGTTGCAGAATCAAACATAGCTGTGTCGGGACATTCCATTACTCTGACATCGTCATTCCTCTTTGGAGGCGTGAACTTGGGAGCAAATATGTCTAACCTTGATTCAGAAGGAAGCTATTTTTCTTATCGAAGCCACCAAATTTCATTCCTTAGTACATCGAAGAACGGTTGGCGACTTAAGTCTATTCTATAAGTATTTTTATATGAGCATACGATGGATGTAGTCCGCTTAATTCCTTTTAGAATTGTGCATGATGAGCACACACGTATTTCTTCTCGATCTAGCCTTTTCAAGATTTTTTTTATATGGAGAATCTTAAAATTAGTTGACTAGGACTGTGTCCCTCACCGAGTAGAATTTGCAGAGATTCAAGACCAATGTAAATCGCTGTTCCCTCACACGAGTCGCTTCTGTAGCACTTTAAGGATTTTTCAACAGCACATCTGCCTTGCCGAAAAAAAATTTATATGAGTATATTGTTACCACGTTGAAATAGACTGATCTCATTTCCTCAATGTATGATATACATTTTGTGTATAAGCAAGAACTTTAGAAACTGCTGCTCGAAAAATATCACTCAAAGCACATCCAAACCACCTTCTCATGTCCTTCAGCCAAGAATTCTGTCATAACAATTGTGTTCTGTTGTCAAGGTTTTCCATGGTAGACGACAGGGGTATTCTTAGCACCTTCTCCTCACTTAAGGGGTGCCTTGGACTGAGGCCACAGAGATTTTTTTGGATGTATTAGTACAGTAGTTTTTTACCTGCTTTCTGTACCGCAGTATCATACCCGGTGGAATCAAGATGAGATTACCGCCTAAGAATATCTAGTGTCAAGCCCTTAGAGAAATAATTTTTTGATGGTCTGATATAGTACTGACGTAGCTGCTTCCCAACGCCAGGGAGGATGTAAACAAAGGGAAAAGAAAAGAGAGGAAGGAATAGGATTCTGTTCTGGTCCTGGTCTCTCCCAGGGATACGAGATGAGAGAAAAGCAGTTGCTAGCGTAGGCAGGGTGCCCCAAAATCCTGTAGTATTCTGTCCTCTACCGGGATCGTAGAGAATTGCTACCAGCTACTCTCATATTTTAATTTAAGAACATATTATTCCATTAGTTAAAAAATGAGTATATGCACAGTGTACGCTTCTGGTGTAAAAAATCTACGGCACTCAAATACGTTTACTAGTTAACTTTTATTTAACAAAATTGTTTAAATTCTGACGATTCTAATTTAATGGGACCAAATTGGATATGATTTTGTATTCAGAAATTCAAAAATCTATCAATCGTTTTCTGCTTCTATGGGATGATGTCTTAGTATTTTTTAGGAGAAATTTTTAATTTAATATATATATATATATATATATATATATATATATATATATATATATATATATTTATTTATTTTATTTATACTGAAAGGCAGAGAGTGTAGGACACATGCGATTTTTCTATATGATTAAATTTAGAAGAAAAGTAAGTTTATTGGTGGATCCTGTATCACTTGAAACCCAAAAAATGATTTTGCAGTGCCTATTATCATTTGTCATTTGGCGGGAAATTTGAATTTTTTAAAGTTTAAAGTCCAAAAGTCACCTTCTTTGTTAAAATATCGGCAACATTTATTAGGAAGGGTTTTTGGAATATCATTTCATGGTAAAATGGAAAATGGATATAGACCGGACAAAAATTGTATTTCGTCAGTTTTTGAACAATAAAAATATGATCACAACGAAATTTTTATTTTTTAATTTTGAAATACATTTATTAAATTGGTACAAGAATTTAAACTTTTATTTTTTGAATACAAGTTATGTTTTACTTGTTTTTAGAATTCTGATTTTCGTTAAACCGCAACTTTGAATGGAAAATTATCAAATATTTTTACCCTATTGTTTTCTAAATTTTTTAAAACTGCGACCTGCAATTTTTAAACACAGAACCATTTATTTTTTTTACATAAGCACTTCAGCAGCGCAGATGCACCAAGATGGTGCGTATATTTACAGCTCCCTGCCGATGCGAGAATAGATGGATGAACGATTTGAAAACCAGTGGATTTTCCGGCAATCGGCTGATCCTTGACCAGTAATATCTCTGAACTTATCATCACCCAATTTTTTTTTATGAGGCTATCAAAAATAAAGTTCATGCTCCTAAACTTTGTTCAGAAATATTGAACATTTGGGTAATACAATAAGGCGTGGTTAATTTGCGTCACTCCGCACATGTTAAGAGATATTTTAAAAGAATTCGATTTCCTAGGTAATTTTATTTATGTTTATGGATTTTTATTTATTTAATTTATGAAGTGGCTAATTTATTTATTTTTGTGTGCTGTCTAGTCAACGTCTTTGTTGCCTGTAAATACTAATTCACTGGTTTTCTTTTCTTCTTTGCAATAAAATTATAATGCTGGAGTGTTTTTGAAAAAACAAAAACGTCGATAATTATCTGTGCAACAGTTGCGGTTTGACGAAAATCACAATTTTTTAATTATTGGTTGTAAAAGAAATAAAGCGCGGCTGGGAATCAAGAAATAATTTTTTTCTCTAATCTGCCAAACGCATTTCAAATTCAAGAAATAAAAATCTCCTTGTGATCACATTTTTATTGGTCAAACATAGACAAAATACGATGTTTATCCAATCGATCTAAAATTTCGCATACTACCATAAAATGCAATTTGTAATTAAACTTAAAAAAATTCAAGTTTTCCGCCTAATGACAATCGACACTGAAAAACCATTTTCTGGGTTGTAAGTGATACAGAATCAACCTAGAAATTCACTTTTTTTCTAAATTTAGTAATAGACGAAAATCCCATATGTCGCATACTTTCTGCCTGTCACTGAAAGGAGATTATAGAGTAAAAGAAATCAGGCAAAATTTTTAAACGGAATAATTTCAAAAAGTTGAAAAGCTGTTTTAAAATTTGTAAAAAATAAATACGTTTACTAGTTAACACCTAACAGCTTTAATCCAAGTTTCTATACTATACAAGTATTTTAAAGTATTTTAGGGTTTACCATTGTGGTGACACTAAGTTCTTAACACAAATTATAGATATAGGGGTGTTGCGATGTAAACATGTTGATCATAAATGATATATCAAACATTATTAAACTCTCTTGCTACTTCGGCGAATAAATAATATGGAGGGGGGATTAACGTGGTTTTAAACGTCATTAAAATGATTAAATAAACATCAAATGTTTTACCACAGCGGATTAGAATAGAAAATGTATTTCAGACTGTTACATGCTCAACTGAGGGTGTGTTTCCGAATAAAGTAATTCGCAGCTTATCTTTAAGCAAACACGTTTATTTTGTACAATAAGATTCTCTATCATCGAAAATGATCAGTTTAGATTAATTATCAGTGTTGTTGTTTATAAGCGTAATTATGATCATCCTATTATGATCATTTCAAACTATTATCATGTAATAATAGTAAAATATTAGCAGTCTCTATTATAAAATGAGATATAACTTCAGTTTTTAAAGAGACCCGATTAACAAGATGCACATTACGGTGGCAAACTTTTCACAATAGTTCCTACCTACAGATTTCACTTTGATTATAATATGATGTTGTTGTACGATTTCTCTGTTTCAGTGTAATAAATTGAGCTAGATGTGCTAGCCTTGTTTCTATTTTATATACTGTATGACTGTGTAACGGATGGGACCACTCCTGGGGAGACAGTGAGTTGCTAAGATCGGTCTCTGTATCGGGATGACCACGGACCGTTTCGTTTTACATCGTGATCCTCACCTTAATATTTTCATCACTTGTCGTCTTAGGCGACAGGTCACTCTCTGTGTTAACAGAGTCGGTATAATTTTCTACTGTACTGAGAGTTTGCTCCTTGTTTCAGAAACGATTTAGAATATACGACTCCAACCTACGGTATGGAAATCGTGATTATGCACATTGATATCTCAAGTTATATTCACCCAAAATTCATATACCAAGGGTCGGGGCTACTAATTCATAAATAATACGACAGTATAGGCTCTAATATTACATGTAGTCAATCATAAATATCCTGTCAAGTAAAGTTTAAACCGTCATCATTCTGACACTTTAATAAGCTTTTTTTAGTGTTCACATACATATGAACTCTTATGGGATTACTTCGATGTCCGTCTGTCCGTCTGACAGAGCCAATTTTCTCCGAAACTATTTGACATAGATGGTTGAAATTTGACACAAATATGTTGAAAGCCCAATCGGAGCCACGTAATTTTGAAAGTTAAATATTGAATTTGATTGACTGAAAAAGTTTTACCAGGTCATCGAGTGGGGTATCAAATGAGAGCTTGTGAAAACACGAGTTCAAAAATATATATAATGTAATACTTGCGCACACTCTTTTTTGTATTATTTTAAAAAAATGGCCAAAAATTCCTGTCACTATATCTCGGAAAGTACTGATCAAAATATTTTGATGAAATTCTGGAATATTCTTCATGAAGTGCAGATTGAGCGAAACTTATCACGAGTGCATTACGTTTGATAATTGTCAGGTATGCCTGGACAATATGGACTGTGGGACCAAATAGCATGATGAGGCACCTGGATACAAAAAATTCCGGAGGTAAAATAGCCCCCCGTTCGGATCTCCGGGTGGGGGCTGGTTCAGGGGCGTCGACATGCAGAGAACAGAATTTCAAAATGGATTTTTGCAACATACGAGGTTTAAATTCGAACATAAATTCAGTGCACCAACACCTGCAATCAAATAAACCTCATGTACTCGCTCTCTGTGAAACTAAGGTCAGTTCATCGACCAGCACAGTAAACTACCTTTATCCTGGGTACGATTTCTATTCCCGATTTAGGCGTAACTTTGGAATCTGTCTTTATGTCAGAAGCGACCTCTCTTGCCAACGAGAAGAGGCTCTGGAGCCCACAAACTTTGATGTTATGTGGTTAAAAATAACGACTCAACCAACCACAAGGTTCGTCTGCATCCTCTATCGACCACCAAGTGATACAAACTTTAGAACACTTTTCGCTTCTCTTGCAGACACCATAGATCATTTACAAATTAACTATCCAAATGCCGAAATTGCCATCCTGGGCGACTTTAATGTCCACAACATCAACTGGCTTAAATATTCAAATACTACCGATGAACAAGGTCGTGAAGCCGAATCATTTTCAATCAGTTGTGGCTTGACTCAGCTTATTGATAAACCAACACGGATCCCTGATCGAGACGGAGAGTTCGCCAGTCTTCTTGATCTGTTTTTAACCACCAATCCGGAGATTTACACGGTCAGCGTAAATCCACCGTTAGGTTCTTCCGACCATAAACTACTTTCGACATCGAGTATTCTACCAATCAGTGACAGAGAGGCGCCCAAACCGCGCAAGATTTGGCACTACAAATCTGCTAAATGGGAAGATCTCATGGAATATTTTCGAACTTTCCTTGGTTGGACGTTTGTTTTCGATCCGACGACCCATCTGACTGCGCCAGGGAGGTTTCCGATGTTATTTCGGCCGGTATGGATGCTTACATCCCTTTTTCGAAGAAATGCCCTTCCAACGGCAAGCCTTGGTTTGACCTAAAAATGCAAAGAAACTGTTGCTTCTAAACATCTTGCATACCGACAGTGGCGTGAAGATCCTAACACCATAAATCGTAACATCTTTGTTCGTGCCAGGAACAGATGCAAAGAAATTATCGACGAAACCAAGGAGGTACACAATCAACGGATTAGAAACAAACTTCTCGCTTGTCCCGGCAATTCCAGGTCCTTTTGGTCAGTCGCTAAGGCAGTTAGTCAGAATTTCACCAAATCCACCATACCGCCACTCACACGGCCAGATAATTCTATTGCAACGACACCTGTTGAGAAAGCGAACTTGTTGGCTGAACTCTTTGCTTCACATTCTACTGTCGATTTCCAAGGAAAAACACCACCTACTATTCCCATAGTGCAGTCAAGGATGCCCGATATTGTCTTCAGACAGCGTATCATAAAACGTATTTTGATGAAGCTAGACACCAAAAAGGCTTCAGGCGCTGACGGAATACCTGCCATAGTTCTCAAGAACTGTGCGAGGGAACTAACACCAGTTTTCTGTAGACTTTTCAACTTATCCTACAGAAAGGGAATATTTCCTTCCTGCTGGAAATGTGCCACAGTTCAGCCGATACCTAAAAAAGGCAAGAGGACCTTGCCAAATAACTACCGACCAATCGCACTACTCTCAATAATATCGAAAGTCATGGAAAAGGCTATCAATCAGCATCTTCTAAAATATCTTGAAGGATTCAACATTATTAGTGATCACCAATATGGCTTTCGTAAAAATAGATCAACAGGAGATCTTCTGACTTATGTAACACATGTTTGGAACAACGCAATTGAACACTTTGGAGAATCTCGAGCGGTTGCTCTTGACATATCCAAGGCATTTGACCGTGTTTGGCACGAAGGGCTGTTGGCTAAGCTACGTTCTTATGGTATGTCGGAAAAGTTCTGTTTGTGGCTCTCATGTTTCCTCAGAGAGCGTTCTTTACGCGTGGCAGTTGACGGATTTCTTTCTAACACCTTCACTATCAACGCCGGTGTGCCCCAAGGTTCCATACTGTCTCCTACTCTCTTCCTCATCTATATTAACGATCTGCTGGAAAAGACCGAGAATCCAATCTACAGCTTTGCAGATGACAGTACACTTATCTCTTCATTCACTTTGAACGCTCGGACATCGACTACTCAGACGAATATCCGCAGACAGCAGGAAGTCATTCAACTTAACAAAGACCTGGAAGAAATTCTATCTTGGGGTGACAGTAACCAAGTGGAATTTAACGCTACAAAAACCCAGGCGGCAGGTTTTTCTAAAAAAGTTAACGTTGCAGAACCCGACATAGTTATGTCGGGGCACTCCATCCCTCTAACATCGTCACTCAATCTGTTAGGCGTTAATTTGGGAGCAAATATGTCCTGGCATGAACATGTTGCAGGCATAGCAAGAAGAGCTTCTCAAAAGTTGGGAATATTGTTTCGAACCAGAAAGCTTTACACTCCACAACAACTGTTAATTCTTTACAAAGCTCAAATTCGACCAACTATGGAATACTGCTCCCATGTTTGGAGCTCCGCTCCCAAACATACACTGCATTTGTTGGATTCTATCCAGAGAAGAGCTGTTCGTCTGATTGGACACCCGGAACTGACCGACGGCCTTGATTCGCTGGAACATCGAAGAACGGTTGGCGACTTGAGCCTATTCTACAAGTACTTTCATGGAAAGTGTTCGAAAGATGTGGCCCGTTTAATTCCTCCCAGAGCGGTGCATATTAGAAGTACACGTCGCGCTAATGCTTCACATCCGTATGAGGTTCAGCTTGTTACTCCTCGTACAACGCTTTTCAAGCAGTCTTTTATATGGAGAACATCATACCTTTGGAATGGTTTACCCAGGACTGTGTTTCCCATCGAGTACAATCTACAGCGATTCAAGAACAACGTGAATCGCTTTCTCCGCACACGTGTCGCTCCTGTAGCGCTTTAGGGACTTCCCTGTAGCACGTGTGCTAGACCCATAAAAAAAAAAAAAAAAAATATATACTTTTCAGTAGGTCACTGCTGCTGTGTCGCACGTCGTTCCTGTACCGAGATAAGATAATTTTATTTAATTTGTTTATAATTAAACAAATATTTAGGTAGTAAATACTTGTTTTATATTTCTATTACTAGATTTAGACTGATTTATGGCTTGTTAGGTCGCTAAGATGCCATAACAAGTATACCTTATGGACTAAGAAAAAAGGTGAAAATACATATGGATCTTAAGATATATAGCATGTAGGCTGAAAAGTTTTTGGTCTAGCTACTTGAAACACATTTTTTCTGCAAAATTCGACTTTATTCATCAATATAGTCTCGCTGGGGGCCAAATCAGGAGAATATGGTGTATAAGAAACCAATTCGAACTTCAATTCATGCAATTTTGCCATCGTAAGCACTGACTTGTGACACGGTACATTGTTTTGATGAAATAGCACTTTTCTCTTGTTCAATTGGGGCCGTTTCTTTGCGATTACTACCTTTAAACGCACCAATAACTTTACATAATATTCGCTATTAATGGTTTTTCCCTTCTCATCATAGTCGATAAAAATTATTCCATGCACATCCCAATATACAGAGGCCAAACTTTCCCAGCCGACTCTTGTGACTTTGGTCGCTTCGGGCGGTTTTCACTGGCCGTTGTCCACTCAGCTGACTGCCGATTGGATTCCCGTGTATAGTGGTTGATCCATGTTTCATCCATTGTCACATATCGCATGAAAATATCCTTTTTATTGCGCTTAAACAAGTCCATACAGCGCTGAGAATTATCAACACGTTGTTGTTTTTGGTTAACTGTGAGCAAACGCGGTACCCATTTCGAACAGAGCTTTCTCATGCCCAAATGTTCGTGCAAAATATGACCAGTAAGTTCTTTTGATATCTTTAGGGTATCAGTTATCTCACGAAATTTCACTTTACGGTTATCCAAAACAATTCTATGGCTTTTTTTGAAGTTTTTCGGTGTAACCACCTCATTTGGGCGTCCAGAGCGTCCAGGATCGTTTGTCTCTGTAAGACCGCGTTTAAATTCAGCATACCAGTAAATGATAAGTGATTTTTCAGGGGCAGAGTCCCCGTAACACTTATCAGGCCATTGCTTTGCTTGAACGGTATTTTTTCTCATCTAAAAACAATGTTTAATCAACACACGAAATTCGAGTTTTTCCATTGTTTTGAAAAATCAAAAGTAGGATCACTAAAACCACTATAATTTGTAAACTAATCCTCGAAATGTCATGAAATTTTGACACGTATTGTTTGAAGGTCGGTACTTCCTAAAAATCATGTGAATTTTTTGAAAATGGCAACATCAGTGTGTCAGACCAAAAACTTTTCAGCCGATTTGCTCCATGTCAGAGACCCAATTCACTTAGCCTAGGTAATGATTTTATTTTATTTTAAAAGCAATCACCGTACGCAACACTAATTGCGCAAGTCCGACTTGCACTTGGTCGGTTTTTTTCGATATAATTATTTGTATAAACGAGATATAACAATTCACCATTGCTATGGTAACTGCAGTCCCACGCAATCACATCTAAGTACTAGAGTACCGTATGCCATAACATCAAGAGTCTTTATCATGTGAACTATGCAGTTCTACAGTAATAATTCATTTATTAAATACAAAATATTCTCTTAAATTACGTACTGCTACTAAAGCAATGTGGAATCATGTACTTTATTTTTCTTCATATAGATTAGAATTTCTGTTTTGAATTAGTCTGAAGTACCACATTAATATATATATATATATATATATATATATATATATATATATATATATATATATATATATATATATATATATACATATAATGATCTAGATCAGTGATTCCCAAAGTGGTTCAGGTGGACCCCCAGGGGTCCACGGGAGACCCGACGGGGGTCTACGTTGGCGTGAAAAAAAAAATGGGGGTTCACAAATTGTAAGTAGGGGTCCACGAAAATTTATCTGGTTTCGATAGTAAAGAACAAAAATGTTGGCTTGGCTTTACCTATCAATGTAGGCAGATAATACACTACTCAAAAAAATTAAGGGAGCAAAAAAAAAATTCCAATTTTTCGGTGATTTTTGACAGGCTGTATTTCGGTGAAAAATGGTCGTATTGAGACTTTAAAAAAAAGCGTTTTGACGCTTTAAGATTCTAATTTTCAGATTTTTTGGCTAAAATTTTTTAGGAGCTACGATTCTCATGCAATCCTAACAGATAGCGCGAAAAAATAATATTGCAAATATTTTGCTTTTTTTTTTGGGCCACGGGCTTGAAAAAAAAATTTTTGCAGTTAGGATGGCATATGGATCAGATAGCCTGTTTATTTAGCATTAATTTCCTTGTTTTAAAACCTCCCTTAATTTTTTTGAGTAGTGTATTTTAAAAAGGTCAGCGACTGTTACTTGTAAAAACTTGCATATTCGATATTCAGTACAACGCGCGTCGAGATTTGCAAAACGCCGCCCGCAACGCAACCCGTTCAGACGTGCAAAGGGACGAAATACGACTTGTGCTGTGCTTGCAATCTTGCATGGACTTGTTTGATTCTTCACCAATATAAATACGAATGCCAAGGACAAACGTTACTCATTTGTTTCCGGAATTTTGAAAAGAAAAGTGTGAGTGAATCGATGTCAGTGTTTGCCAGTGCCGGAAAAAGTAAGTACCTGCCTATTTGTTATTCATACTTTTATTTTATACTGTAATAATATTATATTTGTTATGTTTCCGTGTAGTAGGTACGTAATAAAAATTAAATACTGAACAGGGCCATTATTCGATACTTCTATAAAAGAACAGAAAGCCGAGAAAGATTGAACTTTTAGTACTTTTTATTATAAAATTATTGATGATTTACTAAAGGAGAGATTTATGATTGACTTGCATGTTTGTACATATTTCAGCGCACTCGTAGTTGCTAATGCTAAATGACTAAAAATATCGTACATTAAAGTAATAAATAAATTATTAAAATCGCGGAGTTTTGATGTCAAAATATTCTTTAAAAGTATTTTCTCTCGAATTTACAGAAATGTATCAAAATATAATTAATCAAAAAATATTTTATATTACATTAAAATAGGTTCCGCCGTTTTGTGAAGACCTCAATATGGGTCTTAGCAGTTTATTGCTTTTAATAATTAAAATCAGTTTTGCCGCCGGCATTTTGGTTTTTTCATTGCAATAATTAATTAATCCTATTTTATTCTGTTAAAATAGCCATATCCTGTTAAAGTCGCCTTATGATTACTAAAACAAACATTTTTTTCTTTACAGGTAGGTAACTGATACGAAACATGGCTGAATCTAAGAAGAAATGTCGACAGTACAGTATTGATTATTTGAAATTTGGTTTTCTTCCATCAAAGGTAGACAAACGATTGCCCATATGCCTTTCATGCAACAAAGTTTTGAGCAATGTCTCTATGAAACCATTGAAGCTCGAAGATCATCTAAGAAGGTGTCATCCTGATAAAATAGGTAAAGATTTAAAATATTTTCAAACATTGAAGGAAAATTATGAAAAGAGACCCACCGTGCACAGTATGTTCGCTTCAACGTCTCAAAGTAACGATGATGGCTTGCGGGCATCTTAGAATATCTCATTGCTTATAGCGAAATCTGGAAAACCGCACACCATCGGAGAACAGTTAATTTTACCTGCTGTTTTAAAAACTGTTCTGCACAAACCTCCATTTGACGTACTCAAAAGAATTCCTTTGAGTAACAACACTGTACAAAGACGTATTGATGAAATGAGCTCTGATATTGAAAGCTTCTTGTGTAATTATCTGCAAACAACTCATTTTTCTATTCAACTGGACGAGTCAACTTTACCTGGTAATGAAGCATTATTATTGACATATGTTCGATTTGTTATGGACGAAGAAATCCATGAAGAGCTGCTATTCGCGAATACTTTGGAGACGGACACTAAAGGCGAATCAATATTTAATGTCCTGAGTGATTTTTTAAGGAAAAATCGATTTCATTTACAAATATTATTTCGGTGGCAGCAGATGGAGCTCCTGCCATCTTCGGGCGATATCGTGGGTTTATAAGCCATCTTAAAAAAGAATTATAACAGGAGTAACTGCAATTCACTGGTAGCGAAAAATTTGAGTGAGAGATTGCACCAATCGCTTCAATTTGTGATTAAAGCAGTTAACAAAATAAGAAGCAATGCGTTGAATACCCGTTTATTTGCACAATTGTGCGACGAAAATGATGAAGACTTCCAACGATTGCTCTTACATACTGAAGTACGCTGGTTGTCGAAAGGTGCATGTTTAACAAGATTTTACTCATTTTTTGAATCAGTTTTAGAGTTTCTGGAAAGTAAAGATCCAGATTTAAAAGAAAACCTGATCAAATTGAAAGTAGACATCGCGTATTTGACAGATTTGTTCAAAAAATTTAATGACATTAACTTGCAGTTACAAGGGGACAGCCTAAATTTAATAAAAAACAAAGGGTGTAATTTCGGCTTTTCTTGGAAAATTGAAATTTATGAAACAAGATATTAGTCGGCGCGAATTCTCCCAGTTTCCAAACTTGTCACAGGTAGAATGTCTTGATGAGGATATTCAGACATACGTTCAACATTTAAATGCTCTGCATGATGACTTCAAAAATAGATTTGAAGATATTCTGACGATGGAAATACCACCATGGATTAATAAATCGATAATAATCGAACACACGACGAAAATGATGAAGACTTCCAACGATTGCTCTTACATACTGAAGTACGCTGGTTGTCGAAAGGTGCATGTTTAACAAGATTTTACTCATTTTTTGAATCAGTTTTAGAGTTTCTGGAAAGTAAAGATCCAGATTTAAAAGAAAACCTGATCAAATTGAAAGCAGACATCGCATATTTGACAGATTTGTTCAAAAAATTTAATGACATTAACTTGCAGTTACAAGGGGACAGCCTAAATTTAATAAAAAACAAAGGGTGTAATTTCGGCTTTTCTTGGAAAATTGAAATTTATGAAACAAAATATTAGTCGGCGCGAATTCTCCCAGTTTCCAAACTTGTCACAGGTAGAATGTCTTGATGAGGATATTCAGACATACGTTCAACATTTAAATGCTCTGCATGATGACTTCAAAAATAGATTTGAAGATATTCTGACGATGGAAATACCACCATGGATTAATAAATAGAACACAAGAAAATATATTATTTTTCTTTTTATTTTTACCACTCCGAATTTAGGGTTGGAACTCAGCCACGACGCAAATTTCCGTAGTTAGATCCAATCTTCACATTTTTTGACGAGTTTTGGGAATATTGTAGAAATGTAGCAGCAGGGGGTCCACCGAAACTAGTAAAATTTTGAAAGTGGTCTACGAGAAAAGAAAGTTTGGGAACCTCTGATCTAGATTGGGGCTATATCTTGAACTAATTGATATAAAGTGTGTTATAACGTCTCTTTGTGGGGCCATTTTTATAGCCTCTCGTTGCGGCCATTTTGTATAGCCCCAACTTTCTTCATTTTTAATAAATATTTTATTTATTAAATAGAAGCCGTTATTTGTCCCTTATTTATATCTTAATTTTGAGAATGGATTGAGTGGATATTAATACTGATAGAGGACAGAAATAAGATATCAGCTAGCTCGATTTTTTTTCCGGTAGAGAACATGGATAAGAGATAATTTTTGTACGTCTTTTGAAAAAAGTCTCTATAGTTGTTTAAAGCTTAGTTGTACTGTTTGGGCACCATTTATTTTAAAATAAAAAGAATCAGCTCAAAAAATGAAAAAAATACTGAAGAATTATTTAGTTGTTGAAATAAAATTAATTTACGTACAACCTATATGTCTTGAAAGAAAGTGGAGGAGTTTTAGTGAAACGCTACACTTAAATAAAAAAAGGTATATTAGCAAAATAAAAGTTCCTACTTTTATTACACTCTTAAAATGGCAACTACTAAATAAATAACCTTGTATACTATGAGAGTGCGTATTATTGCATAGAGTCTCTAAATTGAAATTATTAAGTTCTTAATAAATGGCTCTAAAACAAACATACAAAAGTTTGAAAAATCGATTTCGCGGATTACACTTGTTGAGTAGTCGTTGGAAACACACGTTGTAGACAGGAAGCGAGATATTTAAACTGGTGGACTACTGACTTACTGACTGGCTTCTCCTCGTGGGTTTTCCATAAGCTGCTTGGCCTCTCCTGGTGAGATTCTCATTAAAAATATTGTCTCCGCCACTACTCTCCTATTTTCATTTGAGTAGCTGATCACTTTTGACCCGAAATGCCTTAGGATGAGCAGAATATTTTAAGATCGGAAAAAGGCATCAAACTTGAGATCTAGAAACTACACCCACTTGGTGATAAAAAAAGCCGTTACTGCACTACGGCATAACGGAAGAAAAAGCCACTCCGGCATGCTAGAGGAAAAAGCTTTTACAAATTCCATATGGCCGTTTATATATCTTTTGCCTCTTCTTCAAAGTGAAGTCTTTAAAATGGTTCACTTCTGGATCGCAAAATCAAACTCACTCAATGCAAACTAAGTAAGTTAAGTCGACAACCCGCGTTACACTACTGGTTAAGTTAAACTGCTCAAAAGTTTAAACTTACTGCTTTAAGTTACACTGCTCAAAAATTTAAACTCACTGCCTAATCAAATATAAAAAACTGTAATAAAATATAAATTATAGAAAGAAAAACGGAGTTGTAACATGATCTTAAAATTTACGAAAAAATGAGTGTTACAAGCTAATTAACATCTTGCTCTTTCAAAAGAATTTTTTAGTATTTATAAACTGTTTTCGTTAAACTTAAAGTGTGATTAAACAGAGATTGCGAAAAAGAATGCGAAGAAATTTTATCGTGCAGCTACTTTGCAATCGATAGCTTAATTAGGACCGTGTAGAAGCCGGGAGAAGCTAAAACTAGAAATTTTTTCATAACGACGAAGTATATAAATTCAGTAAAATCCTTTCCGAATATAGAATATTATTTCAGGAATTTACTATTAGCTCAGGAAAATATGTCATCAGCTGCCAATATTTTATTAATATAAAACATTCCACACTTAATTAAATTTCATTTACTTATATCGAGGATCCTTCCAAATAACTGTGGTCAAGTAATTTGCTGTGCTTTAACGGCACCCTTATACCCTTTTGTTGTAACATATACATCGTAGGGTTTTCGGAAATTAAAATTTAATTTTTGAAATACTGCTAAAAATTAGATTGAAATACTGAGGGTCACAACCTAGGTGACAAACTTATTTCAATTTTAATCAGAGATAATAAAGATAATTTTCTTTAGAAAATAACAGTTCTAAAATACAACTCCTCTCATCGAAAAAACATACTGAATTTAGAAGAAATAACAAAATATTGTCAGAATAGATTTCAAAGGTCCACATATAGAAATATTTACATTTGCAGATCTATGTTACTGCTGAAGTAACTCAAGTTTTTATAAGATCCACCAGTCTAAGAAATAATAGATTTGATGAGAACATCGACTTTCTCCAGGAATTTATAGGCCAATTGACGAAATATATTGTAGTGGCAAAAATAAGGAAGCTGCAATAGCATGAGGAAGAAGAAGATAGACAGAGACACGACTTAAATGCCTACATCATTTAGTTTACTTTTGTGAAAGACCCATATCATATCAAAAGGTCAGCAACTTTCCAGGTTGAATCCCCTTATTACAGTTCTGGTCCAGAATTACTGTATATTACAGGTGAGCTTGTTCAGCCCTGGTAATTACCGAGCAAGACATACAGTCTATCAAGTAAGAACGTGTCCGCGATAATTCAACAAAAAATCGGTAGATGGAATCTTTGTCCACGACGCATTTTAGTAAAAGTATCAGTCGATTCCGAACTTTCGTCGAAATCACGTAAAATCCAAAATAAGTCACTTGTTTGCCCGTCGGTTCGAGGCAGTCTTTGTTCCCCTCCAAAAAGGCCTAAAATTCGGTTGCCGCTAAACATATTACAAAGCCGGTATCGTTTGTAAAGAAGTGGGTATATCGTTCTAACGAGACGAAAAATGTCGACGACTTGCCAAACCGTAGCTCGTTAGGCAAAGTCACTCAGAAAGTCGAAAAACGAATCGTGTCTTTGTTTTCATAGGGCTCGAAATTGACGCTGTGTCGAGTCAGTCGATATCATCTTCGTGCTCATGATGTCGAATTCCGAAGCACGTTAAAGAAACCTTTGCTGGGTGAAAATCACGTCGCGAAGCTGCTCGCTTGGGCCCACAATAAGATACTACAGTGGTCCTCACAATCGCCAGACGCCAGCCTTATTGAAAATGCTTGGTTCCTTATAAAGAGAAAGGTTAGGGGAAAGACTCTAAGGACTTTAACTTAGTTGCCTCGCTAGATTCGAGAAATTTGCAGCTTACGCAGAAAAATTTCGTAGACAGCATGCCTCGGAGATGCCAGGCGATTATTGATGAAGGAGGCGACTGAACAAGGTAATTACGTCGTTGTTAGCATACCAAAAAAATACGTTGATAGCAAAAACTGTTCTCGAAACACATTTTTTCAAGAATACAAGCGGTCACGTTCTCACTTGATAGACTGTAGTTAGATAAAGGAATGTTTATTCCTCCTCCAATCATCTTACTGGAGTATGGATTACTGCCACCATCTTTACGTCTTCTATACTTGATTTCGTCGAAGACCTGACATACTCAAACTTAAATTTGTTAAGGAAACTCTGGAATTTCTCTTATTCGTGGTGCCTCACTTCGGTCTCAGATTGTCTATTTTTTAGGGGATTTCTAGAAAGGGATTAGATCCCTTAGAGTCCCTGGTTTAGCTAGTGCGTTAGCCGTCTTATTTCTATGGAGACCTGAATTGCTAGGTGCCCAGGGGAGAAGAAGCCTGTTTCTATCCTTTGAATTGGCCAACAAGCCCTGGCACTCGCTTACGAATTGTCAGCTCACCCTAGCCTGTTTTAAGGGGCAGCATTAGGTGACTTAACTGTCCTCTTCGATGGGTTCCTTGCAACCATTTTTCCACTACACATAAGGATCGTATAAGTTTTTGTAATGGAAGAAGTAATGAACCGAGTCGTTTTTGATGCCAAGAGTAACTCACTACTTTTATAACACCCTATATGCAAAACATGCAGTGTTCCATATAAACTGTAGACTATTTTTTAAATAAGAGCATTACGAGTTTAAACGTAATTAAATAACATCTGTTATAAGTGCACCTTAAATTTTTCAGAGGGTTGAAATACTAATTAAAGTTTGACGGTTAATCAAAAAGTATTGAATCTTAAGGGCTAAGCTTAGCTTCTTAAATACGTAGCATAATATATAGATGAAGTTTCCAAGTTACTTTAATCATTCCCTAATAGTGGATTAAGTATATTAATTTATTTCAAAATAATTTGACAAGGGACAGATAAACTTGAGATTATGTAAGTTTAATTTGCCTTGAGCCGGTTTAGATCTAGTCCTTGGGCCTTTCTAGGCTTAGACGAAATTTAAACGGGGTTATTTAAGAAAAAGCCAGTTGTGGTTTATTATTATACTGTTGGTGTTGCTGTGGTGTTTTAAAGTGAAGTAAATTATACTTAGTAAGTTATAACGAATTATTAAAAAAAATATATAGCAGATTATCAGACGAAGACTGTCAATAAGTTTTGCCATTGTATTAAAAGCGAGGGAGTTCTCTTTACAAAGGATTTTACCTGTGCTCTACATTATTGGTTTTAATAACTTATCCAATTTCTACATTATTTGCTCTTAGCTATTTTCTCCGTAACTAATTGAATTAATACTCCATGTTTCAAAACCTCTTCGATAATTGATGATCTTGTTTTTGTATTTTTGTACTTATTTTCAGTGCATAGTTTATGTCCAGAAAAAATTGAATGTAAGTTGGAAGATATGAAAACTTAACTTAGTCTATGAAACTTTTAAGAAATTGTGATTAGTGTGTCTATTTCTCTGTAATAGTATATTGCTATGACAAACTTAGAGATACACTTTAAGCCTATTTTTTTAAAATAGATCATTATGCTGTTTTAACTGAAACATGCTTAATTACGATTATTTATTAATTTATAGATACTATTTAATATCGTAAGCCAGGCACCAGGCACTTAATTATTTTAATGTATTTTGTAATGATCGGCTACGGTTTGTTCCTCTTATTTGTTTTTGTGTAGCGATAACTTTATTTTCTGTGGTTACTAACACAAGATACATGCGAAGTACTTTTCGATTGGAATTATTTTTAATGTTTGCAAATAGTCCGAAGCTGGTAGACATTTTTGGGTAGGTATTTGAGGCACCATGAAAACTCGTCAAATACTTCTTTAGTGATACCTGAATACAAAAAGGCAGACCTGGCTGAAGGGTAGTGGGGCCAGATTGTTTAGTCGGGTCTAAAACTTAGCAAGATGTTTGTAAAATTATATTTAAACGAAAAAAAAAACGAATATATTTGAAGCACGTTAAAATTTAAACAGTGAGTGCGAGTGAACAGCGCTATGGGTAAGCTGAAGTGCGAGAGACAGCGTATATCGGCAGCTGTCAAAAGGAGTTATATACAGTTAGAATTTGCAAAAAATCGACTTTTTTTTGATTTCATTTTCGTAATGTATATTTAAGTACACGCACAGAAAATTTTAAGTCAATCCGACGATTATTCTGGAAGTTACACGAATATTTGTAAAGACATCAGAGCGCTTGAAAAGAGGAGGCCGGAGCGGCAGTGCTTACCTAGAACGCTCTCTCCTTAATTTATCTGCCTATTGTAAATGTCCCTTCTGTTGTATTCAGGTACATAAAGTGAAAGTGTTATTAGTGTTATTAGTGTTTATTATATGACCCTGGAATAGACGACTCGATGTAAGTTGAAAAAAAAAAATTTTTTACTCTATGTAAAGTGCTTTTCAAACTTTAAACGCATTTTTCTCAAAACCATGTTTTTATAGTCGGTGACCAAGATTTCTTGGAAACTGCTGAACCGATCAGTCTCAAATTTTAACACAAGCTTCTTAAGTATATTTTTTAGTAATTAATCGAAGGTTTTTTCTCACCGATAAATATATATTTTTTTTTTATAAATAATTTAAAGCCAAAATTTTGGCCAAAAATCAATTTTTTTTCTTGAGAAGACGCTATTTTCGCAAAAAATTTTATTTTGCTTATTCCTTCGATTGATAACTAGATTATACATTACTTTAACGATATCCGTTTGGTTTTTTCATTTTAGATGATCCAGTCCTGAGATATCGTGGTCACCACAAGACGCCTTTTTTGAGAGGAGCTCCTGGAGATCAGCTATAGCAGCCTTCAAAATTATTATTTTTACAATTAAAAAATGTTGAAATACAGTTAAAAGTTATCAGAATATGTGTAAAAATTTTTACATTAATAAATTTAAAAGTTTTCTCAGGAAAAATTCTTGAAAAATCCCTTTTTTTAGCCCTCCTGACTGTATATAGCACCTTAGTCGAAGAAGTATAATTTGACGTATTCGTGTAACACGTGTTATTGTAAAAGTCCCTTTTGGTTGTTCGTTATTTACGATGGATAGTGATAATAGTGTATGTTATATGCACAAAAGACAATGAAAAATTAATTGCTTTTAGTGAAAAAACTTTGAAAAAAAGTCATGAAGTGTTGGAAATTAGAAGAAAATATGGTTTAAAATACAAAGACATTATTTTACCAACCAATATTAATCTAAAAGACGGTTATCATACTCAATGTTAGAAAAATTTACTTGCTGTAATGAAAAAATACTATGACGACCCTTCAAAAACATCTGACGTGCCTCCTTCTTCATTAGGTATGTTATAATTTTACTTTTTTTCATCTGATATATACCCAAAAATAGCGTAACCCAGCTTACCCATAGCGCTGTTCACTCGCACTCATGCTTAACATTCTCGATCACCTGGCAGGTAGAATGTCCCACCGAAACGACCTGTCTTTTTAAAAATATCTTTTTTAGTTACCAATATTATGCTGTTTAATTTCAACATGCTACAAATATATTCGTTTTTTTTTTAAATATAATTTTACAAACATCTTGCTAAGTTTTAGACCGGACTAAACAATTGTTTTTGTATTCAGGTATCACTAAAGAAGTATTTGACGAGTTTTCATGATGCCTCAAATACCTACCCAAAAATGTCTACCAGCTTTCCTACCTTTATTATTTAATTTCAAAAGTAATACTTGTATTTAAACTATTATGAGTAGAGACCTGATTAATATACATTTGCATATTTTCATATGCATTTGCATATTTAGACCATTCTCACCGATTATTGTATATTTTACTCAAAATCTAGTAATGATACATATTTTCCCTACATTTACAATATTTCTCAGTATTACTAGGCAATTGAATTGCTCAGGGTATTGTTAATGTCACCGTCTGGAACCGATCTTATCGTCGGGATATTACCTGCAATAGTCTAAACATCGATTAGGTTGTAGTACCAAGGAAATACCCAAAATTACGACGGTATTTTATTCCTTTGTTTCTTGGTCGGGATATTAAGTGATAAGTAGTTAGTCTCTAAGAATATTTGTTTGAGCTTGGATCAAATAAACAATTTTCTCGAAGATGAATTTTTATTTTAAAACAAGATATTGTTGACGCGCTTGCGTCAGTGTAGTCTTTTTGCAATTTTTAACGTGTTGTGTTAAAGTTTAAGGTGTACCATGCCACCCGCAGAAAAAAGTAACTCTTCGTGGGTAGCTGATTATCCTGGAACATTTACATGCGACGGATATGTTTTACATTGTCGAGTTTGCGAGAAAAATGTTTCGTGCACAAAAAAGTCTCAAACTGACCAGCATGTCAAGACAAGTCTTCATATCGCAGGATTACAAATAAAAGGCCCACGACAACAACTTATAACAGCAGCAAGTAGCAGTAATTCCATTTTTATAGGCAAGCAAAAAAAACCACTTTAGCATGGATTTATGTGAAGCATTGCTTGCAAGTAATATTCCTCTCCACAAACTCACAAATCCTACATTCAAAGATTTTCTGCGAAAATATTGCTTGAATCAAAAAATACCAGACGAATCAACACTGCATAAAAATTACATACCAACATGTTCTGTAAGAAACTTAAGGATGGATTTCAGCTGACGAAACTACCGCTATATTTCGAATTTAATTGTGGGTGCATTAAGATTAGAGGCTTATTCTTCCTATTTGGTGGCCTGCAAAGAACTTGACAAGACAAATCATTCTACGATCGCCGGATTTGTGAATGAGGATATTAAAAAATATTTCCTGAATCTTCTGCAGATGAAAGAGTGTTTATATTTCTTTCAGATGCTGCTCCCTATATGATCAAGGCAGCCAAAGTCTTCCAAGTATTTTATCCAAATTTAATTCATGTGACGTGCTTTGCTCACGGAGTCCATCGACTCGCTGAAGAAGTTCCATGTTTGGAAATGTAAATAAACTGATTTCATCAGCAAAGAAAGTGTTTCTTAAGGCACCTGCTCGCAATAACGCCTATAAAGAAAAAAACTGCCAAATGTGCCTTTACCTCCCGAACCAGTGGTAACTCGATGGGGAACATGAATTGAAACTGTACTCTTTTACAATGAACATTTCGAGGCCATCAAAGGTGTAGTAAATGACTTCGATAGTGCAGAGGCTATGGCAGTTCGTCAATCCAAGGAAGCATTTAACGATTCTGATATTAAAAAAAAAACATAGCTTTGATTAGCATTCACTTTTCCCACATACCTGCGGGTATTAAAAAGCTTGAAACTCGAGGTTTGGCGTTGACCGAATAAAGTCAGTTAATGAATAAAATCCGTCAAATAAACTCTACATTGCCAGATGTATTCCCGCGTAGAGTTTGAGAGAAAAGTTTGAAAACATTTTGTGCAATAACCCAGGCTTTGAACCTTTGTGTCAAATTGATAGTTTTATTAATGGGACGGGTGAACTTTTGCCAGAAACAATAAGTGCTAACATAGCACCCAAATTCAAATACTGCCCAGTTACCTCAGTGGATTGTAGAACGGTCTTTTTCCACTTATAAAAATATTTTAAGTGATCGAAGACACAATCTTAGTACCCAACATTTGGAACAATACCTTATTGTTTACGTGTACAAGAATACAAATGTTAAATAATTTTTAAAAATTTTAAATAACTGTTAATTAAATTTAAACATCGTCGATAACTTGTTAATTTTATGCTGATTTTGAAATAAAAACTAAAAATTACTACTTTCATTATTATTTAATATTGCATATTTTCACCCTTTTCATGCATATTTTAAGTATTTTTCATGCATATTTGCATGCATATTTCAAGATTTTTATGTTGCATATAATCCGGTCTCTAATTATGAGTAAACTAGTTTCCTATAAGTATTTTTTGTGGATAAACATTGCAGTTTGTGATTTAAATCCTTTTATAGAGTATGGATTTTTCTTAAAAAAATAATAAACTTGAACAGAAATTACCTTAGAACCAATTTCTAATACGAAAATAATAAATAATCTTGTAACTCAAGTTACAAAAAAGCATTATTTTTTGTTAAGGCTAATGTCCGCACCCTCCAGCCTAATTTAAGTTAGAAAAAGTCCGGAGCGGACCTGTATATTTGAAAAGATCAGGGTTTTTGGTCAACGAGTAATAATTTCAATATGGCGCAGATCATTCAGCTCGTTTTTTTATTGAAATCCCGAAAGACAATATCGAGACGAAATCATTCAATATGTAGAGGAAACATTTATGAGCTTTACCTTCGGTAAAAATGGGCTGCAATAGAGTGCAAAAAAGAAAAAATGCTTGCGTCGCTGTCATATCTGGAAGCTGAAGGGAGCGGTGTCTATTTAAAGCTGCCATCGTTGATTCCGATAAGCGATGTACGTCTTTCTAGCATTCTGAAACCTGAAAATAAAAAGAAACCCTCTTGAGCTTTTATTTAAATATATTGAAAAAAAATGGTATAGTAAATTTACTTTTCTATAATTTATTATATTTTTTGTTGATTCTAGTGCAGAGTACGACACCCTTAAACCTCTGAAACGTTACTACAAGAAAATATGTTAATTAAAATTTGAAATATAAAGGTTGTCCTTTAAATGGGTCCAAATCTGTTTGACCTATTGCGCCCACGTAGTGAGCGACAGGGACAACGTGGGCCGTAAAACCGCTCCTTGAGAATTTAGTTACTATGAAGCACTTCACTTTACTCTAATAACTTTATGACGGTTAGAAGGCGTATACTATTCTAAGTTAAAACCATGTGTTTAAAAATATAGCACTTAAAGCGGGAGAGAGTGGATAACTACCCTAAGCTTGTAAATATTTATTAATGTTGTCTAATTCTGATGCACTTTTACATTAACTACTACTGGTACACATACACACACACACACACACACACACACACACGCACACATATGCGCGCGCTCGCAAGCGCTCGCGCATTCAATACTCAGTCGCTAGCCGGAAACCAATCGGTGACCAACCGGTTACTATCTATATAGGCTACTAACATACCAAACCACCGAGATAGGTAGATATTACCGATCATCTTTTTTATTCGGACATCCGTCACAAGAAATAAAAGTCTGTTAAAGGTAAATCTGTCGTGCCTATCCGTTTCGGATGTTAGTTATTAGTATAGGTATTTTAACTTTATTGACTACCGCTCGAAAGGGTTGTGTAATAGATAATCAGCACCATTTTCTCAGGTTCTACAGCCAAGGTTCTTCTGCCTGGGCTTCTTCTCACTTATGCAAAATGAATTGCGGTAGATCATATCGAGGTTTGTTATGTATTATATGACCCACGTATTGAAGTTCTCGGCATTTTACAGTTCCCGGTCTTTATTTATTCTACGCTTCGTAACATGGTTCACCCACGAGATTTTCAATATTCGTCTATAGCACCATATCTCAAACGCCTGAAGTCTCTTCATGGACTCTTTCGTCAAGACTCTAGCCCTTACACCCTGGTGCAGAAGGTCTCGGGTTCCAATCTCGGCAGGACGGTATACTTTATTTATTAATTTATTTAAGTATATTTGGCCTGGCTACGTACATAGGTAGTAGTTGTTTCCAGAAATCCAATAACGTCCGTGGCAGCACGACCGCGTTTTCTAAAAGGTGCTGTGAAATACAAAAATGTATGTTTCGGCCCTTGGACAACCTTGACGGGTATTACGACATCCCTGCCAATATCCTCAGGATATGAAAAAGGTTACAATCCCTACTCAGGCGGGGAGGTAAAGAATTAAAAAAAAACATCTTAATAAGCGGATCCTCGTTTTCAGGGGAAGATAGTGGCTACGCTTGCCATTTATTAATATGCCTTCGAATTCTTCGACTATAGGAAGTCAAAAAATCGTTTAACATGATATATTCGAAGTAACCCCTTATATATTTGACAGTAAATACTATATACTTAAAATTTGTACATGACCAACTAAAAACTAGGAAAAATTCTCACAATGCCATTTAAATCATCAAAATATTATCGATTCCCACATCTTACACCTCCTGCATTTGAAGCGATATCCCTAAAAAATTTTATGTTTTTTTATCATGTCAAGTGTTCATGTACATTAAATGTGGAATCGATATTTCATTTTGTTCCAGAGTTATTGTGCCATCGAAGCGGCAGACCGACAGACTAAGTGAAGTAGAAGACTATGTTTTTAATGGTCTAGGGACCCTAAAACTTGATTAAATGCAAAAGGAGGGGAGATTTTTATTGTTACAATACCTTCTTGCAAGGAAAGTAAAAAAAAAACTTTTTGGTACTTTAATCATGTTTCTTAAAATAAGAGGAAAGGATCTCGACTGTGGCTAAGGCCTTTCAATTTGGTAAAAATTGACTGCCGCTTAAAAGGGTTGTGTAATAGACAACTAGCACCATTTTCTCAGGTTCTATAGCCAAGGTTCTCCTGCTTCTTCGCACTTATCCCTTTCATTGCAAAATGAATTGCGGTAGATCATATCGAGGTTTGTTATGTATTATATGACCCACGTATTGAAATTCTCGGCATTTCACAGTTGTCAGCACTTCCCGATCTTTATTTATTCTGCGCTTCGTAACATGTTTCACCCACGAGATTTTCAATATTCATCTATAGCACCATATCTCAAACGCCGGAAGTCTCTTCGTGGAGCCTTTCGTCAAGACTCTGCCCCTTACAGGAGAAACATGAATACATAACTAGTGGCGGCCCGTGGTTTCGTGGCGTAGCAGGAGGTCTCGGGTTCCAATCCCGGCAGGTCGGTATACTTTATTTATTAATTTATTTAAGTATATTTGGCCTGGCCACGTACATAGGTAGTAGTTGTTTCCAGAAATTCAATAACGTCCATGGCAGCACGACCGCGTTTTCTAAAAGGTGATGTGAAATACAAAAATGTATGTTTCGGCCCTTGGACAACGTTGACGGGTATTACGACATCCCTGCTGATATATCCTCATATCTTGAGGATATCCTCAGGATATGACAAAGGGTACAATCCCTACTCAGGCGGGGACGTGAAGAATAAAAAAAACATCTTAATAAGCGGATCCTCGTTTTTAGGGGAAGATAGTGGCATCTGTAGATGTTACTTATTTTTATGAAAGCCGATCTTGCTCTTTCTATTATCTATTTAATTTCTTGTGAGTGATCCAACCGTTTGTTTATATTTGTACCTAGTTAAGCATAGCCTAAATGGTATTTGGTTTTTGCTAATGACCATATATTTGGTTTTCCTGACATTAAAATACAAACCATACCCACAGCTATCCTCCAACAAATGTGGTGTTAATATCTGAATGCTCTTTAGACTGTCTGTGAAGGTAAGGGTGTCCTCGTATCTGATGTTACGGATACGTTTGCCATTTATTAATATACCTTCGAATTCTTCGACTGTAGGAAGTCAAAAATCGTTTAACATGATAAATTCGAAGTAACCCTTATATATTTGACAATAAATACTATATATTTAAACTTTGTACTTGACTTCAAATAAAAACTAGGAAAAATTCTCACACTACCATTTAAATCATTAAAATATTATCGTTTTCCACATCTTACACCTCCTGCATTTGAAGAGATATCCCTAAAAAATTTTATGTTTTTTTATCATGTCAAGTGTTCATGTACATTAAATTTGGAATCGATATTTCATTTTGTTCCAGAGTTATCGTGCCAACGAAGCGGCAGACCGACAGACTAAATGAAGTAGAAGACTATGTTTTTAATGGTCTAGGGACCCTGAAACTTGATTAAATGCAAAAGGAGGGGAGATTTTTATTGTCACAATACCTTCTTGCAAGGAAAGTAAAAAAAAAAAAACTTTTTGGTACTTTAATCATGTTTCTTAAAATTAGAGGAAAGGATCTCGACTGTGGCTGAGGCCTTTTAATTTGGTAAAATGTCCCTAAAATATTTTGGTTAATTATTTATTAATTACAATTATTTGTAACTACACGGTTTCCCATAAATCAATTCCCTAGTCCTTAGAAAATTAATTTCTGCGGAATCGCTAGGTCGAAGAGGAGCATGTCTTTTTGCTCGACAGTTTTACAACAATAATTCTATAAATATCATTTACATAGTGTACAGAGGCTTCGAATATTTAAAGAAATAAAAAATGGATACAAGAGTTCGAAAAAACTAGTTCGACTTTAACTAAATCTCTGACTGGATGACCACGAACACGTTGAAGCGATATATGTGTTTAAGTGTCAGTTAACGACAATCACGATCTGTTGAAACGTAAAGATGCCATTAATGTGCCGGAAGCTACGTCAATAAACCGAATTACCACTGTGGGAGTCCTCTAAAGCCAAAACTAAAAAATGATTCAGATGTTCTTAACAGCCGCGTTACAAAACGTTGATTTTTATATTCAAGAAACCTGGCTCAAAAGGATATTAATTTCTCAAAGAGGTAACATAAGTTAGCCTTCACGTAGGTCTGATTTGACCCTGTTGGATTTTTTGTTATGCCTCAAAACTAAAGTTTATCCGATGAGAGATGGCAGCGATCAAGTAAACAGCTTGCCCTATAGTTCAATAATTTTACTACTTGGTGATAGTAGCACAGGAAATGTAACCGCTCACATTTAGCTAATCCTTTTTTGAAAAAATGAAAGGACTATGGTTCGATACACAATAAAGGTTTTCATTCATTAATTTTTTTTTCACAATTTCAATATAAAGCTTTTTAGAGAAAAACTTATTTAAGTGAATTAAATTTTTGAAAATTTTGTTAATATACATAATAAAATTATTAATAAATTATATTTTATCACAGTCCCAGAATGTAATTCGATTACCCAAATACTGCTCATCTTACTTCGAGATTTATTTTTCATTTTTATTTATGTTTACCGAATAACCTGAAAATACTTTCGAAGTTTGATGTAAAGGTATCAGACGACATTCGAAAAGACAAAATCCGCAAAATTGAACACATTTTGCAATTTATAAGCATTTTAAGTCTGATATAATAAATTCTAACATTGACGGTGTTGTTTTGCAACAGGATAAAAATGGAATTTGATTTTATATTTTCGATATTTCTGCAATGCGTTTGAGCTTACTGCCACGAATTTTATCTGCGATTTCTGAATAGTTTCTTACATTGCTAACACGCCTTTATTTGAACTTAAAGTATAAAACTATTTTACCACTACAATAGTCTGGTCTGATTTTTACATCTTTTATTACGATTTTAATAAGAAAAGCATATGTTTTTCAGACATACTCAACAATCGAGCTCTGTTTAGTCTAAAAACTTTAGGTTACAATATATATTTTCCAACCAAAAATATATATGCAGCGTCAGTAAATTAACACATACAAAAATATAGGGAGTTGAGTTTCGGATCGCGATGTGTGTACACGTGAATCGAACGCCCGGCAATAGTCAACTCGTTCAACGAGCATTATTACGATAGTGTTTCGATCTATTTAATTATTTTGTCGATTGCAAAGGAGAGGAACTAGAAATAAAGCAGAGTGTAGTGTTAGATTAAGACAATAGGTAAAAAAATTGTAGATTTATGAGAATAATTTTGTGAAATTGTATCAACCTAACGAAACGATAAGTGACGACCTTGATCATTTTACTGTTTACGGTGATAAGAAATATAAACAACAATTTTTTTCTTTTTCTCCCGTGTTTGAAAATGGAATATACGAGGAACACACCTAAAGTTTTTATAACAGAAAGAAAAATGGATAGCGATGATTATACTTCGAAAAGAGGAAGAGTCAAAGAAACAGGATTATTCAAGAAGAGTAAAAAGCTGATAAGAACACCACAGAAAGAGAAAAATGAAAGAGTAGATAAGATAGAAAATTTGATAGAAATGATCAGAGAGCTAATGTCAGATATAAAGGATATAAAACAAGATCAGAAGAGATACCAACAAGAGTTAAAGGAACTAAGAAAGGAGAATAAAGAATTGAAAGAGGAAAATAAGATAATTAGAGAAAACATGAGAAGTATGGATTTAAAGATGAGTAGATTGGAAAAAGACAACGTAAGGAATAATATTGTAATATCGGGAATGATTGGAAGCGAATAGCACACCAGATCTGAAAATGGGTATAGAACATTTTATGGAGAGGAGTATGGACACAAAAGTACAGATTAAAGATGTAATACAAATGAGGGACTATATACAAGATAGAACTTGGAAATATGGGAGTTAAAGAAGCTGTAATGAAAAATAAAAACATACTGAGAAACCTAAGAGAGAGGTTATATAAACAACAATTTAACAAAACATGAACGCGAAGTTCAAAGGAAATTGAAACATATACCAGAGAACGAGAGAAAGAATGGAAAAAGGGTGAAAAAAAGGATATCAAAAAATCGTAATCGAAGGAAGAGACTATAAATGGGACATTGAGGAAGAAAAACAAACAAAGAATACTACGACCATCAACTAAGTTGGGTGGAATCTTTGGCACAATGATACTACTCAGTATATATCACCACTACACCAAACACTTTATTTTTGCACTCGACGCGCGTTTCGCTAACCATGTTAGCTTCATCAGGAGCGATGATTGACTCAATCATCGCCCCTGATGAAGCTAACATGGTTAGCGAAACGCGCGTCGAGTGCAAAAATAAAGTGTTTGTTGTAGTGGTGATATATACTGAGTAGTACGACCATCAAGTCAAAAAACTAAGAAAAAGGAGAGAGATAGGTAGATTGACGACGACCTTGGCGAAGAAAAAGGATACGGAAGAGAGGACTAGTAAAATGAATACAAACAAGAACATAATCAAAGAAATAGATAGGAAGAAAGAAATGGGAAATAATTATCGAGTTTTTAGATTGAGAGCACGGAATAATAGGGGTATAAACGGAAAAGAGGATGAACTGACGGAAGAACAACAACAAATGCACTATGTAGGAATCACTGAAACAGAGAGGAAAGGAAATAGATGCAGAAAATTAGAAGGAAAAGCATACAAAAATCAACATAGAGACATAATACCGTAACAAGATACAGAACTCATACAAAGAGAAAAAACTAAAATAAAAGAAACAAAAGAGGCAATCGGCAATTTAAACAGGCTGGAAGGATATAGAAGGAAATATGAAAAAGACAGATATAGAGTAACTCAAATCCATGGGCCTTACACTCTTAACGAGAGGTAGAAAGGCATAAGGGTTAAGTAAGTAAGTAAAATATAAGGTGACTTGTGGACAAAGGCTGCATGTAAGTTTTACTTTTGCAATACGGGTTGTCCAAGATAATAGAAAAATCGAGTGACGACTACAGATTTCTAGATGCCATATATATTTTCTCTCTGTATTTTTAACTCTTTAGCCAATTGTGGGCAAATATGGCCCTGAGCTCTTACAGTAACAATTTTAATGACGATATTGTTTGTAAACATATTTCAGCGCAATCTAAACCATCGTTTCACTCTTGAATTAAAACTATTGGAGGCCCAAGATATTGTATAACCCGGTCGTGTTGATTATTAATGACTAAACTAGTACAAGATGTGATTTTTGTCTCTATTTGGATCTCGTCAGCTAGTTCTAGGCACAAACAATAGACATTAGTTCTCGTAACACTAAATTTAGCAGTGCTGAAAAAGTGCTAGAAACAAAGGATATTTAACGCTATCCTTCTCTAATCTGATTACTTGATACTTTATCTGGATGACAAGATTTTTTTTCACTCCGATATCGTTTTTAATTATTTTGCCATTGCAAAAAGTGGGTTTTTAGCAAAGTTTTAAAACCAAATTTTATCCATCCATCAGCAGTTTGAAAGTACACGTTCCTTGTCTGATGGTAGTTTATCTTTATACAAAATGATAATAAAATCGGTAACGATCAGTTGTATTGATTCTTATAAGAATTTTTTAAATTTAGCTGCATAACGTGTTTGGTCTTTTAACTGTTATGATATAAGAAATATAAAATATCATAAATATTTTAACCAACCCATTTCAAATATTAAACAGGAAGCGTGTGGAGTTAAAAATGTTGGATATTGGCTCTTCGCTATAAAATATGATACATTTTATTATATATGGCGGAAAATCAGTCGTTAGTTTTAAAGGCCATGATTTGTTTTGTATCATATTTTACTTCAAATTGTTATTTTGTTTACGCAACATTTTTGTTTAAAATATTATTCAATATGCAGTTAAATATTCAAATTCTCGGACTTTATACGTATGTGTATGTATTAGGGGTATACTATCTCCTATTAAACTGTCAAATAAAAGTGTGCTTTTGCGGAAGAATTGTAGTTACAATTTCTTAATATTTTAGAGTAGCTTTTAAACTAGAAAGGAAAATGTTTAAAAAATACGGAATATGTTCATTAAATATTGATTTCTTAAAGTGGGAATTCGTGGAAACATCGCTCTCCGAGATTTTTTCATTTGTTCACATTTCAGGGCCCCAAGATCAGAAATCAATCTATCCTCCCACTTTCATCGGTCTGTCTGTCTGACAGACTGTCCGCAGGATAATTCTCGAATGAAATGAAATATTGATTTCATATTTGGTACATGTATAGTATTTGAAGTAGCACTTTGGAGAATCTCGAGCGGTTGCTCTTGACATATCCAAGGCATTCGACCGTGTTTGGCACGATGGACTGTTGGCTAAGTTACGCTCTTATAGTATTCTGAAAGGTTCTGTTTGTGGCTCTCATGTTTCCTCAGAGAGCGTTCTTTACGAGTGGCGGTCGACGGATTTCTTTCTAACACCCTCACTATCAACGCCGGTGTGCCCCAGGGCTCCATACTGTCTCCTACTCTCTTTCTCATTTACATTAACGATCTGCTGGAAAAGACCGGGAATCCAATCTATAGCTTTGCAGATGACAGTACGCTTGTCTCTTCATTCACCTTGAACGCTCGGACATCGGCTGCTCAGGCGAATATCCGCAGACAGCAGGAGGTCGTTCAACTTAACAAAGACCTGGAAGAAATTCTATCTTGGGGTGACAGTAACCAAGTGGAATTTAACGCTACAAAAACCCAAGCGGCAGTTTTTTCTAAAAAAGTTAACGTTGCTGAACCCGACATAGTTATGTCGGGGCACTCCATTCCCCTAGCATCGTCGCTCAATTTGTTGGGCGTTAGTTTGGGAGCAAATATGTCTTGGTATGAGCATGTTGCAGGCATAGCAAGGAGAGCTTCTCAAAAGTTGGGAATATTATTTAGAACCAGAAAGCTTTACACCCCACAGCAACTGTTAATTCTTTACAAAGCTCAAATTCGACCAACTATGGAATACTGCTCCCACGTTTGGGGCTCCGCTCCCAAACATACACTGCATTTGTTGGATTCTGTTCAGAGAAGGGCGGTCCGTCTGATTGGGGACCCGGAATTGACCGGCGGCCCTTGATTCGCTGGAACATCGAAGAACGGTTGGCGACTTGAGTCTGTTCTACAAGTATTTTCATGGAAAGTGTTCGAAGGATGTAGCCCGCTTAATTCCTCCCAAAGCGGTGCATGTTAGAAATACACGTCGCGCTGGTGCTTCGCATCCGTATGAGGTTCAGCTTGTTACTCCGCGTACAACGCTTTTCAAGCAATCTTTTATATGGAGAACGTCATCCCTTTGGAATAATTTGCCCAGCGCTGTGTTTCCCACCGAGTACAATTTACAGCGATTCAAGAACAACGTGAATCGCTTTTTCCGCACTCGTGCCGCTCCTGGAGCGCTTTAGGGACTTCCCTGCAGCACGCGTGCTAGACCCATAAAAAAAAAATAATAAATAAATAAAAAAATAAACTTGAGCGGTATCTCTTTTGATGAATGGAGTGAAAGGGGTGGGGTCGTTAAACATTTTCTAGTATCAGTAGTACATATTATGAAACCTTTTCCTAGATTATTGGTTGCGATAATGGAACAATTTTAAGCCTATTGTTTATTACAAAACATGTCAACTACTCAGTGTATGTCGCATTATTACATTTTTTTATTGATATCTCACCACAAAGCACCTTAGATTAAGTTATTTTTTATTAGGAAAGAGGAGTAACTTTACCTTCCTTGCTAATAGGGGTATAGTGTCCATAAATTATGAAAAATATAATATTTCCGTCGGCCTGTTTGAGGGGGGCTGTTTGTCTGTTAGCACCATAACTTTTGAACGAAGAGATTTATTGATTTTAAATTTTGTACACCTGTCATACTTGAGGCAAGGTGATGGAAACTGACACAATTCCTCTAGTGAAAAGAATAAATAAATGTAAAACATAATTATTTTAATGTAAACATGTAAAAGACCAAAGGGATGGGGGAGGCTGTTAGAGGGTCTCTTTCGTAATGTCGTATTCTATGTTATTTTAAAAGCTCTTGAAATTAAGGAGTCTGAAAATTACTTTATTTTTTCATTATTTTCAATCAGTTTTGGTCAAACATATTAGGAGTTAATGAAGTAGGGACTGAAGTGGATGATTTGCATATATTACATTATATGTCCAGTTTACGGCTGTTCGAGACAAGGGGGTATAAATAGTACATAATTTAAGTTGGGAATGTGGAATCTTTGGCACAATGATACTACTCAGTATATATCACCACTACACCAAACACTTTATTTTTGCACTCGACGCGTTAGCTTCATCAGGAGCGATGATTGACTGAGTCAATCATCGCTCCTGATGAAGCTAACGCGTCGAGTGCAAAAATAAAGTGTTTGGTGTAGTGGTGATATATACTGAGTAGTACATAATTTCTTCATTATTTTCAATTTTTAGGGAAAACTATGAAGGGGGAAATATCAAGTTTCAGTTTTAAACATCTTTGAAGCTCACTCATAGCTGAATTTTCTTTGTCGTGTACGTTTCTTCACAACAGTTTTGTGATTTAAAATTTTTTACAAATACAGTACTTGCAATAAGAGAAAAAGTTAAAGTTTTTAGTACTATATAATATAATATCAAATCCCAGACAGTGTTTTGCTTTTGCGTATCTATTAACATTTTATGTCATATTTATCTGGCTTACGTGGTAAGTACTGCTTGAACTTGATCGCGAAATGGTACCAATAGCTTATCAATTATTAAATTTTCGCCTGGTAAATAAAATGTTGACATGCTTATATTTTTCCACAATTCTCTACATGCTGCAAGTTTGTTTCTTTTGTCATTGAAAAGCAAAAAACGTACTATTTCTGCAAATCTATTTTTTTTTACATTGTAGCACGAAATGTGGGGTTGTCAAATATTGAATCCCAATATTCCCTAAAATCCACATTGTTTTGGTTGTTGACACCTGTAGTTATCAAAATGCCTAAAAATACCTTCAGCTCAATAACATCCATTTATTGGAAAGCACTGTCTGTATGCCTCATAACACAGGCCAACGATGAAAGAACTTTTTTTATAATTTTACCTGATTCTTTTCTTTTTGGGTGCTCTGAGTCCGAAAATAATAATAAAAACGTCGTATCACCCACCAATTTTTCACATTTTAATGTTCAAAATATGAAAAGTTTATTTTTTATCATTCGAATGTTATTAGGTTGGCAATAAAATCAGAAGTTTATAAGGTTGGCAATTAAATCAAATGTTATTAGGTTGGCAGTTCCGATAAATGTCAGAGCTGTTTGTTTTCTTCTAATTAATATAACCTCGCATTGCAGTGTTTAACCCATATGCTTTAATTCACACTCAAAGTATGGCTAATCGTGGTTATAAAAACTCTCCCAACACTTTTTGTTATATATGTGGTGAGTTTGTAGTTAAAAAAAACATCAAAGAAACATTACTGACTTTGTAAAAAAAAGTATACTTTGCATATTTTGGTGTAGAAATCGGTAATCAAGAAAAATATTGGGCTCCTTACAAAGTATGGTATGTTTGTGTCGAGGATCTTATGAAATGGTATAAGAAATAAAAGAAAGCTTTTAAATTTGCAGTACCCATGGTATGGAGAGACCAAGAAAATCATTCAAATGATTGTTATTTTTGCAGCGTTGATGTTTCTGGATATAACTCCAAAAATAAGAAAGTAATTGTCTATCCTCACTTTACTTCAGCTAATCGGTTGGTAGGACATGGACCGGGACTTCCTGTCGCTGAGCCACCTCAGTCTATTGATGATGTTTCATAGTCCAGTCTCGAATTTAACGAAAGTCGACCGAATGCTGATGAGTTTCAATGTTCTCTAGAAATTTTAAATCACAGTTGTGTACACAAGCTGAGTTAAATGATTTAGTGAGATTTGGGTTTGACTAAGGAAAAAGCAGAATTGCTTGGTTCTAGGCTGAAAGAAAAACATTTATTGGAATCTGGAATATCTATTTACCATTACAGAACAAGAGAGCAACAGTTTGCTCAGTTTTTCAAGCACGAAGAGGATTTCGTTTTGAAATTTAATCGATGTCATATTGTGATAGAATTGTGGGTGATACAAAAAAAACTGATACCAGATACGGTTTCAGCAACCAAAAATCCATAACACTTAGATGTTTTGGTTTAAAAAGTTTTTACAAATATTGTTTTTGTTGGCCTGTGTAATTATTTCTAACACAGGTTGATCAAAGAATAACTTGAAGAAGTCAAGAGGGTCTTCAATAATTTTTCCTGGGAGAAGAAAAACTTTATGAACTGTACCACTAATTATATTGTGCCGTGGAGTTCTACTTAATTTTTCTGATTTCCAACAGTTCCATATTTAAACACGTATTGAATACCTGGAAGATTAATTAAATGCTGCACATCAGGCAAACAATTTAAACGTTCTTCCTGTCGGGTATTTTCGTGATCACTGTACAACTTCTCATCGCCTACTTCGGATGTAGTTTCTGTAAAGTTACTTTCGCTATCCGAAACTTCATCTACATTCAAATTTTCATCGTCACTGTAAATACCTGCAATTTCAAGAATTTCGCCACTTTCTTCTAAAGGTAAAGGAATTTCTTCATCAGTCGTATTTACGATGGACCATTTCTCACAATAACGAACAAAAATAAAATTTTTGAACCATAAAAACAAAAAAAAACTTGTACTATAAAATAACCATAAAAGTTGAAAGCATGCGCAGAGACTCTCTACATTACAAAATTTGGACATTAACTGACGGAATTGAGATAAATAATACAAGTCACACAGAAAGTAAACTCGTTCATCTGGCGCCCGTCAATGTCTAAGCGTTTGATTTCATAGTATGCACTGGACAAAAGGAACCCTTTAGTTATGACATAAAGGCGCCATACGTTTTTATAATAAAAGTAACAAAAAACTGATAAGATCGGGTTGGGACGCAGTCTACATTATACTTTATTCCTGATGGGTGTCCAATAGACACATCTGGGTTGTTATAGCAGTTTTTTCTGTAAATAGTAAAGAACAAAAAAATTATTTCTTTTGATGATAAGTCTGACACAAAATTTGAAATATTATAGACAAAGGATAGAATAGATAAAGTGGTTTTGAAATAAAATGATTACGTAAAATTTTGTAAGCAAAACAATTTTTAAATTCTCCGTCAGACACTACTGGGTTGTTAAGGGTTAAATTGACCCAAATTAGCCGCAAGACGATAAAAATAGAGTCATATTTGCCCTATGAAACTGAGAAGTCTCTGAGAATTAAAATAGTGCTACCTTCAGTTTATATTTTATAATTATATCATTTGTATTACTATTATGTATAAGTAAATCTCATTTGTTACTGAAGAATTAGATGTTAAGCCCCCGAATTCATTTAAACTCTTAAAAGCGGAAATGCAATTTAAAAAATATAACAAAACGGTATTGGGTCATTTATAACAAGGTAGGACCATACCGAAAACTTTTATGTCAAATTCCATTTTTCCAAATGATTATTGTTATGAGCACTTCAGTTCACTTCTCGCAATGCTGTGAGAAAAACCCGACTAAATTTTCAATTTTATTAGTACAAGGCCCTAAATATATGCCATGTATAAATTCGATACAACGATTATTAGATTTTCAGTTAAAGACGACAAGTAGACTATATAGAATTTTACTAAATTTTTAAAATTACACAAAATTCATTATTAATACATGTACAAATATTAACCAATAAAAACGAGATAAACTTAGGGGCTCAGTGGACGACAATTATCGTAACCTCTTCCTCTGTATTATTAGTATAGTGACTCCAAAAATGATGGACCTTCCCAAGGCACGCTCTTTAACTAGGTGTCAATCTAGGATACATCATCTAGATGTAAATCAGGCACTATTGAGGATACGTAATAACAGAAACAACGGTAACATTAAAATTAAAATGACTATCACGTGATAGGAGGCGGCTATAGCATAGTGGGTAAGATATTTCGACTAAGAAAATAATAAATTAAAATAGAAAATTGCAACGTGACGGTCGCCTCTTTCGGGAAGGCACTGGCAAACTACCCGTAGTATCATGCTTAGTAGAGCTCTCTCACTTTGTAGAATGCAGACACTGTCTGCAATATTACTTAGTCAATTTTTAATATTTTTTAACTTTTTTTTAATCTTAATAATTACTTTGTCTATAAAAGGTCGAGAGAGTTTTTTTTTTCTTTTCCAATTTTTTATAAATACAGTAGAATCTCACAAATTTGAACCGTCACAAATTCGAACCGTCCAGAAATTTGAACCGGCCATTTCAATGTATTGGACGCTCTGAAATTAGAACCTGTGGTTCTAATTTCTGGAAGTGTTGTTTTTTTTGGTTTTTATTTCCACTAGAAAATATTTTTTTTCTATGATTTTGAACTAAATAGGCGAAAAACCAAATTAAACGCTCTAAAATTAGAACAGGGGGTTCTAATTTCTGGAAGTTTTTTTACTTTTTTTTGTATTTTCACTACAAATTATTTTTTTTCGCTCATTAAAGTAAAAATAAAACGGGGAATCACCGAGTTATTCGTGGTGTGTACAATTCGGTCATATGCGTGTGAAATTTGATATGCTTGTACAAATTTGGGTCAGTTGACAACTGAAGGTCAAAGTGAAGTGTTCATACGTGTGAAAGTTAAAAAAAATGCCAAACAAACGTAAAAAAAAAATATCTTATCTTTGGATACTAAGGTTAAAATATTAAAAAGACTTAATGAAGGCATGAGTGGAAATCGTTTAGCTCAAGATTTGAATGTGACAAAATCTTCCATCAGCTACATAAAATCAAAAAAACAAGAAATAATGGATGCAGTTACCAGCACCTATTAGGAAGCAAAAAAAAATC
This sequence comes from Pachyrhynchus sulphureomaculatus, assembly GCA_019049505.1. Classification (NCBI taxonomy): domain Eukaryota; kingdom Metazoa; phylum Arthropoda; class Insecta; order Coleoptera; family Curculionidae; genus Pachyrhynchus; species Pachyrhynchus sulphureomaculatus. Next base: position 32,807,011 of record CM032450.1, read on the forward strand.
TTTACATAAGGCAAAATATGAGGAAATGTAAAAGCGCCTTTATAAGTGGTTTTTAAATCAACGTGAAAAGAAGAACACAGTGACAGGACCCGTATTAAAAGCAAAAGCTAAGTCAATTTTTAGTGAAGTGTACCCCGATAAAGATGAAAACGCATTTACTGCAAGTGATGGATGGTTTTCCAAATTTAAAACCCGTCATGGAATACGGTTTTTAAAAATTGGTGGTGAAATACTTTCGAGTGATGTTGGTGAGGTCACTCCATTTCTACACAGATTTCGTGCAAAAGTCGCGGAAATGGGGTTATTGGAAACACAAATCTATAATGCTGATGAAAGCGGATTATTTTTCCGTTGCCTTCCAGATAAAACATTTGTCGCTGCTTGTGAAAAAAAGTGCCCAAGGATTTAAAATTCAAAAAGAACGCGTTTCAATTTTACTAGGCGCAAATTCTGATGGCTCACACAAACTAAAACCGTTGGTTATTGGAAAAGCTAAAAAGACAAGAAGCTTCAGAGGATTTGATAACCCACTTCATTATGACTTTTCGAAAAATGCGTGGATGACTTCCCGGATTTTTCATGATTGGTTTCACAAGATATTTATCAAAGAAGTATGTTTAACCAATGCATATTTTAAGTTCCATATTTTTTAAATTTTTTTTTTTTTTTGTTCTACAGGTCATCCGATTTTCTGAAGACAATAATTTGGCCCCAAAAGCTCTTCTGCTTGTAGATAACTGTTCCGCTTATGCACCAATTGATAAACTTCAAAGTGAGGATGGTAATATAATTGCATATTTCTTGCCGCCAAATGTAACAGCAGCTGTGCAGCCAATGGATCAAAATCCTATTAAAATGACAAAACTTATTTACAGAAGTAAGTTGCTGTCTCAATTAATTGGTGATGGTGGTGATATTGATAAGCTTTTGAAACGGCATTCAATCCGAGATGCAATAATATTGTTGAAACAAGCATGGGATGAGGTACAACAGACAGTGTTAAAAAATTCTTGGTTCAAATTATTAAATTGGGACTCAGGCGATTACGACAGCGATGATGATTTGCCACTAGCACAATTGGCTCAACGAAATCAGGATTGCAATGAAGTTTTTCAAATAAATCTTGATCTTTTGAATGAAATTATGCCAAACAATTCCGTAAATGTACATGAAATCGAGGAATGGAATGAAGATGTGTTTACTGACGGATCTGATGCAGAGAATAGCGATGAGGAGGCTTCAGATAGCAGCGACGTCGACATAACGCCAGCTATTCCTCATTTAAAAGTCCTTGAAGGCATCAATAATGTTATAAAATGGTGCAAAACCAGTGATATATTTTCCAGTAAACATATGTCTAACCTTTTGGACGTCCGTAACGATATCGTTGTATCCAGTTTAAATAAATCAAAAAAAAAAACAAACAAGTATTACTGATTGTATGTAAAAAACCAATTAAATACCTAATAATTAAAAAACTTTTTAAAAGTTTTTCTATGAATTTAATATGTTCAATTAATTAAATGTTAATAAATAAAAACTGTTTTGTGTTAAAATAAAGCTTACATAACTAGTTTTATTATAATTTTATCATTTTCTGTAAAAAAAAAAAAATGTCCAGAAATTCGAACTTTTCAGAAATTCGAACTGCCCGGTACACAAAAGTGGTTCTAATTTGTGAGATTCTACTGTAATTATACATTAAAATGTGAAACACGGTAAATTTTTTATTTTTGACAAATAATTTATTAAAAAAAAAAAAAATACTTCGAAAATTTATAACTACTACATTATTTTACAAGATTAATTTTTATTTTTGCACACTGGATTATTTTTGTGAAGTTATCCGGCAGACAAGAGGGCGCCATAGTTTTCATCAGTGGTCCATTTAACCCAATAAAAAACAATTTTAAATAATTTAAAAAAAAACTTTCCTTATAACTTAAAGTAAAATAAAAATATTATAATCGCCATTCTTACCGTATTATTCACTTAATGATCTTTAAATATACATACTTTTTGCAGCGCCCAGGTGTATGTACCGCCTTAAAAAAAATGAACCAACTACAGGTAGAGGCGAGCGGGTCGCCTACGTCCGTATCGAATATGGCACTTCAAAAAGAAGATCACGTGATAAAACCAATACAAGGGAATAACGATAGCTTCACCCCCGATGTCTTCGTTTTGAGGTCCTATTCACAATCTCACCAGGGGGAGTACCACGGGTTACACAGCCAGTAAGACAATTAATAACAAGTAATTTGTCAACCAGTCAATAAAAAAAAAATGAGAAAATATGATTTACTAATACAAATTAATTCTTGAAGTACGATTAAGGAAATTACATTAAAATGTAATTAACAGAAAAAAAGATAAAATGGAAACTATTCTAATTGACGTAAATTATATTCGACAACTGACATTAAATCCTATTTAAGTTTAAGTCTCCAATTTACAAAAGCTTGTTCTAACAGATACGTCAAAGAGGTCATTAGGCGTTTAGATTTATTAGCAAAATAGAACACGTGTTTTAATTATTAACGTGTATTTGCTTGGAGTTGATAGCAGAATTCTCTCATTGTAGATACAAATACATGTTGGGGTGCTCCCAAAAAAAAAAGAGATTTCTTATGCATTTTAGTGGATTTTGCTACTTGTTTTGAATTATTTTTAAGGGTTCACCCTATTTTAGGCAGAAAACCTCTGCTATACAACAGAGTCATAAAATATAAATGGGGGTTTATCGGTAGCATAGCCGTCCGAGCGTAACCTGCTTTTAGTGTTTAATAAATAAAACTATCTTAAAAACAAAGTTATAGATATTGATACTCTCTATTCCGGCGAGTAATAATTGCCTTACGTCTTGAAGTCTGAACGTGGTGTTTTTCCTCGCAACGAAACTTTTTATTTGTGCCCAAATTAGTTCTATGGGATTCAATTCGCAATGATATGGAGGTAATCCAAGCACTGTGATATTCCGTTCCTTTGCATCGACTGCGCATTTCTTGAACTGTGCCTTATTTTGTTTCACAATTTCGAGAAGTTCCGCTTTTAACATACCATCTTCATGTTTGAGATTTTTGTCTCTTATCTCATATCCGCTTTGTTCCATGAATTTGTTGGGTGTCGTTTTAATAATCGAGAATAGTATGGAGCATTGTCTAATACTATAACTGATTCTGCTGGTATACATTCAATCATTTGTTGAAAGTACTCAAAAACATCGGCCGTCATCTCCTCATGGTAATCTTTAGTTGACTTTGATTCGAATTCCAACAAGCCACCGTCGAGATATCCGTTTTCACTACCAGTACGTGCTATAATTAGCCTGCGACCTTTTCCTGAAGGGGGTTGTAATCCAGTTGATCAACCTTCCATCAAAACTTGTTTGGTACTCCTAATTTTTTTGTCAATCCAGAATTTTTTTACTGTGCGTCCCTCATTAACCCAAGTCTCATCTAAATAAAAAATATTTCTTTCTTCGGCTCGAAATTTTCTGATTCTTTCTATTGTGTTTTTCCCAACGAAATTCAGGTTATGAAGGATTTTCCATAATTTCCATTTTTTTTTTAATCTGGTAAGTCTTGCTACTCAGTATATATCACCACTACACCAAACACTTTATTTTTGCACTCGACGCGCGTTTCGCTAACCATGTTAGCTTCATCAGGAGCTCCTGATGAAGCTAACATGGTTAGCGAAACGCGCGTCGAGTGCAAAAATAAAGTGTTTGGTGTAGTGGTGATATATACTGAGTAGTATCATTGTGCCAAAGATTTCACATTCCCAATTTGGTAAGTCTTGGTCTTCTCTGATTTCTTGCAAAACTTTATATAGTGTAGGTATTCCTTTCTTAAAAAAAAATGGTGTACTTTTCTTTTTATTGCGTTTTTAAAGTCTTCATCGACCTTTAAGGGCTCCTTTGCTTTGTGATTCCGCGGTTCGTTGCAAGGACCGCGTTTTCTTTCTGTTAGAAATCTATAAATAGTTGCTGATTTCACTCCCGTCATGTTGGCACAGGTTTCCACAATTTAACAGACTTGCCTTATTGGCTGTTGGTGCACTAGGGCATCGTGGACGTTAAGTATCATTGTTTTTTCTCGCAAAGAAAATGCAGATTTATAGACTTCGCGAAGTTTAATCGGGCCAAAACTAAAAGATGAAGCCATCGCTGTTCTGATTTGAACTAAGCATATTATAGGTTTTTGCTTTACTTTTATACTTACACAGAATATTTTTATTGCATACTTAGGTACTTAGTCACTTTCTACCGATAAGTAAGTTAATTATATTCCAATAACTGCTAAAATCCCAAATAACTTTATTGTACCTATTATCGTTAAGCTTTAACATATAACACCGTAGATTTTTAGTTCTTAAGAATTATTAATGGTATTTGTTTAGATCTTGATCATACAAATAAGATTTTTAGTTTCATCATTTACTCATTAAAGTAAACTTTGAAATGTGTTGATTTATATAGCTTATTGTACAGTTTAGAGGGCATGTAATAAATTATTTTTTAGAAACAGGTCGCACAGTTGTATAGAGATAGAAAATAAAGGTAATTAAAACTAAAAATGCCAATAATTGACAGAGAAATTTCGGATGCTTATGGTTTATGATATTTTAATGTTTATAACCGATGTTGTGTGCTGTCAACTCCAAACAAATAGACTTTACTCTCTAATTACTGAATACTTGACTCCTTTTAATGTTTGACAATAGAGTTATAACTTTAATAAAGGTAGACCTAACGTTCAGTTTTTTAAACGGGTTATGAACTTTTAATTTTAAATGTTAGTTTAACACTAGTACACTTAGTGTGTGTTGTTGGCTTTTAACTTATCATCTGGGAAACATTTTTGGCTCCTGAAATCTTTTTTAGCTATTTGAAAAAAAAAGAAGATGCAAGGTGCAAAATTGGTGCAAAACTTTAGAGATTGTTTCTCGGTGAATCAACAGCTTTCGGTATTGGCTTGAATTGTGCTAGCCTTGTGGGCCCTGATGTTGTCGTGCAACAATAAACTTTTTATTTGGTGAATTTGGATGCTTTTCTCTAATGGCTTGTTTCAGGTTTGGATCATCCTTCCTTAAATCCCTCCATTAATTGTGGATCGTCCCCCCTAAATCCCTCTATTAACTGTCGAACGTTTTTCTATATATTCAATAAGCATAATTCCTTTGTTGTTTGAAATTTTTTTTGTATACATTACTCTGACATCTACATACTTCGTGGATGGAACCCAATACAGCAGTAAAGTGTCGTTGCCTGCAACAATTCGCGGAAAATATGTCATTATTCTCTAAAGAGCGAGCCTAATGTTCCTGAGAAATTTCTGACCTCGCCAGTTCCTTTTCTTGAATAAAGTGTTTAGGAATTCATGGTGCATAAATTTTTTTTGTCCATAAATTCTCGTTTACAGTCTTGAAAACTATAGTTTTCAAGACTGTGCATCTGCTAACCTCTTTGCGAATTTTTTTTCTTCGGTCTATAACAACTCTGCACTGAGTAATGCTTTCCAACACCCTCCAAACAATAATTTTAATATAAGCTCTCATGTAACTCTTAATTGTGTATCAGAGGAAGCAGTCAGTAAGTTCTTGAAAAAATCTAAAAATAAAATGTCCATGGGTCCTGATAATATTCCTAGTTTCATCGTCAAAGACTGTGCATCCGCGTTCTCGAAGCCATTGAGCTTCATTTATAACATGGCACTCACAACACATTCATTTCCTCAAGAATGGAAGGAAGCTAGGATAATTCCTCTCTTCAAAAAAGGCAATGTAAATAATATCTCTAATTATAGGCCCATATCGATGCTATCGCCATTTGCGAAAGCATTAGAGGGGCTGATTCATGAAGATGTGTTTAGTCAAGTAAAACATTCTATATCTGAATCTCAGCACGGCTTCTACAAAAGTCGCAATACGATCACGAATCTGGCCAGTTTCACTCATTTTGTAAGTCAAATCTTAGATGCTCGTGGTCAGGTTGATGCTGTTTATATGGATTTTTCAAAGGCGTTCGATCGAGTGGATCATTCTGTCTTCCTTCTTAAATTGAAGTGGCTTGGTTTCGATGACAATCTTATTCGACTGTTTGCCTCCTATTTGAGTGACAGGTATCAATATGTCGATATTCGTGGTAATCACTCCTTCAGATTCAAAGCTACAAGTGGAGCTCCTCAGGGCAGTATATTGGCTCCACTGATATTCTCTCTGTTTATTAACGATATAGGCATAAATGTTTCTAGCAATGTTCTATTGTTTGCGGATGATTTAAAGATTTTCAGACAAATACATTGCGTTTCTGATTGCATTGCACTGCAAGATGATATACGACTAGTTAGCAACTGGTGCACAGCTAACAACTTACCTCTAAATGCCGAAAAGTGCTACAAAATAACGTACGCTAATAAAAAAAACCCTAACTCAATCGGACTATTATATAAATCTTGAGATATTGAAGGATTTAAAATCCATCAAGGACCTTGGCGTAGTTTTTGACGAGCGCCTATCGTTTTCGGAACACATAAATCAGGTTTACAAGAGCGCAATGCAAACGCTGGGATTCATATTTAGAAACTCTCGTGATTTCTTAAACACTAATACAATTAAATCTCTGTACTTTGCATATGTTCGATCAAAATTAGAATACGCAGCAATAGTGTGGCATCCTATACACTCAAAGTACACTTCCCAAATAGAAGGGGTACAACGAAAATTTTTAAAATTTCTCATATATAAAATGGAGGGTGTTTTCCCACCACGAGGCTCGCCACAGGAAACTCTGCTTCGCGGATTTCGGATATCGTCATTGGCCGATCGTGCTGGTTTTGTTTTTGTTTAAAATTTGCAACTCGGCTATCGACTGTCCCTACTTATTGTCAAAACTAAACTTTAACGTACCATCTCGTGCGTTAAGACATTATCCCGCGTTCAACTTACCGTTCCATGCTTCCAATTTTCAGTTAAAAGATCCCCTTTTTCAAGCTATGAAGATTTTTAATGTGAATTGCAACGACATTGATATTACCAATCTAACATATTCTCAGTTTTTGAAGGTTGCACGGGATCGTTGTCTTGGGAATATTATTAACTAATATTGTAGCGTATGTTATTAGACCTGAAACTTAATATTGTAATGTATTTATCCTAACAGACTCGTTTAGATTTAACTTAGCTTTAGTCACATTGTCTTGTTAATGGATGTATTTAGTTGTTAGACAATAAAGATTATTATTATTATTATTATTATCTTTAGCAAGCACTAACATCTATATTTACCGATCTGACAGCTGTAAATCCTCAACAAGTCTGATGATTTTCTCAATTGTCGTCTTAACCGATCTTCGCGATCTCGAATTATTCTGAATTGAGTCTCGGAACCACTGAAAGCGTTTAGATAAAAATTTGATTTGAAAATAAGATGAACCATGGTTGTCGTATACCTTCACCAATAATTTTTAGTTAATTGTCCTCTTTAGCGAGAAACTTTATTAGTGTGAGATTCCAAATTATTTTCACTAATTTTTCGGAAAAAATAAAATCAAAAATTTTGTCAAAATTCAGCGGCAATCATTTGAGAGCCAAGTGTTTTTTTCGTATTACGTTATTTCTTTGATTAGGTAGATAACCTAAAAAAATGTTGGTATTGTTTTATTCTTTATTAGACACTTGGTGTGGAGAAGTTGACCAGTAGCTATATCTGGTTAGTATTATTAAATACCTCAAAATCCAGAGATTTCCTCTCAAGAGGATTTTATAAAATTACATAGTTTAAGAGGATGATCTTTAAAAAAGATAATAGAATATTTTAAAGATTGATAACAGTTTTAAGTCGTGATTTTCTACCAACAGAGAGCCTTGTTGCAGTGAGCAATTTATGTTAAACGACCTAGAAAAATGCAAAGTATGAAAAATTGTAGCACATGGTAAAAATATACAACGTGGTACTTTTTTATAAAAAAGAAAAAAGTATTTCTTCACTGTTAGATTCTTAGTTGACTTCCTGTTTCTATCGTAGATATTTAACTACGAGGGTTGTGTAAGAAATAAGGTTCCCAACGCTGTAACCTCGCCGCGCGAGATGCTAGGCGAAATCCGGCAACACCGCCGTGTGCGCTGATTCCCCCACTCTAGATCCCGCCTTGGTAGAACTCGCTGCGACGTTCAGTGCCGGCCTGACAGCCATCCGCGATGGAACCACCGATCGCAGTCACCGCTAGGTGCGAAGTTCGTGCGGTAATCCGATTTTTGCACGCTAAAAAGTTACCACCGGTTGATATTCATAGGCAGTTGTGTGAAGTTTATGGGGAAGCTTGTATCAGCGTTCAATACGTCCGCAAATGGTATAGAGAGTTCTCCGAAGGACGCACAGACATCCACGATGAGCAAAGAAGCGGAAGGCCATCGATCTCCGACGAAGTTGTGTCGAAGATTGAGCGAATTCTGCTCGAGGATAGGAGGATAACGATTCGGGAACTGGCTGCCCGGGTTCCTGAGGTTTGTGAAAAAACAATCCACACGATTTTGACTGAAAGGTTACGTTATCACAAGGTGTGTGCGCGATGGGTCCCGCACATGCTTTCAGAAACCCACAAAGCCGATCGCGTCAAGTGTGCCCAGGAGCTTCTTCGAGAATGCGCCGAGAATACCGAAGATTTCTTAGGCTCCATTGTTACCGGGGATGAAACGTGGTGTCATTACGTCACCCCGGAAACAAAACAACAATCGCGACAATGGCGCCATACCGGATCGCCTAAACCGAAGGAGTTCAAGCAGACGCTGTCCGCAGGGAAAGTGATGGTTACGGTCTTTTGAGACCGTAATGGTGTCCTGCTTGTTGAGTTTATGCCTCGAGGAATCCCAATAAATTCGGAAAATTATTGTGAGACCTTGAAAAAACTCAGAAGAGCCATCCAAAATCGCCAGAGACGAAGACTGACAAAAGGCGTTAGACTGCACCACGACAATGCGCGCCCGCACGTCTCTCGCCAAACCAAGGATTTAAATCGACAATTTTGGCTGGGATCTCGTTGAACATGCTCCCTACAGCCCTGATCTTGCACCGAGTGACTTCCACTTGTTTCCAAAATTAAAGCAACACTTGGGTGGACAACGTTTCGAGACTGATGAAGAAGTGCAGGAAGCGGTCACCAAATTCCTCCACGGACTGGCGGCGGACTTCTTTGAAGCGGGATTCCAAAAGTGGATTAGTCGTCAACAAAAATGCGTGGAAAAATCTGGAGATTATATTGAAAAATAGCTAAGAAATTAAGCTTTCCAATGATGTATTTTTCAGTTGAAATAAAAAATGCCTTACACCTGAAAAAAATGTGGGAACCTTATTTTTTACACAACCCTCGTATTATAGTCTTTGAAATCGCAGCAGTAACAATCATTCACGGGTAAAATTTTGATAGAAAGGTACAATTTACTAACGATTGTACACAAGAAATATTATTGTCGTGCTATTTTTAAGTCCAGTAATTATTTAGTTCTTGCTCTAAATTTTACATGTTGAAATTAATTTTACAACAAATCGTCAAAATTAGTTGGAGTTAGTTCATTTTTCACAACTGTGATAACAAATATATTATAATATTACACCCGATTGAAAAATCAATTATTGGGCGGTGAAAATTTGTCACAAAAGGACTCCAGTAAAAAATATCATGGGGACTAGAAATTAGTTCAGGTTAGTAGGAGAGAATAATATTAATCTTCAAATCGAATTGGACACAATACGGCTTCTTTGAGGATATTTGTCTTTGAGCTATGTATAGTGAAAAGTCGTAAGGAATGCCTAAAAGATTTAAAACTTTATAATTAATAGGTATTTTTGCAAAAAGGCAAAATGTATGCTCCAAAAGGGTAAAATAGTAGCGAATTAAAAATAGACTTTGTGAAGTGCATATCATATTTATCAGTACCTATCAGTAACAGAACTGCGTATTTCAACGGCTTGTTAAAAATGGTGTGCTTAATTGTGTCACGGAACAGCTGCATGAGTAGGCAAATGAAATTTGCCACGAAGTGCAAAGCTATAAAATAACCGTAATTCCTGATACGCTGTTCAAATTTACTGCTGCTGCAATTCTGAACGCGTTTTGTTTTAAATAAACCCCACACATTCGTATTCAAATTGCGTAAATACAAAGAATGTATACGAGAAAGTTTGTTATGTGTCATGCGAAATGAATTTGCCAGGATATAAGGTAAATTTGAACTACGCCAAAGGTTTTCTTAACGTGTAGATAAAACCATTGATTGAAGCACTACCCTCACCACCTGTGCCACATGATAGTTTAACTGGAATATTAAGGGAATTAAAAATATTCTTTAGTAGGGTTTATATTCAGTTTAATTTTCACTTCTTACTACGTACTCTCTGAAATTTGAGGATAACATATTTATAATTTAACTTTATATATATATATATATATATATATATATATATATATATATATATATATATATATATAAATATATATATACACTTACATAATACATTAAAATTCCGGATTTCAATCCGTTCGTTTAACAACGAATTTGCACGACGTTTCGCCAAAATCTCATTTGGCATTTTCAAGTGCTCCCACTGCCTCCGCTACTCGATACTGAGATCTTGCTGCTGCTGCCTCTCGAAGCTAACTTTAGAGTTAGAGCGGCGGCAGCGGGAGCACTTGAAAATGCCAAACGAGATTTTGGCGAAAACGTCTTGCAAATTCATTGTTAGACGAACGGATTGAAACCCGGAATTTTAATGTATTACATTCCACTATCCGTGAAAACCTCTATTGTAACATATATATATATATATATATATATATATATATATATATATATATATATATATATATATATATATATTTATATATTATATATATATATATATATATATATATATATATATATATATATATATATATATATATATATATATATATATATATATATATATATATATATATATATATATATATATATATATATATATTATATATATATATATATATATATATATATATATATATATATATATATATATATATATATATATATATATATATATATATATATATATATATATATATATATATATATATATATATATTTATACTACCAGAAATATCTGAGGAGCAGACAGGTTTTATTCCAGGAAAAAGCACAAGGGAAAACATTCTTAATGTACGTCAGATCATAGAAAAGACGTATGAATTTAACATCAAGGCTTATTTATGCTTCGTAGACTACACCAAAGCTTTTGATTGTGTAAAATGGCACAAGGTGTGGCCGATACTTGAGAGTATGAGAGTTCCCTTACACCTGATCCAGCTTATAAGATCCTTATATGAAAATAGCAATGCCAGAGTAAAAATCGATCAAACTCTATCAGACTCATTCAAAATAGAAGCTGGTGTTAGACAGGGATGTATCTTATCTCCTTTGCTTTTTAACGCATACTATGAATATATTATGAGACGAGTTCTGGAGGACTGGGATGGCGGTATCTCTGTGGGAGGCCGGAAAGTGAATAACTTGAGATATGCTGATGATACGCTCAATATAGCATCTAGCGACATCGAATTGGAATATATAATGAATAGATTAAATACAGTAAGCGAGGGAATATGGCTTACTACTTAACAGGAATAAAACTAAAATTATGGTCATAGACCGAACCCCAATGAACATCAGGGAAATAGCGGGATTTGAAGTAGTTGAGGAATTTGTATATCTCGGATCATTAATTACAAACAAAGGTGGTTGCGATAAAGAAATAAAACGAAGACTAAACATAGCTCGTAATGCAGTAACCAGACTGACCAAGATTTGGAAGGACTCAATATTTTAAAATAACAAATTAAAACTTATTAATGCACTAATATTTCCCATAGCTACCTACGCCTCAGAAACTTGGACGATAAATGTGTTCGAAATATGGGTGTACAGAAGAATGTTGAGGATACCCTGGACACAGCACCGAACAAATGTCTCCATTCTACTACGAATAATGAATCGCCTATCCACCAAAATAAACCAATCGTACTTGCGATACTTTGGGCATATCTCTAGAAGAAAACGATCTAGAAAAACTTATGGTGGAGGGAAAAATAAACGGGAAGCGCCCAAGAGGTAGATCTCCTAATCGATGGGCAGACCAGGTGAGGCCGCTCATAGGACATTCCATGCACGAAGCCATTCATGCCGCTCAAGACCGTGACTCATGGAGAGGCACAATCCTTGCAATCGAAACATAACATCACTAAACTCTTGCTAGAGTGATGGGACTGAGGAGGAGGAGGATATATATATATATATATATATATATATATATATATATATATATATATATATATATATATATATATATATATATATATATATATATATATACATGACATTGACTGTAACATATATAGAGGCAGTCAGTTTATTTTGCTCTGTATTTTAAGCAATTATTATCTCTTTCATAAAATTATCTTTTAAAAAGAACGACAAGCACGTACGGTAAAAATGTTTTCGCTTTTTACGGACTTTAAAAGTATCACACCCCTTCCTTTATTATGAAATTTCTCGTGAAATGTTCTGAAAAATTTCCTGTTTCCGAAGTTATTTACGTGGTTCCGGCAGCAAAGTTTTGATTAACCCCAAAATTTTTATTGAGTTCTGATATGGCAGATAAATTCAGGAGCATAGAGAGTTGCAATGTTTTTGTTAGATTGGTGATCCATTCATATTGTTTATTTCCTTGGTGATTTGAGTGAATTTCTAATAACTAAATGTGTAAAATATTAACAATTTAAAACGTTGTATGGTATGAGTCCCATGTAACGTTATTGAAAAAATAGCTACAATCCTACAAACTACACCATAGTTACTTAAAAAATCTCCATTTATGTTTTACCACTATTGTCCAGGTTAAGTTTCTAGTACCATTTCAAACCACAATATACATGATTATAGTTATATTATAGATATAAGTATGATTATTTCGTGCCTACATTAAATTTATGGACACTTTGATGAATGTATATTAATAGTGATAGCTCACATTTGGAATTTAGTTTCAAAGTTAGTCAATGTTAAATGATATCCCTAGTTGGGCGCCAAAAATATACACCAGCTGCATTCTTGACATATTTACATTTTTGTAAAAAGAGAGCATTGCAGAAAAATAATTTTTATGAATAAATAATTATTTATTAAGTTACTAATTATTATGAGGAGTTTTAAAAATAATGCCACTAGGGGCAATTTATTTCTTTAAAGAACCTAAAATGTTATTATTAAATTCTTAAAATCCTATTTGAGTGTTGTTCTAAGCTGGTATGTTCGACAAAAATGCTATTTTTATTGATATAATTTTGTCTTTATCCAATTTGAAACGTCCCTACCCTCATCTACAGATACAATATTTTTCTTTAGCAAGGAAATTAAACGAAATATAAAAGATAGTAATTTTATTATTTTTAACGTTACTGTCCTTGCAAAATCAAGGCAAAGTCTTTTACACTTCTATATTTACTAACAGTAATACTAATTATTAGTTCATGTAGCGCTAATAGCCTTTTAATTACTTATTTTCGATATATTAATAGACATCAAAATGTGCAATTTAGCCGTAAAAATGAAAATAGGTCATTTTATTTTGTAGCCTCGAAGCTCCCCCTAAACGGGGTGACCTGGCATCTATCACCCAGTTTCCTGGCGTGTCAGAATTTTACATAATTTTGGTTTTTAGATATCTTTATCTCACCGAAAGAATTTAGCGAATCTGCAAAAGTCACTCACATCGCACTACCGTGCATACTATCACCTAGAACCTCTGCATATAAATGTATTGATTTTATGGCTATACTTGTACTCCGAGACTCATTCAACAAGAGGTTAATGTAGAAGTTAGACTCCAGATTTCTACTTAGGCGTACGGCAACATAAACAAAATATTTTTATAATTATAATTTAAGTAGAAGCAACACGCAACCTATTCCCTGCTAGCAATTTCTTAAGCGACTACAACAAGCGTATTCTTGAGTTTTGCAGCGAGACTCGCCCAAGTTACTTGCAGATCTTGCAGTCCAAGCTGTCACAAAAATATATTAGATGGTTTTATCGGGATGTTAGTGCGATAGAAAATTATGCAAGATTTATGGGACGTAAGCCTAAAAAAACAAGACGATATTTTCTCGAAGACAACTCACAAGATTTTATACTCAAAAAAATTATTTTCATTTGAATAATTAGGCACGAAAAATTATAAAGTACTAAGGAAGGATAACGCAATAGTGGAGATGCTAAAAAAAGGAGGTGACAACCTCTTATATAAGTTCTGCCAATTATTTAAGGAATGCTTAAAACAGAAAGAATACCCCATAAGTGGTGCGATAGTTGACTTCATAAACAAAAAAGGGGACAAAACTAATTTAGACAACTATAGATCTATTAGTCTGCTCTCAAATGTATATGAACATTTCTCTAAAATCATAAAAAAAGAAGATATCAAAAAGTTAGATGAAGACTAACCTGTGGAGCAGGCTGCATTTAGGAAACATTTTAACACTTGTGATTTTCTCTTGACAATGCGAATACTAACAGAAAAGTTGGTTGAATACAATTTGAAAATCTGCGTTACTTTTGTCGATTTCTATAAAGAGTTTGATACAATCAAAGATTGGGTAATTGTAAATAATTTAATAAAGACCCAAATCGACCACAGGTATATAGAAATAATAAAAAATATATACGAAAAAGCAATATCGACCGTTAAATTACATAAAGACAGATAAGATTAAGGTTTGCAGAAGAGTTAGACAAGAAGACATTATTTCACCA
>CM032450.1:32824354-32841854 GCA_019049505.1 Pachyrhynchus sulphureomaculatus
ATGCGATAGATTTTCTTTAAAAGTAAGCTTATAAATTGTTCCCCTTTTTCAAAGTAATACGTTTTTATGGTAGACTGTTTTATTTTTGACCCCGAAGAATTAGAAAAATGAATCAAACAAGGAATTTAACTGAACACGAGGTAGTGCGAGCCTCAGTTTTATTGGACGAGGGCTATTGTCAGAGTTATGTTGCCAATTTGTTAGGCAAACATCGTTCCACAATAAGTCGTATGGTAAGACGCTGGAATGAAGTAGGAACTTATTCTAGAAGGCTACGGCAAGGGCGAAAAACGATGCACTAGCGACCTAGATGAACGTTTTATAAGACAATATGCTTTAAGAAACAGGACTGTCACTAGTTCTATAATAAGAAACGAACTCGAAGCTGTTCGCAATGTCACAATTTCTTCTAAAACAGTTAGAAGACGATTAAATGAAGCTGGATTAAACAGTAGGAGATCAGCCACTGCGCCCTTGCTTACTAGAGAGAACAGAGTTGCCAGGTTACGTTTTGCTCGAAATCACGAAAACTGGTCTGTGGATTATTGAAAACAAGTTTTCTTCACAGATGAAACTAGGGTTAGTCTAAAACATCCAGATGGTCGTGAGCGAGTATGGTGAAGACCAGGAGAGAGGTTTGCTCCTTGCAATATCTCTGCAAGGATTCCATTCGGCGGTGGCTCTGTTATGTTCTGGGGTGGCATCTGCTTTGATGCTCGCACAGAGTTAGATCCTGTCCTTACGAGATCCATGAATGCTGACTACTATCTTGAGAATATTGTAATAGAACATGTGATGCCTTTCGGTCATTTTGTGGGGCCCAATTTCCTGTTTATGCAAAACAACGCTCGACCTCACGTGGCTAGGGAGGTACTCGATTATCTTAATCAAGTTGATATACCGATTATGCAATGGCCACCAAAAAGCCCGGATCTGAATCCGATAGAAACATGTATGGGATCACCTTAAGAAAAATGTGAAAACGTCATATACCTGCACCTAGAAACCTGAGGTAACTTGAAAGCAGTTATGACAGAATGGGAGCAAATTCCTCAAGATTTTATTCAAAATTTAATTAGAAGCATGCCTAGGCGCATAAATGCTGTCATCCGAAGTAGAGGAGGCAACACACGCTACTAGTGTCCCAGTTACACCATTAATTTGGCTACTAGTGTCCCAGTTAATTTTTTTTATTATTACATAATTTCAACTATTTTGTTATTAGGTCTTAAGAATAATTTTAATTCGAATCTTATAGAGAAATTTGGTAGCTAATTCACTTTTAAAGTATCCGAATAAGTTTTTTCTAACTTTTAGTTTTTTTTTTTTTTTTTTTTTTTTGATTGGTCTAGCACACGTGCTGCAGGGAAGTCCCTAAAGCGCTCCAGGAGCGGCACGGGTGCGGAAAAAAAAAGCGATTCACGTTGTTCTTGAATCGCTGTAAATTGTTACTCGGTGGGAAACACAGCGCTGGGCAAATTAGTGTAACCAATGTTCATAAAAAATTATTAAAATTAATTCATTATAGAAATTTGTATGATTTAATATACTGTTGCGTTAATTTTGTCCAGGAGTGTGTATATATATTATATATATATATATATATATATATATATATATATATATATATATGTATATATTCTATATATATATATATAATATATATATATATATATATATATATTATATATATATATATATATATATATATATATATATATATATATATATATATATATATATATATATATATATATATATATATATATATATATATATAATTATATTTATATATATATATATATATATATATATATATATATATATATATATATATATATATATATATATATATATTTATATATATATATATATATATATATATATATATATATACATATATATATATATATATATATATATATATATATATATATATATATATATACATACATATATATATACATACATAAAAGTGTCTTGGAAAACCCCGATTTATTAGGAATTATCTCTTTCACTTGCAAAATCAGGGAAATTGGAAACTAAACTGATAAAAGGAAAAGTTGGGTCTTCAACCTCACGTGATTTTACTACCGCTGATTCTAATATACTCTTTCACAATGTTACATATTCATTATGTGCTTCGACGAAAGCCAAAATCATCAGCAGATGGACCTAGTTGTATATTTCTAGTCTTCCATAAAGAATGAAGCTACCTAAAGATATCTGTATTCTTGCTCGAAATTTTGTTTCTGCTTCTGTGCATATGTTAAGGATTGCCCAAATTTCAATAATAAATTTCTTGTTAACCCGATTATCAAGTTGTAATAGGAGGGTAAACCCCGGTGGCCCGCTTCGGCTAAATTTCGGTACATGCTGGCTCCAAGACAACTGTAAAAATTCAAGGTGGAACATAACAGTGATTTTCCGATCCCTATACAAGCATTTCGCACTGGGCCTGTGCAGTGACTTAGAAGTATCTACTTGTACACATAATGGGTAATGCTGCTGTTGCTCTATACCACGTTCTGGTTAATATAAATATAGTTATAAGTTTTATATATATTTACTAAACGGGTAACATACACTTCGAATTGTCAAAAATTCAATTTTCTTTTTTTACGGATTTTTATTCTCCATACTATACTGAATTAGTAAAAAAAAGATAATTCCATTCCATTATAAAGTTATAGCATTAAATGTGACCTGGCTTCGGATTCGGACCGCTACCTGTCTCAATGCATTGTGCAATATTACTCAGATTATTTTTATTATTTTTTATTTTTTAAATCTTAATAATTATTTTTTCTACAAAATGTCGAGAGGTTTTTTTAAATTTTTCTAATAGACTTTTTTTTTAATAAATAATTAAACATAAATTCTTTGGTCGAAAATTGCATATTTTGAAACACACACACACACACACAAACACACACACACACACACACACAATATTAATTTTTAGTGTTTCGTACGGAACACTTATAAGATGACTTCGGTGTCTGTCCGCCTGTCTGCCACACCCGATTTTCTCCGAAACTATTTGTCATAGAAAGTTGAAATTTGGTAATAATATGGGAATTGATGGCCTCATCAGAGCCATGTAGTTTTGAAAGTTAAATTTTGACTTAAGGGGTTAGTTTTGGGTGGTGAAATCGGAAGCGAAAAAAAAATTTTTTCTAGGTCATCGAGTGTGGTGTCAAATGAAAGCTTGTGAAAACACAAATAAAATGTATATATATATATATATATATATATATATATATATATATATATATATATATATGTAATACTTGAGCACACTTTTCTTTGTATTATTTTTAAAAAATCGCGAAAAATCGCTGTCCACCCGCCTTATCTCGAAAAGTACTTATCAAAAAATTTTGAAAAAATTCTGGAATATTCTACACGGGGTGTAGATTGAACGAAAAATTATCACAAGTGCATTACCTTCAATAATTTATCTGGTATATAAAAAAAAACAAAAATTTCAAGGTCATCCGTTTTTCAATAAAGATTGGAAACAAAAACTTTGTTGACAACTCATTTGGAGTGTGTTTTGTGAAGTCACTGATGATTTTATACCTCCGTAACAAAATTTTTTATTGTAAAACAAACAACATACGGAACACTAATCGCGCAAGTTCTTCAACTTGCACTTGACCGTTTATTATTTTTGCAGATTGGCTTGTTTTTTGTGAAGTTATGCTGCAGACAAGGAGGGCGCCATAGTTTTCATCAGTAGTCCATTTAATTCGATAAAAAATAATGTTAACATTTAAAACATATTTAAAAAAAATATAAAAGCACCATTCTTTTGTATTATTCACTTTGGTGGCCTGTGGCTCGGTGGCGTAAGTACTTGCTTGCAGAGCAGACGGTCTCGGGTTCCAATCCCAGCAGGTCGGTATACCTTTATTTAAATATATATGGCCTGGCCACTTACATAGGTAGTAGTTGTTTCCAGAAATTCAATAACGTCCGTGGCAGCACTATCCGTGTTGTCTAAAGAGGTGCCGTGAAATACAAAAATGTATGTTTCGGCACTTGGACAACGTTGACGGGTATTAAGACATCTTCGCCAGTATCCTCGGGATATGAAGAAGGGTAAAATCTGTATTCAGGCGGAGAGGGGAACGATAAAAAAAATAATAACCTTTTAAACATTTTTTTTTAAATATACATACTTTTTGGAGCACCCAAGTGTATATAACCCCTTATCCTTTTTATTATCTGAATAAACAAAATTAAAAAACAAAGTCAAAGTTAGGTGAAACTTCAGAATATTGATACGAGCGTCCAACAAGTTATCTTATATCTGATAGTTTTATTGCAATATTGTAGTCTACAAATTTTTCATGGGACAGACGATATTATGAGTTACTCCGATGTTATCACGCAAAAATGAAGGAAAATGAGTTATCGGTACTAGAAAAAAACTGAAAGTAATATAATTTTGTTTTCGAATTTTAGCTGGACACCATGTATTTTTTTATGTATACTGAAAAATTATTTAGAAAATCGATATTTTTTCTAATAGATTCCTTTGAAATTTAAACATAATCTTCCCTAAAAAACGTAGTTGTGTGACAATTGTGTAAATTAGGTGACCTAACGTTAAAATATCAGAGTTATCGTTATGATACAAGGATGGATTGATGAGTCTGGTAAATGTCTAAGAAATGATGGGAAATTTTGTTTAAGCGGCATGATTACTGGTAAGCTTGATTCTTGTAACGGTTGTGCACAAAATTTCAAACAGATGTAACGCGCTGTTGTTTGTTGGCAGCTATCGTAAGCCATTGGGATTACATGTCTTGTAGAAACGGATAAAGTATCATGCAGTAATAAAATATTTATTATTGGATAAATGAATTTAAACGTGGCCGTTTGAACATTGCAGGTGCTACACTTTCAAGACGGCCGATTGACGTTACTTCTGAAGAAATGAGCGATAAAATTCATGGTCTCGTGATGAAAGATGTGGCATTAAGCTTTGTGCGATTGCTGAGATGGTAGGCATCTCATATGAACGGATACATAATATTTTTTATTATTTATTTGAACCAGACTTATTACAATTCAATACAAAATATGCAATACCTATAAAGATAACACAAGTTATCTGCACAATAGGACTCTTAAATTTAAAAAAAATATAAAATGAAAATTTATTGGTTGCTCAACAGTGGCAGTAGATACAGAAAAATTCAGAAAACAAAAAGCAGAAACAACAAAAAAAACGTACTTTCCATTAATTATATTGTGGCCACACTTATGTCCGATGATCCAATCCAACCTTTAAACTTTTTTTTTCAGAGTCTTACCTCTTAATTCTAAATTTTTCAGTTCTCTCCGGGCAGTTTGTTAAACACCTTCATAGCAGTAATTTTACTGCTCTTAAATTTTATTCTTTTATTTATCTTTGGCAATAAAAGGTTTTTGTTTCTAGTCTTACTATGAGATTCTGCGTGTTCCTTTCGCATATCTGCATAATAAAGCAACAATAACTCTAATGTAAACATCTGTGAGATATTCAATGGGACAGAATAATTAGTTTGTTTTTTCAAGATTATCCTTAAGATCCTATTTTGTAAATTCTGCAACCGAAAACATTATCATATGCATCCCAACATTATCATATGCTCCACCCCACGCAATCACTCCATAAGAGCAAATGCTATGGAAAAGAGCATAATAAATCGTTAATAGAGTCCCCGTCGACATAGTTCTTGATAATTTAGCCAATACAAATAGCAGATATTTCGTTCTTTTCACTACATTCTCAACATGCTTATCCCATCTCATATGGCAATCAAACACAATGCCCAAATATTTACAGAATTCAACCCTTTTTACTCTACTGTGATTAATATTAATAGTTACATCACTCGGAATGCTATCACGATACACACCAAAAGTCATGAAGACTGTTTTTGAAATATTCAAAGATAACTGATTTAATGCTAACCATGTGCTTACTGTTTTTAAAAGATCATTCATTTTATTTTGGGTTTTATCCCAAGTTTCTTCAGTGCTTATAATGGCTGTATCATCCGCATATGACATCACAGACTGCTTTTCCAAAATTTCAAGCATGTCATTTATGTATAAAATAAATAATAGAGGTCCAAGGATTGTTCCTTGTGGGACTCCACATGTAATTTGTTTAGGGGCACTGACAGTACTTGCTATTTTGACAGTCTGTATCCTATTATTTAAATAACTTCTAATTAAGTCATGAGCCATACCTCTAATACCGTAATGATATAGTTTTTTTAAAAGAATTCCATGGTTCACTGTGTCAAAAGCTTTAGCTAAGCCCAAAAATGTTACAATTATTGGAATATTTAGGTCTAAATTATTATAAATTGTATTACTCAAGAAATTTAAAGCATCTTTAGTTCCTTTACCCTTGACAAAACCATATTGGTGTTCTGATATTAATTTGTTTTTCTTAATAAAGTTGTATAAGCGAGAGTGTATGATTTTTTCGAAAATTTTAGCTATATTAGATATTAAAGAGATAGGTCTATAGTTTATTGGATCATGTTTTACACCAGCTTTATAAATGGGTACTACCTCTGCAGTTTTTAATGCGTTTGGCCAAACAGATGTATTAATGCTTAAATTAAAAATATGACTTAAAGGTTCAATAATCTTATCAGCAATACTCTTAATAATTTTTACATGTATTCCATCGACTCTCCACATTTTTCTTTTAACTGATTTATAATTGCTCGGATTTCATGAGGGTCTGTTAATTTGATATAAATTGAGTTTCTATTCATTTTTGGTAAGTTAAGTGACGCTCCCTGCGGTTTTCCAATATTTTTTAGCCAAATTGCTGCCCACATTACAGGAATAAGGATTGAAAAGATTTGGTATTTCTTTTGGGTTTTCAACCTTTACATCATTATCCATAATAAACCATATTTCATTTGGGTTTGTTTTTACATTGGGTCTAATTTTTCGTTGTATATATTTCCATAGTAATTTATTGTTACTACAAACATTTTGAACCATAGCCGATTCATAGTTAAGTTTTGCTCGTTTAATTACTTTATTCAATACCTTAACGTAATTTTTGTAATCAGTCTTAAAGCTTTCCTGTGTTGTTTTTTTTTCCATAAATTATACAATGTTTCCTTGGTTGAACAAGATATCATGATACCTTAGGTTATCCATTTTTTCCTTGGCGCATATTTATTACCATTTTTTTCTTTTTGTGGGTAGCTTTATTTTGGGCTGTTTGTAACATTTCAATGAAATAATTTGTGGCTAGATTAGGATCCTTTATTTGCAGAATGTCATTCCATTGCAGTTTATTTACCTCAGAGGTCAATTTTTTATAGTTGATCTCCGAAATCCAGCCATCTACTTGAGGGCAACAAGCATTAATATTAATTTCCAACACTAACGGATAATGATCAGTAAAAACTTCCATAATTTTATAAGATTTAGTATTTAGCATTTTAGTTTTAACAAACATGTTATCAATGCAAGACCCCATTTCAATGTTATCTTGTGATGGCCTAGTAACGCCATTGAAGAAAGGTACATATTCAAATTGTAATAGTTGACTTAGAAAATCTTGATTTATATAATCCATTTTCAGAATATCAATGTTGAAGTCCCCAATAATGCAATGATTATTTACCTTCTTATTAGATTCAATAAACGACCTAAATTGTTCAATAAATGCACCCTTCTCAATGTCATGACACCTGTACACAGCAGAAACCTTAAATACAACACTCTGTGCAAGTCGGATACTTGTACTCAAAATTACCTTACCAAAACTTTCTATTTCCGTATTCTCCACCAACTGATCTTTTATATACAAAACAACTCCATCCGCTCTATTATTTACGCTACTATTATAATAAACATTATAATTACTTAACTTATAATATTGCACACAATCTAAATTCCACGTTTCAGTGCACACAATAATATCAGGTTTGACCTCTAGTCTTTCAATATAAATTTCCAGAGATTCAAAATTCATATTTAGACTTCTCACATTAACATGAATGATAACAAAATTATATTTAGTCAATTTATCATTAAGAGATTGTAAATCAGATAATTCCTCCTCCACTACTTCAATATCTCTCCATTCCTCTTCCAGTTCCATTTGACTAATTATTGAGATAAAACTCTAGGAACGTCTAAGATGTCTTCTATAGGCGTGAAGGCGAAGTAATTGGATCTCCAACAGTTGATGCATTTTTTTTTGATTATTCGTACAGGAATTTGTTTCATGTTCTTCTCCACAGTTTCCGCAGATAGTTTTATTTGTACACTGGTTGCTCTTATGATGAAATCCTTGACATTTGAAGCATCTTGTAACAGTAATATCCTCAAACACTCTACACCGATTCCATGCAATGTAAATTTTCTTAACATCCATTAACCTCATGAAAACCGATGGGGAACTTTCCAAGTAGATTGTAAAAGACTTATTCTTTTTGTTCTGGTTTACAAAAGAAACAACAATTTTATCATCGATTTGAAGCCATCTATTTTGTTGTTTAATACTTGTTTCAATATACTTAATATCATTGTTTACCCAACAACTTTCGCTCTGGGCAGTCTTCTTTCTGGTACAATTGCTTCCAGTTTATTCTTCAATTGCGTATCCATAACCTTCTTTAGACTCTCAATTCTCATTCTATATAAAATTTTAAAAACAAAAAAGCTGAGTGCGCGATGAGTGCCGCGTTCGTTGAGTCCAGACCAAAAATGCATGAGGAAGGTCACTCCGAAGTCTTATTTGGAAAAGTTACAGTGTATTCCGAAGGACTTCTGGCGTCGTCTTGTAATTTAGACGAAACGTAGATCCACTATTACACTCCAGAGATAAAACGGCAGTCAAAACAGTGGGTTATCAAAGGTGAAAATGCACCGAAAAAAGTGAAAACCGTTTTATCAGCGGGAAAAGTGATAGGAACTCTTTTGTAACTTACAGAGTATCATTATGACTGACTGTTTGGTAAAGGGTAAAATAATGATTGGTTCTTATTACGCAAGGTTATTGGACCATTTACATAGTGAGTTGAAGTAGAAGAGACCAAGATTAGTGAGCAAAGAAAAATGCGCCCGCTCACACATCGGCCTTTGCATTGGCAAAAGTGCACCAGTTGGTCTTCGAAATAGTTCCCTACCCACTCTATTCCCAAGTGATTTTTAGACCACCCTCACATATCAAGAAACTTAACAGTTGCCTCGTTACTATGTAACAAAAATGGAGGTTTCTATTAAAACTAGCGGTTTATTCAAATTGAAGTGTGTTATAAGTAGAAATTTTTTCAGTAGATTTTTCATGCCTTATAAATGAAAATATTTAATGAAAAAATTGGAACGATATAAAAACTAGAAATAATAAAACTCGTTTGTTGAGCAAATGTAGTTTAATGTATTGTTATTTTCTGTGGACTAACAGGAAATAAAATTAAATGGATCTGAGTGTATTTCTCTTATTTTCATTTTAACATTCATGGAGGCTGTATTGTCAGGAAAATAGAAAATGTGTCAGGCAAATGGTATATATTGAATTTCTTTCGAATGTAAAGTGAAATAGTCCCTGTCTGTTAATCCAATAAATTTCTTCGACTTTTCGTGGTAAAAAGGCAGGCCTTGTCCTTAGAGAATAGGGGATTTTCGTAGCTTGACTGTTTCGTGATAAAAATTTTAATATAATAAAACTAAAGTGATAACTTATTACCCCATAATACGACTTTGTAGTTAATTCAGTGCCATTATTTCATAATCTTCGCAATTTCAAACCTAATCGAAAACAAAATTATATTTCTGAAGAGTGTGCAGCAAGTTGCGAAAATTAACATCATAGTTTATATGAATACATAATACGATAACTTTGTAAGAAGGTTTTTTCTGTACACTGTTTTTTTTTTTTATTTCGTTTGCTACAGGACCCTATTGCATTCGTAAAACAAACACCTTCCGGAATGTCTGCAATTTTGCACGTTTCATGGTGGCTAAATTACGAGAAATATAGTTTTCCATTTCTGACGATATCTATCAATCTGTCTACTTCTCAGTTTGTTGGCAGGAGAATAACGATACTACTTGATGTAGAAAAGAAGCCTATAGATTTTTGGCTTCAGAGAAAATGATGAATTTTTGTATACTTTCAATAAGAACTTATTTAAATTTCTCTAGATTTTTTGTTGCGAATGGTGAGAAATGTTTCGAATATATTAAGTCGTGGGTATTCTATAAGGTTGTTAGAGTGTTGCCTTATCATGGATTACATCACGATAATCTTAAATACGATATAAGGTGGAACAATTCTAACGGGATGCAAGATTACATTGGTAGACTTAATGCTGCATGCCCTGCGTATTTGAATGATTAAATGTGAGCAAAACACAAATCTGTTCTTTCAGAATTTTTGGAGCCTTTGATTTGGAAGTTTATATTACTCTTATATATTCATACTTCCAAGTAATTCTCTGATCGATATGACGATATTCTTTCTTTTCCCAGTCTCAATCTCAAAGGCCCATATCAACGACGGACATTTGTGAACACACGCATCCCTCATTCCATCCCATTGAGCTCTATTTTGCGCTTCTCTGATCCAGTTCAGCCCGGCAGTCAACTTTAGATCATTTATCCAGCGTGTTGGTGGACGTCCCCTTTTTCTCTTCCCGGTATACGGCCTCCAATGAAGGATGATGTACCATCTTGAGTCGGTGCATTTCGCGATATGTCCTGCATAATTCCACTTTAAAGTGGTGATTGTTTAAACAGCATCTTTCATGCCTGTTATTCGTCTATTCCATTCATTGGTTCTCCTGTATTTCAAAGATATGCCAATCATTTTCCTCTCCATAGCTCTTTGTGTAACTGCTATTCTTTTTAGGGTTTGCTTTGTCCAAGTCCAAGTCTGACATCCGTACGTAAGCACTGGAAGAACACATTGATCGAATACTTTCGAGCTTTGAGGCATTGTTCTTATTTTTAAGTTAAGTACATGTGATAATTTTCCGAATACAGACGATGCTAGCCTTCTCATTCTATATATTTCACCTGTTTGATTTTCTCTTTCCAGTTGTATTTGGTGACCAATTTTTTGACATTTTCAATTTGGTAGTTGTTAATTATTATGTGTGGGTCTCTGCTACACATGATTTTAGTCTTGTTCAGATTCATTTTTAGATCAACTTTACTTGATTTCTGTTCTAATTCTCGTAACATATGCTGCAAATTACCTGGATTTTCGGTTGTGATGACTACATCATCAGCAAATCTTAAGTTATTCAGTCTGCTTCCGTTTACTTCAATACCCTTGTCTTGCCATTGTAGATGTTTGAATACCTCTTCTAATGTTGAATTAAATAATTTTGGTGAACTGACGTCTCCTTGTCTAATTCCTCTGAGAATATTTTTTTTTTTTTTGTGTCTGTGTGCAGTTTAATAGTTGATGTTGAATTTTTATATATATTCTTTATTATTTCTATGTATCTGTGGTCAATTCATGTCTTTTTCAAACTATTTATAATTGTCCAATGTTCGATGGAATCAAATGCTTTATAGAAATCGACAAAAGCAAAACAGATGTCCAAGTTGTATTCAACTGACTTTTCTATTAACAATCTCATTGTTAAAAGATGGTCACATGTGGTAAAATTTTTTCTAAACGCCGCCTACTCTACGGGCTGGTAGTTATCTAATTTTCTAGAAAGTTGGTTTGTTATAATTTTGGAGAAGAGCTTATACACCTGTGAAAGTAAACTAATAGGTCTATAGTTCTCCAAATTTGTTTTGTCCCCTTTCTTGTGTAGGAGAACAACTATCGCATTATTCCACGCCTCTGGTATTCCTCCAGTTCTCAAGCACACGTTGAATAATTGGCACATTCTAGAAAGAAGTTCGTCCCATTCTTCTTTTAGCATCTCCACTGTTATATCATCCTCCCCTGGTGCTTTGCAGTTTTTCATACTCGATAAGGCCAACATGATTTCATCTTTATCAATATCAGGCATATCTTCTGATCCGACATTCATTATCTTCCCTGTCGTTGTTCTATATTCTGGATCTTCATCAAGTTGGGAAATGTATATATCTTTATAAAAAGTTTCTACAATTGTTATTATTTCCTGTCTCTCTCTTGTTTCTATTCCTTCCTTATCCCTTAGACTGATGATTTGTTTTTTTCCTCCACTTCTTAGACATCTTAGATTCTTGTTATGTTCTATTGCTTTTTGTACCTCAGTTTCGTAAGCTTTCTGCATATATGTTCTGATTAACCTTCTTTAGAGACTCTTATTATCTCTACGTGATAATTTATTCCTCTGATCTATTAATTCTCTTGCTTCTGCAAGAAGTTTATCCTTTTTATTTGATTCCCTTTTGGCCACTGCATTTGCTGCTTCTTTTATTGATGTTGTTAAATTATCTGTTAACACTTGTAGGGATGTATTTTGTGTTTTATCTTCATATTGCTTCAATTTCTGCTTTAATTCTGCTCTATATGTTTCTCTATTTTTACTCACTTTTTCTGCATCTATTGTGATTTCTCTGTTATGCTTCTTTGATAGTCTTATATTTCCATCTATCTTAATTTTGGCTCTTACTAGTCTGTGGTCGCTTGATATTCTGAACGAGTTAAGTACACTGACATCTTCAATTATATATTTTCTTGTGGAGATGATATAGTCGATCTCGTTTTTTGTATTTCCATCTGGGTTAGCCCAGGGTCACTTTCGTTGTTTCTTCTTTCTGAAGAACGAATTCATGGCAAATAATTGATTTGTCCGCGTTCGCTTCTCTCATCGAAGCTGAAAGCTCGCAAGTTTTCTTCTGTGTCATCTTGCTTATTTCCCAGTATGGCGTTGAAGTCGCCACAATACACATTATTGTGTATGTGTTTTTGTTTCTGGTGATGATAATTTTTCGTAGAATATTTCAACTATTTCTTCAGGGTAGAATGACGTTGGGGCATAACATTGGATACATTTTGTAGTCTGGTTTTCGAATATTTTTATTGTTATGTCGGCTATTCTTTCTGACGTACTCTCAAATTTTGTGATTTATGATGCAATTTTCTTGTTTATTATGAAACCCACTCCTTATTGGCTTTCATTTTCCGTTCCTCTACAATATAAGATATGGCCTAACGTTAGCGTTACACAGTTTTGTCCTCTTCTTCTAGTTTCACATAGGTCAACTATATCCCAATGGATTATCTTCAATTCCTCTTCTAATTGGTATATATCTGCGCCTTTAAGTAGTGTTTGCACATTAACCGTTCCGATTGCCAATCTCGTCAACTTACGACAGCTCCTATTAACCCGGAGATTCTTCGCACCCCTGGCCTGCACCTTATTCCAACCGCTGCCTTGATTAGAGGATTGCAGGCCGCCGGAAACTCGGGGCCATTTCTTTTCTTCTGTAGACATGAGGGTTTAACAGCTTTTATCTTACACGCTGGCTTATGGCGGGTTGGAAGATGGTTTGGGAGGGAGTAGAGATATTGTGGCTTCTGGGATGGATTTAGGGTTTGGACTTTAATTCCTCCCATATAAAGGGGGGGAAGAAAATTCAAGGCGATTCACGTAGGCAAGGGCGCATCACTGAAGTAGACCTGAACCTTGCCGGGATCGCAAGGATGTGCCTACCCGTTACCCATTTCTTTCTTTTAACTATCGATAAAGATAAAATAATCCTAATTACTCACTAATTTCTCTCGATTTAAAATGAGTTAAACTTTTTCAAAAGTGGATCAGTCTAATTGTCTCTTAGAAGTTATTTCTTGCTGTGTTGTGTGAAGTTAATTTCTAGGCACCGTCTAGTGCAGTGACACATTTGATGAAGTTCCAAAGTTTCGATTATTGTAATAGCAGAGGACTTTTTGGTACAACACTGTTAACTATCAAGATCTAGAATAAAGCGATGTTGTATTGTATCCAACGGCGCTAGTAGAGTAATGTGGAAGTTATAGTTGTTACTAAACAAGTTGCTCTTCCTACAGTTGTAAACTTCCTCGGATGTACTGCAGTTTCCACTAAAAATAAAGGCCATGTCGTTGCTATGTATAAACCAATGCACTATTGGATGTCTTAAGAGCAATTTTTCTAACAGTTTTTCTTTATAAAACACAACAGATGTACTTCTGATACGTTCTGGTATGTATGTTTCATTTTAATCTGAAATCCAATATTAAATCCAGCTACGAGGCTGGTTTGAAAAGTCCGTGCAAAGTCCGAGAGATGGCACCACCGGCGCGTATCGAGGTCATGTTTAGTTAGTAGCATCTCTTGAATGAACGCACACCAAGTTTCAGCCATATTGGTCTATTTCTTTGTGTTTGGCATTCGTGTGAATCAAGGAAGTCGAGTGATTTTCAAGAAATGGACGAAAAAGGATTTCGTGTGGTGATTAAACATTACTTTATGAAAGGCAAAACGCCTCAGGAGACTAAAGAGAAGCTTGATAAACATTATGGTGACTCTGCACCTTCGATTAGAAAAGTTTATAAGTGGTTTCAAAATTTTCGGACTGGCCATATGGGCACAAGTGACGCTGAACGTTCTGGACGGCCTGTGGAGGTTACGACTCCAGAAATCATTGATCAAATCCATGATATGGTGATGGATGACAGAAGAGTTAAGGTGCGTGAGATGGCTAGTGCTGTGGGCATCTCGACTGAACGGGTACATAATATTTTGCATATACATTTGGACATGAGAAAGCTATCCGCAAGATGGGTGCCGCGATTGCTCACGCTTGACCAAAAATGGAATCGTGTGAAGTGTTTGCAAGGATGGTTTGCAGCTGTTCCAGAAGAATCCGGAGGACTTTAAGCGTCGTTTCGTCACTGTGGATGAAACATGGATACATCACTATACTCCTGAAACCAAACAACAATCTAAACAATGGGTTACCAAGGGGGAATCTGCACCAAAAAAGGCGAAGACCGTTCCTTCGGCCGGAAAGGTTATGGCGACTATCTTTTGGGATTCGCAAGGGATAATCCTCATCGACTATCTGGAAAAGGGTAAAACTATTACAGGTGAATATTATTCATCGTTATTGGACCGTCTGAAAACCGAGCTGCAAGAAAAACGCCCGCGATTAGCCCACAAGAAAGTCCTTTTCCATCACGACAACGCACCAGCACACACCTCAGCAGTTGTGGTCGCAAAATTAATGGAAATAGGATTCCAACTCGTTTCACATCCCCCCCCTATTCTCCAGACTTGGCTCCCTCGGACTACTATTTGTTCCCCAATTTAAAGAAATGGCTGGCGGGACAAAGATTTTATTCAAATGAGGAGGTGATTGCAGACACTAATGGATATTTTGCAGACTTGGACAAATCATATTATTCGGAAGGGATCAACAAACTAGAACATCGTTGGACGAAGTGTATAAGCCTAAAAGGAGACTATGTCGAAAAATAAAAAAGGTTTACCCCAAACACATAAGTAGTTTTTATTTTTGCACGGACTTTTCAAACCAGCCTCGTATATCTACCCATACAGCATCAAAATCCTTTTATCAAACACCTGAAGCCTGAAATTTCTATTCACCCTATTCCTCTTTTCCTGCTAGATCGCTACTCAGTATATATCACCACTATACCAAACACTTTATTTTTGCGCTCGACGCGCGTAGAGTCAATCATCGCTCCTGATGAAGCTAACATGGTTAACAAAACGCACGTCGAGTGCAAAAATAAAGTGTTTGGTGTAGTGGTGATATATACTGAGTAGTGTCATTGTACCATAGATTCCGCATTCCCAACATGCTAGATCGCTGATTATGTGTATCTGATACAAATATAACTGCACCATTATCTTAGGCAATCCCTTAAATACGAGCTTTCGAATAATGTTTATAAGTCTTGGTTAAAAAGACATCTTTAGAATTTTTTTCAGATGCAAATCTACACAGTTCCTTGCTAAAAATATTAGAGTAGGTTTAATATTTTTTTAATATTATGGTAACTCAAGAACAGAACTCTTTCCGAACCTCCGTTGAATATTATACACTTTACGTTCAGATCGCATAGATCCCCCATCACTGTTACAACAATACTAGAATATTGATCGAAAGTAAATATTTTTAACTTGAAACGTCAAATGTATACAGTTTTAAACTGTCATGTTTTACTCCTCTTGTTTATGACAAAATGAACCAGTATATAATATGAACTGTCGCACTGTATATGTTCTTTATAGGTTCTCAGGGTTAAGGAATGAAACGATTGTATCATTTTATTGTTATGCCCAAACTTGACGAAAATAGTATGCGGAAAAACTGAAATTTATAAATAGAGTGACCTAAAATATCAATTCGGTTCTATTTTAATTAATTAAAAGTTAATTTTAAACATAATTATTTTTAAGCACACCTCTATAAGGGATATAAAGGAAAGAGATGGATGGGGACAGTTTCCTAATTTATGATGTTATATAGTATTTTTCTGAAAGTCAGAACATAAACGATGGACATGGCAAAGACCAGATAGTATAACAAGAAACAAAATTGATTATGTTTTATCAAATGACAAAATATCGTAATCGACATGACTGTCCTGAATACAATAAGTATTGGCAGGGACCATCGGATGCTCAGAGCTAAAATTAGAATAAATCTGAAACAGAAGAGATGTAAATTGATTACGCATAGAAAGATAAAGACACTAACAGAAAGAATAAAGCAAAATACACACCACTATCGACAAGCACTGGAAAATCATATAAAACATATAAACTACCAAACAGAACTTGAGCTAAACATACAAGTAACCAACAGCCTACGCATGACTATAAAACAAATAGCAACATCGAAAAAAGAAAAACACAAAAATTAAGTAGAGATCCAAAATCTAATGAAACAGAGAGGACTATTAAGAAAATATTAATTGGCAGATTAGAATTTGCAGAAATAGACAAAAAAATCAGATAGTACAGAAACTCGAAAATAGAAGAAACTCTGAAAAGGGGAAAAGTTTAAAACACCTAAACAAACAAATGAGTGAAGGGAGACATCAAATAATAAAACTTATAACTAACGATAACCAAGAGATCGCACAAATCTAAGAGATAAAAGAAGCTACATTAAAATATTATCAAACACTAAGTAACATGAAAATATTGACACCGAACAGGAAAGAAGAAGGAAATAGTAACCCAAAGAGCAATGGAGAGGAGAGTGCTAAATATTAATTCCAAGATCGTATTCCTAATATCGAGATACGAAGAAGATAAAAGTGATAGATGTAATAGGAACGAATATGTATATTATGGTGGAATTGGGCGGGGCATATCGTAAGGATGAATAATAACAGATGGAACGCCGTATGGTTGAATGGAGGTCTAGAGAACATAAAAAATGCAGAGGTAGACCACAGACAAGATGGATGGACGACATAAAAATTAGAGGGAGACGATTGGATGCAAAAAGCAAACAACAGAGCTCATTGGAGATAACTTGAGAATGCTTACGTCCGACTATGGAT
>CM032450.1:32846854-32894354 GCA_019049505.1 Pachyrhynchus sulphureomaculatus
TATTGGAAGAAATATTCGCAAGAGAATGTTATAAAGTTTGATTTTTTAATTAATAATCTTCGATGTTTTTAATTAACTATCAATTTAGTAAAAATTTCAGAACTAATCAACAGATAAAGTTTGAATTTAAATCAGCAATTAAATTAGAAATTTTGGACCCTGAGAAAAACCTCGTTCATAGGCTATTCCTTATACAAATTGTCCTCTAGAAGGGAGGTTTTTCTATTTCCAAAATTCAATAATTAAAAAATGTAATGGGAACGTACCAACATCCGTTCAGAAAATGGAAATAGATGTTTATTTTTTTCCTTGATAGATGTAAACATATTGGTGATTGAGTTTAATCACGTTATTTTTTACTAACACTTAGTGTCAACGGCAAACAACAAAAATTCGATAAGACTAGTCAGATTGATCTTAACAGCTTAAATCGGCCAGAAATATAATAAACAAACCAGAAAAAATACTACACAATATAATTGTTAACTAAAATTTTTTACACATGGAAACTGTTTTATTATAACAAATAGATGCTTATACTGCACTCTGTAGATGACTTACTAAGCCTTTTCAAGCAAAGCGGCACAGCACGGCTGGCACTTATTGCAGAAACGCACCTTTCTTGAGCTTACTGCTCGAAGGCATATATGGCGGCATTGGTATAACAACTAAAGACGAAACGAAAAGAATCGTATTTTTAGAAGTTATCGAAAGTGTTCTTCGTATTTGCTGAACCATCCCTAGCTAAGCCTAGGCTAGAATAGGCTTAGTAAGTCACCGATAGAGTGCAGTATAAGCATCTATTTGTTATAGTTTTTCCGTTAGTTGCCTGGATAAAGGACTAAAAATGTTTTCTCGTATTTGCTGAACCTAGCCCAGCTGATGAGCCGTGATACGGCGTAACGCGTCTTGGGATGGTTCAGTAAATACAAAGAACACGTTTGGTAAATTCTAAAAATACCATTCTTTTCGTTTCGTCTTTAGGTGTTATACCAATGCCGCTGAAACTGTTTTATCTTATAAATGTATTGATTTTCAAAGTCTTTTACTTCTTTCTGTATTTTAGCCAAACAAGCTCTATGTTTTAGCAGCAAAATAACTAATCAGAACCATAATATATACATACAGATGCTGCAGTTCGCTCAAATAATACATCTAACATCATTTCATCTCAACTTTTATCTTGAAAAGAAAATAGAGTCACATGTAAGGAAAATAACATTAATATTCTTTATTTATTCTATATGCCTATATACATATATGTATATATATATATATATATATATATATATATATATATATATATATATATATATACATATATATATATATATATATATATATATATATATATATATATATATATATATATAATACATTAAAATTCTGGGTTTCAATCCGTTCGTCTAACAATGAATTTGCACGACGTTTCGCCAAAATCTCATTTGGTATTTTCAAGTGTTCTTGCTGCTGCTTGCTAACTACAGTTAGCTTCGAGCGGCAGCAGCAGCAAGATCACGGTATCGAATAGCAGCAGCAAGAGCACTTGAAAATGCCAAATGAGATTTTGGCGAAATGTCATGCAAATTCATTGTTAGACGAACGGATTGAAACCCAGAATTTTAATGTATTATATATATATATATATATATATATATATATATATATATATATATATATATATATATAAGGAATTGAAACTCGGAATTTTAATATATTACATTCCAAAATCTCTCTCTATATATATATAGATATATATATATATATATATATATATATATATATATATATATATATATATAAATATATATATATATATATATATATATATTATATATATATATATATATATAAATATATATATATATATATATATATATATATATATATATATATATATATATATATATATATATATATAAATATATATATATATATATATATATATATATATATATAAATATATATATATATATATATATATAATATATATATATACACATATATATATATATATATATATATATATATATATATATATATATATATATATATATATATATATATATAAATATATATATATATATATATACACATATATATATATATATATATATATATATATATATATATATATATATATATATATATATATATAAAATATATATATATATATATATATATATATATATATATGTATATATATACATATATATATATATATATATATATATATATATATATATATATATATATATATATATATATATATATATATATATAACAAAATAGATGCTTATACTGCACTCTATCGGTGACTTATTTAAAGTCTTTCCGAACAAAGCGGCCAGCCCACAGCTGACACTTAATTGCAGAAGCACACCTTCTCAGACTTCCCGCTTGAAGGCATAGATGGCGCATTGGTGAAGCAACCAAGGCGAAATGAAAAATCGCACTTTGGAAGTTCCGAAAAGTGTTTTGTGTATCGCCGTACCATGGCTCATCGCCGTATCATGGCTCATCATCTGGGCTAGGTTTTCAGCAAACACGAAGAACACCACTTCAGATCTTATCCAGGTACCAACGGAAAACCATGACAAAATAGATGCTTATACTGCATACTGTCGGTGATATATTCATTTAATTTTAAAATTATAAATATTTTTTTATCATTTTCAAATTGATTTGATTTTTTAACGTGTACTCCAATGGTTGGACAAAATATAAAGATCGGAAACAATTAGCACGAATTGTGATAATAATTGCGATTGTCGCAATATCGCCATGTTTAAAATAATCAGTTTGTTATCTGGTTTCGTAAAAAATTAAAGAAATTTTACGTTATTTAGTTCACCAGAAGTAACTGATGTTAAAGGAATAAACTACTTCTGAAGTTTGGTACCGAAAAAAAAAAAATTCAATGTAAGAATAAGATATATTAACAATTTTTTATCTGAAGGTAAAATTTTTCACGCTCACTAACAATCACTGCAACGGCAGTATCAATAAACGAAATGTTCTTATGTCTTTTTGACATACTTTCCCGGTAAGTGGCTGTACTGATGAACCCTTTTTAATTAAATTCTACGTGATGGACAACGCGATAATTCATAAGTTGCTAATAGTCTTAGCCAAATAGCAATAATATCGTTGTTTGGTTAGTGACACTATCTATTGCTTATTTTATGACTTACAGTGTTGTAAGCGTTTATCTCGGTATCATATCATGTATTTTGTATTAAGAGAGCAATCATTGAAATCTAAAAAATATATCTCATTTTATTTGATAAGTGTTAATATAGTGTGGGAATTCAAATATAGCATATTATTTAACCTGATAGGATAGACAGTACAGGGAGAAAAACTTAAATTACTTTCTAGATTTAACGTTCTTTGTGAGAAATATTCATAATACCTATAAGAAAAAGAGGTATTAATTAAACAGTTTATTCTATTTGTCTTCTTGAAAATTCGATTGTTTTAAGAAAATATATACGTTACTACTAAAAAAAAATATGAATATCTGGCAACAGATGTTTACAAAATTTTCAAAAATTGAGAAAGAAAAGTAGTAAATGTTCATTTGCTTCATACAAACAAGTATAATAACGATTTTCATACCATTCTGTATAAGGAGTCCTTAGAGTCGAAAAATCTGAACACTAAGTTAAATTAGTTTTTAAATATATGTATATTAAAATAAGTAGTATGTTTACTGATAGAACCAATCAATTTCTTTATCATCTATTAAAACGAAATAAGCTAAGAAACATTTTTCAGTGAGCAAATTTTAGATTTAATAAATAGAAAATGCTGTATCAGTTTTTATCTCTACCCAGGAAATATTGGTTGTCAAAACAGTTTTAAAAATAATTATAATATAAAAACAAGCATCCAAAACTGACACAAAAGCTATAAAAGTTATACTTTGCAGATGTTTCTGGCTAAAAGAAAGGGAAAAAATGTAATAAAATAAAATCAATCAATCAATCAAGTAACAAGCCCACTTTTTCCGATTTGTGGATGATTGCAAAGACGGGGTTATAAATGATGTTGAGAATAATTTCAGAACGTACTTAATATTTTGAAAATTTCATTAAAATTTCTAAGGATTTCATCCAAAAACAAAAAGCTTACGAGTGTCAGTAAAAATATTATCTTATATTAATAAAATAACAGGTTTGCTTTCAGCCGATTTAAAATCACCGTGAATCAAATGAACTCAAACCAATTTGATGAGGGGATTTTATTGTTAAACGCTCTTAACAGAGTTCATAATTGGTGTATCGTTTACTAAAAAATTGTGTCAATTGCTGTAGGATTATTGTACTGATGGATCGACGTTAGTTACAGTAGAAAGTACACGTGACTTGGGGATTCTATTTGATTCTAAGTTTTAGTGCTCACAGAGATAAAATAAGAACGGAAGCAACACAAATGGCGGGATTTATCTTGAAAAATTTTAAGTCATTTAAAAATACAGCTGTGCTTAAAACCTTGCTTGCATGCTTAGTGAGGAGGAACTCGGAATATAGTGCCTTAATATGGTCACCAATTTATAGTATTACCATTGGAGCAAGCGAAAAGAAAATTTCTAAAATATTTTTCTTTTAAAGAGGATCGGGTGTACCCGGCGAGAGGGATAAACAATAAAATATTTAATTTCCATAGCTTTCAGAAACGCAGAGAATTTCATTCAATAACATTTTTGTTTAAACGGTAGTGTTGTGTGTCAGTTTTTGTCGGAAGAATTCAAGTTCATTTATTCCCAGAAACCTTGGTAGATCAAGAAACTGTTTCTATCTACCGAAAGCTACTACAAAAGTTATCACCAATGTACAAGATATGTTCCATTTATAACCGAATAACACGTCAATATGATTTTAGCATGCCCTTTACACAATTCGGTCGTAGCCTCGCGGATTCGTTATAGTTTTATGAACTTATACGGTGTTGTTTCGAGCGGCAGTGCCATTTGCACTTGTGTCTGTTTGTTATTTACATTGTTAGGTATAGACTGTTTTCTTTATACGGCGCTATTAATTACTTTATGTTGTGCAGAATTACAAATAAATAAAATAAACTACCACTAATTTGTCTAGTGCAAAAACCGTTCGCGTTACCAACAATTCAACTGGGATATTTCCCGCAAACCTGTGAAAACCACAAGCCATACTTAAACCAAAAGTCGGATAGGAGAGGGCTTAATAGCAAAGAATACATTTTAAATCTTTCTCTTTACCCAAATATTATCTAACAAGCACAAAAATTCAAAGCTCTCCTCATTAGTTTATAGCCGCAAGGAATCATATTTTAATACAATAGATTTATTATAAAAGGGACAGTTTTGAATCTTATACTGCCAATTTTAATGAGATAAAACATACCGACTTTTTCAATTCGACAAAAACACATATATGAACACTTAATTCTATTAAAACCCGCCCCTTTTAGTTTATATTTTAATTTTCAACTACACCTACACAGTAAGCTTATTTGAAGATGTAAAGTTTATTTCTGAGAATAATAAAGGGAGCGGTCCTTTTGTTTTTGTTCGGCAACAATAACCATCGGTAGCAATAAATGCAAGAAAGACCGTCTGGGACTGATTGCCTGTTTTTAGGTGTACAATTTTTTATTATAACACAATAGTAAAGCCCAACCATTCTCCTTATTATTTCCAGCAAAAAAAAGTGACAAAGTTATTTGTCCAGTACTTCCTTTGCAAATACAGGTTGTAAAATAGATACAGAATCTGAGACAATAATAATTACTACCCGATATTTTAAAGTAGAAAATATTATCTCAATCTAAACATATTGGAAATTTTTCATCTGGGCTCTACGAGTAGGCTGTTTTTTCTAACCAAAAAGAGGTCCGGATTAGAAAAATCTTATGTTCTACAAGTACTTATGTATGGTCGATATGTTCTCTTAAATATTTGTTTTTTAAAAATATAAAGTACAGTTTTGAAATATGGCCGTTGCAGTGTGGCGATCGCCTTTTCGTTCATGCGTGCTGAGCACCTACACTGTACGCTATTACAGTAGCATTCATCCTAGTTTACGTTTGTGTATGCGTATTTCAAATGTCTCAGGCAGTTAAAAATCCTGCGAATTGTCAAATATGCGCTATAATTTGTTTCTTAAATGCAAGAGACGTGAAACCGGCCGAAAATCATCGCAAATTAGTTGAGTGTAAGGCGAAAACGCTATGAGCGATGAAATGGTAAGAATAAGAAAAAAAGTGTTTAAAGATGATCGTATAAACGTGCACGATGAGGGGTGAAGTGGACGACCGTCCGTTATTAATAATGACTTAGTGCGGGAAGTTGATGAAAAAGTTCGAGAAAACAGACGTTTTACAACTTATCTAATGTGTTTCCTCAAGTTTTAAAAAATTGTGGCAGAATTCTTAAATTATCTGAAGTTGTGCTGGAAACATTTTGATCATCCATCGTATAGCCCTAACCTAGCGCCTAGTGACTAACATGTGTTCCTGCACTTAAAGAAGCACCTTGGCGGTCAGCGCTACGACACCGACGACAACGTCAAAACACATATATTACGAGGAAATACAGAAGCTAGTCATACGATACAAGTGCCTTAATTAAGGTGGAAATTATATTCAAAAGTAAATTAATGTCCGGGTGCTCATGTAAAAATAAAATTGTTTAAAGAAATGGCCGTGTTTTTTTTTAATATTAAGACGGTACTTACTTTAAAAGCGAGCCTCGTCCTCGCCTTTGCAAAAGTAAAAATCAGTATTTTTAAGTTACGACTTCGCAACAACTTCTCAAATATGCTTAATCTGTAAAATTAAAAGCCCATTAGTCTAAAATGTTACGTTACTACACTACGATACTACAAACCATTTTGTGAAAATTTTCGTATTCCATAAATTATTCAGCTACTTAAATAATTATATTACAGAACGGAATTAGTATACTTAATGCTTTCATAGAGCAGCTTTTAATTGTGCACCTAATTTCAAAAGCTTCCTCCGTATGGGTATTATCAAGGAAACACATTTATTCTATATGCATATATGAGCTGAAATTTCTTAAACAATGTACTTTGCTTAATATAACTACAATTTAGAGCAAAATAATTCGCCTTTATTATGAGTATATTATCAATAATTCTTTGATTTAAAGCACTATTTTGCATTTACGTTATCTAAAGGAAATATTTTGGTCAAATAAAAAAAAACTTTATAATTTACTATTGCAGATTGAAATCAAATCATAATGTAAAACTACTTAGTATATATCACCACTACACCAAACACTTTATTTTTGCGCCCGACGCGCGTTTTGCTAACCATGTTAGCTTCATAAGGAGCGATGATTGACTAAAGCTAAACTACAAATGACGATGATTTAGTAAACAGGCTAATAAATATACATAAGTTCAGGTTAAATATTCAGAATTCCACTTTTTTACACGCAAAGAAAATAACACCAAGTATGTCTCCATACCATATAATCCGAAATATAGCAGGGGACTCAATAAGGTATTTAATAAGGTAGGCCTCACCTTAGTCTATAAGTCATCAGACAATCTGAGGAATATCTGGAGATCCCAAAGATAAGATTCCTAATTGTGACAAAAGTGGAATTTATGAAATTAGTTGTAATGATTGTGACAAAAAGTATGTTGGGCAAACTAAATGGTCAATTAAAACACGATTTAAAGAACATTTAGCAAACTTAAAATACAGTAGAGCGGAAAAGTCTAGCACTGCCGAACATGCCCTTGAAGCTGATCATATTGTAACATTAGATAATCTAAGATTAATTAAAAATGTATCTGATAGGAAATTGTTGAACGCATACGAAAGTATGGAAATTCTAAAATGTAAAAGTGGTTTAAATAAAGACAGAGATTCCAGAATACAGAATTCCTTATAGTCTCCTCTACTGGTTACTTGACCGGAACTGATGGCCGTGCCTATTCCATTAGTTCCGCTTGAGTAATTCAAGGGTTAGTCTAAATATACATAGGGTAGATTTGTAGTTTAGCTTTAGTCAATCATCGCTCCTGATGAAGCTAACATGGTTAGCAGTGGTGATATATACTGAGTAGTGTCATTGTGCTAAAGATTCCACATTCCCAACTTACATAATGTAAAATTTTTAAGAAAAATTAAATCTCAGGCTTAATTGCTGATTAATTTGCAACATCTATTAAGTTCAAATAGCATTGTTGTCTATAGAATTATCTATCAACATGTGATGGATTCTAGCAGTAAGGTTTAAAAAAAAAATTCGAAGGAAGAAGGGAAAAAGGAGGAAAAAATTAAATAGAAAAAGAAGAAGAGGAAAGAAAAAATAATTAAAAAAGAGAAAATAAGGTAAAAAAATCAGATAAATAAGATATATTTTTATACCATGAGGGAATAGCCGAAAAAAAATTTTTTTATTTTATTTTTTGTTTTCTAATAAAAAAAAATTGAAAAACAGTCCTAAAACACCCACACACGTATACACATAGTTACTGTGTTAAAATTTGGGTATCATGTACTAGCATATATGATTTGTGATATTTAATGGGACGTGGAAAAAGTATCAAAGTTCCCTTGTACCTACTACTTTGCTTCCGATGACTTTACCATCTATCACTAACGCTGACAAAAATCGTTATTTCTCCGACCACCTTAGCAATTTTGATCAAATACGCAGAATAACTTTTCTATACATAACAAACAACTACACGCAAATCAGATTCGTCTTTCTCCAGCTAATATCATCGACTTCAATCATATGTTACTTCAAGCTTGTGTCTGCGGTGTTTCCTGTGTAAAAATAACGACCAGTTTATTTTTCTTATATAAACTTGCATTTCAAATTAGCAGAATGTATATGGGTTCAAGACTGAAAGGTATATGCCTACATCATGATTTTTTTTAAGCGAAAAGTCTAACTCTATAACTATGGTAGGTGCTGACACCAAACGGCGTCTTTTTAAATATCTAATATACAGAGAAACTCACCTTATTGTATCATTATGATCCTTATGAACAGATAAGTGATAATTTTGATAGGACGCTTCCATAATTTACAAGCTTATATTTAGAGTTACTCTGAATTTCTCATGTGTCATTTGAATCAGTGATTCTGACCTTTAGCCGATCATCCTACCGATTTTTAGAGTTTGTTCCATGGAAGCCATTTTAGGGAACCAGCTCTGAAAAAGCAGGCATGATGATTGGCGAAACGTCAGCAAACGACACGGGAGAAATCTAGAAGAATTATACCTATTATTTATTTAAAATTTGCGTTATTTCACTTGTAGGTATTTTTACTTCGTCCCTCGTACATAAATAAAAAAAGTTTAAATGAAAAGGAACATTTATAAAAGTTAAAAAGCTAACGTGAAGGTAAATAAATTAATTATTAAATGCTAATGGTCATTAAGTCAAATTCATAACGACCACAGATGGTTTTGTAAAGCCACGGACTTTTTTAGTTCAAATAAAACTGGCCAAATTTAAGCGGGTGCTTAAATAAATAGCGTGGCAAGCAAAATAGAACGATAAGTCGACGTGACAGTGGGCATATCGTGGTTTTGCGGTCACTTTAAAGCAAATTTCAAAATAAATATAAATGGTCGCGTCGCGCTGAATATTAGTTCGAGAGAAACCCAGACAGGCAGGAAGCAATTGCCAGGATCATTAATTTAAAAAAGCTACATATTGGGGTGTTTTTGTGGGGTAATGCTGACTGTTGTCTGGAGATGGCACTGAGATAGAACACGACACAACGAAAATGAATGAGTGAGAGAGAGGAAGAAAGGCTGACCGACGAGGGCCGACTGACAACCCTCTGCTTCTGGTCTGACGTTTGGGTTCATCGTTTATATACTTTTGGATGAAATATAATTAAAAGGATTGACAGATGATTTTATTTCGGTTTTGGATGCTCTCGCAGCAAATTACTCGGCTAGTTACACTGGTGTTTCACATAAAATTGAAATTTATGGTATTATATTCGAACGAGTTTTGACAAGTAAATATTTGTCTTTACAGAAAATGTTTTTGGGTCATACAGAATTAGTAATGTGTATACAACATGTCCGAAATTATAGTAGTTATTGGATAAAAAATCTAATTTAAAAAATACAATATAGTGATAAATATTATAATTCATTTCTTAATAATGATAGCAACAAAATATAGATACCACAAAGAACAAGACCGCGTAAGTAAAAACATACATCATACACCTGGTTACAGGATGGGCAGCTATTTTCTGAAACAGAATGCTTCTTACTTGCCATTCAGGATAAAGTTATGTTAACCAAAAACTACCAAAAACATATAATCAAAGACCTAACTATTATAGAAGACAGATGCAGGAAATAACACCAGAAAAAGCAACGAACGAATACATAACAAGAAGATGTAAAATATTAGCCGGAACGGAATACACCAAGTACTAGCCACAATATACAAACCCGTAGAAAACACAAATCCCTGCTACAAATACACACACTTGAAAATAAAGATTACAAGCTCTACTGGGAGATCAGAATCCATACACTTAAAACAGTCCTCGCCAATAGACCAGATGTTACGTTCAAATACAAAAAAGGAAAAGCCACCTATCTAATTGACATAGCTGGCCCCAACGACACAAACATCCAAACGAAATATACAGAAAAAATTTCCAATTACACAGATCTTTCACCAGAAATGAAAAGGCTTTGGAAACGAGAAAAAGTCAACATTGTCTCCCTCTTCATATCAGCCACACATTGGCAACACACTTAGTACAATTAGGACTCAACACAAACATACACAAAAATATTCAGAAGTCAGTGATTTTGAAAACATGTAACATTGTTAGGTCATTCCTTAAGATACAATGGTAAGAGCGTTTGAGCTGACTTGGCTTAAACACGGTAGCCAAAAATGGAACCACATTGACCAAATGTGAAAAAGAAGAATAATGTTAACAATGGTAATAAGAAGTAGAATTCACTAGAAACTACGAACTTCGCGCTATAATCCCACGATATCCAGTAACAATGGTCGTCCTAGTCACTGGAATTCTATATTACACTGAACTACACTGTTCTGTTATTCGTCAAATCCATACCGAGACGCGTTTCGCAGTATCATGGCTCGTCAGTTAGGCTAGAATTGACAAACAAGAGAATAGAATTTACTGGCACTTATCCAAGTAGTTAAGGAACACGAGGATAGGATAAAACGAATTGTACTAAGTACACATAGCTAATAATCCATCAAAAGCCGACAGAGCAGCTTTCAAACCGACCAAGTGGTTGACACGGTAC
Organism: Pachyrhynchus sulphureomaculatus; assembly: GCA_019049505.1. Lineage (NCBI taxonomy): Eukaryota > Metazoa > Arthropoda > Insecta > Coleoptera > Curculionidae > Pachyrhynchus > Pachyrhynchus sulphureomaculatus. The sequence continues at coordinate 32,858,155 of CM032450.1, forward strand.
ACTTAAACGAAGGAAGCGCTTCTCGAGTGATCTTCTTCAAGCTTATGTGGTTTAATGTAAAATAGCTGAAAGTGGACGAGGTCCACATTTCAGCAGTTTGCCCACTGTTCTCCTATTCGTCGAATCCATACCGAGAAGTGTTTTGCCGTATCACGGCTCGTCAGACTAGGAGTTTCAGTGTAGATGGACATATTTTTGAGCATTTGTTACGTCATAATAATTAATCATTAAATAAGTTAAACTATATTAAAATTATTATTAACTATTTGTTTATGTTCTCACAATAGCGTAAGTGTATTAAAAACAAGAGTAAAAATTGAAAATTTCAAAATAAATCGAAAATTATTAGAAATAGGTATATAACATACTTAATACAAATTGAAGGATTTTGTAAAATCTACGAGTATCAGAAAAAATAATAATATACAGGGTGTGCCATTTAAAAAATTTAAGATTTTCCAATTTAAAATAGTCGAAATGCATAAATTTATTTTGAACACTCTGTAGCATCTAACTCAAATTTCTTTAAATATATCTTTTTTTCATCTCTATGGAACACTCGTACCAATTATGAGTATTCCACCTTCAGAAACAATGCCGCTGCGGGCAATTTTTCACAAAACTGAAAATTAGTATTTTTTTTTTAAAAATTAAAATATTAGAAAAACTACTAGATTTAGGTATATAACATTATTAATAAAAAAGTTATAACATTTTACGCAAAATTTAAAAATAAGTTAGAAAATAGGATGTTCCATTGAAAAAAACATATGTTATATCGGACACACTTTTTTAAAGTACCCTGTATACTCAAAAATAATTTTAAACTGTGCACCTTAACATTCCCTAAAACTATTGTATTTAAGATTTTTTCGTCATTCCCGAAACAAATGAGATAAAGGTTTCAAATGACATTAGGGCAAAAAGAATTTCGACGCCCCAGGACCAGATGTCATCCACGATTTTCACTGAAATTATCTAACATAGCTAGCTTGAATGAGCCTGATTTGCAAGACATCAGAAAGCAGTTTGGATGAAATTTTTTCCATCCATCCTTTTGGATATGAAGGTTGCAAGAAGAAAGTTCTGAATTATAGATGTATCACCCAGGATTCCAAGCATTACAAGATAAGTATGTCTATGGTATGGATCGACTATCGTAAAGAGTTCGACATAACCTCTCAAAAATTGATCCTTCACCCGTTAGGAAGTTAAGAATCGCACTATCTTTAATTAACTGCATACAATATCTAATGTCACTCTGGAAAACTAAATTTATTATTAAACCGGGTACTCAAAATACTGAAACTGAGCCGGTGTAAAAATAATACCCATGTTTGTGACACAGCTTGTATATACTTTTATGGTTATATATAGCTATATGTAGCTAATAACATGATATTGGACTTCGTTTTGTCCAAAATTGCATCAAGATCCGTTTAGACTTTTTAGTGTGATGAGGTAACATACAATAAAAGAAAAATCCTTCTAATGATATGTATATATATAGAAGGATTTTTCTTTTATTGTATGTTACCTCATCACACTAAAAAGTCTAATATATATATATATATATATATATATATAATATATATATATATATATATATATATATATATATACATACATATATATATATACAGTCCCTGGCCAAATTATTAGACGCACTGTATTTTTTTTAGTAATTTTATGTTTCTTAAGAGTTTTTATGCAATATGGTATATTTAAACTACAATATTATTGATTTTTATTTAAAAGAATTGTTGTAGACTACATATTTGTATTTATTTTTAACATATGGCAACACTGTGTTGACAAAGTGATACATGAACGTAAACAAGTACAAACCTGTATCAGTCGCGATCGGAATCGTGTCAGGTACGGACGTGTTTCTGTGGCTTTATGGACTGTGATTGTTTGTTTAACAGTTTTATACTACTCAGTTATTAGTTTATTTTGTACGCAGTGTTTTAAAAAAGTAATTGGACTATTTTCATTATGGGTAGAAAAGGCGATCTTTCACCACGTAAAAAAGCTGAAGTGGAGGCCCTTGTGATTGCGAAAACATTTACAAACCGAAAAATATCACGAAGATTGGAGGTTTCTGAAGCTAGTGTACGACGCATAAAAAAGAAAATTGAGTCAGGGAAGGAATTAAGCCCGAAAAGAAAGAAAAGATGCGGTAGAAAACCAATTTTCACTCCACGGTCAGAGAGATGTTTGAAGAAAATTTGTGTAGAAAACAGATTTGCTACCACAAAGGTAATAAAATCACAATTCCAGGATGCTAGCGTAAATGCTTCTGAGCGCACTGTTCGAAGAAAATTGAAAGAATTAGATTTTAAGGCCTGTCGCCCCGCCAGGAAGCCCAAGTTAACAGCTGCAATGAAAGCAAAGCGCCTGAAGTGGGCCAAACAATGGCAAGACAAAGATGTGGACTTCTGGAGATCGGTAAGATACAGCAATTTAATCAATAATTGATACATTATTATCATTTTCAGTTAAATAAAGCAAATAAACATGGAAGTTTATATATTTTTCCTATTTTTGACAGGTCTGCTTCAGTGACGAAAGCACATTCGAAATTTTGCAGAATAAAGCTCAGTATGTGCGTCGTCGTCATGGAGAAAAGTTTCATCCTGATTGTGTCGTCCCGACGGTTAAACATCCCACCAAAGTGATGATTTGGTCAGTCATCAGCGGCAAGGGCACTGGACGTCTGTACGTCGTCAAAGGAATAATGAGGCAAGATCAGTACAAAGAAGTATTACAAAATCGGTCGATTCCGCAGCTCAGAGAATGGTTTCCAAATGGGGAACCATTCACTTTCATGCAAGATGGAGCTCCCTGCCACACTGCTCGGTCTGTTAAAGCTTTTTTGGCAGAAAAAAATATCCCTCTGTTGGATTGGCCGGGTATGAACCCTATTGAAAATGTGTGGGAGCTGATGAAAAGAGAAGTGGCTAAAGATGTGATTACCAACAAAACCCAGCTCCTAGAAAAGATCATTCATGTGTGGAATCATCATCCTCAAATGCAGGAGACAGTACAATCTTGCATTGATAGCATGCCGCGCAGAATTAAAGCTTTGATAGCGGCTAAAGGTGGCTCAACTAAATATTGACTTTTACTAACATTAATTTCACTTTTCTTTAAAACTTAATAAACTTATGCTTTTCTAAATTAATGCTGTTTTATTTATGTCAAATAAATAGGTAATTGATTGGATAATATAAAAATAAAAAACAAATCAATTTAAAATAATAAAACGGTACAATATCACTCGGTAATTAATATTTTACATGAAATCTTGCAGTGCGTCTAATAATTTGGCCAGGGACTGTATATATATATATATATATATATATATATATATATATATATATATATATATATATATATATATATATATATATATATATTATATACACTGACTCACACAGTTAATCCATAAGCATCTATAGACAGTTCCAGTTACAATTTTATTACATTACATTACATCGTCACTCAATTTATTGGGCGTTAATTTGGAAGCAAATATGTCCTGGCGTGAACATGTTGCAGGTATAGCAAGGAGAGCTTCTCGAAAGTTGGGAATATTATTTCGAACCAGAAAACTTTACATTCCACAACAACTGTTAATTCTTTACAAAGCTCAAATTCAACCAATTATGGAATACTACTGCTCCCATGTTTGGGGCTTTGCTCCCAAACACGCACTGCATTTGTTGGATTCTGTTTTGAGAGAAGACCTGTTCGTCTGATTGGAGACCCGGAACTGACCGGCGGCCTTGATTCGCTGGAACATTGAAGAACGGTTGGTGACTTGATTCTGTTCTACAAGTATTTTCATAGAAAATGTTCGAAGGATGTAGCCCCGCTTAATTCCTCCCAGAGCGGTGCATGTTAGAAATACAGTCGCGCTAATACTTCACATCCGTATGAGGTTCAGCTTGTTACTTCGCGTAAAAAGCTTTTCAAGCAGTCTTTTATATGGAGAACATCATCCCTTTGGAATAATTTGCCCAGGGCTGTGTTTACCACCAAGTACAATTTACAGCGATTCAAGAACAACGTGAATCGCTTTTTCCACACACATGCCACTCCTGGAGCTCCTTAGGGACTTCCCTGTAGCACGTATGCTAGACCCATAAAAAAAAATTATGTACACTTATTTTATAAAAATTGGGGTTAGTTACCAATTTTTTATCGTATTTAGAGTACCTTAACATATATTTTATCCGAATTGTGTTGCAAAATTTGTAAAATGCTATGAAGCGTACTTTAAAATTACTAAGCTAATACAATAAACATATAAAAGAGATTTTTTTAAAGTTCCCGGATGATTTATTTTTGTAATATCATAAAAAAAATATGACCATAATAAAGAAAAATCAAAATAGGTTAACCTAATTAAATACCCTGGTAAAGCGTATTTAGAAAACATTATTTCTACCTAAAGAAATGATAAAGATAAGAATAAAAATGCGCGTAAGAATATTTAAAATAGGGCATTAAAAATGCTCTGGTTTCGGTATAATAAAGAAAGTGATAAGATTATGGCCTAAGGTATAAAGCTACTTAAATGCTCTGATTCACCTCTTTCGCGATTTTAAATTCGGAATTTTCATGGGCGTCCAAATTTTCCATTTATATTTTTACATAAATTAGATTTTCACTGTAAAATTCAACCCAAAAGTGAATTGTGTTAAACATATGATGAGTACCGGAATAAAAAGGAAGGTGTTAACATTTTTTTTTTTTCATTTAAAAGGTAAGTTGTGGTCAAATATGATGATACAAGTATTGAAATTGACTTTCTCGAATTTACTTAATAATTCATTCTAAGCACTACAAGTCGATATTTTAAATAGAAGGTACCTTACAGTAAGAACTAATTACAAAATGCAACTTGAGCAGAGAACAAGCTTTAAAGATATTTGCAACTTAGAAGTTATTTACCCAATACTTTCCTTGATAACACAGGTTGTAAATAAATACGGAATTTGAACTTGCCATACTGAAGACTCACCTTTACCGATATTTTAAAGAAGTAAATATTACCTTATGATGAGACATCAATCACACCATATTGAAAAAATATCTCTACTCTCCAAATCATATATATATATGTTATATGTTATATATATATATATATATATATATATATATATATATATTTATATATATATATATATATATATATATATATATATATATATATATATATATACATATATATATATATATATATATATATATATATATATATATATATATATATATATATATGTATATATATATATATATATATATATATATATATATATATATATATATATATATATATATATATATATATATATATATATATATGTTGACGAATGTTCTCACGGGTGTGAAATGTAGTAATGGTTTTTTTCGGGTATCCCGTGTTAGCTTGAAGTCCCTTGATGGACGGTTTCGCTGACGTTTCGATGGAATCTCATCCATCTTTTTCAAAGCGTTGATCACTGGTCGGTGTCTTGGCGTTGAATGTCGAGACTGGCCCTGAGTGCGCCGGTTTTATGTACTCGGGGGTGTTTCTATTGGTCGGGCGGACCTGGCCAATAGAGGCTCGGCCTTGGCTGCGCGTTGTCGGTCCTGTGGTTCTTTGTAATATTTGTGTTGGTGAAATAACATATGGTTGAATTATTGTTTCTCTTGGTTGGACTTGGTACTGGGATAGAATATGTTTCCAAGAGTTCGGTAAACGTTGGCTATCATCCCGATTATTTAAGTTGTTGGGCCTCTTTTCTATTTCTATGGCTTCTTTGATTACCCTAGTGGATAGGTTATTACTTTTTTGTAGGGTTCTGGTTTTGTCAAAATCGATTTTGTGGCCGGTATTGTGTGCATGTTGTGCTAGAGAAGAGGTGGTGGATTTTTGTTTTACGGCGTTTTTGTGCTCGTCTCTTCTGGCACTAATTTTCCTGTTTGTTTGGCCTATGTATGAAAGACCGCAGTCCTGACACGGAATTTCATATACGCCTTGGTCTTCTAAGGCTATAATATCTTTTGGTGTAGGTAGAATATCTTTAATTTTTTGGTTGGTTGTGTAAATGGTCTCAATTTGGTGTTTTCCTAGAAGTCTTCCTATTTTGTCTGTGATGCCTTTTACATATGGGAGAAATGCTTTTGTGGTATATGTCTTTCTTTCCTGTTTGTGTTGTTTATTTAGGGCCCGCCGGATTGTGTTTTGACTATATCCATTTGAAAGTAAAACGTTTCGAAGGAGCTTAGTTTCTTGTTGTAAATGTTCCTTGTCTGTTAGGGTTTCTGATCGGTGAGCTAAGGATTTGGCAACGGAGAAGAGTTGGGCTGGGTGATGATGTGAGCCGGCATTTAAGTATCTGTTTGTATGTGTCGGTTTTCTATATACTGAGTGAGACAAAGAACCATCTAATTTTCTTTGAAGCAAGACATCTAGGAATGGTAGTTGTTCTGCTGCTTCCCTTTCCATTGTAAATTTAATGTTTGGATGTATGTTGTTAAGGTGTTCCAGGAACTTGTTTAAGTTGTCTTCAACCGTGTTGCCATACCACAATATATACACATATATATATATATATATATATATATATATATATATATATATATATATATATATATATATATGTGTATATATATATATATATATATATATGTATATATATATATATATATATATATATATATATATATATATATATATGTATATATATATATATATATATATATATATATATATATATATATATATATATATTTGAATACAAATAACTGGAAATAATGAAAAAATAATACATTTTTTAACCCCCTCAACTTTAAAAATCTTTACAAAGATGTATTACGCAATATATAAGGATCAATCCCTCAAAATCCCTTTTCAATACCTTAATGCCTTTAAGCCTTCATATATTTAACTACAAATCAATTAAAATAATGAAAGAATAACATAATTTTCAAATTCCTCGAGTTAAACAACCCTCCAATATATTTGAACACAAAAAATAGGAAAAATAAAGCAATTTTCAAATATCTAGGCGCCAAGAACGTTAAGAAGATGTAACACCGTATATAAGAGACAACCCTTCAACAATTCTTCACCCCTCAAATCATTTTATATATTTTAATATGTTGCTGTTACCGATGAAAAAATAGCAGAATATTAAGATTTATTGACTCCAAGAACCCTAAGAAAGACGTATAACACCACATGTGCGAAGGAATCCCTCTTCGTTCCTTCCCCACAATTTTAACCTCTTATATTTTTTAACTACAAATAATTAAGCTTAAAATGAATCCATTATATTGATTACAAACTAGGAAAAATTGTCACAATATTATTGAAATATACCAAATATGTCGATTCTCACCCCTTTCGTCTCCTTTTTCTGAGGAGGAAACTTCATTGTTCCTTTAGTTACATTTTCTGAACCAAATCTAAAATCAATATATCATTTTATTCTAGAGATATCAGAATAAGGATTTTTTTAGGTTCTTCGACTGTAAGAACTCTGACAATAAAATATAATACGATATATATGATGTAACCTCCCTAGCAACCTTCGCCATCCCTTTAGCTGTTCCTATATTTGAATAGAAATATTTGAAATTAAAATTTATTCAGTATTTGAACTAAAAACCAAAGAAATTAACGACCCTTACACATTTTGCCCCCTTCTTAGTCAAAAATTGTGTGTGGCATTTCCATTTTACGTCCAAATTAGAAGTCGATATCTCATTTCATTCTAGACTACTCGGTATATATCACCATTATACCAAACACTTTATTTTTGCGCTCGACGCGCGTTTCGCTAACCATGTTAGCTTCATCAGGAGTGATGATTGTCAATTATCGCTCCTGACGAAGCCAACATGGTTAGCGAAACGCGCGTTGAGTGCAAAAAATAAAGTGTTTGGTGTAGTGGTGATATATTCTGAGTAGTGTCATTGTGCCAAAGATTCCACATTTCCAACTTAGTATTTCATTCTAGAGTTATCGTGCCAACAGTAGACCGATTCAAAATAGAAATATAAGTTTTTCTTGGGACTTCGAAAGGTAATGTTTTCCGGAAACTCAAAGCCTATTAGTAAGGAAAGGAAAAAATATAGTCAAAATTTGAATTTTTTTATGTTTAAGTATGGATTCTTCAAACATTTTTCATGATAGAAGAATTCCGTGGCCATGTAAATAATACATAGTTGTATGACGTCATGCTCGTTGAGTTATTGCTTTTAGTACTGTATTACTATTCATAGTATGGGTTTATGTGTTTTTTAATATCTAAAAAGCTTAATCAAGCCATTAAAATTATTACTTTAGGAGTGTAAAATTATTTTTCTACAACTGTTTAATACTAGATTCATTATTACATAATTTTAAAAATAATGTTGGTAGATGATGATAAAGATTTTTTAAAGAATAGTTTCTGGAAAATCAAGGAAATGAATTTTCATTATTCAGCAGTTTACCAACCCTGTTAAAAGATTTTATTTAAACTGCGTTTGTGGTGGTAACTTTTTCATCTTTTCGCCAACTTGTAAAAAAATCGGTAAAAAGATTTACCTAGTGCTCTCGTTGCAAATATGCAGTTCTAAAATAAGTAGGGAATTTGACTTTCTCAAGTGAAGGAAAAGTAAAGTTTCGTAATGAAATTAATTAAATAACCGACCAAGTATAAGTCGAACTTGCGCAATTAGTGTTCCGTAAGTTGATTGCTTTTAAAATACAAATTTTTGTTACGGGGGTATAAAATGATCAGTGGCTTTACAAAACACATCTTAAATGAGTTTTCAATAAAGATTTTTTCCTAACTTTACTGAAACTTGACCTTGAAATTTTGTTTTTTTTTTTTTAATATAACAGATAAATTATTAAAAGTAATGCACTCGTCATAATTTTAAAAATAATACAAAGAAAAGTGTGCACAAGAATTACATTATATATATTTTTTGAACTAGTGTTTTTATAAGCTTTTATTAGACATTTCCCTAGATGACCTGCTATTTTTTTTTTCACTTCCAATTTCGACCCCCAAAACTAAGCCCTTAAATCAAAATTTAACTTTCAAAACTACATAGCTCTAATGATGTCATTAGTTCCTATATTAGTGCCAAATTTTAACTTTCTGTGTCAAATAGTTTCGGAGAAAATCGGGTATGACAGACAAAAGGACAGACCGACAGACAGACGGACATACATCGAAGTGATCTTATAAGTGTTCCGCACGGAACACTAAAAACACCTCAGACAGTGAATATTTACTAAAATTTACACAATTACACAATCGGTACATAGATATCGTTAGACAAAACTACTTTTATTTCAATGTTTCACGTCGAAATTCGTATAATATATAAATATTTTACGCCAAACGTAGATAAATCGCCTGTCCAGTCTGAAACATGTGACGTGAATTTTCTTCAAGCAGCTAGCGATCCTGACTCCTTAGACCGGATGCTCGCTTAGAGCTTAATAAGGCATTCTAATGACTTTTGGTACAAACTACAAACTTCATAAAAATCAGTTAAAATTTATGATTGTATTTTCTAGCAAAAACTATTCTTAATTTAGGATTTATTCTTGAAATTCTGTTACATTTCTAACACTGGTAAAGTTAGATTGAAAATACAATTAAGAGTTTCATCAGCTGTTGATTTCTGTTTGCATATTTGTATGATCTTACTGTTTTAACAAATCACAGAAGAGACTTTCAAACGAGATAAGGCGTCACTTTGGTGAATTTAGTTCATACATAATACTAGAAGTAGGAAGAGAAATTTTGTGCGATATCCTTTCAAGAGATGGGAGTGAAAATGACATGGTTGTTATACTTTGTATGATTTCGTTAGTATTTTCTGAGTTTTTCTCTAATTTTTGTGAAGATATACATAATTATTTATTGTCATATACGTGGCTAAAAGGTGACTTCTTTCATAAGGTAAATAAATATTTATTGTGTTTTCCATTTTTGTTTCGCGTGCAGTTATAGGAAGAATGTAAGTAAAATGTGGTTATTGCTGAGTGTGTATTTCTAAGTTAGCCTGTGTATATTATCAGTATCCAGAAATCCAGCGTCTTTTATAGCTTTACAGCGAAAGTTTTTGATTTAGACACCGCACCGAAGTATGCGAAGAGTGATCTACAAGCTAGCGAAATGAAGAAATCATAACGAAACTATTTTTCCCTTTCGACGTAATTACTTACCAAATATTCCAACATATTTTTCGGAATTGGAAATTAACTTATGTATGCCTTGGAAAATACGGTTGGACCCAAATTTTTCGCTTTACTTATTCGCCGTCTCAAAATTTCTTCCCAATAAGTTTGTTTTTCAAATTTGAGAAGAACAAATAGTAATCACCGGGGAGCAAGTCGGCACTAATGATTTGAAATCAGATTTGCAAGGAATAGCCGACGCAATATTTCTCTTTCCTTGCATCAATTTTTTTTTTTGCTTTTTCTGCATTTTCAGTTGTTCCAGGAGTCCATGTGTCATTTTTTGCAGTTGTTGAGTAAAATCCCTTCTAGATCCCAAAAAATCGTAACCATCATGTTTTAGGCCTATTAAGGGGTTTTAAATTTTTTTTTGGGCGATGTTTAAGTTCTCTAACCATTGCATAGACCGCTCTATGGATTCAACTTTATAGTAATAAACCCTAGTTTCAATAGCAGTAATGATTTTCCCTGAAACTAGAGCTCATTGTGCTTTATATACAACTCTAAAAAGTGCTTGAGTTCGGCGATCCGCGGTTGTTTTTGAGGCAACGTAAGTATTCAAGTTACCCACTTTGCACAACCGTTACCATTTCAAGAAAATCTTAAAGAATTCACAATTTGGTGTTTTCTAAAACTTCAGTTAATGCAGAAACTTCAAACAGGTATCTTCCAATACACATTTTTTTCGTAATTAGAAATTAACTTACGTATGCCTTCAAAAATACGGTTGGACCCAAATTTTTCCCTTTTCTTCTTCGCCGTCTTAAAATTTCTTCCCAATAAGTTTGTTTTTCAAATTTTAGAACAACAAATAGGGCACCGGGCACTAATGATTTGAAATCACATTTACGAGGAATAGCCGACGCAATATTTCCCTTTCCTTGGATCAATTTTTTGCTTTTTCTGCATTTTCAGTTATTCTAGAAGTCCATGTGTCATTTTTTGCAGTTGTTGAGTAAAATCCCTTCTAGATCCTAAAAAATCGTAACCATAATATTTTAGGCCTATTAAGGGGTTTTGAATATTTTGAGCGATGTTTAATTTCTCTACCATTGCATAGACCGTTCTATGGATTCAACTTTGTAGTAATAAACCCTAGTTTCATTAGCAGTAATGATTTTCCTTGAAACTAGAGCTCATTGTGCTCCATGTAACTCTAAAAAAGTGGTTGATTTCGGCGATCTGCGGTTGTTTTTAAGGCAAGGTAAGTTTTCAAATTACCCACTTTGCACAACCGTTACCATTTTAAGAAAATCTTAAAGAATTTACAAGTTGGTCTTTTCTAAAACTTCAATTAATGCAGAAACTTCAAACGGGCATCTTCCAATACACATTTCACAACTTTCTCGCTGATATTGGAGATGATGTCTTGAATTTCTTGAATAAACCAAGTAAATTGTCTAATATGGGCTTTTATTCTCGTAAAGAGGTCCTATTTTGTTTCTAATTAGTGACAGGCTACATGTGGTGAAAGCTCCCGAGACTTTCGGACATATAGTAGCACAAACAAAAGAACTATATGATTTTCAGTTAGTGTCAACTCTCAGAAGATTCGTGTAAAATTTTCGTGACACTTTATCTCTTAGCTTCCGAGTTACACCTGTTTGAGTGACGCTAATTTGGATTTTTGGAAAACGATGGAAAAAACAGAGTTTCCTGTGTTGATTAAAAATTGCTTTTTCATGGGAAACAACACAGCCAGAATCAAAGAATGGTTTGAAATGTGTTTTGATACATCTGCTCCGTCGAGAGCAACTATACTATATGTCGATGGTTTAGTGAACTTAAATACGGTCGTACAAGCACCAATGATGAATGTTCCGGACGTCCAGATAAAGTAGTCACTCCAAAAAACACAAAAACATACACCATATTATCCTGAATGACCGGAAAGTGAAAGTGGGGGAGATAGCTGACATGGTCAAGATATCACCAGAACGCGTGAGGCATATTTTGCATAAATATTTACATATGTAAAAGCTATGTGCCCAATAGATGCCTCGCACTCTCACGTGTCGAAGATTCAGAACGCCGTTTGATACTGTTTCGACGTAATCCAAGCGAGTTTTTGCACCGATTCGTAACTGATCTGGACTATCTTGAGAAGGCGCGAATAATCACCAGAGATTATTACGTTAGTTTATTGGACCGTTTGAATAGTGAAATCAAAGAAAAGGCAGCATTTAGCGAAGAAAAAAGTGTTGTGTTGTTTCACCAAGATGAATGAATTGCTTCCTCATCCACCGTATTCACCAAATCTGGCCTTCAGCGATTATTTCCTCTTTCCAGATCGTACTATATGAAAGGTATCCATATGTTGGAAGATGGCTGGAATAAGTGTATCGTTCACAAAGGACACTATGTCGAAGAATAAAATAGATTTTCGGCAAAAACATGTAGTACTAAGCATAAATATTTACCCACTCCCTTCCCAACATCCTACTTCGGGTGATCTTTTGAACTACCTCTTATATGTCTTCTTAGACAACATTTCTGATGGATAGTTAAATATTTTACCCAACAAACTATTAAAATTTTTAAATAGTTTTAACAAATGTAGGAGCAAGCGAGGAGGTAATTTTTTTCTGTGATGAGTAGATATCATAAATAATGCGCAAATTATTATATAAATTCTAAGCGGGAAGGATAAATCCTGAGTTATGCATTTAAACAAGAAGAACAAGTTCTTAAAAACGGAGTCAAATTTAAAACAAACTAAAGAAAACTTGTTTTAGTTTCAACTTTAATAGAAAAATAATACAATTTTTAGCATAAATATCAGTAGCTTACACTATTACACAAGGTGTTTGCAAAAATAGTTCCGGACCATTAAGGACAACTTTTACAATAAGACGTAAGACAAAGTTAGTTAAAGTATTTAACAAGAAATTCCCTCGCAAATACATATTATTTGTAAAATCAATGTCGAATTTGTGTTTTTTAAACCAAGCATTATAACTTCATTCTCAATAACTCCAGAAACTGACCCTGTGGAAGCTAGCAGGCTATAAATTTAGTTTGGTTAAGATTTAAGTATTATTAGAGTATTGAAGAACTTGGCATTTGAAAACTAACACTTCTAAATTTTGATAGACTAACAAATGTACCCAGAAGTTTGTTATAAAACAATCTTTTTAAAGATTTATATCTGCATCTTTACAAGATGGATCTAGAAAAAACATTTAACCTGATATTTTCAGGTATTCAAGATTCAGGAACATCTTATTCTTACATAAAAAAAACATTTCCACCTTAACAGCCACGTTAATAAGAAAAATTGTAGTTGCTGATGTTCGACAAATCGTCAACAGCAAGAATCTTGTAGTTCTCCTAAATTGACGACTCGGGCTACAATATCGTGTGTTAATCGACTTGTCCTTCTTTCAGAATGACAGCGGCTGCACAACTTTTAATTTGGGGATTGATATGAAGAGATGATTGAAAACTTCTTCATGCCCACTTCAGAAAATTTTAATGGTTATAACCAGAAAGCCTAGTTTTAGTAGGTTGTGGCACTATAACTCGAGAAATTGCTATAGAATTCCTCAATCAAAATAGATACAAAAAGTACCAAGTTGTTATTTATACCTAGCTTTCGTTTACAGTTCTTCAAAATATATATGTTTGATTATAAATAATTGACAATTGTAAAAACACTTTCAAATTACTCGACTTTAGAAACCTTGCGAAAAACGATATGAACGAAATAACACCTCTAATTTCCCCTCCTACCAAGTTAAATAATTTAAAATAATGAGGAGAAATAGAAAAAATTCTTATAAGGCTACTAAAAAAGTACAAAATTGATCTACCATCAACCAATTCGCCTAATTTCCTGAAAGTAATATCCTGTAAAAAAAAATATAGGCTCCATTCTTACTTCAAATATTATATATCCAATAAATTCGAAATCGTTATCTCATTTCATTCGAGAAGTATCAGCTAACAGACAGACAAACAGAGCCAAAGAAATAAGGAACTAAGGGTGATTTTTCATAAATGCAGTCTATTCCTTTTGCAACGCAACTAATTTCAATTATTTAAGTACTTTTTTGGCATTTACATCGAAATATTTTTATTATTTTTGGCTCTAGAGACTACATAAAAAGTGTTTTTTCTTTTTTCCTATGATTATGATATATATGTTACCGGCAAAGCATAGAATGCAGCATTCTATAGAATGCCTAAAATATTTAGGCAAAATATAAAATATCCTTTATTTTACTTTTTGCCTAGGTATTGTATAGAATACCTAACTTCCAACCGGCAATGTGTATAATAGAAATTCGAAACAATTAGCATTAACTGTTATTCCTGAACTAACGTGTACTTATGCCTGAGAACAAATAAATACCGAAATTGATTGATATTTAATTTAATTAAAGTAATATTTTCATTAATCTTTTTAAAGGTAAAAAGAAACAGGTATTTCTTTTACAAATAAAACCGCAACGTTTGATTTTTCAAAGATTGCCGAAACCTCTAATTTTATTCAATTTATTTTTTCTTAAGACCTGTTAGTTCAGGTTAGCTCGGATTAGTACAAGTTACCTCTGGTTAGTTGATGTCATAATGTCATAATGTGTTGACTCCACCCTTACCGCGTTAATGCTTATTGTTTTTAATGTCTGTTATACACATTGCCAGCTGTATGTTTGATATTATGTTAACTGGTCTTTCATTTTATACTTTGCCTAATCGCTTATCGGCATGACCCGTTCCCATCTCATGAACCCATCCCACTCTGCCCTGCATGCTACTCCTCTCTATCAATCAAACACATTTTTGAGGCTGAACATCTTACTAACATTAGAACAATTCATAATATTCCTTCCTCCCTCACTCAAACAATCAACTCTTACCAATCGAACAAAGACAATATATTGAACTATCTCAAAAAGTTGAACATCAGGATATAGATAATTAAAACAAAATATTTTTCGGGCGCCAAATGATCAAAGAATTCGACGCGCCCTCCTCATCATCTTTTCGGGATTCTATAGAATTCCTAGGCAAAGTATATAATAGTTCAACAAAAAGAACATATAGTTATTGTAAAGCAATTGAAAATAGGCAGAAGTCCATATTTCAGCAGTTTACTAACCGTTCCTAGTCCGTCAAATCCTTCCTAAGACACGTTTCGCCGTATCACGGCTCGTCAGTCAGGCTAGGATTGACAAACAAGAGAACGGAATCAACTGGTACTTATCCCAGAAGTTACGGAGTACGATGGTAGGATACAACAAATTGTGTTAAGTACGCGTACCTATTACTCCATCGAAAGCTGACACAGCAGCTTTCGAGCCGGCAGAGTAAACTGCTAAAATATGGGTTTCTGTCTATTTTCAGTTGCTTTACAATAACTATGTATGCCTGAGGAAGGATCCCTCGAAAAGGGCGTTGACTGTGTCAACCACTCTGTCAGCTCGAAAGCTGCTGTGTCAGCTTTTAATGGAGTAATAGGTATGCGTACGTAATACAATTCGTTGCCTAAACGAGCCCGGCATTCTATGAGTATAGAATGCAGGAATTATATACTTTGCAGGTATATATATATATATATATATATATATATATATATATATATATATATATATATATGTATATGTATATATATATATATATATATATATATATATATATATATATATATATATACATATATAAACTCCTGGACAAAATTAACGCAACAATCTGAAAATTAATTTATCTTTTTCTTATGTCAGTTTTAAAGTTTATCGAGTATTTGAATAGTAGGCTATGCATATTTTGTTTCGTTGTTCATGACAGAAATCAAAACAATTCGTTTAGATTTACAGTTTTAAAGAATTTTTTAGAAGATAAACAATTTTCTGTAATAATGCGATCGATTTTCTTTAAAAGTAAGCTTATAAATTGTTCCCTTTTTCAAAGTAATACGTTTTTGTGGTAGACTGTTTTATTTTTGACCCCGAAGAATTATAAAAATGAATCGAACAAGGAATTTAACTGAATACGAGGTAGTGCGAGCCTCTGCTTTATTGGACGAGGGATATTGTCAGAGTTATGTTGCCAATTTGTTAGGCAAACATCGTTCCACAATAAGTCGTATGGTAAGACGCTTGAATGAAGTAGGAACTTATTCTAGAACGCTAGGGCAAGGGCGAAAACGATGCACTAGCGACCTAAATGAACGTTTTATAAGACAATATGCTATAAGAAACAGAACTGTCACTAGTTCTATAATAAGAAACGAACTCGAAGCTGTTCGCAATGTCACAATTTCTTCTAAAACAGTTAGAAGACGGTTAAATGAAGCTGGATTAAACAGTAGGAGACTAGCCACTGCGCCCTTGCTTTCTAGAGAGAACAGAGCTGCCAGGTTACGATTTGCTCGAAATCACGAAAACTGGTCTGTGGATGATTGGAAACAAGTTTACTTCACAGATGAAACTAGGGTTAGTCTAAAACAGGGGTGCTCAAACGGTCGATCGCGATCGACGAGTCGATCGCGACTGCTTTTTGAGTCGATCTCGAGGAAAAAATTCCGATATAGAACTATTCACAAATTTTGTTTTAGGTAACTAAAACAAAATGTAATGAATAAACTACTAAAATTTATTCGATCCACAATTAGGCCAGAATAACCCCCTCATCACTTTCTTTTATCGTAATAACCCCCTGCTAGCGGCAAAAGGCGGCTTTATCAAAGGAACGCGCGGCACTTGTCAAAGAAAAGCCGGGTTTTTGATTCCCGCCGATTTTTCTAGAAACTTCGGACGGCGTGTTTGACGGGAACATTCGAGACTTCGTTCGCGCTGATATAAATGTTGCGCCTGCAGGAATAGGAGTCAGTCTGAGTTGTAACTTGAAGGCGATACATCGATACAAAGTTTATTAATAAATAGTCCAAAATGAGTGCGGCAAAGAAAAGTAAAACTTATTATTTTAATAACGATTGGGAGGAAGAATTTTTTTTTTGTATGGTAAAGGATAAGTGCATTTGTCTGATTTGCCGTGCGTCAGTTGCAATACCTAAGCGTGGGAACTTAGAGAGGCATCATAAAACGGTTCATAAAAACTATGAAAAGGATTTTCCGTCACGGAGTGAATTAAGAAAACGAAAAGTACGTGATTTGATAACTTGTTTGAAAAAAGAACAAACCATGTTCACAAGACCAGCCAAACAATCAAAAGCTGAAACGATCGCGTCATTTAAAATATCTCATATATTGGCGAAACACAAGAAACCATTTTATGATGGATTGGTTGTGAAGGAAGCATTTATTGAAGCGGGTGAAACTTTATTTGGAGATTTTAAAAATAAAACAGAGATTATGTCTGCTATTAGAGAACTTCAGTTATCGCGTCCGACTGACACAAGGCGTGTTGAAGTCATGAGTTAGGACATGGCAGATAAACTACAACATGATATCATGGAATGTACATACTTTTCTTTACAGTTCGACGAATCCACCGATATGACAGACACTGCCCAGCTGTGTATTTTTATTCGAATGGTATTCAATGACAAGTCGGCTAAGGAAGAGTTTTTGACAATGATTCCTCTGAAAGGAACGACCCGTGGCGAAGATATATATGACATTTTCTTCAATTTTGTAACAAACTACAAGCTACCAATATATAAACTAGTGTGCATTACAACCGATGAAGCACCAGCAATGACTGGAAACGAAAACGGTTTTGTGGCATTGTGTCGAGCTAATGATGATTTCCCTTCATTTTTCTTCTTCTATTGCATTATACATCAACAAGTTTTGTGTTCAAAAGTTCTAAACATGGAGGAGATTATGGGCATTGCAATAAAAATTGTGAATTCTATCCGTGCACGTAGCTTGCAACGACGGCTCTTTAAATTGCAGTTGGAAGATAGTGAGTCAGCTGAACACACTGATTTAGTTCCTCACACGGACGTCAGGTGGATAGGTCGCGGAAAATTCCTAGAAAGGTTTCAAGAATTATTGCCCTAAATAACAGCTTTTCTGGACGAAAGAGGTGACACTCAGATGCTGAAAAACGGAAAATGGTTGACTGATTTGGCATTTTTGACAGACATCACAATGCACTTAAACACCATTAATTTGGAGCTTCAAGGTAAAGGAAAAACTATTATTCAGATGATTAACGCAATAAACGCATTCAAAACTAAATTGCAACTTATGATAGATCAACTGAAAAGAAAGGGACTGAAAAATTTTCCGTCTTTGAAAGCAAGGATTCTTCAGTTGAATTATGATATTTATGAGGCTGAATTATGATATTTATGAGGCAGAATTATCAAATATTTTGGCCAATTCGAAATACGTTTTTATGATTTCAGTAAATTGGCAAATATCGGATCATTTATGAGTTATCCTTTTTCGTGTAAAAACATTGAGGAATTAGCTACTGAAATAGCAAGTCAGTTTAACATGGACTCATGTTCCGTTGAAAATGAGTTAGTGCAGATTATATCAGATATACATCTCAAAGCCACAGCATCTGATACAAAATTCTGGTGTTTTATATCTGAAGATAAATATCCGAATATAAGGCAAATCGTCTTTCAACTGACGGCAATGTTTGGGTCTGCATTTTCTAAAATGAAGATAATTAAGTCAAAATATCCCAATCGACTAACTGACGAACATATGTCATCATGCTTGCGATTAGCACTCGGTAATTATGTACCATCTTATGAAAAGTATGCTGAGGACATGCAGTGCCACGCTTCAACATCCAAAGTCACTCTTAGTTAAGTTTAGACACTAGAACTCGTTTGTTTTGTAAGAACCAATAAACTCGCAATTTTGAATAATTATGAGTTTTTTCATTGACTTTTTAGAGCAGACCTACACTTACCTTGACTAAAAAAATGCATATTGTGCGGAAAACTAATATCTATGCCACGATACACCCTACCTAGACGACAATCCTGCATCACATTTACTTGCAGCCTCTCAGAGTCGATCGATCGTAGTCTAACAATATTGAGGTAGATCGCCAGCAGTTCAAGTTTGAGCACCCCTGGTCTAAAACATCCGGATGGTCGTGAACGAGTATGGCGAAGACCAGGAGAGAGGTTTGCTCCTTGCAATATCTCTGCAAGGATTCCATTCGGCGGTGGCTCTGTTATTGTCTGGGGTGGCATCTGCTTTGATGCTCGCACAGAGTTATTTCCTGTCCGTACGAGATTCATGAATGCTGACTACTATCTTGAGAATATTGTAATAGAACATGTGATGCCTTTCGGTCATTTTGTGGGGCCCAGTTTCCTGTTTATGCAAGACAACGCTGGACCTCACGTGGCTAGGGAGGTACTCGATTATCTTAATCAAGTTAATATACCAATTATGCAATGGCCACCAAAAAGCCCGGATCTGAATCCGATAGAACATGTATGGGATCACCTTAAGAAAAATGTGAAACGTCATATACCTGCACCTAGAAACCCGAGGGAACTTGAAAATGCAGTTATCACAGAATGGGAGCAAATTCCTCAAGATTTTATCCAAAATTTAATTAGATGCATGCCTAGGCGCATAAACGCTGTCATCCGAAGTAGACACGCTACTAGTGTCCCAGTTACACCATTAATTTTGCTACTAGTGTCCCAGTTTATTTTTTTCATTATTACATAATTTCAACGATTTTGTTATTAGGTCTTAAGAATAATTTTAATTCGAAACTTATAGAGAAATTTGGTAGCTAATTCACTTTTAAAGTATCCGAATAAGTTTTTTCTAACTTTTAGTGTAACCAATGTTCATAAAAAATTATTAAAATTAATTCATTATAGAGAGTTGTATGATTTAATATATTGTTGCGTTAATTTTGTCCAGGAGTGTATATATATATATATATATATATATATATATATATATATATATATATATATATATATATATATAAATATAAATATAAATATAAATATATATATATATATATATATATATATATATATATATATATATATATATATATATATATATATATATGCCATAAATAGAAAGAAATATCATAATTAAGTAACATTTATAAGCGAACTTCGTTAGTATTGCAATTGAAAATTAAATTATCTTAAGGAAGACAATAACTAGCTTGTGTCCAATTGTCCCTCAATATAGGTCAAAATATAGATGCAAAATTAACTAGTTAAGAAGAGAAGGGGCGCTAACCTGATAGACAGTTTATTGTAAAGGACGGTCTTAAAGCGGTCTTTGTTAACCATTAATCATAGTATCAGACTAATGGAGCCACAACGAAGCTTAATAGGCTCTGTCCACGGCTTTTGATATCTTAAGGATGGATTGCTTAAAATAGCGATTGGCCACGTTTAGTCCAATTATTTCAACCTTTACCTTAAGAGTCAGTAACCAGATTTAATTTTAAACTTTCAATAATTGCTTTACTGAAAAAAACCATTAGTTTGAGGGTTGTATGCGATTTTCAAATTCGAAAAATTAATGTATTTTAGATTTATACTTTACTGGTTTAATATAGCAACATGTTATCAGGTGAGAACTGATAGATGTTGTTAGCTATATGTCTACACCTACATAACGTTGTGTTCATTAAAGGAACACGACCGTGAGTAAATTCATTACCTAACAGATGAATTTGTGTAGATTAGTAGTCTACATTAACTTAAACAGGCTATCCTATTAAACATATAATGAAAACCATTTAATAAGCTTACGTTAATAGACAGATTTTCCAATTTTGAAAGTTGTGAGTGTCGTCGAAGACCACTTTTCTTCTTTTTTTTAGACAGTACTCGTACAGCAAGTACATACTCAAATTCGAACTAACCTGAACTCACCCGATACACGTGAGCTGTATTAACACTGGGAATGTTGCTAGCATACACCAACCCGAGAGTCTGATATTTCTCATGAATATACTAGCGAATAAAAAAGAGATTTAAGTCACCAATTTTCTTCAATATTTAAAAAAATTAAGGGTCTGTTCAGTTCAGAATCCTCAATCAAGCTAACAGCTCTTTTCTAGATAGATTGTAGCAAATACAGAGCCCTAAATATGTCAATAGCCTTCCATATATGGTTCAAGTTGAGCTGTACATAGCATTAGATGCTTTACTAACTAACATATACCGGCAAAATTTAGTTAGTAGTAGTTAGTGGCAAATAAGTTACGTAGCGATGCTAGTGAGCTAGAATATATTAATATCTGGAGATTTACATGGTCAACGCAAATCCACCGTTAGGTTCTTCCGACTACAAACTGCTTTCGACATCGAGTATCCTCCCAATCAGTGGTGCCTAAGCCGCGCAAGATTTAGCACTACAAATCTGCTAAATGGGAAGATCTCGTGGAATATTTTCGAACTTTCCGTTGGATAGACATTTGTTGTCGATCCGACAACCCATCTGACTGCGCCAGGGAGGTCTTCGATGTTATTTTGGCTGGTAGGGAAGCTTGCATCCCTTTTTCGAAGAAATACCCTCCAACGGCAAACCCTGGTTTGACCGAAAATGCAAAGAAACTGTTGCTTCTAAACATCTTTTCTACCGACAATGGCGCGAAAATCCTAACACCATAAATCGTAACACCTTTCTTCGTGCTCGGAATTATCGACGAAACCAAGGAGGCACGCAATCAATGAATTAGAAACAAACTTCTCGCTTGTCCCAACAATTCCAGGTTCTTTTGGGCAGTCGCTAAGGTAGTTAGTCAAAATTTCACTAAATCCACCATACCACCACTCACACGGCCAGATAATTTTATTGCAACGACACCTGTTGAGAAAGCGAACTTGTTGGCTAAACTCTTTGCTTCACATTCTACTGTCGATTTCCAAGGAAAACACCACCTACTATTCCCATATTGCAGTCAAGGATGCCCGATGTTGTCTTCAGACAGCGTATCATAAAGCGTATTTTAATGAAGCTAGACACCAAAAAGGTTTCTGGCGCTGACGGAATACCTGCCATAGTTCTCAAAAACTGTGCGAGGGAACTAACACCAGTTTCTGTAGACTTTTCAACCTATCCTACAGAAAGGGAATATTTCCTTCCTGCTGGAAATGTGCCACAGTTCAGCCGATACCTAAGAAATGCAAGAAGACCTTGCCAAATAACTACCGACCAGTCGCACTGCTCTCAATAATATCGAAAGTCATGGAAAAGGTTATCAATCAGCATCTTCTAAAATATCTTGAAGGATTCAACATTATTAGCGATCGATCTTCTGACTTATGTAACACATGTTTGGAACAACGCAATTGAACACTTTGGAGAATCTCGAGCGGTTGCTCTTGACATGTCCAAGGCATTCGACAGCTTTGCTTGCTCTTTGAATGCTTGGACATCGGCTACTCAGACGAATAGCCGCAGACAGAAAGAAGTCATTCAATTTAACAAAAACCCGGTGGAATTTAACGCTACAAAAACCCAGGAGGCAGTTTTTTCTAAAAAAGTTTACGTTGCTGAACCCGATATGGTTATGTCGGGGCACTCCATTCCTCTAATATCGTCACTCAATTTGTTGGGCGTTAATTTGGGAGCAAATATGTCCTGGCATCAACATGTTGCAGACATAGCAAGGAGAGGAATATTATTTCGAACCAAAAAGCTTTACACTCTACAACTGTTAATTCTTTACAAAGCTCAAATTCGACCAACTATGGAATACTGCTCCCATATTTGTGGTTCCGCCCCCAAACACACACCGCATTTATTGGATTCTGTTCAGAGAAGAGCTGTTCGTCTGATTAGAGACCCGGAACTGACCCGCGGCCTTGATTCGCTGAAGCATTGAAGAACGGTTGGCGACTTGAGTGTGTTCTACAAGTATTTTCGTGGAAAGTGTTCGAAGGATGTAGCCCGCTTAATTCCTCCTAGAGCGGTGCATGTTAGAAATACACGTCGCGCTAATACTTCATTACTTCACTTGTTACTCCGCGTACAACGCTTTTCAAGCAGTCTTTTATATGGAGAACATCACCCCTTTGGAATAATTGTGTTTCCCACCGAGTACAATTTACAGCGATTCAAGAACCACGTGAATCGCTTTTTCGCATACGTGCCGCTCTTGTAGCGCTTTAGGGACCTCCCTGCAGCACGTGTGCTAGACCCATAAAAAAAAAAAAATCTTTGTTATAAACTGTAATAATTTGAGAGCTTTTACTTAAAGACAATTAACTATTCCTACAAGACCCTAACCTAATCTTGATTAAACTGGTAATTTTAGGTTTTTGTGTTTTTTTTAATAACTGAGATGCTTTATACAATTTAGTTTAATTTAAAAAAATCACCATCAGAAAATCTATATTTTGGTGGTTCTTATAAATCTGTAAGATAAGAATCTTAACCTTATTTAACGAAACAACCTAAACAGATTAAATAAAATCAGCTTAATTAAAGATTAATCATGTTCAGATAGTTTTAATGGAAAAAGAAAATCGAAGTTCGTAAAAGCTTAAAAATAAAAATTTTGCGTAGCACATGCGGATCGAAATCATGGCCAAATTAAATTGCGAGCTGTAAAAAGTCTGGTTAGCCAGTTGTTTTAAACAATACAGGAATAATTAGAGCTTCAATATTGTGCAGTTTGGGAAATGTTATTGAGATTATACTGGTAAATATACCAACAAAACAAAAAAAAATGATATAATAGTTTTTTTATTGAAAACTTCTCTCACAAGAAATTAACATTTATCGTTAATGCGGGTTTACTTGATTTCTCGATCAAGTAGAATGGAAAGGGTTTTGAGAAAAATATTTAACCTTTTTCTTGTTAGATAGCTTTAGTGTCATATATCTCTAGTAATATAAATCGCATCGGGTCACATTTAGCGTCCGTCAGTTGAAAGCGGACATTTGATAGTAGTACTTTTTCTTCTTCTTCCACGTACCCTCCTGTAGTCTCCAACTCATCAGTTTTCTTAAGATGTTGATGTCCATGATTCGAACCATCTCTTTGGAGGTCTTCCCAGGGGTCGTCGTGTCCGTGGTTTACCATCTCGCGCGATTCTCGCTAGTCTCTCCTCCGTCATTCTCTCCACGTGATCTCTCCAAGCTCTTCTACGTTTACGTCCCCATCTGATCATGTCTTCCACTTCGCACTCATGTCTTATATCTGTGTCTCTTTTCCTATATCTTAGTGTGTATCCTAAAATGTTTCTAAGTATTTTCATCTCTGTTGTTCGAAGAATGCTTTTTGTTCTTTTATTGTCTGTTCTTGTTTTCATAGCGTATGTTAGTGTGGGTCTGACACATATTTTGTATATCCTTACTTTTGCCTTTTTATTCATAAAGGCATTGTTCCAGATGATGTCCCGAAGTGCGCCTGATATTCGGCTGGCTTTGTTTGCTTGATCCTTCACTTCATTTGTTCTATTTTGGCATGATGTGATTTGTATGCCTAGGTAGTAAAATGACATGACTTGTTCTATTGTTTTGTTTTCCAGAGCAAGTTTGCATCTTATTGGCTCTTTAGATATAACGAGGGGTTTGGATTTTGTGGTGGATACCTGCATGTTGAGGGCTTTAGCTTTTGTGTAGAATGAGTGCAGAAGCCGCTGTAAGTCGTCTTCGTTCTCTGCCACGATCACAGCGTCGTCTGCATAACAGACAATGTTGATTTTACCCGTTGTAAGTGAATACCCTTCCTCCATGTCCTTGATATGGGTTATTAACTTGTCCATTATTAAGTTGAACAGTTGCGGGCTTAAAGAGTCCCCCTGTCGGATTCCAGTTGGCGTTTGTATTTCCTCTGTCAGTCTTTGATTAACTAAGATGTCAGTGCCTGTATTGTGGTTTAGTTGTTTTATGATGTCTATTATGTTTTTTGGCACATGTTTTCTTTTTAGGATATGAACTACGTGTTTTAGTCTTACTTACTGACAATAGTAGACGTATAAAAACTGAGTGAAATTTCTGACAAATTTTATATCGTCACAAGTATAAATACTGCCCAGGCCTATAAAGAGCTGTTTATGAGCAAGATACAATATCAAAATCAACAGCCAAAAGATGGCTCAGTTTAAAAAGTTAAGAAAATTTTGGAAAAAAGTAAGTAAGCATGTAAGTAGCCATGGCATCGCAAAGGAACTAAGTATCAATCATCAAACAGTTTTAAATCATTTGGAGAAAGCTGATTACAAAAAGAAGCTCGATATTTGGATGCCACATGATTTAACGCTAAAATAATTTACTCGGTTGATGGATGGATGGATGGATGGATATTAGGAAGAGGCGCGTCGACGTCTGTGGTCGTTTAGCGCCGTATTTCTAGGTAGTGCTCTGAACATGTTATATGTTGTGAATTATATTTATATCTTTTAGGTATTTAAATAAGGATTTTATGCGTTCTTGATCCTGAGCTTGAATGTATTGCAGTGGTCTATACCATATTTTTGTCTTATCGGCTGGTAGTGTCTTGCTGTGAGTATATGTTTCACTGTTAAAGGTAGATTGCAGGCATGACACGTTGGTGGTGACTCGTTCTTAAGTAGGTGAGAGTGGGTTAAGTGTGTGTGTCCTATCGCAATTCTCCTCAATACGACGTTCTCTCTTCTGGTGAGGGTATCAGATTCCAGTGGGGGAAAGACAGTTTGTTTGACCTCTCTTAGTTTGTTTGGTCCTTCCAGTAGATCCCATTCTAGTTGAAAAATGTTCTGAATAGTGTTTTTTATGTATGTTATGAAATCTTGGGGGTACTAGAGGTGGGGATTAAAGTTCCTAAGTTTACTCGGTTGAATTTCCATCTGCGAATCTCTGCAGAAACGGAACAAGATCGAGCCATTTCTGAAACGGTCGATCGCGAGCGATAAAAACTATATTATACAGTAATAATGCGTGAAAAAGATCGTGGTCGAAAAAGTACCACGAACCAAGGCAATGCCATTATGCCAAAGAAAGTAATGCTGTGTTTGACAGAGTTAGAAGAGAATCGTGCATCATGAGCTATTGCAGCCTGGCCAAACAAGTGATTCTGTACTTCAGTGTTAGCAACTGACAAGACTGAAGCAAGGACTAAAAAAAACGGTTGGAACTACAGAAAGGGTGTCGTCTTCCACCATGACAGCGCTAGACCATACTCATCTTTGATGACTGTAAAAACTGAGAGAGCTTGGCTGGGAAGTTTTAATGTATCCACTGTATAGCCTGATTCCTGCAAAA
This sequence comes from Pachyrhynchus sulphureomaculatus, assembly GCA_019049505.1. Classification (NCBI taxonomy): domain Eukaryota; kingdom Metazoa; phylum Arthropoda; class Insecta; order Coleoptera; family Curculionidae; genus Pachyrhynchus; species Pachyrhynchus sulphureomaculatus. The sequence goes on from CM032450.1 coordinate 32,884,522, forward strand.
TATTCTGAACGGTGTTAAATTAGTTTGATAAGAGGTCTGTGAAAACCACTTGTTACAAATTTTTGTTCAGAAACCACAGGGGTTATGGCGTTGCCAGAAAAATGGGCGAAGGTTGTCGAATAAAATGGCATATACCAGGCGTACAAGTATGAAATGCGAATTTCAGACAATAGATGGTGCACCAATGCAGTTTGTGCTATAAAGATTTCACACTGCGCCATTTTGTGGTGTCATCAACAAGTGTCAGACGCGCACGAGTCATAAATTGGAAAAGTCTGTGCATAGTGTTGTGTTCAATATGTCGAAATTTATACCGAACAAAGATCATTCGCGGACAGCATTAATTTTTTGTTTTCATGTGAAAAAAACTGCTGTTGAATCATACCGATTACTTCGAGAAGCTTATGGTGAACATGCTCCATCGCAAGATACGTGTGAACGATGGTTTCGGCGTTTCAAAAGTGGTGACTTTGATGTTGCAGACAAGGAAGGTGGAAAAGCGCCAAAAACATACGAAAATGTGGAATTGCAAGCATTGTTGGACGAAGATGATTCGCAAACACAAAAACAACTCGCCGAGCAATTGGGCGTTAGTCAACAAGCTGTTTCCAATCGGCTACGAGAGATGGGAAAGATTCAGAAGACCAGTAGATGAGTACCACATGAGTTGAACGACAGGCAAATGGAAAAGCGCAAAAACACGTGTAACATTTTGCTCGCTCGGTACAAAAGGAAGTCGTTTTTGCATCGTATAGTTACAGGGGATGAAAAGTGGATTTATTTTGGGAATCCCCAGCGCAAAAAATCATGGGTAGACCCAGGCGCACCATCCACATCGACCGCAGAAAGACGATGCTCTGTGTTTGGTGGGACCAGAGGGGCGTGGCCTATTATGAACTGTTAAAACCTGGGGAAACGGTTAATACTAAACGTTACCAACAACAATTGACCGATTTGAACTGTTCGCTGCTTGAAAAAAGGCCAGAATACCGAAAGTGGCAACACGAAGTCATTTTTCTTCATGACAATGCTCCATCACATACGGCAAAAACCAGTTCGCGACACGCTGGAAGCACTTAGCTGGGAAGTTCTACCCCATGCGGCTTACTCACCAGACTTGGCTCCTTCCGATTACCACTTGTTTGCATCGATGGGTCACGCACTTGCTGAGCAGCGCTTTGGTTCGTACGAAGATGTGAAAAAAATGGCTCGATGAATGGTTCGCAGCAAAAGGGGAAGATTTTTACTGGCGTGGTATTCACAAAATGCCCTAAAGATGGGAAAAATGTATAACAAGCAATAAAGCATACTTTGAATAAAGTACTTTTTATCATTCTTCCGAATTTAACATGTTTTTTTAGAAAAAAAATTCCGCATTTCATACTTGTACACCTGGTATTTGGTTTGATAAAGTTCTTTCAAAATATAAAAAGCTTTGTTTCGATTTTGACTTCAAAAGGTTCGCTTTTTCAAGAAGCTAACTGTAGCGGATAGATCAATATTTTTTTTAAGTTCTGCAATTTTTTTTTCACAGTTAGACGATAATATAAGAAAAATATCCTTGTAAATGTTATTCTAGCATAACTGGTCCATTCCATAATAAATTTTTAAATACCTCAGTATATTTTTCTCACAGTTATGTAGCGATTGAAGAATGACTATGAACAGCTGTATATTCTAATTTTACTACGACTTCTAGTATTCCGAAACCAGACCATAATTTTCAAAAAAAAATTTGCTTTGCACTTCAACCTGTAGGCTTTGCAATTAATATCATACGGCTGACTCATAGGCAAAATGTCGGAAAGTCACACCAATTTAATAAAGTTTAATCCCAAAAACCGTGACTTCTCTTCTACCAAATTCGTTTAAGCTCCGTCCCAAGGTTTACTATTAAAAATTTTTAAGTAATTGTACATGATATAATTATAAACATTTATCTCGCTTAATCGAAAGCAAGTTGAAAATAATTTCAAGTATCACACTTCTAGAGAACAGATTAAAAGGGAAAATATTGGTATTTGCTTGAGGAAACTCATTAGTATAAAGAAATTTTTAAATAATTTCTTTATATAGGTAAACCACGCTTTTTAATTTAAAATAGGAGACGTCACACCCAGCCGCTAGCGTTGGATTCAAACCAGCAACCTTCGAGTCACTAGGCATGCTCTCAACCCACGCGCTACCAAAGCAGGCAGATAATATTTTAAAAGATTCTCCATGGTTTATTTTTAGATTGCACCTCTTGCACATATATTTAAATTTATTCCTTTTCATTGTGATGATAAACAATACTGCTGGAAATTGTCATCTAATAACATAACATAAATAATTTGTTATGTCACACTATCAATATCACATAGGTTTACAACATATCACAGTATTTCTAACTAACAAGACATTAATTTGCACAGGTAGTAATATTTATTAGGTAATTCTTCTAAAAGAAGAGTATTTTGGAAAAACTCGAGCGATTGCTCTTGATATATCCAAGAAATTCGAGCGTATTTGTTACGACGGATTGTTAGCGAAAGTACATTTCTATGAGAAGTATGAATTTTGTTTGTGGCTTCCCTGTTTCCTCAGAGAATGTTCTTTATGACTGGCAGTTGATAGTTTTTAGTGTTCCGTACGCAAAACTTATATGATCAATTCGGTGTCTGTCTGTCTGTCTGTCACACGCGATTTTCTCCGAAACTATTTGACATAGAAATTTGAAATTTGGTACTAATATAGGAATTAATGGCCTCATCAGAGCCATGTAGTTTTGAAAGGTAAATTTTGACTTAAGGGGTTAGTTTTGGGGGGTGAAATCGGAAATGGAAAAAAAATTTTTTTACTAGGTCATCGAGTGTGATATCAAATGAAAGCTTGTGAAAACACGAGTAAAAAATATATATATAATGTAATACTTGCGCACACTTTTCTTTGTATTATTTTTAAAAAATCGCGAAAAATCGCTGTCTCCCCACCTTATCTTGAAAAGTACTGACCAAAAAATTTTGAAAAATTCTGGAAAATTCTCCACTACCTTTAATAATTTATCTGGTATATATAAAAAAAAATTCAAAGTCATCAGTTTTCAGTAAAGATTGGAAACAAACTTTGTCGAAAACTCATTTGGGGGTGTGTTTTGTGAAGTCACTGAATATTTTATACTACCGTAATATTTTTTTTATTTTAAAAGCAATCAACGTACGAAACACTAATTGTGCAAGTTCAAGTTGCACTTGACCGGTTATTTTCATTACCTTTGCTAGCAACGTCGATATGCTTCAAGAGCCCATAGTGTAGCTTATTCTCTTTCTCCCTTACATTAACGATCTGGTGGAAAGAACCACGAATCCAATCTACAGGCTTGCCGATGACAGTCGTTTCTTCATTTGCTTTATACGCTCGAATATTGGCTACCCATAAAAGCTGAATAAATTCCAACTGACTCGAAATTTTAATTTGAATTTTTTGGTGTAAAATGATGTATTGGTTCGAAATCACGTTTCCATTACGGAATTTTAATTAGAAATAGGAAACAGTAATAAACCTACGAGGGCATAAATATAACAAAATATCGCTTTTTAATTCTCTCGCAAGAGCACTGTATTTTTGAAAAAATTATTCCTCTAGCTATTCACAATTCTTCACATTTTAGAGTACCTAGATTACGATAAGGATGATGGAGTTTTTTTTTATGGGTCTAGCACACGTGCTACAGGGAAGTCCCTAAAGCGCTCCAGGAGCGGCATGTGTGCGGAAAAAAGCGATTCACGATGTTTTTGAATAGCTGTAAATTGTACTCGGTGGAAAACACAACCCTAGGCAAATTATTCCAAAGGGATGATATTCTCCACATAAATGACTACTTGAAAAGCATTGTACGCGGAGTAACAAGCTGAACCTCATACGGATGTGAAGTATTAGCGCGACGTGTATTTCTAACATGCATCGCTCTGGGAAGAATTAAGCGGGCTACATCCTTCGAACACTTTTCACGAAAATATTTGTAGAACACACTCAAGTTGCCAACCGTTCTCCGATGTTCGTGCCAGGACATATTTGCTCCCAAATTAACGCCTAACAAATTGAGCGACAATGCTAGGGGAATGGAGTGCCTCGACATAACTATGTCGGGTTCAGCTACGTTCGCTTTTTTAGAAAAAACTGCCGCCTGGGTTTTTGTAGCGTTAAATTTCACTTGGTTACTATCACCCCAAGATATAATTTCTTCCAGGTCTTTGTTAAGTTGAACGACCTCCTGCTGTTTGCGGATATTCGCCTGAGTAGGCCGATGTCCGAGCGTTCAAAATGAACGAAGAGACAAGCGTACTGTCATCTGCAAAGCTGTAAATTGGGTTCCCCGTCTTTTCCAGCAGATCGTTAATGTAAATGAGAAAGAGAGTAGGAGACAGTATGGAACCTTGGGGCACACCGGCGTTGATAGTGAAGGTGTTAGAAACAAATCCGTAGACCGCCACTTGTAAAGAACGCTCTCTGAGGAAACATGAGAGCCACAAACAGAACTTTTCAGACATATCACAAGAGGGTAGCTTAGCCAACAGTCCATCGTGCCAAACATGTGTTACATAAGTCAGAAGATTTCCTGTTGATCTATGTTTACGAAAGCCTTATTGGTGATCGCTAATAATGTCGAATCGTTCAAGATATTTTAGAAAATGCTGATTGATAATCTTTTCCATGACTTCCGATATTATTGAAAGCAGTGCGACTGGTCGGTAGTTATTTGGCAAGGTCTTCTTGCCTTTCTTAGGTATCGGCTCAACTGTAGCAGGAAGGAAATATTCCCTTTCTATAGGATAGGTTAAAAAGTCTACAGAAAACGTTAGTTCCCTCGCACAAGTTTTGAGAACTATGGCAGGTATTTCGTCAGCGCCAGAACCCCTTTTGGTGTCTAGCTTCATTAAAATACTCTTTATGATACGCCATCTGAAAACAACATCGGGCATCCTGGACTGCAATATGGGAATAGTAGGTGGTGTTTTTCCTGGAAATCGACAGTAGAATGTGAAGCAAAGAGTTCAGCCAACAAGTTGGCTTTCTCAATAGGTGTGGTTGCAATGGAATTATCTGGCCGTGTGAGTGGTGGTATGCTGGATTGTTGTTTTGACTCTGGAGTATAATGCTGAACCCAGGTTTCGTCCATTGTCGCAAATCTGTTAAGAAAATCTTGCGGATTAGCCTCAAATATCGCCAAACAGTCGCGAGAAATCGAATTCGTTTTTGTTCAACTGAAAGCAATCTGGGGACCCACCTAGCGGAAACCTTAGAAAACCCGAGTTCGTTGGCAACGATCTTTTGTGTTCGTTCATACGAGATGCCTATAATGTCTGCAATCTCCCTGATAGTTAATCTACGGTCTTTCAATATGAGATCATACACTTTGCCGATGTTTTCTTCAGTCGTAGACGTCGTGGGCCGGCCGGAGCGAGGGTCAGCTTCGATGCTCTCTCGTCCACGTTTAAATTCTGCAACCCATTTTTTCACAGGGGTACATGACGGAGCAGATTCCCCTTGTGTTGCTTTCATATCATCGTGGATCTCCTTTGGTGTTAATCTTTTTTTAAACAGGTACTTGATGACCGCACGTTGTTAAATTTTTTCCATTTTTCCAAAAACGCTGCACTTAGTCTCACTAAACTCGTTCTATCCTAAAAACCACAAATTCTACAGCAACAAAATTTTACACTGTGACGACCAAAGAAAGCATGAACTTATTAAGAGTACTATAACAAAAATATAATTATTTTTTGGTGAGGCCACGAACTTTTCAATCCATCCTCGTATATGTAATACCTATAATTTTAAATACTTTTTTTTAAAGAATATGAAAAAATCTTTAAAATATAATTTTAGTCTTTATTAAGAAAGAGGATTATCTTATATGAACGCTACTGATCTCGAAGGTAACGCCTTAGAGACTGTGAACAATAAAGGCGTCGTGGAAGATTTCAAAATTGCAATTTCAGTCATTGTTAACTGCAGCGCACGAAAGTACGTATTGGTAAGTTACAGTGCAGTGGAATTGTGGCAATGACAAATCATCAGATTTCTACAAAACGTTTTCAATAAATCTTTGCTTGAAATACATCTAAAATATAGCGTTTCCAGAGCAAACGATTTTTATATAAAATTATTAGTATCACAAGAAACAATTCATTTCATCATATCCATTTTTAATTGTCCGCTAATATGCGATTGCAAAATATTGCTCTCCGAGATGTTTACTTTTCTTTATATTCTCGGATTCCTAAATTACTAAAACATAATTTTCCGTTATCTGCTTGTCTGTTTGTTGATCGATTTCCTAAATAACATAAGAAATCAGTTTTAAATTTGGTAATAATATAGTACCTGAAGTTAGAGAGGAACCTAAGTAACATCTATTTAAAAGAAGAGTGGAATGGGGTAAGCGTCGATAAATTAAAAAATCATATCTGTGGTATTTTAGTAATTTTCCATTATTGATGTCGTTTTTTTAATGAAGGATCACAATTTTTTTATCATAACAACTTATAGTGAAATAACGTGTGAGATATGTAAGAGGTGGGGAGGTGATTGAAGAGCATAGCCTACAATGTATCTTGTCATATACAGTTTTTTGGTTTCTGGAAGTTTACAAAGTAAAAACTTGTTGATGGTTTGAAACATAAGTTCGGGAAAGACTGGAACAACAGCCCAGCTATGAGAGTCTACTCTGGAATTGGTAAAAAATGATTCAGAGTGAAGATGCTGCTTAGAAGAGATAAAAGCAGCTCCTCATCTGATTTTGTTTTTCCTCAATCATATGGGCCAGCCAATCTCACTTGGGATCCCCAAGAACTTCGGTTCCGGAAGCTAGTATTTGTTACTACACCGGGTTTTTTTTATGGGTCTAGCACACGTGCTGCAGGGAAGAATTCCCCAAAGCGCTACAGGAGCGACACGTGTCCGGAAAAAGCGATTCACGTTGTTCTTGAATCGCTGTAAATTGTACTCGGTGGGAAACACAGTCCTGGGCAAATTATTCCAAAGGGATGATGTTCTCCATATAAAAGACTGCTTGAAAAGCGTTGTACGAGAAGTAACAAGCTGAGCCTCATACGGATGTGAAGTAGTAGCGCGACGTGTACTTCTAACATGCACCGCTCTGGGAGGAATTAAGCGGGCCACATCCTTCGAACACTTTCCATGAAAATACTTGTAGAATAGGCTCAAGTCGCCAACCGTTCTTCGATGTTTCAGCGAATCAAGGCCGCCGGTCAGTTCCGGGTCTCCAATCAGACGAACAGCTCTTCTCTGAATAGAATTCAACAAATGCAGTATATGTTTGGGATCCCCAAACATGGGAGCAGTATTCCATAGTTGGTCGAATTTGAGCTTTGTAAAGAATTAACAGTTGTTGTGAAGTGTAAAGCTTTCTGGTTCGAAATAATATTCCCAACTTTTGAGAAGCTCTCCTTGCTATGCCTGCAACATGTTCATGCCAGGACATATTTGCTCCCAAATTAACGCCCAACAAATTGAGTGACGATGTTAGAGGAATGGAATGCCCCGACGTAACTATGTCGGGTTCAGCAACGTTAACTTTTTTAGAAGAAACTGCCGCCTGGGTTTTTGTAGCGTTAATTCCACTTGGTTACTGTCATAAAAACTCTTCCAGGTCTTTGTTAAGTTGAATGACTTTCTGCTGTCTCGGATATTCGTCTGAGTAGCCGATGTCCGAGCGTTCAAAGTGAATGAAGAGATAAGCATACTGTCATCTGCAAAGCTGTAGATTGGACTCTCGGTCTTTTCCAGCAGATCGTTAATGTAAATGAGAAAAAAGAGTAGGAGACAGTATGGAGCCTTGAGGTACACCGGCGTTGATAGTGAAGATGTTAGAAAGAAATCCGTCGGTTGCCACTCGTATATATAAAAATATTTTCCCTCTTTTGGAATGATATATCATTTACTAAAACCATTTTCCCTATCTCCCATCACATCTGAAATATGTTCTATTCATATCTTTTATTATTATACTATCAAACAAATATAAATATTACCAATCATAATTTTCTATAGTTTATTTATTTTATGTTCCACATTAATTGTCAGTTGATATATACTGATTAATTTTAATTAAAATAGGGCACACGCTATGGGTCGTGGGCTTTAAAACACAGATATGAAAGGTTTGAATATGTTGTTATCAAGAAGGTCTACTACGGATTAATTGAATAGGGGTATAGAGGTAGTAATGTACGTAAGGACATAAAAAGTGTTCCATGAAATGTTTAACTTAAAAATATTAATAATGAAAAACAAACCAGCAGATGAAATTCTCTTTTGCCTTATCTCAAACTACATTTAGAGTTTTGGGCCCACTTCTAAGCAATCAATGAAACTGTTAATCATTGATTAGTAAGTCGTTTCCGTGACAGCTGCTATTTCTTTTTTTTTTATTGCTCTGGGAAGTAAAAGGTGTTGGTGGAAACTTTAGTTTTGAGACATTTTGGTAAGGAACAATCCATTGACTTTAAATTAGGTCACCTCACCTCTTCTATATCATATGTTTTAAGAATCTGAGGTTACGCCATCATATCGCAACTAGGTTTTCTGGTTATAAACATCAAAATTTTAGACACTTTTGCTTCTTGATGATTTAATTTATTGATTAACAATATATTTTTCTGCGTGGATATATAGCCCAGCCGCCAGGAGTTTGAGCCCTCATTAAATGTTAACAGGCTACATTTTGGCACACAGGTAGGTTTTTTTGACGTAAAATACAATAAAAAAAAGTTTGATGTACGTTAAGCCGCCAAAATAAAATCAAAAATTAGGTTTTTCGGTAATATCTCCAAAAATAAAAAGATATTGAAAAAACCAATAGCACCACGTGAAAGAGCGGGAAAATTTTACAAAAAAAATATTTGTAGATTTTGTTTTCCAGATTTTTTTTATTAGCGTGATTCGGATAGGTGATTGAAAAAATGTAGCGCGCCAAAAAGGTTGATTTGAAAGTCTACGCGCACCGCTTGAAGGTTAATCGACATTACGTGTTTTCAGAGTGTAAAAAAAATTAAAGATAGCTTTTTGAAGTGGAAACTTTCAGTTTCCGATGATACTAATAGTTTTTTTTTGTTGCTTTATAATTTGCATGATTTTAACGGGCATACAGTAAATTACAAATTTTAATAAAACATAGTATTGAAAAAAAAATCTTTGTGCATATATTATTATACCCTAAGTTTCAATATAAGATTAATTAAAAATACCCACATTGTCTGTGTGTATTTAAAAATTTCAAAGTTTCAAAATATGAAACTTTGCCTGCCGTAGTGCGCCGCCGGCAATTTTACGTTCAAAGCAATACAAAATGGTCAGAAAAAGTCGAACAATTTTTTTTTAGTTGTAGTTAAAAGTATACATGGTATTAGAAAATCATTAAAAAATTAAATACAAATTTTCTCTTTTTTAGTAATTTTGCTCTTAAAACAGTGTTCATGATAAATATATTTTTTGCTTATTATAAATCATTCAACTTAAGCTTAAAATAAAATAACCGATCAAGTGCAAGTTGAACTTGCGCAATTAGTGTTCCGTACGTTGCTTGCTTTTAAAATAAAAAATTTTCTTACGGAGGTATAAAATGATCAGTGACTTCACAAAATACACCCCAATTGAGTTTTTAACAAAGTTTGTTTCCAATCTTTACTGAAAACTGATCACCTTGATTTTATTTTTTTTTTATATACTAGATAAATTATTAAAGGTAATGCACTCGTAATAATTTTCGTTCAATTTACTCCGCGTGGAGAATATTCCAGAATTTTTTCACAATTTTTTAAAAAAGGTGG
>CM032450.1:32901854-33426854 GCA_019049505.1 Pachyrhynchus sulphureomaculatus
GGCTCTACTACCAACAAAGCTTCTGCTGCTAATGGAATACCTGCCATAGTAGTAAAAAATGCACGAGAGGCTATCAGATTTCTTAGACTTTTCAACCTATCCTATAGAAAAGGACTATTTGCCAAACAACTACTGTCTACTTTCAATAATGTCGAAAGTTATGGAACGGATTCAAGATTATTGGCGAACATCAACATGGCTTTCGTAAGCAAAGATCAGTAGGAGATCTTCTAACTTATGTCATACTTATTTGGAATAAAGCAAGGGGACACTCTAGAGAATCTCAACCGGTTGCACTGGATACATCCAAGGCATTTGACCATGTGTGGCATAATACATTGGTGGCTAAGCTACTCTCATATAGTCGACGGATTTCTTTTCAATACCTTTACTATCAATGTTGGTGTTCCCAAAGCTCTATACAGTATCATCATCATTAAATAACCAGCAATACAATCTAAGGCTTTTCAGAGGACAGTAATGCATATTTCTTCATTCACGTTGACCGCTAGAACATCTGCTACTCACGCAAATATTCGTAGATACTAGAAAGTCGTTTAACTTAACAAAGATCTGGCAGAAACTATATGACAGTAACCAAATAGAATTTAATTTTACAAACAAGTTTTTCTAAAAAAGTTAATGATGCTACACCCGACATAGTTGTGTCCAGACCCTCCATTCCTGTATCGTCGTCACTTAGTGTTAATTTGAGAACAAGTATGACTAGGTATGAACATGTTATATGCATAGCAAGAAGAGCTTCTCAAAAGCTGGGAATGTTACTTCGAACTTGAAAACTTTACACTCCACAACTATTAATTCTGAACAAAGCTCAAATTCGACTAACGGTGAAATACTGCTCCTATGTTTGGAGCTCTGTTCCCAAACATATGTTGCATTTGTTGGATTCTATTCACAAAAGAGCTGTTCGCCTGATTGGAGACCCAGAACTTACCAGCAACTTCCATTCCTCGGAACATCGAAGAACGGTTGGTGACTTGAGTCTGTTCTACAAGTATTTTCATGAAAAGTGTTTGATGGATTATTGTTTTAGACTGGTGCATGCTAGAAATGCACATCGCGGTAATACCTCATATCTGTATGAGGTTCAGCTTATCAGTCCTCGTACAACCCTTTTCAAGCATTCTTTTATATGGAAAACCTCATGTCTTGGAAATAATTTGCCCAGGACTGTGTTTCCCACCGAGTACGACTAACGGCGATTCAAGATCAACGTGAAACGCTTCTTCCGCACACTCGTCGCTCCTGTAGTGCTTTAGAGATAGAAATATTCGCAGTATTCGTTAGTTTCTATCCAGAAAAGAGCTATTTGCTCGGTTAGAGACTCAGAATTTACCAGCAACCTTAGTTCCTTAGAAGCTCGAATAACGGTTAATAATTTCAGTCTATTGTATATGCAATTTTTTGTGGAAAGTACTAGATGGACGTAGGCTGCTTAATTTCTCCCGTTTTAATACATTACATCTTTATGAGGTTCAACTTGTCACTCCTAATACCACCCTTTTCAAAAACTATTTTATATGGAGAATCTGCAGTGATTCAAGACCAAGGTGACTCGCTTTTTCTGTCGTGTGTGTCGCTCCTAAAGCACTTTAAGGATTTTCCTATAGTATGTACTCATGAAAAAAATATATATATAAATTGAGTAATGAATAGCTTTCTTATAATAAAAAGTCTTTTAATCATGGGAATTTCAAATAACAATATATGACGCCGATAAGTATATGCAGTTTAACAAATACCACCTTTTTATCTCAAGAATTTCAAACAATTGCGAACTAAACACATAATTTTTTAGCAGCTTGGACTGCGCTACTCGACCGCTAGGGAATTTTAATGAATATTAAATGTCCGAAGTGATGCTTTAGATTTTCAGATTCCAACATTATTTGTATGCACTTTGTTTTAAAAAACTAGTCTGTATACATTTAAATTGATTGGTGCACAGTATATATTAAAAATAAACCAGGCAAGTGTAAGTTGGACTTGCGCAGTTAGTATTTCGTACCATGATTGCTTTTAAAATAACAAGAAATCCTTACCTAGGCTAAGTTCATTAGGCCTTGACATCTTAAAATCCAATATGTATTTTCACGTTTTTTCTTAGTCAATAATTTATAATAGTTATAGCATCTTCGCTATCTAATAGCAAATAATTCAGTCTAGCTCAGTCTAGAATCTAGTAATAAAAGTGTAAAAGAAATATTTACTACCTAAATATTTATTTAATTGTAAAAAAATAAATACAATTATTTTGTTTCTAGAAGAACGAACGCGAGGTACTGCAAATATATGTATCTCCACCATACTGTCGGGAAACTTCCTCGATATAGGCACATCGTTTTTAGTGTTCCGTATGGAACACTTATAAGATTACTTCTGTGTCTGTCCATCTGTCTGTCTGTCACACCCGATTTTCTGCGAAACTATTTGACATAGAAAGTTGAAATTTGGTACCAATATTGGTGGCCTCATCAGAGCCGTGTAGTTTTGAAAGTTAAATTTTGACTTAAGGGGTTAGTTATTTACGAATTCCCAGAGTATCGCCTTAGATTTTTAAATCCCTACTTTATATATATATATATATATATATATATATATATATATATATATATATATATATATATATATTATATATATATATATATATATATATATATATATATATATATATATATATATATATATATATATATATATATTTCTTCTCATCATTATCTCCTTGCCTTTTCCATTCTTCTTAGAGCCTCATTAGTAAAGTGATCAGTCTAAGGTATTTTTAAAATTTTCCGGTAAAACCATATCTCAAAGGCTTCGATCTTCCTACATGATACCTCTGTCAAGTCTACGATTCCATCCCCTTCAGCATCATCGGAAAAACATAGCATCTTAGTAACCTGTTCTTTACTGTCATGGCATCTAAATAATTTAGCCATTTTTAGCCTTTCTATTCGATTTTTGATCTCTACTGAGTGATTCCATGTATAGTTTACTCTTGTCCCCAGATACGTAAATGCTTATATTTTTCTATCTGCTGGTTATTTACTACCAGTCTTCCATCTTGATTGCTGTTCTTTGATATTGTCATGTGTTTAGTTTTCTTAATGTTAAGTGATAAGTCATCGTTTAACTTACTCTATTCATTATGTCTTGAAGGTCTTCACTGCTGTCTGCAAATATGACTGTATCGTCAGCGTATTGTAGCTTGTTTATGTATTCCCTTCCTGAAAAATTCTTTCCGAATATATATTAAACAGTAGAGGTGAAAATATATATCCTTATCTAATCCCTCGCTTAATAATGATTTTTTTCTGTCCCTTCTTCTTGGACTAAATGAAGTTTGGTTCCACTACAATTTTTTAATTATTCTCACGTTCCTCTGGTTTATTCCAATGCTGTTCAATATCTCATAGTTTATTAGTTATATATATATATATATATATATATATATATATATACATATATATAAATATATATATATATATATATATATATATATATATATATATATATATATATATATATATATATACATATATATATAAATATATATATATATATATATATATATATATATATATATATATATATATATATACAAGAAACAGTCATCATTGTCAAGTCATATCAGCCATAGGCCTTACACCACACTTAGTACAATTAGGACTCAACACAAACATACACAAAAACATTCAGAAGTCAGCGATTTTGAAAACATGTAACATTGTCAAGTCATTCCTTAATACACACGTCAGCCGAACATGGAACCACATTGACCAAATGTGAGAAAGAAGAGCAAAAAGACCAGTAATAATAAAAATACACGTCTTTATTTTGTATTCGGCGAAATGTAGCAGTGCTGTTTTTAAGAGAGTTCCCAAAAATACACAAAAGAAATAAAAAAAAAAAAATACAAACTCAAATACAATTTAAGAAGTTACCATTAATACTTAAAATCTACTTACTCTAAACTAAAAAAGGAAAACATCGTAATTACATGATATTGTTCCATGTTTAGGCAGTGTATTGCAAGAGAACGCGCTAGCGACAAACTTTTTTCCGACTTCACTATTATCGTCACTACTTATTCCTTATGTTACCTAACGTAATAAAATATGTCCTATAACCTGTCCAGAAAACATAGGTATGTTTAAGAAAAAAGCACGTAAATCGGATAAGTGATTCTCGAGTGATAAGCGCACTAATGGACAGACAAAGAGACATTGCATTTTATATATATTATATTCTTTGCTACATTCTATTGTTCCATATTCAAAGGTTTAGGCAGTGTATTGCAAGAGAACACGCAAGCGGCAAATTTTATTTCGAGTTGATTCACTATTATCGTCACTGCTTATTCCTTATATTACCTAACGTAATAAAATATATCCTATAACCTGGCCAGAGAACATATATATGTTCAAAAAAAAAGCACGTAAATCGGATAAGTGGTTCTCCAGTGATAAGCGCACTAATGGACAGATAGGCAGACAGATAGAGAGACGTTGCATTTTATATATATTATAGAGAGTCAAAAACAACAATCCAAGCAGTGGAAAAAATCTGGTGAACCAACTCCAAAGAAAGCGAAGGCAATTCTGTCGGCTGGAAAAGTGATGGCGTCAATTTTTTGGGATGCTAAAGGTATTATTATGGTGGACTACCTACCGAAAGGCGAAACAATAAACTCGACTTACTTACATCAAGGAATTAAAGAGAAATGCCCAGGGTTACTGAGAAAGGAGGTTTTGTTCCATCGGAACAACGCTCGCGTTTACATGTCTCTTGAGTCTATAGCTCAAATTCGTGATTGTGGTTTCGCATTGCTGCCCCACCCGGCTTATTCCCCTGATTTGGCATCTTCGGACTTTTATCTGTTACCAAACCCAAAAAAACACCTCGGTGGCCAGAAATTTTCATCAAATGAAGAAGTCGAAGCTTCAGTTAACCAGCATTTTGAAGACCTTGAGGTAACTTTTTTCAAAGAGGTGTGGAAGCTTTGGAAAGCAGGTGGAAGAAGTCCATAGAGCTAGGTGGAGATTACGTCGAAAGATAAAAATATTTTCGTACATATTTTATTTTCTTTTCTTGACTAGGCCGCGAACTTTTCAATCGATCCTCGTATTATACAATTTATAATAAGTAATTTGAATTGGACTCGTAATAATTTTTATTAAATTTGCAGTAAATTTCCGGTAAAATTGGACCCAAATTAACGGTAAAATTATTCAGAGCTTAAAATTTTAAAATAATCAATTAATCTCAGATTTCATGAGTGCATTAGCCTTTATATTTTATCCTGAATTATATTTTTCAGGATTTAAAATATTGTCGTGAAATCTTCTAATCGCAAGATCTCACTGAAGAAGAGACCAGCAGACTTTCAAATCCTCAACGTACAAAAAGTAGATGAACTTGAAGCATGCAATCATCTTTATTTTATAGTGGCAACAAACTGACATAAATTTTCCGAATGACCACAACAAGAGCAAATTTTAAAAAAAATAGTAAAACTTCAAGTAAATTACTGATATTTCCTATTTTTTGGTTAAATTTGAATTCTACTAGTTTTGAAACCCCAACGCTTAACTTACTTACTAATTAAAGTAGAAAGTTTGTCTAGAACATGGTTTCCCAACGGGAGCGGTACCGCCCCTCCAGTGGACGCTGGAGTCTTCCATGGGGCGGTAGCGGGTCCAGAATGGGGGGAGCGGCGTTAAAACAGTCAAGGGGAGCGATCGTGGCATACCTACCTATCTAAGAAATTAATATAATAAAATACTTTGAAAAATATTTTATCTAGCTATCTAAAATAGCTTTCTATCTTATTGTTATCGTGTAAATAAGGATTAAAAAATTAAACTAGCACTATGTATACGTATATAGTAAATCCCAAGATATAAGATCCTGCCTTTTTGCTTTTCAATGGGACAATAAGCGACCCTGTTAAGGTTTTGTGCATAGTTGCCAGGTATTACGATAAACGTATATTTATTTTACCTGCTTTGTATACCGCCCTCACTTGCACCTGCAATCATATTGGATCTATTTTTACCTATATATTTACTACCTGGCAACCCGGTTTGGGGCCCTTTAAGTATCTGATAATATAGGCCTAATGACCACAGGTCCCCATTACGATTAGAAAGATACTTTTTATTATTTTTATTTTTAGTTTTACTTACAACTTACAACGTAACGGTTCTATTTTAATTATGTGGCGTCAATGGGAAAATTGCAACAGTGGCTATCCAAGAGAAAACATTTATCACTTGACGCTAAATAAATAGTGAAAAATGTTTACGACAGTCTGGTAAAAAGAAATTTGAATAAACAAAGTGTTTTGCAAGAAACCAGTGAACTAACAAAAACTCCAATTTCTACGATTAAGGGTATTGTAGGAAAACCATCACTCAAGAACAGGAAAAAAACGAAAAGATTTACAAATGCATCATGTAGACGACTGTGAAAAAGACGTCTTCAGGAGAAGAATATATTCTATGTATGAAGTGCCGACACTAGACAAAATAAAATTAAGACTAGTGCAGGACGGGACCAATATACATTGCGGCCGATCAATTCTCTCAAGAATGGGATTCACGTTCCGAAAAATCAACAAAAGGCAAGTAGTGATGGAGTCACAAAGATTACGAATCTTGCGACATACTTATCTACAAGGAATTAAAAAGTATCGATCAGAGAATTGGCCAATAATTTACCTTGACGAAACATGGTTCGATACCCATGATACTGTGCAAAAAGGGTGGGTCGACAGCAGTACAAAATCTCAGACTAACGCACCTTCAAATAAAGGTAAACGAATAATCAAATTGGTTTAAAAATTCCCTTTTGTCAAATCTTCCCGAACAGAGTGTTGTAGTTATGGACAATGCAAGTTTCTATAGTCGCCTACTAAATAAGGTTCCTAATGACGCCAACACTAAATCGGAAATACAGGAATATATGTTAGAAAATGACATTGATTTTTACTTTAGTTATAAAAAAGTGAACTTTTGGAAGTTTTGAAAGACTATAAATTGAAAAAGAAATATGTTTGTGATAATATGGATGAGAAAATGGGACACACTGTTTTGCGGCTTCCTCCGTATATTGTGTGTTTAATCCAATTGAACATATTTGGCATGAAGTTAAATCAAAAATAAGGGCACAAAATATTTTCCTACTTTAAGCGTGTCAGTGGTTGAATTAGTAAAAAAAGTTATTGCTGGAAGAATTCCATTCAGCACGTTGTTAACGTTGAAGCTTCATATATTTATGTAAATAATATAAAACCACTGATACTTACCTCAGCTGATGACAATGATAGTGAAATCGAATTAGGCTTAAGTTAAAATATATTTTTAATTATACAATATGTCCCCTCTTGTAAACCCCATTCATTGAAACTGTATATTTGTACTTCTTATCCATTTGTTTTTACATGCATCTATAAATAAACATCTCCAAACACTCTTATAATTTTATTTATTTGCATTAATGAATAAAATTCTTAAGTCCATCTCTGCAACCTATCATAAACAAAAAAATCCGAATTTTTATACTGCCCACTTAAAACGGCAGAAATTAGGATCTTATATTTTGGGATAGGCTTTACATAATTCGATTTAGTATTGTCGGTGACAAGTCTTTGCAAGTTGGTAAGCAAAGACGCGATTCAAGCAACTAAGCATGTTTCGACAAAAATATGGAAGCTTATAATGACTTGTTTACAGAGCAAATGTACCGGCATCGCAAACAAGCAAAGGCATACAAGTTGATGCGTGCCATTATTTTTACAACTGTCTATAAATCTGCTGAAAAATTAATTCCTTTAAACCGTAGCAAATTTTGTATTTCAAAATGTCTGAATCTAAGAACAAATGTAGGCAATATAGTACTGAGTATATGAAATATGGATCTACGTACTCTTCTACAAACCAATCATTATCTATCTGTTTAATTTGCCAAATGAAGCCAGGAAGCCTTCTAAGCTACAAGAACATTTGAATAAAATGCAGCCGCTAAGAAGGGCAAAGATTTATCATATTTGCAAGGACTGTAAAAAAATATTTAAAACAGCTAACTATATCAAACATTTTTGCTTCGTTTTCTAAACAAGAAGATGATGGACTACGAGCTTCATATAATATTTGATTGTTAATTGCAAAAGTGGGAAAACCACATACAATTGGCGAGAAATTAATCTTGCCGGCCGTCAAAGAGGTAATAAAAACATAAGACACCGTCAAATATCATCAGAAAAATTCGTCTGAGTAATAATTCGGTGCAAAGAAGAATAGATTAAGTGGCTAAAGCCGCTGAAATATCATTATGCGATTATTTGCACTTTTTTGCAATAGAAGGTCTAAAGGTATCAAAAAATATACCCTCTGTATTTTTATTACCGTTAAACAGCATAAAACAAGACTTCTGTGCATTAAGCTTTAGGCTATGATCATTACAAAAATTATATATGTTATTTAAGTCCCTATTAAAATATACTAAAGAAGTGCGTAACTTATTTAAAGGAAATGGCATATATATTTGAGAGTCATCGGCATACTATTGCATTTTTGAATATTCTATCGCCTTATCAATATCTGCCACATAAGGAGAGAACAATAGTGGACCCAAGATGGAGCCCTGGGGCACTCCTTTAGTAAGCGGTATGTAATTAGATTTAATGGATTTAAAGTCTTTCCTCATTTCTACACAGTGTGAACGATTTTTCAGAAAATGTTCCATACAAATAACTGACTCGGCTGAGAAGCCAAAATAGTAAAGCTTTGCCAAGAGCAGATCATGATTTAGGGTGTCAAACGCCTTACTAAAATCCAAAAGAGCTAAGCAGGTGGTTTTATTCTTATCTTCATTGAAACGAATATCGTTCAGTAAATTAACTAAGCTCGTAGTAGTACTAAAATAAGTTCGAAATCCCAACTGACAATTGGGTATTATTTGTTTACTATTTACATATAAAAACATTTGCTGATATACTCGTACATGTCGCTCCAGAATTTTTGATAAAGTTGGGAGTATATTAATTGGTCGTAGGTCCTTTGGTTCCATGGGGTTTATCACTTTGGCACATGGTTTAATAATAGCCTTTTTCCAGATATTCGGAAAGTACCCTTCCAATATACAACAATTGATTATATTTATTAGCGGACGCGTGCAGTATTGAAGACAGAGTCTAAGATCTTTAACTGAAATACCATCCTCTCCTATTGCATTAGTAGAGATTTTTATTTATGATGGCTAACAATTCTCCCTCGGTAATTAGATTAAAACTAAATTTTTATTTTATTTGTTACCTTTGGATGAGTATTAGATTTATAATAAATCATTTTATTTGCTGATACGTTATTCAATCCTCCAGTACACGAAGAAAAATAAGACAAGATCGCACAAATCTTTCGGAATATGACTCAACTTGTTACGTGTCAAGTTTAACTGAGCTGCTTCTGTCCAGAAGGCTTGACCATTTTTTTTTCGAGAAAAGTGATTAAAGTATGAAATTTTTTCTCTTATAATAGCGTGCTTGGCAAAATGTCTAAGCTCCCGGTAATATTGGAGACGATCTGGTGATCTATTCTTTAGATATTTGAAATGAGCTTTATCTCTTAACCGCATTAAAAGCTTTATATTATCAGTAATCCAAGGGGCACTATTCCTTTCTTTGACCTTTCTATGCCTGTAAGGCACATGCCTATTTATTAAGTATAATATGAAAGAGTTAAGCACTTCCAGTTTGGTTTCAATATTATCAATATAAAAAAATTGAATCCCAATACAGCCGAAGTGCATCATTATGAAATTCGTTAAAATCAATATTTTTATAATCGCGGTAATGAATAATTCTCTTGTTGTTTTGTTTTTTTAGGAAGGTTCAATGTAAAAATATATTAAGTTATGATCAGAAAGGGTTTGTGAAACTGGCATTGATTTAGTAACCAAGTAAGGAGTATTCTTATTTGTAACGATTACATCAATAAGAATTTCCTGTTGTTAAATTTATTCTAGTTGGCTCTGTTATTAGTTGTGCCAAATCACAAATGTTAAAGAGTGTTTCTAATCTTCTTTGAGCAGGTGAGACGCTTAGAAGATCGATATTCCAGTCTCCCTTGAAAACAACAATATCACATGACGGGACTGCAACCGCAAGCATATCATCTAAATTCTCAAAGAAATTTTCTATATCATATGATGGAGACCTATATATATTTGTAAGCAATATTTTTTTATGATTGAGTAATATTGTAATACTAATATATTCGAGATCGGGGCAACTAATGTCTAATGTTATTTGTTTAAATTTAATATAGTTTTTAATATAGAAGCCAACCCCACCACTTCTACCATTTCTATCCTTTCGAACAAAGGTATAGCCGGAAATCGAATACGAGTCGTAATCATCAAGTGGAGACAACCAAGTTTCAGAAAGACCTATTATGTCAAATTGATACGTATTCATATAATACAAAAACTCATCAAAACCGGTGTTCATCGACCTCACATTTGATTGCAAAAAGTCAGAATGAACGCCTGCATATGTCACTTTATTACGTTATTAGAGCAGTCAATAAGACTGAAGCAATTCATTGCATGAGAGATTATTTGGCCAACTTTGTAGTGAAAATGATGAAGATTACGATAGCTTGCTGCTGCACACAGAAGTTCGTTGGCTCTCAAAATGTATTTATTTGAATTGTTTTTTCTATCTATTTGACTCAGTACTAAACAGAGACGAAAAACTGCGCGAAAACCTGATTACATCCAAAAATGACATCGCTTATTTGACAGAACTGTAATCAATTTACAACTGCAAGGTGAAGAGTTGAATTTAATTAAAACAAAAAACGTCATAGCTGCTTTTGTGGGAAAACTTCTTCTCGTCAAATGAAATCTAGGTGAATACAGCCACTTTCCCACTTTATCAGTATTCGCTGCAAAACAGAAAGATTGACTTACTTACTACCAACCCTTGGACGTTCTTCATGCTGATTTTACGGAACGACTCCAGGATATTTGAAACACGAATATACCGAGTTGTATTTTAGATCTTTTTGCATGTTCTGGCATAAAAAATCAATACCATCTCTTTACCCTGGATTATGGGCAAGAGTACAGAAATTTTTAATTGCTTTTCCTTCATCGTATTTGGCTGAGCGTGGGTTTAGTGCAGTAGCTGATTTACTGTCTAAGAAAAGGAACAAACTGCACATCACTGAAGGTGGCAATTTGCGACGAAATTGGATCCTGACATTAACAAATTGTTAAAACTCCACCAGCCTCAACCATCTCATTAATTTTTTTATTTCCTATTGATTTTGTATTTATTTTTAAATTTTTAATAAACAATTTTTCACTACATTTGATGGTCGTTTTAATTAATTTTTACTTTGTGATTCTTAATAGATAGATAGACAGATAAAATAGGTTAGATAATATGCGAAAAATATTTTAATATTTGGTATTATTAGCTATTATGGAATTTCTTTTCTTGTAAAGGGGCGGTAGTCCCGAAAAGGTTGGGAACCTCTGGTTTAGAAGATAGGTGGCTATTATTAGTAAACTATATGTAAATATGTGTTATGTTGAATTAAAAATAAAATAATACAGAAAATGTATAAATATTTGTTATCGTTCTCATCATAGCGTCAACCTTAGTAGTAAAAAGATTTGGGCAGACATAGCTAGCCGAACCATAAATGTCGTAGCAATAAATATATCTTTAACATACTTCACAAAAAACTTATTACAGTGCCACTTAAAATGTTTCTTTATCAGTTCTTATTACAGAGTTTAATAAGAAAAATTAAATTACGGGATAGAAGTGGACAGACAAAAGATTAATTGGGTAAGCGGCTTCATTTTTATACTAGTAATGCGAGTAAATTATTTACTACAATGTGCAGCTTTAAATTAAAATTTCTGTTAATTTATACTGCCTTATTATTTATGCTTTTGGTAACGGCGAATGTTAAGCTTATATTAAAAAATTTCCAAGTGAATAAGGGTACAGTATAGAATTAGTCAAAGGTAGAAAACGGATTAGTCCCCACTGAACCTACAAAAATGTTCGTGAGTTTTCAACTGAATAGTGACAGGGAGGTGTAAAAGTCACAGAAAACCTATATATAGCTGCTTTGTATTGTATGTATATATATATATATATATATATATATATATATATATATATATATATATATATATATATATATATATATATATATATATGTATATATATAGTGAAGTCTGTTTATAACGAATTCCAACAAAATCTAATATCATTTTTCATCACTTTTTAATTTAGATTAGGCGCTAATGCTTAGAAAAATGAATAATAATAATTATTAAATTAAAAGAAAATGTAGGTTGGTATATATACGAGTATAAACGAAATCATTAAAATACGTAGTTTATACAATAAAATCAGTAATTTTCGTTTGTACAATTTTAGTTGAAAAAGAAATGGTGTTTATATAATTTTCAAGGTCGTAAAGCTACTCCATATATGTCCAGGAACTTCACGAGAATCCAAAAAATTGTTTCAGTCATTTTCTTAGCCATTTCTGAAATGGATGGAACATAACTATTATTCCCTTCTCCAAGGCTCGTTTTCGTCGTCATTATTGCTTAAAGTCACTAGTGTTACAATTTGATCATCAGTTAATATTTCTCTCGTCATTAATTCATTATCAGCACATACATATTCTTCAAAATTAAAGTGATTAAACATCTTTTTAATCTCGATTTCCACTGTACAAATTCTAGACAATCAATAGGATCTTCTCGAAGTTTTTCAATCCACTGAGTCAACGATAGCTCATCATATAAGTCATATCTACAGTTCTTCCTTAAAATTCCGTCATGCTTAAAACAGTTTACAATGGTTTCTAAATTGACTCTTTGCCAAGCCATATGGATAAAGTTTATAGCGTCCAAGAGTGTTACAGAAAAAATGTTACCTTTATCGATAGTCTCTAGCATTTTCAAACGTAAAATCTTTCTATAATGACATTTTAAAGAATGTATCACACCTTGATCCATAGACTGGATGGAGCGTTGCACTTGTGTTTGGATCAACTTCAGGGTGTGCTGGAGAGCTGTCAATCAAAAGTAATATTTTTTCTGTTTGTGAATTTTAATTCTTTGTCCCATTCGATCAATTCGTTTTTAAAAATTTCTGATGTCATCCAGGCTTTACTGTTTGATTTGTACTTTACTGGTAAATATTTGTTTTTAAAACGCCTGGGATTGGCGGACTTTCCTATCACCAAAAATTTTCTTTTTTCTGTTCCAGACATATTTTCAGTTACCAACACAGTAATCGCTACTTTTTATAATTTCCCACCAGCACAACTCTCTCCGACAAACTTTAATGTCTTATCAGGCGTCATCTTGTAAAACAAACCCGTTTCATCTGCATTAAAAATGTCCACATATTTATAACTTTCTCGAATTTCCGGCCATACATTGGCCAACCACTGATCAACAACAATCATATCCACTCCTGCAGTTTCTCCTACTATCTTACCCCCACTAATATTATGTCGCTTTTTAAATTGTTCAATCCAACTTCTAGAACAGTTAAACAGTTCTCTATTTTCCTTCCCAAGTCACTAGCTTTCTCTTGTAAAGTATAGCCGGTAATAGGAACATGTTCATGTCGTTTTTGACTAAACCATTTAAGGAGTCCCTTATCGACTTGGTCATGTGTAGATTTTCTTACTTTTTTACAACTAAAGTTTTTTTTATCATAGGTTGATAAGATTTCTTGCCTCTTCTTCCATACGGTAGAAACCGTAGATTTAGTCAAATTCAGCTGTTTGCAAACATCACTTTGTTTAACTTCATTTTCTATTTTCCTTATAATATCGTGTTTGTCTTTTAAAGTAACGCTTTACGTTTTTGTGTACTCATTTTAAAATAAAAACTTAAAAATTCACTTTGCTACTTTGATCAAATATCCTTTAGAACCGCATAACACAACAAATGAACTGAAAATAATACTGCTCGAACTAGCGACGCGGCGGAAACAAGTAGAATAGAGGTTCCCAGCGAGTTCCGGTGAATTCTCTAGATCAAGTCGCGCGACATCGAGCACAGGGAGTGGCAAGTTTCGTTATAAACGGACACAAAAACCATCCAAATTTGGTTAGCTTTATCCGGAAGTTCGTTATAACCGGGTTCGTTATAACCGATAAATATTTGCATTGCTCCTATGAAAGTTTTTTTGTACATTATAAACTAGTTCGTTTCAACCGAAAGTTAGCTATAAACGGGTTCGTTATAAGCAGACTGCACTGTATTATATATATATATATATATATATATATATATATATATATATATATATATATATATATATATATATATATAACATTTTTTTTTGACTAGGTTTAAGAGGCACCTGCTTTTTCACATTTCTGTAACTAAATTGCTAGTGGCTGTTCTAAAATATATTGAATTTATTGCAAAAAGTTTGTAAGATTAATAAATATTAAAAATTTCATCTTGAAAAATAACAATTTTATATTTACAAACGACTCACAGCAGGTACAACCTTCAGACGGTAGTTGTTGCCAAAGTTGAAGTTAACTTAGACTGAAAATGTGTAAACTGGTTTAAAACTAATATAACCCGCAGTTTCTTTTATGAAAAAATACCCAATTTTCGC
This sequence comes from Pachyrhynchus sulphureomaculatus, assembly GCA_019049505.1. Taxonomy (NCBI): domain Eukaryota; kingdom Metazoa; phylum Arthropoda; class Insecta; order Coleoptera; family Curculionidae; genus Pachyrhynchus; species Pachyrhynchus sulphureomaculatus. Next base: position 32,916,562 of record CM032450.1, read on the forward strand.
AATTAAATTCTTGTTTCCTCAACGCCGTTGGTCCGCTTTTAAAAATAATGGTAAAACAGTAAACATTGTGTGTCATACCGGTAAATATTTAAGTTAAACAGGTGCTAACTTACATTATACAAAGTAAAAACTGACTCCAAACTTCCACCAAAACAGCCTTTCACCTTGTCACAACACTATATAACAAATTATTATTCAAAAACACTAAAGAATCACAAAAATAAAGACCTACCATCTGTAAACGAAGTCTTAGAAAGCCATTTTGAATTTTGCGAAATATGCCGAACGGTTTATCGAGCTTCTTCGTGGGTATCATGTCAAAGGTACGAGCGGCCATCATGAATTCCTAATTTATCAATGAACACCCATTCATGTTACAATAATCTTTTACTACGTCCTTCCCTTGTAGTACTATGACGCCCCCCGCATAGTAAATTTTGGAAAATGAATGAATTGGCCTGTCATTCTTAAATATAAAATAAAATGCGATCGTAACGAAGCAAATTGAGAATTTGAAACATCCTAATCCCCCTTAAAAACACTTAAATAATTAACTAAATATACAATAAGATGAAAGAAAATATAAGGATTTTTTTATTAATCATATATGTATATGTGTATATGTATGTGTATATGTATGTATGTATGTATGTATGTATGTATGTATGTATGTATGTATGTAATGTATGTATGTATGTATGTATGTATGTATATATATATATATATATATATATATATATATATATATATATATATATATATATATATTCTATATATATATATATATATATATATATATATATATATATATAAATATATATATATATATATATATAATATATATATATATATATATATATATATATATATAGGCGTGTATATATATATATATATATATATATATATATATATATATATATATATATATATATATATATTGCCCGTGGGGGAGCGGGATAGAATATCTCCCCCGGTATGTTCTGCCTGTCGTAGGAGGCGACTTAAAGAACAACCTAGATGGTAGATGCCCAGATCCCAACAGCATCGCCCGGTGTGATACCATCGAATCGGCTTAGGCTGCGTGAAGTTGCTTAACGTTTCGTGGCTGTGCCGATGTCCCGGACTGTGGGACCAGATAGCATGATGAGGCACCTGGATACAAAAAATTCTGGAGGTAAAATAGCCCCCCGTTCGGATCTCCGGGTGGGGGCTGGTTCAGGGGCGTCGACATGCAGAGATCAGAATTTCAAAATGGATTTTTGCAAACATACGAGGTTTAAACACGAAGATAAATTCAGTGCACCAACACCTGCAATCAAATAAACCTCATGTACTCGCTCTCTGTAAAACTAAGGTCAGTTCATCGACCAGCACAGTAAACTATCTTTATCCTGGGTACGACTTCTATTCCCGATTTAGGCGTAACTTTGGAATCTGTCTTTATGTCAGAAGCGACCTCTCTTGCCAACGAGAAGAGACTCTGGAGCCCCAAACTTTGATGTTGCCGAAATTGCCATCCTGGGCTACTTTAATGTCCACAACATCAACTGGCTTAAATATTCAAATACTACCGATGAACAAGGTCGTGAAGCCGAATCATTTTCAATCAGTTGTGGCTTAACTCAGCTTATTGACGAACCAACACGGATCCCTGATCGAGACGGAGAGTTTGCCAGTCTTCTTGATCTCTTTTTAACCACCAATCCGGAGATTTACACAGTCAGCGTAAATCCGCCGTTAGGTTCTTCCGACCATAAACTACTTTCGACATCGAGTATTCTACCAATCAATGACAGAGAGGCGCCTAAACCGCGCAAGATTTGGTACTACAAGTCTGCTAAATGGGAAGATCTCATGGAATATTTTCGAACTTTCCCTTGGTTGGACGTTTGTTTTCGATCCGACGACCCATCTGACTGCGCCAGGGAGGTTTCCGATGTTATTTTGGCCGGTATGGAGGCTTACATCCCTTTTTCGAAGAAATGCCCTTCCGACGGCAAGCCTTGGTTTGACCGAAAATGCAAAGAAGCTGTTGCTTCTAAACATCTTGCATACCGACAATGGCGCGAAAATCCTAACACCATAAATCGTAACACATTTGTTCGTGCCAGGAACAGATGCAAATAAATTATCGACGAAACCAAGGAGGTACACAATCAACGGATTAGAAACAAACTTCTCGCCTGTCCCGGCAATTCAAGGTCCTTTTGGTCAGTCGCTAAGGCAGTTAGTCAAAATTTCACCATACCACCACTCACACGGCCAGATAATTCTATTGCAACGACACCTGTTGAGAAAGCGAACTTGTTGGCTGAACTCTTTGCTTTCACATTCTACTTTCCAAGGAAAAGACCACCTACTATTCCCATAGTGCAGTCAAGGATGCCCGATGTTGTCTTCAGACAGCGTATTATAAAGCGTATTCTGATGAAGCTAGACACCAAAAAGGCTTCTGGCGCTGACGGAATACCTGCCATAGTTCTTAAAATCTGTGCTAGGGAACTAATACCAGTTTTCTGTAGACTTTTCAACCTATCCTACAGAAAGGGAATATTTCCTTCCTGCGGGAAATGCGCTACAGTTCAGCCGATACCTAAAAAAGGCAAGAAGAACTTGCCAAATAACTACCGACAAATCGCACTGCTTTCAATAATATCGAAAGTCATGGAAAAGGCTATCAATCAGCATCTTCTTAAATATCTTGAAGGATTCAACATTATTAGCGATCACCAATATGGCTTTCGTAAAAATAGATCAACAGGAGATCTTCTGACTTATGTAATACATGTTTGGAACAATGCAATTGAACACTTTGGAGAATCTCGAGCGGTTGCTCTGGACATATCCAAGGCATTCGTCCGTGTTTGGCACGATGGGCTGTTGGCTAAGCTACGTTCTTATGGTATGTCGGAAAAGTTCTGTTTGTGGCTCTCATGTTTCCTCAGAGAGCGTTCTTTACGAGTGGCAGTCGACGGATTTCTTTCTAACACCTTCACTATCAACGCCGGTGTACCTCAAGGCTCCATACTGTCTCCTACTCTTTTTCTCATTTACATTAACGATCTGCTGGAAAAGACCGAGAATCCAATCTACAGCTTTGCAGATGACAGTACACTTATCTCTTCATTCACTTTGAACGCTCGGGCAACGGCTACTCAGACGAATATCCGCAGACAGCAGGAAGTCGTTAACAAAGACCTGGAAGAAATTCTATCTTGGGGTGACAGTAACCAAGTGGAATTTAACGCTACAAAAACCCAGGCGGCAGTTTTTTCTAAAAAAGTTAACGTTGCTGAACCCGACATAGTTATGTCGGGGCACTCCATTCCTCTAACATCGTCACTCAATTTGTTGGGCGTTAATTTGGGAGCAAATTTGTCCTGGCATGAACATGTTGCAGGCATAGCAAGGAGAGCTTCTCAAAGGTTGGGAATATTATTTCGAACCAGAAAGCTTTACACTCCACATCAACTGTTAATTCTTTACAAAGCTCAAATTCGACCAACTATAGAATACTGCTCCCATGTTTGGAGCTCCGCTCCCAAACATACACTGCATTTGTTGGATTCTATTCAGAGAAGAGCTGTTCGTCTGATTGGAGACCCGGAACTGACCCTCGGCCTTGATTCGCTGGAACATCGAAGAACGGTTGGCGACTTGAGCCTATTCTACAAGTACTTTCATGGAAAGTGTTCGAAGGATGTGGCCCGCTTAATTCCTCCCAGAGCGGTGCATGTTAGAAGTTCACGTCGCGCTAATTCTTCACATCCGTATGAGGTTCAGCTTATTACTCCGCGTACAATGCTTTTCAAGCAGTCTTTTATATGGAGAACATCATTCCTTTGGAATAATTTGCCCAGCGCTGTGTTTCCCACCGAGTACAATTTATATCGATTCAAGAACAACGTGAATCGCTTTTTCCGCACACATGCCGCTCCTGGAGCGCTTAGGGACTTCCATGCAGCACGTGTGCTAGACCCATATATATATATATATATATATATATATATATATATATATATATATATATATATATATATATATATATCCTGCATGAAAAGGGTCGTACGAGGAGTGACAAGCTGAACCTCACACGGATCTGAGATATTAGCGAGATATGTATTCCTAGTTTGTACGGTTCGAGTGTATATATATGTATAAACATACATATGTACATATATATATATATATATATATATATATATATATATATATATATATATATATATATATATATATACATATATATATATATATATATATATATATATATATATATATATATATATATATATGTATATATATATATATATATATATATATATATATATATATATATATATGTACATATGTATGTTTATACATATATATACACTCGAACCGTACAAACTAGGAATACATATATCGCTAATATCTCAGATCCGTGTGAGGTTCAGCTTGTCACTCCTCGTACGACCCTTTTCATGCAGTCTTTTACATTGAAAACCTATATTAAGTTACCCACTCCACAAGTCTATATTATTTTCCCAAGGCGAGCATGATGATGATGAATAATTTTTCTTTCCGAGAAAAGTCACTGTACTTTAAGAAAAATCAGACGGCCCGGTTCTACTTGGTTTAGGTTTATATTTAAACCTCGATCTACAACATGTACTAAAAGACACAAAACATTTTGAAATAAAAACATTTTAAGATTTTCAATAAACTAAATCTTAAACTATCTTAGTAGAATTTTACTAAAACCAATAAACAAGTTTATAAAATATTAAATTTATCGTTTTTATTAAAAACGATAATCCTTCTGATTAGATTTGAAAAATAAACAGTTTACTTATGATTGTTCAAACTGTTGCTACAATACTGGCTATAAGAGTGTGTTAAAATTCAGATACAATAAAGAAATGGCATTTGACAGGCTCTAAACTTTATATGACAAAGCTATGTACTTTGCAAATTTCGATTTTTTAATGTTTTTTTCAGATACCTGCATTTTTTTTCCACTACAATATACACAATCACCTAAAGGAGCCTATCAAAAATAAATATTTCAGCGTAAAGAAAATGATTGATTTGTAACTGAATCGTGAAATTGTCTGATTTATAAATCCAGCAAACTCGGCAAATTATTACTGTAGTTTTGAGCATAGTAAGAAGTGGAATTCTGCAGCATCTTTACCAACAATTTCTAAACGCCAGTAAAGTAAATTCCAAAGCAACACAATTTTAGTTTATAAATGAGGTGGGTGATAGAAATGTATACACCGTAACAATTTCTGAAATTAGCCTGAGGGAGTTCATTCGTGCCCTAAATTCCAATAACCTTTCAAGTATATTTATCTAAAGGTAAGATATAAAACTACCTTATGTAGATATTAGGCAAATATTTTCCTAAACACGGTTGCCGTCATTGAAAAGAAACCCATAGTAAAACATTTTTTTTACAAAACTGTCTTTAGTTTCTACTTGTACTTACGAGCACGTACTTTTTGGAAATACATTTTTTTCCGTTATTTTTTTTGGCCTCACGGACAGTGTATGAATTTATTTAAAATCTGGAACCTCACAACACCCAGTCGCTAGCTCCCGATTAGAATTAGCGACCATCGGACCACTTGGCACTAGGCTATATACCTACGGCGTTACCAAGGCGTTTGAAATATAACATAAGACTTACAAATACATCACAGTCAATAATATTTCTTTAAATAATTTTCATTGTACTACGAATTCTAATTATTGGGTACTGAAAATATATATAATAACAAAAAATATATACTGTTTCTATTCAGTCGTTACCTGGAAATGGTTCTAGCTTATTTCGTTTGAAATTAACATAATTGAGAAAAATGTTGTAACTAAGGTAATCTGTCGCAGATTAGAAAAACATGTCGTAAATACAAATTGTACCAATAATGAATAATAACAGTGCTTATCATGTTAATATTCATGAATATCAATCTATTAATACCTCTTACTAGAAATAATACACCACTGCAGCTATTTGCCTAATCGATTCTAGATTAAAGCAATATATATATATATATATATATATATATATATATATATATATATATATATACATATACATATACATATATATATATATATATATATATATATATATATATATATAAACTTGATTGGTTTTTCTTGGGTACTTAGGTTCTTTTGGAAAACACAAACTAGTTTATTTGACGTTTCGCCTTATTTTTTTTAGGCATTTTCAAAAATTCTTTATTTTTTAATATTCATTCTAAAATTGGAAAACACAAGGTTAAAATCTTTTAAGTCAAATTACACTTTTAAAAACATATAGCATTTTTACGCACACTCGGACATTTAAAATATTACACCATAACAAAAATATAAAACAATTTACTAACGTGTATATACCCTGAAAGTCAACTATTTGTGTTTGTGAATTTCAAATTCTGTATTTCTTTCAGCATATCGTGTTTCGTATTTTTTACTGATTTTTTTAAAATTTTATTATCTATAATGGGTGTCTTAACGAAAAAACTATTATTGATGTTAAGTATATATACCATTTTGTATTATTAAGAGGATATACATGCCAGCATGTTTATTTTTTAATTAAATTTGTGTAGATATGACTGATTCCTTTTATGTCAGTCCTATCATTCACAGTGTTTTCCTCTTTTTTTATTTCGATCATCTCTTTGATTTGTAGTTTGGCATAATTCCGCTCTTTGCAGAGGACCTTGGTTTCATTGAATTTAAAGTCATGTTTTTCTTCTGCTTCGTGTTTACTAAGGGCAGTGGAAGCATTCCTAGTATATTTGTATCCATTTAGTCTGTTTTTTAGTAACTGAGAAGTCATGCCAATAATATTTCTTCGGACAATTCGCACACGGTATTGCATACACAACATTAGATTCATTTATTGTGGGGATATGGCTTTTTAAGTTTGTAAATAATGAACTTAGTTTATTTTGAGTTTTATGGCAAACTATAATGTTATATTTTTTCAAGAGCCATTTCAGCTTCTCAGAAAGTTCTTTTGTATATGGAAGTGGTAAAAATTTATCACAGTTTTGTTTACTATTTTTGGTGTTGATTTTTGAGTTATTATAAAACTTGTATATTCTCTTTTTTATTGTTCGATTGATGTCATTCTCTTTAAAATTGTCACATTGAACACCAACTATTTTTAATTTAAAAATAGATTTTATAAACAAATCGACGATTGTGCCATAGGTTCCCCCATTTCATCAGTCATTGCTCAACTAGTAATGGAATACCTGGAAGAACAAGTCATTAAAAAAATAAAAGGTAACATTTTGTTTTCCAAGAGATTCGTAGATGATTGTTTATTAGCAGCCCAAAATGATAAAATTACCGAAATTTTATACAAATTTAATAGCTTCCACAAAAAATTACAATTTACATCAGAAATTGAAAAGGATGGTAAAATAAATTTTCTAGACCTGACTCTTATCAGAAAGCAAGATAAAATCCTTACTGAGTGGTACACAAAACCTTCTTGGTCAGGGAGATATTTGAATTTTCACTCTAGTCATGCAATGTCCCAGAAAATCAGCGTTATAGTGGGCCTAACAGACCGAGCAATAAAATTGATTTCCCCTGAACTAAGACCAGACGCTCTAAAAAAAAGTAAAAACTGTCTTAATACAAAACAATTTTAAAGAGAATGACATCAATCGAACAATAAAAAAGAGAATATACAAGTTTTATAATAACTCAAAAAACAACACCAAAATAGTAAACAAAACTGTGATAAATTTTTTACCACTTCCTTATACAAAAGAACTTTCTGAGAAGCTGAAATGGGTCTTGAAAAAATATAACATTATAGTTTGCCATAAAACTCAAAATAAACTAAGTTCATTATTTACAAACTTAAAAAGCCATATCCCCACAATAAATGAATCTAATGTTGTGTATGCAATACCGTGTGCGAATTGTCCGAAGAAATATATTGGCATGACTTCTCAGTTACTAAAAAACAGACTAAATGTACACAAATATACTAGGAATGCTTCCACTGCCCTTAGTAAACACGAAGCAGAAGAAAAACATGACTTTAAATTCAATGAAACCAAGGTCCTCTGCAAAGAGCGGAATTATGCCAAACTACAAATCAAAGAGATGATCGAAATAAAAAAAGAGGAAAACACTGTGAATGATAGGTCTGACATAAAAAGGAATCAGTCATATCTACACAAATTTAATTAAAAAATAAACATGCTGGCATGCATATCCTCTTAATAATACAAAATGGTATATATACTTAACATCAATAATAGTTTTTTCGTTAAGACACCCATTATAGATAATAAAATTTTAAAAAAATCAGTAAAAAATACGAGACACAATATACAGAATTTGAAATTCACAAAACACACAAATAGTTGACTTTCAGGGTATATACACGTTAGTAAATTGTTTTATATTTTTGTTATGGTGTAATATTTTAAATGTCCGAGTGTGCGTAAAAATGCTATATGTTTTTAAAAGTGTAATTTGACTTAAAAGATTTTAACCTTGTGTTTTCTAATTTTAGAATGAATATTAAAAAATAAAGAATTTTCGAAAATGCCTAAAAAAAATAAGGCGAAACGTCAAATAAACTAGTTTGTGTTTTCCAAAAGAACCTAAGTACCCAAAAAAAACCAATCAAGTTTATGTAAACAAAAGGTTCAACAGAAAAATTATTATATATATATACACAAAACAGCGCAATTGAACACTTTTTAGAATCTCGAGCTATGCTGTTCTGGTATGTCCCAAAAATTCTGTTTATGGCTCTTATGTTTGCTCATGTTTGCTCAAAAGGCGTTCTTTACGAGTGGCAATCGACGGATTTCTTTCTAACATCTTCACTATCAATGCCGGTGTGCCCTAGAGCTCCATACTGTATCCTACTCTCTTTCTCATTTACATTAACGATCTGCTGGAAAAGACCAGAAATCCAATCTACAGCTTTGCTGATGACAGTACTCTTATCTTTTCAATCACTTCGAATGTTCGCACACCGACAAATATCCGCTGACAGCAGAAGGTCGTTTAACTTAACAAAGACTTGGAAAAAATTATATCGTGGGGTGATAGTAACCAAGTAGAATTTAAAGCTACAAAAACATAGGCGGGAGTTTTTTCTAAAAAAGTTAACCTTGCTGAACCCGTTAGTTTAACTTATCTAATGATTAATTATTATGACGAAATAAATGTTCAAAATCTACTTAAATACACATGTTTAGTAGTTTTATTATATTTTCCTTCACTTTCCTTAGCATAAAGGGCGTTATTGTCCTGCACTCATCCCTTATTCTACTTTGCGTATCTACTAGTGGTGTAGGGGGATTCACATAAACACGATCTTTAATGTAGCCCCACATAAAGAAATCTAACGGTGTTATGCCACATGATCTAGGGGGCCACTTAATGAATCCATCCATACCGATCCATTTTTGTGGGTAACAATCGTTTAAAAATTCCCGAACTTCCCGGTGGTAATGAGCAGGAACTCCGTCTTGTTAAATCCACATTTGTTCCCTTTCAAAGTTATCAGCTTCTTCAAGAAGCTGGGGTAATTCGTTTTGCTAAAAATTTAGATATCTAGGCCCGTTAAGCGGTTCGCAGAAAAAATATGGACCAATAATTCAAAAATTTAATATTCCACACCATACATTAAGCGACCAATGGTTTTGGTTTTGAACTTCCCAGACCCAAAATGGATTAACTGTTGAATAATGTTATAGCCGTTAACTGCTCCATTGCTGCGAAAAGTAGCTTCATCAGAAAACATTATTTTGAATAAAAAATTTGGATCGGCCTCTAATGCTTCATTCATGGTGGTACAAAAGTTTACTCGTCATTCAAAATCACTGTCTTGAAGTTCTTGGTGTATTTGCAGTTGACGGCTGCTGACCTGGGGATTATCTGCAACACGAAGTAAAATCTCCATTTCTTTTTCCTCATTGGTAGCACTCTGGTTTACTACTTTCCGTTTCGTATACTCAACGCTACCACCACTACCATCAAACCGTTCCATTAAGCATTGAAAAGATTTTCTATATGGTATACGTCTATTAAGGTACTTCGCTCCGTAAAGCCTTACTGCCAAAAGACAATTTTTTCCCGCCTCACCCAGTATATAAACATATCAATTAATTCATTTTTAGAAAAATCCATAACTGTTACCTTTATACGTCACTTACTACAACAAGTTAAACTATTTTTACTGGCTTAATAGATATGTCAAAATTTGACAATGCCTAAATTTTTGTTTTGTCTTGGCAACTATGAAGTTATAGCGTAGGTGTATAAAAACAAAAGTAAAAATTGAAAATTTAAAATAAATCAAAAACTATTAGAAATAAGTATATTAATATAGGTATATTAATATATATATATATATATATATATATATATATATATATATATATATATATATATATACATTTATATATATATATATATATATATATATATATATATATATATATATATATTAATAAAAGTTGGAGGGTTTGCTGAAACCTATCAGAAAAAATAATAATATACAGGATGTGCCATTTAAAGAATTTGAGATTTTTCAATTTGAAATAGTCGAAATGCATAAATTTATTTTGAACACCTTGTAGCATCTAACTCAAATTTCTTTATATATATATATATATATAATATAAAATGCAACGTCTCTCTGTCTGTCTGTCTGTCCGTTAGTGCGCTTATCACTGGAGAACCACTTATCCGATTTACGTACTTTTTTTTTTTAAACATACATATGTTCTCTGGCCAGGTTATAGGCTATATTTTATTACGATAGGTAGCATAGGGAATGAGCAGTGACGATAATAGTGAATGAAGTCCGAAAAAAGTTTGCCGCTAGCGCGTTCCCTTGCAGTACACAGCCTAAGCCATTAAATTTTGAACCATATTATGTAGCAGAGAATATCTATAATCTATAATCTATAATATATATATAAAATGCAATGTCTCTCTGTTTGTCTGTCTGTCCATTAGTGCGTTTATCAGGCTAGAACCACTCATCCGATTTACGTGTCTTTTTTTAAATTCATACATATATTCTTTGGCCAGGTTATATAGTAATAATAATAATCTATATCTATAATATATGTAAAATGCAACGTCTCTCTGCCTGTCTGTTAGTGCGCTTATCCCTCGAGAACCACTTATCCGATTTACGTGATTTTTTAAATTCATACATATGTTCTCTGACCAGGTTATATAATAATAATAATCTATATAATATATATAAAAAGCAACGTCTCTCTGTCTGTCTGTCCGTTAGTGTGCTTATAATTCGAGAACCACTCATCCGATTTACGTGATTTTTTTAAATTCTTAATTTAATATATGTCAAAAAAATCTATAATATATATAAAACGTAACGTCTCTCTGTCTGTCTGTCTATCCATTCCTGCGCTTAGCACTCAAGAACCACTTATCCGATTTACGTGTTTTTTTTTTTTTATAAAATACAAAGGGAATAAATGGTGACAAAATGCTAATATGTAGGAAAAAAGATGGAAGTTTAGCGGTAACCTTCGCAGAAAGACTGAATAGATAAGGGAAATACTTTAAAGAAACACTAAATGGAGATGAAAATGAGTTGAATGAGAAATAGGAAGCAAAATTAACTGAAGGGCAGGAGGCGACAAATAAACCCTGCAAAGAAGAAATAAGAGAAATTCTCAGAACCCAAAAAAAATAAGGCCCCGGGGGGAAGTTGTAGAACTGATAAAAGCTGGAGGAGGGGATCTGGAAAATGAAATATGCCGGTTGGTGCAAGAAATATGGGAAACAGAAAAGTTGCAAATGAGCTGGAGAGAGTCGCTCATTTGTCCAATATACAAAAAAGGAGAAAAAACTATATGTGCTAATTATAGACCAAACAGCCTTACTGGAGGTCGTGTACAAGATAGTATTGTTGACTATTAAAAACAGACTAGCAGAGAAAGCCGAGTCTATTCTGGGAGAGTACCAGTGTGGATTCAGAAAAAATAGATTGGTTACAGACCAGATATTTTCGATTAAGCAAATCCAAGATAATAGCCTAGAATAAAATTTGGCACTACACTTGGTCTTCAAAGAAGCATATGACTCTGTAAATAGAGAAGGACTCTACAAGATAATGGAAGAACTAAAAATTCCAAGTAAATTGATTCGTATGGTGAGAATGACCTTGAATGACACAGAAAATAGAGTATTGGTTGAGGGCAAAGTATCAGACAAGTTTAAGGTGAAGAGAGGATTAAGACAGGGGGAACCAGTGTCGACATGTCTATTTAATTTGGCACTACAGAAGATAATCCGGAAGTCAGAAATAAAAACAAATGGAACGATATACCAACAAACCTGCCAATGTTTGGCCTATGCGGATGATGTAGCAGTGATTGCAAGAGCAAAAGAGAACCTCAAAAAGCCCTAAGTAGGATAGAAGAAAGGGGAAGAATGAGAGGACTAAAGATAAATGAGGAAAAAACAAAATACATGGAAATTACAAAGAAGAAGGATAATAAAAACAAACAAAAGTTTAGATATAATAAACAACTTAGGGAAAAGATATATGTTTGAAAAAGTAGACAGATTTAATTATCTGGGAGTAACAATAACAGAGAGTGGACGGAGATACAAGAAAGAATAGCGAAAGGACAGAGATGTTTGGGGGCAATGAATCCAATATTGAAATCAAAGAATGTATCAAGAAAAGCAAAAGAAAGATTATATACGACAGTTGTCAGACCCACGGTGACTTATAGATGCGAAACGTGGAAAGTGAATGCAAGAGAAAAGGAGACGTTGGAGGTGTGGGAAAGGAAAGCTTTGAGAAGAATCTACGGAGGAAGGAAAGAAGAGGGACTGTGGAGAAGAAGAACAAACTACGAATTAAAATGCCTATATACGTAAATCGTAATAAGCCAGCGATTAGGATGGTTGGGACACGTGGCAAGGATGAAGGAAGAAAGACAGGCAAAGCAAACTCTAATAAGAGGAGTGGTTGGAAGAAGAGGCAAGGGTAGACCTCGATCTACATGGATTCAGGCAGTAAAGCAATATCCGGAGTTGATGGGAATCCCGCACTGGGAAAAGCTAACAGGAGACAAAAAGAAGTGGAGACAAGTATGCAACCAAGCCATGGGCCTCTAAGGCCCCTTGAGCTATATAATAATATAAACATAACGAATAAGCAGTGACGATAAAGGTGAATCAAGTCCACGCGAGCGGAGCTGCGAGCACGGCTAGTATATATATATATATATATATATATATATATATATATATATATATATATATATATATATATATATATATATATATATACATATATTTTTTGTCATCTCTATAGAACGTTAGTATCAATTATGAGTATTCCACCTTCAGAAACAAGGGCGCTACTGGCAATTTTTTACAAAACTGAAAACTATTATTTAAAAAAAACTGAAATATTAGAAAAACGACTAGGTTTAGGTATATAACATTATTAATAACCAAGTTATAAAATTTTCCGCAGAATTCGAAAATGAATTAGAAAATAGGATGTTCCATTTAAAAAGACATATCGACCACACTTTTTTGAAGTACCCTGTATACTCAAAAATAATTTTAAACTGAACACTGACGAGGGCCCGTAATATAATAGTAAGCCATTACTAGCAATAAGTAGCGGCATCAGTACTAGAAAGTTCTGTTTTCTTGTTTTGCCGATTCTAGCCTGACTGATGAGCTGTGATACAACGAAACACGTCTCGGGATGGATTATCCATGGAAGTTTTTTGAAAAGATATTCTAGCGCCAACGTAAACAATTTCGGTGAGATGGTGTCCCCTTGACTTACCCCTCTTTTCATTTCGATCTTATTGATGTTTTCTTTCAATACTATCTGAAATGTTGTATTTTTATATTATTTTGAATAATCTGCAAGTATCTGCTGTCAATTCTGCAGTTACTTAGACTATTTAATGTTGCCCAGATATATATGTATATATATATATATATATATATATATATATATATATATATATATATATATATATATATTTATATATGTATGTTTATTAAATGTACATATGTACATGATAATTAAAAACAAATATTTACAGGGCATATATAAATAATTTGAACATTATTTTTCAAAAACGTTGTTAATTTTCGACCCTTTGAAATATCTTGACCGTACCTTGATGACTGCTGCACATAATTTCGGCATTCTTTGGATTAATTTCATCAAGGTATCTGGGGAGATTTTATTCCAACAAACTTGTAAATACTCCCACAATTGATTATCATTTGTTCGAATCATTTTTCTCAAATGTTTGTCTAATTTGGCCCAAAATAATTTAATGAAATTCAAATTAGGAAATTATTCTGACATAATGAAGATTTTGTTATCTTTTTTCCTTTCCTTACTCAAAATATTATCTATTTAAAGTATAGGAATGATAGAAAGGTGTGTTTTAGGTCTAAATTGCTGAAGTGTGCATAAAATTTCGTGCTCTCGTTTCATTTGAGCTGTAATGTAATAGACCAAGAGCTACGAGAAGAAAAGTGGCGTGGGCAGTAGCAACTTGCGTCTTTGACAGGTTGATCTGGCACAGAAACTGTTCACCTTCCAGATATTTTGGACCGTCGCTACTGGCCTGGCCCATTATCCAAAAAGACTCGATTTGAATATGCCATTTTTAGCATGAACGATAGCACCGTAGGCGTAGTACAGTATCATTAGCCAGTTCATTAGGACCTGCGCACAATGATTGGCAGAAGTCGATGTTGACTCGGGGGCTCGAGGGACCCTTTTTCTTGCCTCAAGGAAAAGGGCCCCTCATGCCCCCAGTCCAACATAGACTTCTGCAAATCATTGAGCGCAAGTCCTACTGAACTTGCTAATGAGTATGAGCTTACGGTACTACCGTTCACGCCAAAAATGATATATTCGAATTGGGACTTATTGGATAATGAGCCAGTAGGGACGGCCTAAAATATCTGAACAGTTTCTGTGTTAGATGAACCTGTCAAAGGGGTAAGTTGTTACTGCTCACGCCACTTTTTTTTCCTTAGCTCTTGGTCTATAAGTAATATTGTACTAGCAAATTATTATATTTCGTCAAAGTATAATAAATTGCCTATTTCGGTTCTTTGACGAACCGCTGTTAATTATCCACTGTAATTTGTTTCTAGTGCGAAAAATGGTCTGGCCATTTTTACGGAGGCAGAATAAGTTGAAAAGACTACAATGGATTCGAGAACATGAGGATTGGTTCATAGAAAAATGAAAAAAAGTACTTTTTACGGACGAATCCAAGTTTGAACTCTTTGGTGGGAAACGGAGACAATTTGTCCTTCGATTAGAGGGAGAAAGAATGTTATCACGATGTATAAGGCCTACCATAAAACATCGGGGTGGAGGAATAATGGTGTGAGCTGTTTCGTGGGTGAAAGGATAGGAAATTTGGTCAAAATTGATGGTATTATGGATCGGTGTCGGTATTACCGAATTTTGCAACACGATGCGTTTCCTTCTGGTGCAAGGCTTATAGGTCGCGGATTCATATTCCAGTAGGATAATGTTCCAAAACAAAAATCCAGATTTTATCAGGATTTGATTCTAAAGAAAGAAAGAGACGGCGATTTGGAACTCATGATTCGGCCCGCGCGATCTCTCGATTTGAATCCTATCGGTTGTGAGACGTACTGGATAGGAATGTCCGAAACTTGAGGCCAACGAATGCAAATCAATTGTGAGAGTATTTACAAGTTTGTTTGAATAAAATCTCCCTAGATATCTTGATGAAAATGATGCAAATAATGCCAGAATTATGTAAATTTGTCTTGCAAATATTTTCTTTGATTGTGATAGCCGATACTTGTTGGAAATTCATAATAAAATTATATAAAAACAACACTATGTTTTAATTTCCCATATATTTAAAGTAACTTGACAATGGCTTCTTCAGAAGTAAATTTATTTACTTCTGAAGAAGCCATTGTATGGTGAAACAATTGTCAAGTTACTTTAAATATATTGGAAATTAAAACATAGTGTTGTTTTTATATAATTTTGCAAATATTTGTTTTTAATTGTAATATGTACATATGTATATATATATATATATATATATATATATATATATATATATATATATATATATATATATATACATTTAATACACAAATAAGTAGAACAATATAAGAATTTCGTTTTTCTGAAGGGTGTCCAAGACTTCTGAGTGATACTGTATATATATTACATTAAAATTCCGGGTTTCAATCCATTCGTCTAACAATGAATTTGCACTGAGTTAGCTTCGAGCGACAGCAGCAACAAGATCACAGCAAGAGCACTTGAAAATGCCAAAGGAGATTTTGGAGAAACGTCGTGCAAATTCATTGATGGACGAACTTATTGAAACCCGGAATTTTAATGTATTTGTATATATTTGTATATATTTGTATATATATATATATATATATATATATATATATATATATATATATAAATATATATATATATATATATATATATATATATATATATATATATATAAATATATATATATAAATATATATATATATATATATATATATATATATATATATATATATGCTCTATTGGGAGGTATGTGAGCTGTTGCTCAGACTATTTCTTATTTTTACTATCATTTTTATTTATAATTTTTAGATTTGGGTAAATGTCAAGAAAATGTTTGATTTATTTTTTTCTTTTTACCTTTAGGTATGATATGAGTTGTTTCTAGATTAGCTGAAACTAATCGTACTCCTTTTGATTTTGCTGAGGGAGAATCTGAGTTAGTTTCGGGATTTTATGTTGAATATAGAAGTGGTGGATTTGCTATAATTTTTACATATATATATATATATATATATATATATATATATATATATATATATATATATATATATATATATATATATATATATATATATATATATATATATGTATATATATATATATATATATATATATATATATATATATATATATATATATATATATAAAACACATTCTTTTGCAAAATTCGACTTTATTCATCAATATAGTCTCCTTCAAAAGCAATACAATCAGTCCAACGCTTTTCTAACACTTCTATACTCTTCTTGAAGAAGAATTTTTGCCTTCAAAATAGGTGTCAGTTTCGGCTACAACTTCTTCATTGGAGCCAAATCTCTTTCCCGCGAGCATTTTTTTTTGTCTGCAAATAAATAATAGTCGGTGGGGGTCAAATTTGGAGAATACGGTGAATGAGGAAGCAATTCGAACTTCCATTCATGCACTTTTGCCATTATAACTATTGACTTGTGACACGGTGCATTGTCTTGAAGAAAGAGCACTTTTTTCTTGTTTATTTGGGGCCATTTCTTTGCGATTTCTTCCTCTAAACTAATTTTCGCTATTGATGGTTTTTCCCTTCTCAGCATAGTCGATGAAAATTATTCCATGCGCATCACAAATTACAAAGGCCAAAACCTTCCCAGCTGACTGTTGTGTCTTTGGTCACTTCGGGCGGCTCTCACCGGCTACTGTCCACTAATCTGACTACTGATTTGATTCCATGTTTCATCTATTGTCACATATCGCATGAAAAAATCCTTTTTATTTTGCTTAAACTGGTCCAAACAGCGTTCAGAACCGTCAACACGTTGTTGTTTTTGGTCCACTGTGAGCAAACGCTGTATCCATTTCGAACAGAGCTTTCTCATGGCCAAATGTTCATGCAAAATATGACCAACAAGTTCTTTTGATATCTTTAGGGTGTCAGCTATCTCACGCAATTTCAATTAAAGGGTATCCAAAACAATTTTGTGGATTTTTTGGGCGTCCAGAGCGTTCAGCATCATTTGTGTCTGCATAACCGTGTTTAAATTCAACATACCAGTAAATAATAAGTGATTTTCCAGGGGCAAAGTCACCGTAATACTTATCAAGTCATTGCTTTGCTTGAATAGTATTTTTTCCCATCAAAAAACAGTTAAATTAAGTTAAAATTAAGGATAGAACACCTATTTTATATAATAACTCTGTAGTTTATAGATTGTCTTGTTTACAATGTGAAGCGTGTTATATTGGGCAGAGATCTCAGTGGTTGAAACAGAGACTCACACAGCACAGGAATGACTCCCGATTGGGAAAGAATTCGTGTGCTGTGGTGCAACATAATTTGAAAACAGGTCATAATTTTGACTATAACAACGTTAAAATCTTAGCTCATGACAACAACTATAAAGGGAGACTTTTTAAGGAAATGTACCATATCAACAGGGACCCAAAGTCAATTAACTATACATCAGACACTAATCAACTTAGTATTATTTATAGCAACATAATTAATAGGTATTAATCATTTACAATTACAGCAATAATAACTAATAAAGATTTGCCACCTCTTAGTATAAAGTAAATTAAAGACGTTTTTTCTGTTGTTGTTTTTTCCGTTCGTTTGGAATTCACGGCAGTGCATATGTACCGAGGCTGTTTACTCTCAGTTTGTTGTAGTAAATCGAGATGTTGAGTGTTGGTTTCGAGGACAAACTCGCATTTTCGTACGTGTTTTAATTGATTGTTCGTTTGTTTCATAATTGTTTGTTTTATATTTCAATATTTTAATGTCTTGACGAAACAGAATAGTGTTTTAATATAGGTGTATTAATTTTGTAGTTACTCCTGAAAAAGTTATCAAACGATAACGAAATATTGAGTTTTAAAGAAGAAAAGATTGTTATTTACAGTCCAGACCGATTCCCGATAATCATATATATATATATATATATATATATATATATATATATATATATATATATATATATATTTAAGGAGCATCCGTTCTCCCATTGCGGGCGCCCATGCCCAAATGTGTTTAACTAGTAACACGTTCCTTTATGTCACAAATTTATCGAGGAAATAAAAGAACGTACCTTCTGTTATTTTATAGAGAAGGTAACTAACTTTCTTTCTTTTTTACTTATATTGGCGAATTCTCTAATAAGTGGTATTTTTGATTTGAGATTCTCTCAATTTTTTAAGTAGGCTATCGATTCACTTTACTTTAATTAATACAAATCACGATATTTCATTATGTTTACGAGGCTGGTTTGAAAAGTCCGTGCAAAAATAAAAACTACTTATGTGTTTGGGGTAAACCTTTTTTATTTTTTTTTGGGTCGACATAGTCTCCTTTTAGGCTTATACACTTCGTCCAACGATGTTCTAGTTTGTTGATCCCTTCCGAATAATAGGATTTGTCCAAGTCTGCAAAATATCCATTAGTGTCTGCAATCACCTCCTCGTCTGAATAAAATCTTTGTCCCGCCAGCCATTTCTTCAAATTGGGGAACAAATAGTAGTCCGAGGGAGCCAAGTCTGGAAAATAGGGGGGATGTGAAACGAGTTGGAATCCTATTTCCATTAATTTTGCGACCACAACTGCTGAGGTGTGTGCTGGTGCGTTGTCGTGATGGAAAAGGACTTTCTTGTGGGCCAATCGCGGGCGTTTTTCTTGCAGCTCGGTTTTCAAACGGTCCAATAACGATGAATAATATTCACCTGTAATAGTTTTACCCTTTTCCAGATAGTCGATGAGGATTATCCCTTGCGAATCCCAAAAGACAGTCGCCATAACCTTTCCGGCCGAAGGAACGGTCTTCGCCTTTTTTGGTGCAGATTCCTCCTTGGTAACCCATAGTTTAGATTGTTGTTTGGTCTCAGGAGTATAGTAATGTATCCATGTGTCATTCACAGTGACGAAACGACGCTTAAAGTCCTCCGGATTCTTCTGGAACAGCTGCAAACCATCCTTGCAACACTTCACACGATTCCGTTTTTGGTCAAGCGTGAGCAATCGCGGCACCCATCTTGCGGATAGCTTTCTCATGTCCAAATGTTTATGCAAAATATTATGTACCCGTTCAATTGAGATGCCCACAGCACTAGCAATCTCACGCACCTTAACTCTTCTGTCATCTATCACCATACCATGGATTTGATCAATGATTTCTGGAGTCGTAACCTCCACAGGCCGTCCAGAACGTTCAGCGTCACTTGTGCCCATATGGCCAGTCCGAAAATTTTGAAACCACTTATAAACTGTTCTAATCGAAGGTGCAGAGTCACCATAATGTTTATCAAGCTTCTCTTTAGTCTCCTGAGGCGTTTTGCCTTTCATAAAGTAATGTTTAATCACCACACGAAATTATTTTTCGTCCATTTCTTGAAAATCACTCGACTTCCTTGATTCACACGAATGCCAAACACAAAGAAATAGACCAATATGGCTGAAACTTGGTGTGCGTTCATTCAAGAGATGCTACTAACTAAACATGACCTCGATACGCGCCGGTGGTGCCATCTCTCGGACTTTGCACGGAATTTTCAAACCAGCCTCGTATAAAGTATTGTTTAAACCAGGGGTGCTCAAACGGTCGATCGCGATCGACAAGTCGATCGCGAGTGCTTTTTGAGTCGATCTCGAGAAAAAAATTCCGATATAGAACTATTCACAGATTTTGTTTTAGGTAACTAAAACAAAATATAATGAATAAACTACTAAAATTTATTCGATCCACGATTAGGCCAGAATAATCCCCCCATCACTTTCTTTTATCGTAATAACCCCCTGCTAGCGGCAAAAGGCGGCTTTATCAAAGGAATGCGCGGTACTTGTCAAAGAAAAGCCGCGTTTTTGATTCCCGCCGATTTTTCTAGAAACTTCGGGCGGCGTGTTTGACGGGAACATTCGAGACTTCGTTCGCGCCGATATAAATGTTGCGCCTGCAGGAATAGGAGTCAGTCTGAGTTGTAACTTGAAGGCGATACATCGATGCAAAGTTTATTAATAAATAGTCCAAAATGAGTGCGGCGAAGAAAAGTAAAACTTATCATTTTAATAACGATTGGGAGGAAGAATTTTTCTTTTGTATGGTAAAGGATAAGTGCATTTGTCTCATTTGCCGTGCGTCAGTTGCAATACCTAAGCGTGGGAACTTAGAGAGGCATCATAAAACGGTTCATAAAAACTATGAAAAGGATTTTCCGTCACAGAGTGAATTACGAAAACGAAAAGTACGTGATTTGATAACTTGTTTGAAAAACGAACACATGTTCACAAGACCAGCCAAACAATCAAAAGCTGCAACGATCGCGTCATTTAAAATATCTCATATATTAGCGAAACCAAGCATTTATTGAAGCGGGTGAGACTTTATTTGGAGATTTTAAAAATAAAACAGAGATTATGTCTGCTATTAGAGAACTTCAGTTATCTCGTCCGACTGTCACAAAGCGTGTTGAAGTCATGAGTCAGGACATGGCAGATAAAACTAAAACATGATATCATGGAATGTACATACTTTTCTTTACAGTTCGATGAATCCACCGATATGACAGACACTGCCCAGCTGTGTATTTTTATTCGAATGGTATTCAATGACATGTCGGCTAAGGAAGAGTTTTTGACAATGATTCCTCTGAAAGGAAAGACCCGTGGCGAAGATATATATGACATTTTCTTCAATTTTGTAACAAACTACAAGCTACCAATATATATAAACTAGTGTGCATTACAACCGATGGAGCACCAGCAATGACTCGAAACGCAAACGGTGATTTCCCGTCATTTTTCTCCTTCCATTGCATTATACATCAACAAGTTTTGTGTTCAAAAGTCCTAAACATGGAGGAGATTATGGGTATTGCAATAAAAATTGTGAATTCTATCCGTGCACGTAGCTTGCAACGACGGCTCTTTAAATTGCAGTTGGAAGATAGTGAGTCAGCTGAACACACTGATTTAGTTCTTCACACGGACGTCAGGTGGTTGAGTCGCGGAAAATTCCTAGAAAGGTTTCAAGAATTATTGCCCGAAATAACAGCTTTCCTGGACGAAAGAGGTAATGGCACTCAGATGCTGAAAGACGGAATGGCTGACTGATTTGGCATTTTTGACAGACATCACAATGCATTTAAACACCATTAATTTGGAGCTTCAAGGTAAAGGAAAAACTATTATTGAGATCATTAGCGCCATAAACGCATTCAAAAGTAAATTGCAACTTATGATAGATCAACTGAAAAGAAAGGATCTGAAAAATTTTCCGTCTTTGAAAGCAAGGAGTCCTCAATTGAATTATGATATTTATGAGGCAGAATTATCAAATATTTTGGGCCAATTCGAAATACGTTTTTATGATTTCAGTAAATTGGCAAATATCGCATCATTTATGAGTTATCCTTTTTCGTGTAAAAACATTGAGGAATTAGCTACTGAAATAGCAAGTCAGTTTAACATGGACTCATGTTCTGTTGAAAATGAGTTAGTGCAGATTATATCAGATATACATCTCAAAGCCACAGTATCTGATACAAAATTCTGGTGTTTTATATCTGAAGATAAATATTCGAATCTAAGGCAAATCGCCCTTTAACTGACGGTAATGTTTGGATCAGCTTGTGCGGAAACCTAATATCTATGCCACGATACACCCTACCTAGACGACAATCCTGCATTACACTTACTTGCAGCCTCTCAGAGTCGATCGATCGTAGTCTAACAATATTGAGGTAGATCGCCAGCAGTTCAAGTTTGAGCACCCCTGGTTTAAACAATCTTTAAGACTTATCTTTGTTTACTGCAATAATTAAACTAAATACAAGAAAATAAAATTGTGCGCAAAACTCCTTGTAATAAAATTAATGTGATTAAAAAAGGAAATTAATTAAAGAAGATAAAGGGAGTTTAATTTCTTTACAAATCCAGTCGTACACACTCATCCTTTCACAATGAAGTCCTGTTAGAAGACAAAATAAAATAAAAAAGAGTAACGATAAAGAAAAGCAAGCCCTGGGATTTTTTTAGGAGAAATCTATTTGTGGTGTATTTAGGATATTGTAACCTTCGTTTAATGACCCTGCTTTATTGGTAGAAGCAAAGCGGTTTGTTTATACTGGAAAATGCTTTGTTTACATTTTTAGCAAATTTAAATAAACGAAATTTTATTTTGTCTGTTTTTAAATAGTTATTTAGTTATTTGGGATTATTTGAAAAACTAATACGTAGGCTCAAAAGTTTTTGCTCTAGCTACTTAAAATACGACTTTTTTTGCAAAATTCGACTTTATTCATCAACATAGTCTCCCTCAAGAGCGATATAATCAGTCCAACGCTTTTCTAACATTTCTATACCTTTCTTGTAGAAGGATTTGTTTTTGCTTTCAAAATAGGCCTCAGTTTCGGCGATAACTTCTTCACTGGAACCGAATCTCTTTCCTGCGACTATTTGTTTGTGGTCTGCGAGTAGATAATAGTCGCTGAGGGCTAAATCTGGAGACTACAATGGATGAGGAAGCAATTCGAACTTCAATTCATGTAATTTCGCCATCGTAATCATTGACTTGTGACACCGTGCATTGTCTTGATGAAAGAGTACTTTTTTCTTGTTCATTT
The DNA here is from genome assembly GCA_019049505.1 of Pachyrhynchus sulphureomaculatus. Lineage (NCBI taxonomy): Eukaryota > Metazoa > Arthropoda > Insecta > Coleoptera > Curculionidae > Pachyrhynchus > Pachyrhynchus sulphureomaculatus. The sequence continues at coordinate 32,940,023 of CM032450.1, forward strand.
GGGGCCGTTTCTTTGCGATTTTTGCCTTCAAACGCACCAATAACTTTATATAATATTCGCTATTGATGGTTTTTTTTTTTCCCTTCTCAGTATGGTTGATGAAAATTATTCCATGCGCATCCCAAAATACAGAGGTCAAAACCTTCTCGGCCGACTGTTGTGACTTTTCGGGCGGCTTTCACCTGCTGCTGTCTACTCAGCTGATTGTTGATTTGATTCCGGTGTGTAGTGGTGGATCCAAATTTCATCCATTGTCACATATCGCATGAAAAAAATCCTTTTTATTGGGCTTAAACAGGGCCAAACAGCACTCAGAATCATCAACACGTTGTTGTTTTTAGTCTACTGTGAGCAAACGCGGTACCCATTTCAAACAGACCTTTCTCATGCCCAGTTGGTCATGCAGAATATGACCAACATGTTCTTTTGGTTATCTTTAGGGTGTCAGCTATCTCATTTCACTTTACAGTCATCCAAAACAATTTTGTATTTTTTTTTATATTTTCCGGTGTAACCACCTCATTTAGGCGTCCAGAGCATTCAGCATCATTTGTGTTTGTACGACCGTGTTTAAATTCAGCATACCAATAAATGATGAGTAATTTTCCAGGGGCAGAGTTTCCGTAACACTTATCAAGTCATTGCTTTGCTTGAACGGTATTTTTTCCCATCAAAAAATAGTGCTTAATCAACACACGAAATTCGATTTTTTCCGTTCTTTTGAAGGTATCAAAAGTAGCGTCACTAAAACCACTGTATCTTGTAAGCTAATCGTCGAAATATCATGGAATTTTAACACGTATCCTTTAAAGTCTGGTGGCTCTTCTGAAAAGAGCTAGATCTAAGCGTCGGACTAAAAACTTTTCCACCTACGTGTTAGTTCATTTCCTTAATAAATTTTAAATATGATAGTCACATGTCTGTGTTTTTGGAATAATATTCGTGTCCAGTTTTGTGGTACAAGATTGTACAAAACGTCAAAATTATCAATGCCTACACGTATATGAATATGATCTGCCTTAAAGTAGTGTAAATTTTCGAAAACAAAACAAAAACGTACATTAGTAACTTTTTCACATAAAAATATTTATCTGGAAAAATAATGAAATGGACAGGTTCTGTCAATGGGTTATTTTTAGTGTTGTCCGATCATAACATAACCCTATATGATTTACATATTACTATTTTTTACGAATTGGTAACATAGCTGTCATCCTCCTCAAGCTAGCCGCCAGTTCCCTAGACCGTCGGACCCGCTGCTGCTCTCGGACGAAGACGATGACCCCACTTGCCCGCCGTGACAAGAAGAATGTCATTCTAGGTTAAGTTTAAACTAGTCCTAATTTAAGTCTTGTTATTTCCTAGTTTAAGTTAGCGTAAGTCTTAGTCTAAGGTAGTTTTAGTCTTAGTTCTAAGTCCTAGCTTTAAGAAACTTCATGTATATACCAAACACATTTCCTAAGTTAAGTTAGTATAGGGATTCCTATTGTAAGAACTTAGGTTAAGATAGAATAAGTTTATATTTAGTATTAGAAATTATATATTTATACTTTCAAAATTATAAGAAAGAGGCTTTGCCTAGTTTAGAAATCAATAAAGACAGTGATACATAGCTGTCGAAATCTGGAACAATCTATGAAGAACATTGAGTTTGTAAAGATAAATAGCAGGGGAAGTAAAAAATTACTGTTTTTTTTTTAGTATTCTTATCAATTTTTTAAGCTTAGTATTTTTCATCACTAGCATGTAGTTCTCTTATTGAAATACTCGTTAAATTTTACTAGTAAGATTAATAACGTCTCTACAAAATAAAATTCCTAATATAATTTAAAAGTAATAAGAAAATTAATTCCGATTATTTAAAAAATGTCGAATCTTTAACAGAAACACACTAACATTTAATAGATATTCTGTTTGTGGAAGTAATAAAAATAATGATTGTAATTTTCTGTCACTTAAATATAAATGGCCAAAATAAAAAATCTAAGTATTTCTACAAATAAAAATAATCAAAACCTACGCATTTTCCCTGTTTCTGTCTACAAACCAATACGTAAAGTTTGCATAGTATCGAATTAAACGTCCATCAGTTTATTATGGGAAAGTTAAGAGTCCTTGTCATTGAAAATTCCAAAGATTCGTATGCATATGTGATTTTTAATAAAGCAAATTAAAAATGAATTAACGTTTTAATACCTGCTGTAGCACAGCAGGTATTGAGCGTGCCAAGTGACCCGTTGGCCTCTGGTTCCAACCCAGCGTCAGCGACCGGGTGTTGTGATGCTTTATATTTTAAAATTTTAAAACTGAAAATTATATATATATACGAGGCTGGTTTGAAAAGTCCGTGCAAAAATAAAAACTACTTATGTGTTTGGAGTAACCCTTTTTAGTGTTCCGTACGGAACACTTATAAGATCACTTCGGTGTCTGTCTGTCTGTCTGTCTGTCTGTTTATTTTTCGACATAGTCTCCTTTTAGGCTTATATACTTCGTCCAACGATGTTCTAGTTTGTTGATCCCTTCCGAATAATAGGATTTGTCCAAGTCTGCAAAATATCCATTAGTGTCTGCAATCACCTCCTCGTTTGAATAAAATCTTTGTCCCGCCAGCCATTTCTTCAAATTGAGGAACAAATAGTATTCCGAGGGAGCCAAGTCTGGAGAATAGGGGGGATGTGAAACGAGTTGGAATCCTATTTCCATTAATTTTGCGACCACAACTGCCGAGGTGTGTGCTGGTGCGTTGTCGTGATGGAAAAGGACTGTCTTGTGGACCAATCGCGGGCGTTTTTCTTGCAGCTCGGTTTTCAAACGGTCCAATAACGATGAATAATATTCACCTGTAATAGTTTTACCCTTTTTCAGATAGTCGATGAGGATTATCCCTTGCGAATCCCAAAAGACAGTCGCCATAACCTTTCCGGCCGAAGGAACGGTCTTCGCCTTTTTTTGGTGCAGATTCCCCCTTGGTAACCCATTGTTTAGATTGTTGTTGGCTCTCAGGAGTATAGTAATGTATCCATGTTTCATCCACAGTGACGAAACGACGCTTAAAGTCCTCCGGATTCTTCTGGAACAGCTGCAAACCATCCTTGCAACACTTCACACGATTCCGTTTTTGGTCAAGCGTGAGCAATCGCGGCACCCATCTTGCGGATAGATTTCTCATGTCCAAATGTTTATGCAAAATATTATGTACCCGTTCAGTCGAGATGCCCACAGCACTAGCAATCTCACGCACCTTAACTCTTCTGTCATCCATCACCATAACATGGATTTGATCAATGATTTCTGGAGTCGTAACCTCCACCGGCCGTCCAGAACGTTCAGCGACACTTGTGCCCATATGGCCAGTCCGAAAATTTTGAAACCACTTATAAACTGTTCTAATCGAAGGTGCAGAGTCACCATAATGTTTATCAAGCTTCTCTTTAGTCTCCTGAGGCGTTTTGCCTTTCATAAAGTAATGTTTAATCACCACACGAAATTCTTATTCGTCCATTTCTTGAAAATCACTCGACTTCCTTGATTCACACGAATGCCAAACACAAAGAAATAGAGATGCTACTAACTAAACATGACCTCGATACGCGCCGGTGGTGCCATCTCTCGGACTTTGCACGGACTTTTCAAACCAGCCTCGTATATATATATATATATATATATATATATATATATATATATATATATATATATATATATATATATATATAATGTTTTTAACTGTGAAATTGATAAATTTTGTATATCTAGGCTCTTTAATTACAAATTCTGAAAGTTGTGAGACAGAAATACCCCGAAGGATAAAGATTGCCCGTTATGCTGTCCTGAAACTAACAAGAATTTGGTGCGATCGCAATATATCTAAAACAACAAAAACTCGGCTCTGCCTCAGAAACATGGATGCTCCAAGAAAGGAACCGCTCAATACTCAAGGCAAGATGTGGTGTTATCGCAGACTAGTGTGTATCATCATAATTATCATCACTAGCTTATTCCATCGATAGTCGGATGTAAGCTTCTCCAAACTGTCTCCAATGAGCTCTGTTGTCTTCTTTTTGCATCTAATCGTGTCCTGCTATTCTTTTTATATCGTCCGTCCATCTTGTCTGTGGTCTACCACTGCTTCTTTTATGTTCTCTAGGCCTCCATTTAACCATATGGCGTGTCCATCTGTTATTCATCCTTGTGATATACCCTTAATATACATATATTTGTTTTATTATATATGTAACTTTGTATCTTCTTATCTCGATCTTAGGAATACGTTCTTGGAGTCTAATATTTAGCATTCTCCTCTCCATTACTCTTTGGGTTACCTAGAGTTTCTTTATTATACTTTTATTTAAAGCCCACGTTTCAGTATCATATGTTAATACCGGCCGTATATATTATTCGAACACTCTGGCTTTTATTGTATTTGGGAGGTCCAATTTAAATGTAGATTGGAAGCTTCCTAAGGCAGATCAAGCTGACAAGACTCTTTTATCTAAGTCAGCCTTTAAATTAGTTTTTGATATTTCGATTTTTTATCCTACATATGTGCATGTTTGTACCTTTCCTATTCTTTCACCTTCTATTATTAGTTCCTGGCTGTTATCCTCACATTCGCTGTTCAAATATTTGGTTTTGATGAAATTTATTTTTAGACTTATTTCTCGAGATTTGTTATTTAATTCCATCAGAATTTCTTCTAATTCTTCTTTTGTGTTGGCGATCAGTGTGACATCATCTGGAAACCTTAAGTGATTGAATACGTCTTTTAGTGCCAACGTGAACAGCTTTATGGATATCGAGTCGCCTTGTCTAATTCCCCTTTTAACTTTGATTTCATTTGTTTTTTTCTTCAAGCATCATTTGCGATGTGGCATTTTTTTATATGTATTCACAAAGAGTTGTGTATTTTTCATCGACTTTGTTATTACTTAAGGCGTTAAGGACAGCCCATATCTCTACCGAATCAAATACTTTTTCGTAGTCAACGATTGCTATACACAAGGCAACCTTACATTCATTTGCTTTTTCTACTAGTAATCTAAATCGTTTAAAGATGGTCTAAAGTGCTGTATCCCCGTCCAAATCCTGCTTGTTCACGTGGTTGATAACTGTCTCATTTGCTCGTTAATGTTGTGATTCTAGTGAGAATTTTTGTGTAGTACCGATAACAGGCTGATGGGTTTGTAATTTCCTAATTTAAATTTGTACCCCTTTTTAAAAATAAGCACAACCACTGCATTTACCCAAGGCATTTTACTTTCTATAAGGTACCTGTTAAATAGGGATTGAAGAGATTCTCCTCCATACTTTATCATTTCTATAGTTATTTCATCTTCTCCTGGTTCTTTGTTGTTGTGGATATGTTATATAGTGTTCATTATTTCATCAATTGTTACATCGGAAATTTCTTCTAATCTCACATTTCTTACATTTCTCTATTCCGTTCTTCTTTCCCTGGCGGTGGCGATATTTTCGTGTCACATAGGTTTTCGTAAAATTTTTCTGTCGCGTTGTTGATTTGTGTGATTTCTTGGTTCTCGTTATTTATAAGTTTTTTTATTTGATGTCTTCCTTCATTCATTTGAAATCGATAACACATTTCGTTCGGGAGTTATCGTGCCAATAGTCAGACGAATCGATGAAATTTTGAAATTAGACTGTTTTTAGTCTAGTAAATAAGTGATTTATTCTCGAATATTCGTTAGTTAGAGAAGTAAACAACATTACTGTTTTGCATCATGGCGTAACTTGCTGACAAATAAGTTAATAAAAAAGAAAACTGGGAAGTAAAAATTTATAGCGTCTTTTCTTTAACACTGAAATGGGGTATTTGGTTGTGTTTTTATATCGTATTTATTTTTAGCGAAAATAAAATGCAACCAGAAAGTAGAGTTTTAAAATTTGTATTTCGTTATATGGCCTATGAAACTTAGGAGCCTATTAGTTTAATGAATTTTCGAAAAAGTATTTGGTTTAGGCTAAATTAGGTATTTGTAGTCAAGTGAAAAGTAGCGCATATATATATATATATATATATATATATATATATATATATATATATATATATATATATATATACTTAAAGTTTGTAGATTTTCCCTCGTTGCAATTTTTTATATTAAAAAAATACTTTGTTATGTTTAAAAAAGTGTTACTTACAGGAATATTATTATGCTCATAAATTCATTAATCTAGAGAAAATTTTAAACTAATTTAAGCAAATATGAAAGTACAGAATAAAATTGTAGTACCGTCTTTTACTCTTTTTTTCCTATTGACGAACTGCTAAAAGGATCAGAAATTCAATTTTCAGCTCTGCCGATAATAGTACACTTGTTTCTTCATTTGCTGCTCGAACACATGCAAATACACGCAGGCAACAGGAAGTTACTACTTAAACAGGAAATTAAAAGAAACCTGGAAGAAATCTAAGCAAATAGACTCAGAAGATCCTTTTTTCTAACATAACTTTAACATCAGTTTGATGTAAATCAGACGAGAATTACAGTTTAACGTGAGATCCAAACCACATGTTCGGCAGAACCTAGCGTTTTGTACAGTCTCATACTTATTTTCTTCTCTACCATAAAAAGTCATTGTGGTGAAACATGTATCATCTCGTTCGAGAATTAAAAAAGGTATCCTTGTTCTACCTACCTTGCTAGCCTTCCAATTCAAGTTCCCCCTCCCCTCCGACTAATAGTTTGATAGTTTTTTGTCGGAGCATGCTCTCAGTCCTTATCAAAACCGACTTCTGATACGCAGGCGTCTATTGCAGAACCGAGCAGTTTATCTCTTCAGTCTCGTCTGGTCCGGCCTGCCTCCCGACAAGATGCATTTTACAGCAGTGTTGACTTTGAGAGCTTGCTGTAACGCAATATGACAATACAACTAGATCCACAATGATAATAATTTGTTATTTTTATAAACACTTAAGAGAGGTCTTCTTTAAACTTATTGATTAAATTAATGCAGCGAGACACCAAAAAGGCTTCTGGCGCTGATGGAATACCTGCCATAGTTCTCAAAAACTGTGCGAGGGAACTAACACCAGTATTCTGTAGACTTTTCAACCTATCCTACAGAAAGGGAATATTTCCTTCCTGCTGGAAATGCGCCACAGTTCAGCCGATACCTAAAAAAGGCAAGAAGACCTTGCCAAATAACTACCGACCAGTCGCACTGCTTTCAATAATATCGAAAATCATGGAAAGGGTTATCAATCAGCACCTTCTAAAATATCTTGAACGATTCAACAATATTAGCGATCACCAATATGGCTTTCGTAAAAATAGATCAACAGGAGATCTTCTGACTTATGTAACACATGTTTGGAATAACGCAATTGAATACTTTTGAGAATCTCGAGCGGTTGCCCTTGACATATCCAGGGCATTCGATTGTGCTGGGCACGATGGACACTATCAACGCCGGTGTGCTCCAAGGCTCCATACTGTCTCCTACTCTCTTTCTCATTTACATTAACGATCTGCTGAAAAAGACCGGAACTCCAATCTACAGCTTTGCAGATGACAGTACGCACTTTGAACGCTCGGACATCGGCTGCTCAGGCGAATATCCGCAGACAACAGGAGGTCGTTCAACTTAACAAAGACCTAGAAGAAATTCTATCTTGGGGTGACAGTAACCAAGTGGAATTTAACGCTACAAAAACCCAGGCGGCAGTTTTTTCTAAAAAAGTTAACGTTGCTGAACCCGACATAGTTATGTCGGGGCACTTCATTCCCCTAGCATCGTCTCTTAATTTGTTGGGCGTTAATTTGGGAGCAAATATGTCCTGATATGTTGCAGGCATAACAAGGAGAGCTTCTCAAAAGTTGGGAATATTATTTTCGAACCAGAAGGCTTTATACTCCAGAACAACTGTTAATTCTTCCAAAGCTCAAATGCGACCAACTATGGAATACTGCTCCCATGTTTGGGGCTCCGCTCCCAAACATACACTGCATTTGTTGGATTCTGTCCAGAGAAGAGCTTTTCGTCTGATTGGAGACCCGGAACTGACCGGCGGCCTTGATTCGCTGGAACATCGAAGAACGGTTGGTGACTTGAGTCTGTTCTACAAGTATTTTCATGGAAAGTGTTCGAAGGATGTAGCCCGCTTAATTCCTCCCAGAGCGGTGCATGCATCCGTATGAGGTTCAGCTTGTTACTCCGCGTACAACGCTTTTCAAGCAATCGTATATATGGAGAACATCCTCTCTTTGGAATGATTTGCCCAGCGCCGTGTTCCCCACCGAGTACAATTTACAGCGATTCAAGAACAACGTGAATTACTTTTTCCGCACACGTGCTGCTCCTGGAGCGCTTTAGGGACTTCCCTGCAGCACGTGTGCTAGACCCATAAAAAAATTTTATATACATCAAGACTATTCTGAGGATGAATCTAGAACTTTTCTAAATATCTTTTGCTTGAACACAAAATGGTGACGCTTCATTGCAGGTAACATTTTTCTTTATTCAAGACAATAATAGTTTAAAAACTCCTTATATAAGCAAAATCTTCTTAAAAACTGTAAGGGATATTCAAAAATATACAATTTTTTAAAATTCGTATCAATGTACACTAAAAAGATACTTTATCTGTAGTGCAATATATCAAATAACCTACTCTACATAAGCAAAAGCTAATTAAACTTAATTTTCTTAGTTTTGTTTATCAGAATATAAAAAGAGGAAGACGATCCTTACAAAAATATATTGTGAACACCCGACATAAATAAATCTACACGTGCTACTTGGAAGCTCACCTAACGGAGTTATTTTCTTCAATATTTTTGTAAAAGTTATTAATTTTCTATGTAACATAAAAGACGTTTCCGTAATTTGAGTTAAATAATTTCAATATATGACACTTTTTTGTACTAATGGTATCTTCAATTAAAAACGAAATTAAGAGATACAAATGCTACTTTGACAGGTAAGCAATATTTAGCCACTCGAAAAAATACTTATTCAGGACAAAAATTTTACTGCATAAATCGTAAAATATTAATATATTTAAAAAGATATATGGAATAAATTATCAATTTTAAATCATTCTTATATTTGCTTAGCTAGAATATATACTTTTTCATCTTAAAAATATAAATTATAATTTTGTAATAGTAAATAACATAAATATATAATAAAATTATCAATTGTTAGGAAATAAAACAGACGTTTTGCTATAACTGCTTATAAATTGACTTTATCTTGCCTCAATCCAGGTTCAAGACTTTTTTCTTCGTGTGTATCCCGACGATACAAAGGCTCAGGTGCTGTGGCTGATTCGAAGCGGGCTAGAATCCACACTCCCGCAGTCGATGCAGTGACACGGCGTGCCTGTGATTGATCACCTTTATTTAGCCAAATCCCATTGCCATATCAGCCTGAATCTCATTATTATGTCAAGCCAAGATGCTACTTGAGTTAATGCATGAACAATAGGCATTCTGGCTTGGTTCGCCTGTTGCTATAATTTATTAATAGGCCAATAAAAGTTCAGTATCAACGACGCCTTGCGTGCCCTTTCAAGACTTAGGGTAACAACATACCAGAGCCGGTCTAGTCTGTCAAATCATTGTCACATTTTACTTAATAATTATTTAATACTAGGCTAGTTATATGGTAGAAATTAGAAAAAAAATAATGTTTGTTTTTGTTTAGTTAGTCTTTACTTCATCTTCTAAAAATATATGAAAACTTTAAAGAAGTGATGTGTTCTCCTAACCGAATCCATATTTACACAGACACACACACACACACACACACATATATATATATATATATATATATATATATATATATATATATATATATATATATATATATATATATGTAATACATTAGAATTCCGGGTTTCAATCCGTTCGTCTAACAATGAATTTGCACGACGTTTCGCCAAAATCTCATTTGGCATTTTCAAGTGCTTTTGTTGCTGCTGCCACTCGATGCTAACTTCTGAGTTAGCTTCGAGCGGCAGCAGTAGCAAGATCACAGTATCGAGCAGCAAGAGCAGTTGAAAATGCCAAATGAGATTTTGGCGAAACGTCGCGCAAATTCATTGTTAGACGAACGGATTGAAATCCAGAGTTCTAATTTATTACATTCCACCATCCGTGAAAACCTTTATTGTAACATCTACATATATATATATATATATATATATATATATATATATATATATATATATATATATATATATATATATATATATATATATATATATATATATATATATATATACATGCACACATGCGGCTCCTGGAGCGCTTTAGGGACTTCCCTGTAACACGTCTGCTAGACCCATAAAAAAAAAAATATGTATATATGTATATATATATATATATATATATATATATATATATATATATATATATATATATATATATATATATATAGAGAGAGAGAGAGAGAGAGAGAGAGAGAGAGTGATAGAGAGAGGGGGAGAGAGAGAGAGATATTCTAGCTTCAGCCATAAGTTGTTCCTGAGCGTACGTCTTAATATTCTGAATAAATATTCTTTCCGATCTTATTTTTTGGACTTCTAAAAACATGAAAAGGTTATATGTTCTACTTTAACTTCACCAGATTTATCTTAAATAATTTTGCGTTTGGTTTGATAAACGTGCAACTGCAGGATCTTATGGATACATCAAGCGTTCTTTGATGTGCCAGCAAAAGATAAAAATACACCTCGTACACAATATTCTCCAAAAATAATCCTGCTGCTTATTGATGCACGCTCTCCCTATACGCGTGCTTGAACATTGATAAGTGTTCGGTCCTTCGCTTATGACCAGCAGACCTAGATGATCTAAAACAGAATACTTCGACATGTGGTACAAAAGATCCAAACGGATAATGTTTTAACTTTTTTAAAGTCAAGTTGTTCTCCAGATCGAACATTGTAAGTATTACTATACAAATTTACATGATAAAACTCATGATATTTGTAACATATTTTAGAAGAATTATTTTTTCCCTTGTATATGTTGTTTAATATCGAGAGACTGTAATATCATTCCAGCAATTTAGTAATTAAATTGAAATTTACATAGTTATTTTTTAAAACAAAACAATGTATTCAATGAATTTACAATATCAAATTCTAAAATAGAATTAGATTATCATTAGCAAGTTATTGTGAGTTCTACACAGTCCAATGTCTTCAATATTATTCACATCGTCCGGGTACTGTTGAAGGGTTCTGTGTCCGATTACTGATGATATTATTATTATTATTATTTGTATATTAGCTTATTTTGGAACAAAAGCCAAACTACTTATTTAATGGTATTTATTTATTTTGGTTAGTGACTCAAATATAGTTCATTATTATTATTATTATTATTATCTAAAAGAGAAAAAAAATCTGATGGAGTAAATCCTGCGGCTCTGACTCACGCAGGCGGTCATGCGGTGTAATTTGAAAGTGATGATCACACCTCACGTCCGTTCGCTTACCGACCATCGACCAAATTCATCTACCTGAGCGATTTGCTGCAACTAAGAATAACTGTACCCTGTTTCTTCATTGCTAGTAAATCAGCGGAGGTACAGTAAGCCGATACTTTTTAAAGTTCTCCAGGAAAGGTATCTTATTTCCTTCTAAAACTCCGATGACTAGGACGAACATTTTTACTGAATCTTGACAGAACAAAGTGCGAAGTTCGTAGTTTAAATCTTAGTACTTAGTTTTCCTCCTCTTTAATTGCTATATTTGTTTCTGCAGGTGCCAAACTCAATTACATAAATTTTATTCCGGTAAATGAGGCTCCTGTTATTTTCCATAACCGACTCGATCTCTCCCGGAAGATATGACAGTCTGGGAACGTCATCAATACCGTACGAATGTCTAAGTTAGTAATATGGGACACGCAACGCTGCATTATGATGATGGATATAAGATGATATAGCGTGAACAAGACGCTTTGAAAGAAAATTCATCAGTGATTCTGGTTCTTTGTTGCATTCCGTACACTAAATGTTGGCTAATTCGGTAAATGGACTACGATACAATAGAGTACTCATCACACCATCCTGTCAAGCTAGTAGAAATCCCTCGGTCTCTGACTAGAGACACGCTGACTGTAGGAAACTAAATGTTAGTTTTTTCGACAGTTGCAGCGAATCGATATTCCCATAAAACATTCCATGTTGGGGTGTTTCTATGTGTTGTCTATAAAATGTTGTTCTGCTGTTTTACTGACTGTCTTAGGCCTAGGTGGCTCTGAATCGAAGATGTTAATCTCATCATTTTATTATTTGATGACGTCGTTGAAGGTCACTGCAAGAACAAGTTTTTCGCTGCATCTTCCTCAGCCCTACACAACAAGGCTTCCTTCCACTCCTCGCCGTTCAAGACCGCAGACCAATTCCAGAAGAGAATCGGAACTCTTTGCAACCTTACTCGCTAGTCTAACGATGATTCTACTATGCAGACACTCTAAGCTCAAAAGTCCTTTTCCACCTTGATGATAATGATCTAAAAGGTATATCGAGGATGAAGACTTCTATCCATGTTCATAATTTTTCGTGTGCTAACATTCAAATCTCACAGCTATTCTTTCGTTCACTTAACTACTCCAAAGGAATAGAGAAGTACCGGTATAGCTAGCAGATTGGTAGCAGCAACTTTATTACGTCCTGTGAGTTGTGACGACCAGATCTTTTTTAGTCGTTTCCTATACTTTCCGCCGAGTTCTGTTTGAATAGTTGCTGAATAAGTTTTTTCGCTGCATCTTCCTCAGCCCTAAACAACAAGGCTTCCTAACACTGCTCGCCGTTCAAGACCGCAGACCAATTCCAGAAGAGAATCGGAACACTTCGCAACCTTACCCGCTAGTCTAACGATGATTCTACTATGCAGATACTCTAAGCTCAAAAGTCCTTTTCCACCTTGATGATCTATAAGGTATATCGAGGATGAAGACTTCTATCCACGTTCATAATTTTTCGTGTGCTAACATTCAAATCTCACAGTTCTTCTTTCGTTCACTCGACTACTCAAAAGGAATAGAGAACTACCGGTACAGCCAGCAGATTGGTAGCAGCAACTTTATTACGTCCTGTGAGTTGTGACGACCAGATCTTTTTTAATCGTTTCCTATACTTGCCACGGAGTTCTGTTTAAACAGTTGCTGTATCTTTCATGCGATGTTGTGCATTTTCTCGGCATCTAATTTATGTAGAATATTCCCATCAGATAACTGCATGTTCTCTGAATGTTCACTATAGCGTCCTCTGTTGAACTTAACAGCGTCACATTTATTCAGTCCAAATTCCATACCAATATGCCGCGTGTATGCTACATCTACTCTAAGATCCGTTCAGAAGCAGCAAGTTTAAGGTCATCCATATAAAATAGATGCGTGACCTTATGCTCGTGATCTCCTGGTGGACCATAATTATACTTGTGGATTTGGTGATGAAGGACTGAGAGAGGAAGCAGCGAAATAAAGAATAAAAGTGGGCGTAATGAATCACCTTGAGAGTTACCGGCTCAGTTTCTACATTTTGGGTACCTTATGTTACGGTAAATTTAGTTTTCCAGAGTAGTATTAGACGTTCTTTATAATTAATCAAAGGAGGTACTACTTTTAGCCTTCCTAACAGGTGAAGGATCAGTTCATGAGATTCTGCGTCAAATGCTTTCCTACAGTCAATCCATGCCACGGAGAAATTTCTTTTGTATTGCACGGAGTCCTGGGTGACACATCTAATAATCAGAAGGTTCTTTTTTTCCTCCACGCTGCTTTCTGATATCTTGAAGAACCGGTTCAATTGTGCTAAGTAATCTGTTGTGGAGAATGAGTGAATATTTTGTAACAAGGGTTGGGGTTGGTCAAGTCGTCCGTTTTAGAAATAAGTACCTTTCTTTTTTTTAGGAACCACTTAGGAATTGATTCTTCCTCATTTAACCAAGTATTAAATATTTTGGCGAAATGCTGGAGAATCTTTTCCATTGTTGATGACATCTAGTCGTGGAGCGTCTAAGCTCTTCGTACGTTTAATGGCGTTTAAAGCCACCTTCTTTGTAATCGCATGATTACTAGGCCCGGAGTGTCCTCTTTTAATGGTTACTTTGTCTCATAAATAGCCGTTCAGAATATGGTTACTTGTTTTGTGGATGGCGGTATTTCAACTTTCGGTATCTCTTCTTCAAGTAGGCGAGATGGTTGTGTTAGGAAAACCATATTATCGGCAATAGATTTTGTGCGCGTTGCGAGGCGTTTCTTTATCACTACTAGAGCTTGTACTCATTCTAGGCAATGCTGTTTGATGATGATCTTAAGAAAGGGTGTGATGGGTATGACGAAGTTTCTGTGCTATTTTTCTCACTTTGATTGTGAATGGTCGTCCAGTTGTTATATACTCAATCACACACTGAATACGAGGCGCTTGTTGCCTAGGCTCCTGAATTTTTCTTATTACCTGTTCTACAAGCTTTTCATTTTTATTTATTCTCTTATTTGAATCGCCATGTAGTTGGTTTGTCATTAATTCTGAGGCAAAGCGGTAGATAGCCAGACGGGTAGATAGCTAGATCGATAAAATTTCAGGAAGTTCAGTCCCAAGACGTTCGTTAGCATTTCTCAGGTCTTGTGAATTGTATTTTGATCTTTCGCTCTTGAATACCAACGTCGTTGCTCAGAAAAATAACTTTCACTGTGTAGTTTATTTGCTGAAGCACTGCCAGGTAGTCTTTGGCCCGAGATGTTTTGATGCTCTGAATATTTTTGGCACTAAAAGGGTGGGCCATATATTCTCTACGTGTCGGCTCAGACTTCTGGTAGTAATATTACAAGTCATCCCTGGAACGTCCTTGTTCATCCGACGCGACAAACCCTGTGGCTCCGACCTACACAGGCTGTCACGCGGTGTGGTACGAAAATGATGATCACGCCTCACGTTCGTTCGGGTAGTAACCATCGACCAAATTCATCTGCCTGAGCATCTTCATTGCTATTGAATCAGTTGACGCACAGCCAGCCTGTATCTTCTTAAGCTTCCTTAGGAATGTGTTCTTAATTCCTTCTAAAACTCTAATAACTAGGATGAACATTGTTACTGAACGTCGAGGGAACAAAACGCAAAGTTCGTAGTTTAAATCTTTGTATTTAGAACGTTATTCCTATATTAGTGCAGGTGCCGAAAACTCAATTACATAAATTTTCTTTCCTGTTTTATCGAGAAGTACTATATCAGGCTTGTTGGCTTGCAAAGGCCTTGTAGTCGAAAATGCAAAATTTCAGTAAATGCGGCACCTGTCACTTTCTACAACCGACTCGGTCTCTCACGGAAGATACGACAGTCTAGGAACGTCATCAATATCGTATGAATGTGCAAGACAAAATTTTACCAATTTTACCAAATCCACCATACCACCACTCACACGGCCAGATAATTCCATTGCAACCACACCTGTGGAGAGAGCGAACTTGTTGGCTGAACTCTTTGCTTCACATTCTACTGTCGATTTCCAAGGAAAAACACCACCTACTATTCCCATATTGCAGTTCAGACAGCGCATCATAAAGCGTATTTTAATGAAGCTAGACACCAAGAAGGCTTCTGGAGCTGACGGAATACCTGCCATAGTTCTCAAAAACTGTGCAAGGGAACTAACACCAGTTTTCTGTAGACTTTTTAACCTATCCTACAGAAAGGGAATATTTCCGTCCTGCTGGAAATGTGCCACGGTTCAGCCGATACCTAAAAAAGGTAAGAAGACCTTGCCAAATAACTACCGACCAGTTGCACTGCTTTCAATAATATCGAAAGTCATGGAAAAGGTTATCAATGAGCATCTTCTAAAATATCTTGAACGATTCAATATTATTAGCGATCACCAATATGGTTTTCGTAAACATAGATCAACAAGAGATCTTCTGACTTATGTAACACATGTTTGGAACAACGCAATTGAACACTTTGGAGAATCTCGAGCGGTTGCTCTTGACATATCCAAGGCATTCGACCGTGTTTGGCACGACAGACTGTTGGCTAAGTTGCGCTCTTATGGTATGTCTGAAAAGTTCTGTTTATGGCTCTCATGTTTCCTCAGAGAGCGTTCTTTACGAGTGGCGGTCGACGGATTTCTTTCTAACACCCTCACTATCAACGCCGGTGTGCCCCAGGGCTCCATACTGTCTCCTACTCTCTTTCTCATTTAGATTAACGATCTGCTGGAAAAGACCGGGAATCCAATCTATAGCTTTGCAGATGACAGTACGCTTGTCTCTTCATTCACCTTGAACCCTCGGACATCGGCTGCTCAGGCGAATATCCACAGACAGCAGGAGGTCGTTCAACTTAACAAAGACCTGGAAGAAATTCTATCTTGGGGTGACAGTAACCAAGTGGAATTTAACGCTACAAAAACCCAAGCGGCAGTTTTTTCTAAAAAAGTTAACGTTGCTGAACCCGACATAGTTATGTCGGGGCACTCCATTCCCCTAGCATCGTCGCTCAATTTGTTGGGCGTTAGTTTGGGAGCAAATATGTCTTGGCATGAACATGTTGCAGGCATAGCAAGGAGAGCTTCTCAAAAGTTGGGAATATTATTTAAAACCAGAAAGCTTTACACCCCACAGCAACTGTTAATTCTTTACAAAGCCTAAATTCAACCAACTATGGAATACTGCTCCCACGTTTGGGGCTCCGCTCCCAAACATACACTGCATTTGTTGGATTCTGTTCAGAGAAGAGCGGTCCGTCTGATTGGGGACCCGGAATCAACCGGCGGCCTTGATTCGCTGGAACATCGAAGAACGGTTGGCGACTTGAGTCTGTTCTACAAGTATTTTCATGGAAAGTGTTCGAAGGATGTAGCCCGCTTAATTCCTCCCAAAGCGGTGCATGTTAGAAATACACGTCGCGCTGGTGCTTCGCATCCGTATGAGGTTCAGCTTGTTACTCCGCGTACGACGCTTTTCAAGCAATCTTTTTATATGGAGAACGTCATCCCTTTGGAATAATTTGCCCAGCGCTGTGTTTCCCACCGAGTACAATTTACAGCGATTCAAGAACAACGTGAATCGCTTTTTCAGCACTCGTGCCGCTCCTGGAGCGCTTTAGGGACTTCCCTGCAGCACGTGTGCTAGACCAATAAAAAAAAAAAAGACGGTAATTATTATTATTAATATACTTGAAATTGTAAAAAGTAGGTACTTTGTGGAAATAAATAAAATTTAAGATATTTCATACGAGAAAACAGAGAGAGCATTATGTTAGAGAAAGATGCGAAATAATTTGTTTTTTTAGGGTATAATAAATGTGGCAACGTAGCTTCTCGCTTGCTGCCCGCCTCACGCACTCACGTGTTATTTATAATAAGCTTGACACTTTTACATGATATATAATAAAAATTATGTATAATTAATTAAAACGATAGTTTGAATTATTTATTAAAAATATATCAATTATTAAGTATTGATAACTGAATAAATGCACTTGCGAAACACGCGTTTATTCTAGTATCTTTTTAAAGAAAGTCTGATCAGTGCAATGCATATATGTGAATCAAAATTTGAAAGAACGTCCGCGTCCGCGCGCGCAGTCTTCTTCAAGCTACGTTGCCACGGCGAAAATTTACTTCAAAAAATACATCAAAAAGTAATAATTTTCTAATATTTTTGCAACAACTAGGAGGTAAGCTGCCTTCATATTTTAACAAACGAAAGCAAAGGAGTTTTTTTTATGTATATATTGTTTTTGTGACTTTATACTTTTTACTGTAAATACGGCAACAAAAATTGTAAAAAACGCATGCTTTTGATCGAAGAAAAAGTATGGATTCCTATCTTTTACGTGTTAAATATCTGAAACTTTTACAATTAATTATGCAGCAATTATGAAGCAGTGAATGCTAAAAATCAATTATTTCTCAAAATCTCGAGCAAAACTACTTTTAACCGTTACCCATAAGAAATACCTTAAATACAAAGTACTAATGGTGCTATTGTCAATATTTTCCTTGAATACTGTCCTTTTACAAGGTCTCATTGCCTAAACAGTAAGAGTTCCTGAGATTTGAAGAGGGGAAAACTTTGTCCAACAGCAGTGTATAATATGAAAACAGTTTTATCTGATAAAGAGTTTTAGCTTATTAAATATTTCTCACTAAACATTTCCGTTGTCGGCACTTAGGTATGTTATCCTTGTTAATACTTTAGTTTGCAGAATGTAGATATAGCGAAATACTACATCTAAATAAATATTAACTTTCCTAAGTGAGCATCTAATTAACGAAACTGACGAATAAATTTTATACCAATAAAGTATTTTCGCTTCTTTATGATTCGCATACATGCACATCGCTTGCTACTAATGCTATCACCAGTAGGATTGGAGCCAGCCTAACAAGGCGAATAAAACATTCATCGAGAACTCTATAAAGAGTAGGATTACACAACTTTTAGGTCTATAAGGACTCTTAAAATACTGTTTACTTCGATCCCCTATAGTAGTCAGTGCAACACTAATTCGGTTGATCTTACTTACGCTCAGAAGGATTACATTCTCTAATACTATAGGCAAATAGCATACTAATACATGCCGCCCTTAACCGTTAGTGGTAGCTTTAAAAAAACAATTCAAATACTGTATACACCAATATAGAAAATATTATCATCTTTACTTAGGCTAGCTGATGAGTTCTGAAATGGAGCTCAGTATGACATGTTCTCAGCATTGGTATATCAACTAAAGACGAAACGAAAAGAATTACGGCTCATCAGCTGGGCTAGGTTCAGCAAATACGAGAACATATTTTTAGTGCTTTATCCAAGTAACTAACGGAAAACTATAACAAATAGATGCTTATACTGCACTCTGTCGCCGATTTACTAAGTCTATTCAAGCAGAGCGGCACAACACGACTGGCACTTATTGCAGAAAAACGCACCTTTCTCGAGCTTACTGCTCGAAGGCATAGATGGCAGTCTTAGTATAACAACTAAAGACGAAACAAACAGAATCGCATTTTTAGAAGTTACCAAAAGTGTTCTTCGTATTTGCTGAACCATCCCAAGACGCGTTTCGCCGAATCTGCTGAACCTAGCCCAGCTGATGAGCCGTGATACGGCGAAACGCGTCTTGGGATGGTTCAGCAAATACGAAGAACACTTTTGTTAACTTCTAAAAATACGATTCTTTTCGCTGCCAGGGCAAAGCTTATTGATGGTCTTTGTTCGATTTATCGAACTCTTTATTTTCTGCATATTATTCATGGTCGCTAAAAACATATTTTGTTTCCAAATTATAATGTTTTGTTATATAAAATTTTAATTAATAAAGAAGAAAGCGTTATTAATACCATGATAATTAATAATACCTTTTTTATAGCCCGATCCTGTCCCGACTGTGCGCTTTGTTTTTGAATGCGGGGGGCTAATGTAGTGCAAGGGGTAATAAAGATTCAATGGTTCTTTTATATGCTTCAAGCTCCTCGATTTCTAAAGGGAGCAGGGCTTAACCCGCATTCGAACTACTAAAAAAGATGCTTAACAAAGAATACGACTTTCTTTCCATCCACTTGAGCAGAGCTAGTTTTACTAGTAAAGGAACGTCATATTGAATACGTATTACCTTTTTACTAGAGAATATTTTTCATAAGTATCGAAATATTTCCTTTAATAATTTTCAATATTTTTATATAGCTTAAAAGTATAAAATTCTTTGTGAAAAATGAAAAAAACGTCTTAAAAGACACATGATGTTATGATCCAAGGTGATTATTGTCTGAAATTAGTCTTATCGCTAAGTCAGTGACCGATTTAGAAGCCATCGCCTCCTGGCCAAAACTGAATCCAGGAAGGATAGAAATTTGTCAACTTCAAAATTTTTTGTTTTTATTTACTTTAAAATACTTAGGTTCTTGCTTAAATATTTTCAAATTTCCAAGATCTACTAACATGTGATGAAAAGTCCCAAGTATTACCGCGACGTGTATTTCTAGCATGCACCGCCTTGCAAGCAATTAAGCGGGCTACATCCATGGAACACTTTCCATGAAAATACTCAAGTCGCCAACCGTTCTTCGATAATCCAATGCATCAAGGTTGCTGGCCAGTTCCGGGTCTCCCGTCAGGCGAACAGCTCGCTCGAATAGAATCCAACAAATGCAGTGTATGTTTGGGAGCGGAACCCCAAACATGGGAGCAGTATTCCATCGTTGGTCGAAATTGAGCTTTGTACAGAATTAACAGTGGTTGTGCAGTATAAAACTTTCTAGTTCGGAATAATATTTCCAGCTTTTGAGAAACTCTTTTCGCTAAGCTTGCAACATGTTCATGCTAAAACATATTTGCTCCCAAATTAACGCTCAGCAAATTAAGTGACGATGCTAGAGGAATGGAGTGCTCCAACATAATTATGTCGGGTTCAGTAACGTTAACTTTTCTAGAAAAACTGCCGCCTGGGTTTTTGTAACATCCACGTCTTTATTAAGTTGAACAATCTCCTGCTGTCTGCAGATATTAGCTGCCCCCACCCCCCCCCCCCCTTGTTCGAGTATTCAAAGTGAATAATCGTACTGTCATCTGCAAAGCTGTAGATTGGATTCCTGGTCTTTTATAGTAGATCGGTAAGGTAAATGAGAAAGAGAGAAGGAGACAGTACGGGGCCCTGAGGCACACCGGCGTTCAAAGTAACTATAGTCGAAGATTTAATGAGTTTAATTGCGGTCGTTCCGCACGTCCAAATGAGGCAGTTAAAAAAACACAAAAATATCTACCAGATTTTTCTAAATGATAGCTAAGTGAAAGAGAGAAAGCTAATATTATGAGGATATTAACATAATGCATGAGGCATATTTTGCAAGAATATTTACAGATGAAGAAGCTATGTGCCCGACGGGCACACTCGCGATTGATTAAGAACAGCAACGTGACAAAGATTGAGAACGCTGTTCGGTACTATTTCAGTGTAATCTAAAGCAATTTTTGCGTCGATTCGTAACAACAGACCAAACATAGGTTCTTCTCTAAACACCTGGTTCCAACACGCAGTCCGCAAAGCGCTGGAACCGCATAAAGGCTGGCCGAAGTGTCCAAAAACACAAACATCAATTAGAAAGGTTTTGGCAAGTATTTTTTGAGATGGGCATGGAATAACACGGATCGGCTATCTTGAGAGGGAGGGAACAATCACAGAAAATGATTAGGAGATAATGCACCAGCACACAACTCCATAAAATCAATGATGAAATTAGACCAATTGGGCTATAAATTGTTTCCTCATCCGCCGATTATTACCTCTTCTCAAATTTGGAAAAGGTGCCTCCAGGGAAAGAAATTAGGTTCAAATGAGGAGGTCGAATGGGAAACTGTGGCTTATTTTACAGAGTTTGGCAAGTGTTGGAAGGTCAGGTAACATTGATTTTTGGCTGAAACATTATTTTTTCTTTAGAAATTTAAAAACTTTTCACACCACGTAGTATGAGTAATATTTTAATCATCTGTTAGTTACTTATTTTAATTATATGATGGAAAGACTCAGCACAGAACAAAGAACCAAAGTTGTTCAATTTGATTATGAAAGTCAGCATTCAATTATTCAGACACAAAGATCATATCGAAATTTCTTTCATGTTCGAAATGCACCTAGCGCTCCAACAATTTACCGATTGGTTCAGCGTTTTCGGCAACAAGGGGCTATCTGTGATCTTGCGTGCTGTGTGCTGGAAGACCTCGTGCAGTTCGAAATGATGTGAACATTGCTCGGGTGCAAGCAAGTATTGAGGAAAACCCCGAAACTTCCACCAGGCGACGTTCTCAGCAGTTGGTGATGTCTAGGCGGTCTTTGCAAAGAATTTTACATAATTTACACCTTTTCCCATATAAGATTCAATTGGTTCATGAGTTAAAACCAAATGATGCACAAAGACGCATTCGATATAGTCGCCGTTTGCAAGAATTGTGCCTAGAAAACAACGAGTTTATTCACAAACTCATAATGAGCGATGAGGCCCAATTCCACCTCAATGGTCACGTGAATAAACAAAATTGCAGAATATAGGGCACCCAAAATCCAAGAATAATTGTTGGACATCAAATGCACCCACTTAAATGCACAGTATGGTGTGGAATTACTTCAGAAAAGATCACTGGACCATATTTTTTCGAAAACGACGAACAAGTTGCGGTTAATGTGAATGGCATTCAATACCGGGCAATGATTAAAAATTTTTTAAGGTCCGAGGTAGAGAACAATCCAGAATTGTGGTTCCAACAAGATGGAGCCACAGCTCACACAGCTTGTCCAACTATGGCTCTCCTGCGCGAAATTTTTGCCGATCGAATAATATCGCGTTTTTCTGATTTTAACTGGTCACCGCGTTCGCCCGATTTAACGGCTCCCGATTTTTTTCTTTGGGGTTACCTAAAGAGTAAGGTATATGCCAATAAGCCAAGAAACATCCAACAGCTTAAGGCGAATATCCGAGAAGAAGTGAGGGCGCTGGGACCTGAAATTCTAAGAAAAGTTATGGGAAATGCTCTGGAAAGAGCACGTCAGGTCGAAGCAAACAGTGGGCACCATTTGAAAGATATTATCTTCAAAACATAATGTGAACAAATTTCCAAACTATATTCTAAATTTTAATAAACGCTAACGTTAAATAAAATCAGAAAGAAAAAAGTTATTCATTAAATAAATCATAGCGTTACTTATGCGCCACCCGATATATATATATATATATATATATATATATATATATATATATATATATATATATATATATATATATATATATATATATGAACAAAAAATAGTAAGAGTTTTGAAATAAAACGCAAACGGGTCATTTATTTTTCCAAATTTATTTCATCCCCTTCAAAGTAATCCGCCTTGTATACAATGAATTTATGCCAAAGTTTTTTCCAGTCTTCGAAACAGTTGTTGAATTCGATTTCTGGAATGGCCTTTAAAGTCTTCTTCGATTCGGTTTTAATCTCCTCAATCGACTCATAACGATGTCCTCGAAGCGATTTTTTGAGTTTAGAGAATAGCCAGAAGTTCGACGGAGCTAAATCAGGCGAATAGGGCGATTGCGTAATAATATGAGTTGAATTTTTGATAAAAAAGTCGCGATGAACCAGTGCTGTGTGACAAGGCGCATTATCGTGATGAAAAAACCAAGAGTTATTGGCTCATAATTCCTGCCTCTTGAGACCAATAGCTTCACGCAAACGATGCATAACACTCAAATAATATTCCTTGTTGACAGTTTGGCCTGGCGGAAGGAATTCATAATGAACAACACCACGATAATCGAAGAAAACTATTAACATCACCTTGATTTTCGACTTGCTTTGGCGTGGTTTCTTCGGTCTGGGCTCACCTCTAGCACTCGATGATTTTTGAGCACCAAATCCTTGATTTGCTTGACGTGGTTCTCATCGGTAGATGTTGAAGGACGACCAGGACGTTCATCGTCCCCCACACGTTCTCTGCCTTCTTTAAACAATTTATACCAATCAAAAACACTTGCTCTGGATACAGCATCATCACCAAATGACTTTTTTTTTATCATTTCGAACGTTTGGGAAGCCGAAAAAAAAAAATTAATCACATTTTTAAAACAAAATTTAATGCAACTTTGCTGAATTTTTTCACTCTTGTTAAAAATCGAAAAAACGCATTTTTGTTGTTGAACGAATGCAAGCGAATCTTGCATTCGTTCAACTACTGACGCTATGGTCTTGAAATTCGACACAGATGGCAGTTAAGGTCTTACCAACCTAACGAAAAAAAAAATTAATCCGATTTGGAAATGCCCGGGCGATTTGAATTTAAGTCTTACTATTTTTTTACCACAGTAGTATATATTAGAGTGACCGGATCTCATAGAGGGGGAAAAAAAATGTCGGAATCTTGTTCGTCTGGACCTCACAAAACGATTCTCCTTTCCAGATATTGAGATAGCCGAAATTTGAGCTCGATTAAACGACGTTAATCCGTGCCGCTCGTCGCTCAAAGTTTGAAAAAATCCAAATTTTTGGCCAAAAAGCTGACATATGGAGCCATAACTCCAGAACGGTAAATAATAGAAACACGCTTAATATCTCAAAAGAAAGCAAATGTTGTTCTTCAAAATTTATATTCTATACATAATTGTTGTTATTTTAAGTCAAACCGAGTTACAACAGCCTTTAGCCCCAAAAACGTGACCTGGTACCACTAGGAGCATACTTCGTATATTTTGTTATTAAGTGATAAATTTTGCTTTTTTTTGGTATGTTTTTGAGTTTAAAGTAGAAATATAATAAAAAAACAAGTAATACTAATAAGTCTAATGACATTTTTTATTTTAAAATATAAAAATTAGGTATATAATACATACAAAACAGACACAGAAAAGATACAGACGTAGTACGTACATGAGTTGATAATTTTACATAGTTATCTAATCTATTCTAGAGCTTTTGTTAAAGTAGTTTTTGAAACGTCAGGATATAATGCTCGGCATTTACTTACAACTTGCAGGACATATTGCTTTTGGTCTTCATCTTTTGTCAGAAGGTCGTTAAAGTCGGTTATTAATTTAACACCACGGTCAGCCATATCATTAACTACTTTTAATGTTTTGACAATTTTCAATCCTTCTTGGAAGTCATTATTTTGAGGCCAGGTGTTTGGATGTTGTCTTAGGAAATCTGTTTTTATATTAAATTGGTCAAAGAATGTAAACGTTTCTTTGGTAAGTAAATTGACCAATCCTCCATCAACTACCTCTTTTAAGTTTTCTTTCCTAACTTTTGGATTTACAACCCTAGCGTGCTGTGATGGTTCATCTGTGCTACTGAGCAATTTATTAGCCATTAACAACTTTTCATCGTCTGTAATGGTGGGATCAAAAAACGATAATCCCACCAACTTTGCATTCAAATACCACAAACGGTTCGAAAATTTGGTCAGGGCTATTTCTGCAATGTCGTTGGCACATTCTTTATAGTCCAGCAGACTATGCAAAATACCTAAATCTTGCTTTGGTGCAAGATGAGCTTTTGGGGCATTGAACCAAGCTTTACAATCAATTTTAACTAGGAAAACAGAAATGGCACGCACAGAAATTTCTTCTTCTTTAGACATCTTAAATTGACGACGAAAAATGAACATTTTTAAGCAGTAAATAGCCTTTGCCATCCACCTAGCGTGATGAATGGCTCCTGGAGTTCTAAAACCCACAACATTGCCGTCTAGTGATCCAACAAATACGAGAACCAACTGCAATAGCTCCTTGTAGTCATCTCTGGGGTGGCTCTCAGTTAATTTGGTCTCGAATTCAGCAGTAACATTTGCAATTACTTCTGGAGTTAGCTGCTTTTGTATTAGATTGACACTGATACCTGTGTTGTATTTTCCTTTGTCTATCTTGGGCCACGCAGTGAGGAATCTCTTGAAAATGTCTGGATGAGGTCCAGTGGTTGATCCCATTTTTGTGTCGAATACGCCTCTTAACAGAATTTCCAAGATATGGTGACGAAAAGCTAGGTATAACAATTCTACACAAACACTCTTCCTAACATTTGCTCCAATATGACGCATGCTCCTTTGAGTCTTCCCGTGTTGGATGCTGTAGTGTCGAAGCACATCGCCTTGACGGTGTTGAGAAGACCTCATTCATGTAGGCATTCATATACGGCTACGGCTTGCTCCTCTCCAGAGCTGTTTGCTGTTACAGGAACTCCCAGCAGCTGTTCCTTTTCGCCATATGAAATAGCTATAGCTATTCGCTTACATTGTTCATTTTTTTAAAACACCCGGTAAAAGTTTACCGTCCCAATGGACAACCACGGGCTCTTTTTCAGGAATGTTTACTTTATCAAAATTTTTTTTATTATATTGTTCTCTGAACATTTGCCTTCTATCATGTAATAAAGTTTTCGAGACTTTGTACTCAAGAGGGTCAAGGTTTAGTGCTTCTAGAGTAGCTATTAAAATTCTCGTGGTATTTCTGTCGGATACCTTACATCGATCTAATAAAATGGACAATTTCATGTTTAAAATCTCTTTAACGCCCCTTGCAAATGAAACTTTCATCCTCTTGCTCTCAGATGGTCCTGAATCTTCTGCAGCTTCTTCAGGGATGTCCATTTCCTCCAAGCTCTCAAGTTCCTGATAGATGCTGTCCTCTTCAGTGTCTTAAAATATCTTCACTAGATAATTGTCTAACCAGCTCAAAGGCACTTTAGAAACTAAACTGAATAAATAAAAGGTCGATTGTACGCTGAAGTAAAAAATCACCATCCCTAAAATAGAAATTAGATTCACCCTCCTTTTTACCTGTCAAACGGGTCTTTCTTTGGTAAACTAGTCAGGTAATCCTCATATAATAAAAGATTAAATTTGAACAAAAGGCTTTATGTTTGAAATTGAGTTCCAAAATACTTTTTAACAAAAAAATGTTAATTCCGAGACACATTATGTAAAAACCCGTAAAATTCTTAGAATACTCCCAAACTGGCTCCTACTGGTACCAGGTCACGTTTTTGCGGCTAAAGGCTGTTGTAACTCGGTTTGACTTAAAATAACAACAATTATGTATAGAATATAAATTTTAAAGAACAACATTAGCTTTCTTTTGAGATATTAAGCGTGTTTCTATTATTTACCGTTCTGGAGTTATGGCTCTATATGTCAGCTTTTTGGCCAAAAATTTGGATTTTTTCAAACTTTGAGCGACGAGCGGCACGAGTTAACGTCGTTTAATCGAGCTCAAATTTCGGCTATCTCAATATCTGGAAAGGGGAATCGTTTTGTGGGGTCCAGGCGAACAAAATTCCGACATCGATTTTTTTGCGGTCACCCTAGTATATATATATATATATATATATATATATATATATATATATATACATATATATATATATATATATATATATATATATATATATATATATATATATAAATATATATGTATGTATATATATATATATATATATATATATATATATATATATATACATATATATATATATATATATATATATATATATATATATATATATATAATATATAATATTATTTATAAATATAATCGCATTTGCTCTTTTACAGTTAGGAAGAACGTTATGCTTCGTAAGTTAGGTGTTTAATTATAATGTCAATAGGTATTTTCCTAAAACGTTGGGAACCTTGGAACATTATAAGTTCCGTACTAGTCGATACAGTTAAGGAATTTTGAGAGCACATAAACTGATCTATTACATTTTAACGTAACCATGAGGAGACTTGGTCCCAATTAAAGTAATATTCTTTACGCCTTGGTATCCATAGAAGATTTTACTGCATAGAAGCCGTCAAAATTATTTGCAGTTGCTAAAATAATAATATCTCCCGAATAAAATTAATTCCGATTTTATAAAATGTTTTAATCTGAACCGAACTTCCTGGCATCTAATATAACTACACTTGGCTGTGTAAGCAGTGATTGCAGTAAAGCTTTGAATTTAGCCTACCTTAGTAATCAAACTTCAAGTTATTTGTCAGTTTTAAAGTTGAACCTAAGATATACATTTGAGCCCAAATTTATAAGACAGTATTTAAAAAGGAAACTCTGAGTAAGGGATTATTGATATGTATTAGATATTTTTTATGTATGTTGCGTTAAACAGCAATAGATTAGGTATTTGCAAGAAATCTTTAGGCGACCAATAGTACTGTTTGCATTAAAATGTTAGAAAATAATTGGACTTTAGATAATACAAATTATTGCGACCAGATTCATAAATACATAGCAAGACAAAAACTCATATACTTAGCCAATTCATACTTTTCAAATTATTTATTCATAATTTTGCACAAGTACTTAGAATCGTCATGATTGTGCAAAAATACACACGTAGGCTAAAAAGTTTTTGGTCTAGCTACTTAAAACATATTTTTTTGCAAAATTCTACTTTATTCATCAATATAGTCTCCTTCAAGAGCAATACAATCAGTCCAATGCTTTTCTAACATTTCTTATAAAAGAGTTTGTCTTTCTTCTTCTTCATTGGAGCCAAATCTCTTTTCCGCGAGCATTTTTTTGAGGTCTGCGAATAGATAATAGTCGTCGGGAGCCAAATCTGGAGAACACGGAGGATGAGGAAGCAATTTGAACCTCAATTCATGCAATTTTGCCATCGTAACCATTGACTTGTGACACGGTTCATTGTCTTGATGAAAGAGCACTTTTTTCTTGTCCATTTGGGGCCGTTTGTTTGCGCTTTCTACCATCAAACGCTCCAACAACTTTATATAATATTCGCTATTGATGGTTTATCTCTTCTCAGCATAATGCGCATCCAAAATACAGAGGCCTAAACCTTCCCAGCTGACTGTTGTGTCTTTGGTAGCTACGGGCGGCTTTCACCGGCTTCTGTCCACTCAGCTGAGCGATTTAATTCCGGTGTGTAGTGGTGGATCCAAGTTTCATTCATTATTACATATCGCATGAAAAAAACCTTTTTATTGCGCTAAAACAGGTCCAAACAGCGCTCAGAATCATCAACACGTTGTTGTTTTTGGTTCACTGTGAGCAAACGCGGTATCCATTTCTAACAGAGCTTTCTCATGTCCAAATGTTTATGTAAAATATGACCAACACTTTCTCTTGATATATTCAGGGTGTCAGCTATCTCACGCAATTTCACTTTACGGTCACCCAAAACAATTTTGTGGATTTTTTTATGTTTTCCAGTGTAACCACCTCATTTGGGCGTCCAGAGCGTTCAGCATCATTTATGTCTGTACGACCCCGTTTAAATTCAGCATACCAGTGATTTCCCAGAGGCAGAGTCCTCGTAACACTTATCGAGCCATTGCTTTGCTTGAAGGGTATTTTTTCCCATCAAATAACAGTATGTAATCAACACACGAAATTCGATTTTTTCCATTGTTTTGAAAATATCAAAAGAAGCGTCACTAAAACCACGGTAACTTTTAAACTAATCGTCGAAATGTCATGAAATTTTGACATGTATCGTCTGAAGGTTGGTATTTTCTAAAACTCATATAGATTTTGAAAAGAGCGACATCTATGTGTCACACCACAAACCTTTCATCATACGTTGTTAAAATATAAAAATAAATACACATCTTAACACAAATAAAACACTAATGTTTTTTAATTTCCATTATATTATTATTTTTCGTGACAATTGTTTCGGCACACGGTGCCTTCTTCGGACGAATAAGAATTTTAAACCAAATGTAATATTGATACGAATCGTTAAATATAATATTTTCGTTCTTCCTGTTTAAGAAATCCTCAGTGTACTTAGATAATTCTAACTATACAATTGTGTACAATAATATAAAACCATAAATACACATTATACAATTGAAAAAAACTAAATATTTAATCCTGCTTATAAGCGTCCGAAGAAGGCACCGTGTGCCGAAACAACTGTCACGAAAAAAATGATAATATAGTGGAAATTAAAAAACATTATTAGTATTTTATTTGTGTTAAGTTACAATGAATTTCCATCAGGTAACAGCTAACTCAGTAAATTTTATAAATACATATAAATTAAAAATACAATTTTCAATTTATAAAGGTAAATAACACAAATTGCTTCTTGTAGCAGCACATGTAAACCAAACACATGTTTGGACGCTACATATATGGTGGTTTTAAATAAGGTGTGGATAACGAGACCACCCGCAGACCAAGACTACTATTAGATATTTATAGTACCATTAGAGTACTCTCCAACACTGTAAAACTCCTACCCAATTTGCTTTTGGAACGTTTGGAGATTTTATATTCAAGCGGGTACCATTTCGTAAAACTACACAAAAGTATATTAGTTGCTACCAAGTTTAGTTTATAAAATATGGCTCTGTATTAATTATTTTGACGTGTATCATGGTTATGTGGTGTTGTAGTCGGAGTAAAGTTCATGTGATTTTGATAAGTGTAAGGTAAGCATTAACAGATGAACAAGGTAACGTTAGGATATGAAGGTCTGTTAATTTTTATCTGACATCATCTCGGTACCTCAAATTTGATAATATACTAAACTAATAGGCCAAGGCAAGTTTTCGATAAAAATCATAGTACTTTCTTTTTAAGTCGATAATAACTTCAGAATTTACTGTTGTAAAGTATAGTTTCGTTCTTTCAACACTTAACACTTCAAGATAAATAATTTGTCTACTTTAAAACTACAAAAGTTAATTTCTCAGTTTATTATTACTATATGTTGCGGGTTTGTGAAACAACATCCACAATATCCTTGTTAATGCATGTATGAAATATTTACACATAATTTTAATAGCAAAGTTGAGCTTCTCTCGCCGGTCAAATTATTCGATTAAAACTAGTTTGAATAGTTTAGGTCACCAACTTTGTAGTTTACCGGCGTTGAAGTACACATTACAAACATTCCTTTGATTTATGTAATGTTAATGTATTGATTTAACGATAATATTAGTAATACTAATATTGCAGTACTAATTTATACAATACAGAAATAACAACCACATTACAAGTTACAAAATAGAATAAAATAAATGAATTATGCCATGACAAATGAAAAGAATGGGAGTTTTTGCTAATACCACGGCGATTAATGGTGTAAAAATCCAATACCTAGTAACCTTTGCAGTAAGTTCTAGAAAGGTCCTATCAAGCCCCTCCTCAATATTACTAACCAGAGAGGAAGCAATATCATCGTTATTTAGTTAGCGATTATAAAGAATACTGACATAATATGTAACAGACTGGAGTTCAGAATTACATGAATTATGAATTTAAAAGAATCATAGTACACGTATAATAAGTATTAACAAAAAATACTATAGTAGGAGCTAGTTATGACATAGACATGTATTTAAACAGTAGGTTTATTTGCCTATGAAATTTTCCAAATGGTTAAAGAATATATAACAAACTCACTCATGGTTATTCGAGTAAAATATAGATGACAGTATTTATAAGACTAATTTTTTAGTGTTCCGTACGGAACACTTATAAGATCACTTCGGTGTCTGTCTGTCTGTCTGTCTGTCACACCCCCGATTTTCTCCGAAACTATCTGACATAGAAAGTTGAAATTTGGTAATAATATAGGAATTGATGGCCTCATCAGAGCCTTGTGGTTTTGAGAATTAAATTTTGACTTAAGGGGTTAGTTTTGGGGGTGAAGTCGGAAGTGACAAAAAATTTTTTTACTAGGTCATCGAGTGTGGTGTCAAATGAAAGCTTGTGAAAACACGAGTAAAAAATATATATAATATTATACTTGCTCGCACTTTTCTTTGTATTATTTTTAAAAATTCGCGAAAAATCGCTGTCCCGGGCCTTATCTCCAAAAGTACTTATCAAAAAATTTCGAAAAAATTCTGGAATATTCTCCACGGGGTGTAGATTGAACGAAAATTATCACGAGTGCATTACCTTTATTAATTTTTCTGGTATTTAAAAAAAAAAAAATTTCAAGGTCATCAGATTTTAGTAAAGATTGGAAACAAACTTTGTTGAAAACTCATTTGGGGTGTGTTTTGTGAAGTCACTGATCATTTTATACATCTGTAACAAAATTTTTTATTTTAAAAGCAACCAAGGTACGGAACACTAATTGCGCAAGTTCAACTTGCACTTGACCGGTTATTTTAATATGGAGAACCTCAATCCTTGGAATGATTTGCCCAAGACAGTTTTCCGGCGACAATTTACAGCGATTCACGATCAACATGAATCTCTGTTTCCGCACGTCGCTCCTTTAGAGCTTTAGGAATGTCACTACAGCACTTGCATGCCTGTAAAAATAAAAAACTAGTCAAATGCAAGTTATACTTGCGCAATTAGTGTTCCATACGGCTTTGGAAATAAAAAGAATTGTTGCGGAGGTACAAAATAATCACAAAACTCACCTTAAATGAGTTTTCAATAAAATTTGTTTCTGATCTTTGTTGAAAACTATAGACTTTAAAAAATTTGTTTTTTTTTTATATAGCGTCTACCCTTCATGGCGAATATTTTCAAAATTTTTTGTTTATTACTATTTGAGATTGGGAGGAAAAGCCATTTTTTGAACAAGCTTTCATTTGACATCATACTTGAACACCTGGTAATTTTTTTTTCACTTCTGATTGCACTGCCCAAAACTAACTCCTTAAGTTAATATTTAACTTTTAACACTATACGACTCTGATTGGGCCATCAATTCCTATATCTATGTCAAATTTCAACTTTCTATGTCAAATAGTTTCGTAGAAAATCGGGTGTGATAGACGGACGGACAAATGGATACCGAAGT
The DNA here is from genome assembly GCA_019049505.1 of Pachyrhynchus sulphureomaculatus. Taxonomy (NCBI): domain Eukaryota; kingdom Metazoa; phylum Arthropoda; class Insecta; order Coleoptera; family Curculionidae; genus Pachyrhynchus; species Pachyrhynchus sulphureomaculatus. The sequence continues at coordinate 32,972,284 of CM032450.1, forward strand.
GATCCCATAATACTAAAAATACGGTAAAGAAGGTGGTAGACATTGGTTGAATCGAATATAACAGGTTGTACGTCTCCTATATATATATATAGGTATGTATATATATATATATATATATATATATATATATATATATATATATATATATATATATATATATATATACATTATAATACATTAAAATTCCGGGTTTCAATCCGTTCAACAATAAATTTGCACGACGTTTTGCCAAAATCTCATTTTCAACTGCTCTTGCTGCTGCTGCTATTCGATACTGCGATCTTGCTGCTGCTGCTGCTGCTCAAAGCTAACCCAAAATAAATAATCAATAAAATCAATCAGTAAAATCAAATCAAATCAATTAATAAAAAATAAACTCAAGATAAATTTTTAAAAAGTTAGCTTCGACAGGCAGTAGCAGTAAAATCACAGTATCGAGTAGCAGTAGCAGCAAGAGCACTTGAAAATACCAAATGAGATTTTGGCGAAGCGTCATGCCAATTCATTGTTAGACGAACGAATTGAAACCCGGAGTTTTAATGTAGTACATTCCACCATCCGTGGAAACCTCTATTGTAATATATATATATATATATATATATATATATATATATATATATATATATATATATATATATATATGTATATATGTACTATAGACTGATATAGGCTATTCACTCAAATAGTCACTACGCAACAGGGAATAGAAATCCCTAAAAGGCGTAAGAACTTTACAGGTGCATATTTTATTACCTTTATTATCTTCTGGTAAATTCTACGTCCTATATATTACATACTGTCCGCGTCATATTTGTTGTTCTTGTTCACCTAGAGATGATTTTGCTGTCCAGGTTGTCCCCTATTTGGGTTGTCTAAAATTTATATTGATTTATATATTGTCATATTCATAATTCTTTAGAATATTATTAGGTCAAGGATGAAAAAATATGTTAATCTGGAAGAACACGGGTTCCTGGTGTAATTTTGTAAACATCTTGCATAGGTCTTACTTGGTATTTTCAATGCTAACTTATCAAAGTTTTTTCTCGATAGACACTTGCTCACACGACATCAATAAACACTATCGTCTTTAAAATAGTTTAATTTGGGCGACTATATCAATTAATCCCAAAAATGAAACTATTTTAGATAATTATGACGCAGATGATCCTTCCAACTTAAAAATTCGCCTAAATACATCTGAACTACTATTGATCAGAATCACCTACTGCTGTCATCCCGTAAAAGAACAGAATTTAATTAATTATTAAAGGAAATGAAATGTTTTCTGCTCCAAGGATTCAATCAATCAATAAAAAATATATCTCTTAATTATCTAAATACAAGTTAAGTAATTTAGTTTTATTATTTAAAGTTAAGTTTCTATTTACATTGAATTAAATTTAAATTAAATTAAATAAAATGTGTCTTACATTATATTTGCTCTAGATACATTCTGTAAAGGGTAGAAGGCCAAATCAGTAATCATATGTTGCTCTACAAACCCTATTGGACAAATAAGCCGTGCATTCATTTTTAGAATTATCTATTCCTTTGGAGTTTAAAAACGAAGGACCATAAATTACTATTTTTTATAAACAGGATAAACTGGTAGTTTCTAATACATTATTTAAGGTTTGCTTCAAGTTGTATTCATTAACACATTAGGTCATGGTACGAAGTATAAAGTTGTAAAAAAGCTCGTCTTCTGGTTGTTATAATGAAGGTGTTAAAATTGCTTTATTTTTTAGTAAAATGGGAACTAACACCAGTTTTCTGTAGACTTTTTAACCTATCCTAAAGAAAGGGAATATTTACGTCTTGCTGGAAATGTGCCACGGTTCAGTCGATACCTAAAAAAGGCAAGAAGACCTTGCCAAGTAACTACCGACCAGTCGCACTGCCTTCAATAATATCGAAAGTCATGGAAAAGGTCATCAATCAGCATTTTCTAAAATATCTTGAATGATTCAATATTATTAGCGATCACCAATATGGCTTTCGTAAACATAGATCAACAGGAGATCTTCTGACTTATGTAACACATGATTGGAACAACGCAATTGAACACTTTGGAGAATCTCGAGCGGTTGCTCTTGACATATCCAAGGCATTCGACCGTGTTTGGCACGATGGACTGTTGGCTAAGCTACGCCCTTGTGGTATGTCTGAAAAGTTCTGTTTGTGGCTCTTATCTTTCCTCAGAGAGCGTTCTTTGGGAGTGGCGGTCGACGGATTTCTTTCTAACACCTTCACTATCAACGCCGGTGTGCCCCAAGGCTCCATACTGTCTCCTACTATCTTTCTCATTTAATCTTAATTAACGATCTGCTGGAAAAGACCGGGAATCCAATCTACAGCTTTGCAGATGACAGTACTCTTGTCTCTTCATTCACTTTGAACGCTCGGACAGCCGCTGCTCAGGCGAATATCCGCAGACAGCAGGAGGTCGTTCAACTTAACAAAGACCCGAAAGAAATTCTATCTTCGGGTGACAGTAACCAAGTGGAATTTAACGCTACAAAAACTCAGGCGGCAGTTTTTTCTAAAAAAGTTAACGTTGCTGAACCCGACATAGTCATGTCGGGGCACTCCATTCCCCTAGCATCGTCGCCCAATTTGTTGGGCATTAATCTGGGAGCAAATATGTCCTGGCATGAACATGTTGCAGGCATAGCAAGGAGAGCTTCTCAAAAGTTGGGAATATTGTTTCGAACCAGAAAGCTTTACACTCCACAACAACTGTTAATTCTTTACAAAGTTCAAATTCGACCAACTATGGAATATTGCTTCCATGTTTGGGGCTCCGCTCCCAAACATACACTGATTGGAGACCCGGAACTGACCGGCGGCCTTGATTCACTGGAACATCGAAGAACGGTTGGCAACTTGAGTCTACAAGTATTTTCATGGAAAGTGTTCGAAGGATGTAGCCCGCTTAATTCCTCCCAAAGCGGTGCATGTTAGAAATACACTTCGCGCTGGTGCTTTACATCCGTATGAGGTTCAACGTACAACAACGTACAAACAACAACAGCGTACAACGCTTTTCAAGCAGTCTTTTATATCAAGAACATCATCCCTTTGGAATAATTTGCCCAGCGCTCTTTTTCCCACCGAGTACAATTTACAGTGATTCAAGAACAACGTGAATCGCTTTTTTCGCACGCGTACCGCTCCCGGAGCGCTTTAGGGACTTCCCTGCAGCACATGTGTTAGACCCATAAAAAAAAATATACAGAATTTATTATTTCCACTGAATTAGACAAATATCATTTTTAAATGCTAAAAGATTTTCTATAAATATAGTAGTATTAGTCGCTTACTGCTTCGATTGGAATCTTATGAAAGGGAACATATACTAAAAATTATCCATATATCTTGCCATGTAGTTAACGTAACCAAAACAATTAAAAGGCAAACATCAATGGAGCAGCCATTTAAGTTGTGGCGTACCCTATATAAAAACTATTCAACCGTTAAACCACTTGAACTATGTTGATCCCTCCCAACTAAAAACAAAGAGGGGTAATTACCCTTTAACAAGTTTTGCTTCGAACAAGTTCTAGAGCCCCGGGTATTATGTGGAGAAGTTTTATTGCAAGCTATTTATTGTTTATTGTGGATAGTTATATGTGTTATGTTTTGTATATTGTGTGGCGGAAAAAGAATTGCAAATTCACATGGTATTAGTAAGTAACGTAAAAAATAATGGTTAATTTAGGGTTTTACGAACAACATTATTACAAATTTTGCACAAATAATGTATTAAAAAATAACCTGTGTGGACGGTATAGTCGGCTTACCATCTAGTCTAGACAAACCCGGGAACGTGTTTGGTCAGATGAGTATATGAAAGTGTTTTTTTCGTCGGTGATCTGTATAGCTGTGAAAATGACATACGGAAAAAAAAAAACCTGTTTGGTGGGTCACATTTCTGTCACTGTTTTAAGTATGTTTACTAATTGTGTAATAGTTTTATCGATCTAACTTTTTTCACAGTTTGCCAGTTACTGTAAACAAACAATTTAGTTATTAACTTGGAAAAAAACTGAAGCAATATATTTAAAAAATTAATATTAAAAATATAAACATTAGAAATAATAGCAGCAGAAAATTTTTAGAAAGTTGTTTGACCCTCAGTTAAATTAGGCAGTAAATATTTAATGAATTTGATGGTGATTTTTGGCACAAATATTCATGTTTCGTTAGAGAGCGTTCTTTACGAGTGGCGGATTTCTTTCTAGCACTTTAACTATCAACGCCGGTGTGCCCCAAGGCTCCTATTCTCTTTCTCATTTACATTATCGATCTGCTGGAAAAGAGCGGGAATCCAATTTACAGCTTTGCAGATGACAGTACGCTTCTCTCTTCATTCACTCAGACGAATATCTGTAGACAGCAGGAGGTCGCTCAACTTAACAAAGACCTGGGAGAAATTGTTTCTTGGGATGAACAGCCGGCAGTTTTTTCTAAAAAAGTTAACGTAGCGGAACCCGACATAGTTATGTCGGGGCACTCCATTCCCCTAGCATCGTCGCTCAATTTGTTGGGCGTTAATTTGGGAGCAAATTTGTCCTGGCATGAACATGTTGCAGGCATAGCAAGGAGAGCTTCTCAAATTTGAGAATATTGTTTCGAACCAGAAAGCTTTACACTCCACAACAACTGTTAATTCTTTACAAAACTTAAATTAGACCAACTATGGAATACTGCTCCCATGTTTGGGGCTCCAGCTTCAGAGAAGAGCTGTTCGTCTAATTGGAGACCCGGAACTGACCGGCGGCCTTGATTCGCTGGAACATCGAAAAAACAGTTGGCGACTTGAGTCTATTCTACAAGTATGTTCATGGAAAGTGTTCGAAGAATGTAGCCCGCTTAATTCCTCCCAAAGCGGTGCATGTTAGAAACACACGTCGCGCTGGTGCTTCACATCCGTATGAAGTTCAGCTTGTTACTCCGCGTACAACGCTTTTCAAGCAGTCTTTTATATGGAGAGCATCATCCCTTTGGAATAATTTGCCCAGCGCTGTGTTTCCCACCGAGTATAACTTACAGAGACTCAAGAACAACGTGAATCGCTTTTTCCGCACATATGGTGCTCCTGGAGCGCTTTAGACCTGCAGCACGTGTGCTAGACCCATAAAAAAAACATTATTTAATATTTTACACAAGTAATGTATTAAAAATAACCTGTGTGGACGGTACAGTCGGCTTACCATCTCGGCTAGACAAACCCAGGAACGTGTGTGGTCAGATGAGTATACGAAAGTGTTTTTTTCGGTGCTCTATATAGCTGTGAAAATAACATACGGAAAAACTGTTTGGTGGTCAAATTTCTGTCACTGTTCTAAGTATGTTTACTAAATTGTGTAAAAGTTTTATCGATTTAACTTTTTTCACGGTTTGCCAGTTACTATAAACAAACAATTTAGTTATTAACTGCGAAAAAAACTGAAGCAATATATTTAAAAAACCGGTCAAGTGCAAGTTGCACTTGCGCAATTAGTGTTCCGTACGTTGAGTGCTTTTAAAATAAAAAATTTTGTTACGGAGGTATAAAATGATCAGTGACTTCACAAAACACACCCTAAATGATAGAAAGATATATATTTAGGGTTTTGGGCGCGTCAACATCTTGGTTATTTAGCGCCCCAATGTGCTAATTACTTGTGACTGATTTTGAAGCATTTTGAAGCTATACTATGAAATTGAGTTCTCTCAAAAATTTCCTGATGTTATCTTTGTTGTTCTCATAAGAGTTGATGGCACTGACTAGATTGGAAGATATGTTGAGTGAGGTTCTCAAATATTGAAAATGTACTGCCTCGAAGATGTGCTTTACGGTGAAGGGGCTTGTGTAGTTGGGGCATGTTGGCTGATGTTCACCTTTTAACAAATAAGCGTGGGTGCCATAGGTATGTCCAATAGCTAATCTACATCTAGCAACGTTATCCCTTGTGTTTGATCGGCCACAATTTATTGTGAGAGTCTTCGAGATCCCAAGTCAATTGGAATGTATTATGCAAGATGGTTAGAAGATTTTTGAAAAAGAATTTTTGAAATCACTTGGATGATTTCCTCTGATGTAGGGAGTACCTCTTCTGATTGCATTTTTTGCTAAAAGGTCAGCCCTCATTGCCGTGATTATTAATATGACTAGGTAGCCATAAAAAACAGAATGTCTTGTGTCTCAGAGCTGCTATGTGGAGCAGATCATATATTTGTCGAATGTAGAGAGTAATTCCGTGATAATTTTTCCAAGAATGTTTTGTTGATGTAGATGGTAGAGAATTCTCTCTCTACACCCTAAATGAGTTTTCAACAAAGTTTGTTTTTTTTATATACCAGATAAATTATTAAAGGTAATGCACAAATTTTCGTTCAATCTACACCCCGCCCCGTGGAGAATATTTCAGAATTTTTTCAAAATTTTTTGATAAGTACTTTTCGAGATAAAGCGGTTGGACCGCAATTTTTCAAGATTTTTTAAAAATAATACAAAGAAAAGTGCGCGCACGTGTTACATTATATATATATATATATATATATATATATATATATATATATATATATATATATATATATATATATATATATATATATATATATATATATATATTTAGTCGTGTTTTCACAACCTTTCGTTTGACACCACACTCGATGACCTAGTAAAAGAAATTTTTTTTCACTTCCGATTTCACCCCCCAAAACTAACCCATTAAGTCAAAATTTAACTTTCAAAACTACATGACTCTGATGAGGCCATCAATTCCTATATTATTACCAAATTTCAACTTTCTGTGATAAATAGTTTCGAAGAAAATCAGGTGTGACAGACGGACAGACAGACACCGAAGTGATCTTATAAGTGTTCCATACGGAACACTAATAAAAAATTAATATTAAAAATATAAACATTAGAAATAATAGCAACAGAAAATTTCTAGAAAGTGGTTTGAACCTCAGTTAAATCAGGCAGTAAATGTTTAATGAATTTGATGGCGATATTTGGCACAATGACACTGACAACAGTTGTTGCCACCGCACCAATTACTTCAATTTGCACCTGATACGAGTTTCACTAACTTTGTTAGCATCATCAAGGGAGATGATTGACTAAGGAAATCATCCAGTTTTTTCAATTAAAGACGTATTATCGGAATTATATTTCGGCTCAGATGACTGCAATTTTGTAGACTTTTTTTCAGAGAACTCTGAATGCTCATCATAGTAAGCGACTATACTATCTAATTCTAAAAAACGTCACTTCTCTTTTACATTTTTTTTATTCTGAAATAAGAAAAATATATATGTTGCATATGTGTTACCAGGAGATGTTAAAGTACCTATACTGGCATAGAGTAAACTGGGTGTGTTCACGAACCTCCATATCCTGCATATTACATCTAATTTCATCATACTGGTAAAAAATCTTTAAGTGATTTGTATCCGTTAGTCTCTCTAATGTTATAAATTAAGATATAGTGAAATAAAAGAAGAATACCAAAGAATATGTGAAGAGAAACCGAATACAAATAAGAGAGAAAGAAAGGTGGAAGGAATTTAAAAATACTATTTTGATAGCAGCAAAAAGTACCTGTGGCTCGTCAAAAATAGAAAATAGAAATATTAAAAAGACAAACTGGTGGACGAATGGGGTCAAGGAAGAGATAAAAAACAAAAAGAAGAAATGGAAAAAATATTTACAAACAAAAGATCCAACCGATTACGAGGAATATAGATAACAATGAACACAGGTTAAAAGAATAATATGAGAAGGAAAAAGGTAGAAACAATAGCAAATATAAAAGACAAAGAAGGAGATATCATAAAAGAAGAAGACAAAATTATGTAAAGATGGAGAGAATATATAAAGAATTATTAGATGGGAATGAGATAGCATATAGGAATCAACATAGAGACATTATATCAGAACAAGATATAGAACTCTCACAATCAGAACAGATTAAAATTAGGAAAGGCGCCCGGACATGATAAAATCACAGCAGATGTGATGAAAGCGCTCCCTGAGGTAGCAATAGAAGAACTTAAAAATATAATGAACAACGTAATGAAGAACAATGCACCTACGGACTGGACAACAGGCATCATAACCCGAATATATAAGAAAGAGGATACTAAAGATTGTAATAAGTACAGAGGGGTACCCCTAACTAGCACTGTGTCAAATATATATACTAAGATACTAGAAAAAAGACTAAGAAAGAAATTTGAACATACGTTAGAAGAAACACAGTTTGGTTTTCGGCCAAGTAGAGGGGTGAATGATGCAATATTTATAATGAGGCAGTTATGTGAAAAAGCAATGGGAGAAAATAGGGAAATTTAAGTGGGTTTTATACACCTACAAAAGGCTTTTGGCAAGATTAAAAGAGAAGACATATGGGAAACACTGAGAAAAAGAGAAGACATATGGGAAACACTGAGAAAAAGAGAAGTACCAGAAATAATAATAAAGGGCGTACAGAATTATTAAGGAATCAATAAATTATATAAGAACAAGACAAGACAGATCTGATATATTTGAAACAACTATGGGTCTTAGACAGGGATGCATCCTGAGCCCCATGCTTTTCTCAATAGTTCTGGATGAAGCAATAAAAGAAGCAAAGAAGAAAGGGATAAGACCACACCAGATAAGCTATTGGAAAATGAAAAAGATAGAAATATCAGAACTATGCTATGCAGATGTAGGTTATTATAGCAAAAGACAAGGAAACGCTTTATAAAAACATACGGATATATAAAGGAGCAATGAAAATTAATAAAGAGAAGACTATACTAATAGGAAAACAAAAACGACAACATAAAATAAAGATAGGAGAAGAAAGGGTGGACCAAGTAGAGAAATTTAAAGATTTGGGATCAACAGTATCAGAGGATGGAAGGATGGAGGAGGAGATCAAGGAGAGAATAATAACAGGAGAAAGATTATTTAATAGTATGAGGAATACATTTCTAGAAAAGAAAAAGATACCGAAAAATATTAAAGCCCAAGTATTTGAGAAGGTTGCAACACCAATACATTTATATAGAGGGGAAAGATGGACAATAACAGAAAGACAGAAGAGAAAGATATCGGCTACAGAAATGAGATTCATAAGGAAAATAGAGGACAAAACAAGGATGGATAGGGTTGGGAATATACAACTCAGAAAGAATTTGAATATGGAGCCAACGGGGAAAAGAGTTGAGGACGCACAACTGACATTGTATGGACACGTTGAAAGAATGCTTGAACAAAGAATAGAACAAGTATTTGAAACCAAAGTGAGCAAGAAAAGAACAAGAGGTCGACCCAGAAGGGCATGGTTGGAGGATGAGACAAATATAGAATAACTCAACTCCACGGGCCTTACACCCCTAAAGGGATAGAAAGGCATAAGGATTAAGTAAGTAGTAATTAAAGTCTCTTTATATAAATATAACATATAAACCATTAATTTCGTCATGTTTTCGTAGTAAATTCTTTATATCTTTCCTTAAAACCCCCGTATCAACTTAATAAAAAAGGAAACGGGTTAACGATAATAAATGATCAACTTGCTAAAGAAGGTCAAGTGTTTCTAGTCTAAATCTTTTTTACGGTACAAACAGCTGCAACCCAATGATTAAGTAAAACAAATGAAAAAAGTAAGTTACGGTCGCCAACAATGCTTTTTCAAGCTTTAGAAAGCCCTCATGTAGGTCACTATTAAATACTCAAGATTTTTGAAAAGATGTAGTTAAATTAGGTGGATGTGACATTTTAATTTACAGTTGAATATCATGTAGCTTATTACTGACATACAATTTTTAGTATAATATAATAACACTAAAATAAATTTTCTAATTTTTGAAATCTTCTATAATATATAGCAAAAGAAGTGCTTTTTGAAGCACTTTTATAGAAAAATACCTAAGTTTTATTACCCATTATGGAGAATATATTCAGCATTATTTAAGCAGCGTTATTTTCTTGCCAAGTATGAAAGTAAGAATACCATGAAGTCGATTTTCCTTGAATTTCAGCCACAAGATGGGATTTATTTTTAAAATTATATAAAAAACAACAATAAGTTTTAATTTCCAATATATTTAAAGTCACTTGACAATTGTTTCACCATACAATGGCTTCTTCGGAAGTAAATAAGATAGAAAAATATTTGGTAGTAATCCTGGTTATATAGTGCTTAAAACTATCCTTAATTACCTAAGATTATGCTAATCATTTTATTATATTATTTACAGACAGAATTATTTTAAGAATGCAAATCTGTGGTACTATTTCCGCGAACTAATAAAGATTAAGTAAGGGTGAATGGTTTAAGTCTATCTGTTCGTTTAATAATTGATTGGAGTTTTTCCGTTTGTTAATTTCAAGACATTCAAGCAAATTTAATTTTTTAGATTTATTTTCTACATGTAGGATTTTTAGCGTATCATCAAAATTATGGGATTCGTTTATTATATGGGTTGCGTAATGTGAATTGTTCTTATTTTTTAGATAACTATGTTTATGTTCTTTAATGCGAGTTTCAAAAGATCTACCAGTTTGTCCAACGTAGGTTTTAGTACAAGATCCATAATTTAATAGATAAATTCCTGATTTTAAGGATTTCTTAGATTTAGTTTTGTTATTCAAAATTATACTCCCTAAGGCATTACTGGTTTTGAATGCTATTTTATTGTTCTTTTTTATTAAATGTTTGGAAATTGTTCTAGTTATTTTCCCTGTGTATGTGAGTGTACTAAATTTTCCTTTTTTGTCATTAATTGTGGGATAAATTAGCGAGATTGCATGTTTAAAGGATTTTTTATTCAAGATATTATCTATAATGTTGGGGTCATATCCATTATTAACTGCTATTTGTTTGATTATATTGAATTCTTTGTTAAAATTAGTTTTAGTCATAGGGATATGTAACAATCTATGTATGAAATAGTTAAAAGCTGCCATTTTGTGAGGATAAGGGTGGGATGAACTATTGTGTATGACTGTGTCAGTATGTGAAGGTTTGTGGAAAATCGAGAAGTCGTGTTTATTGTTGACTTTTGATATAGATATGTCTAAGAAATTTATAGAGTTATTGGTTTCCAATTCTATGGTAAATTTAATATTAGGATGCAAATTATTTAGGAAGTTAAGGAGGATTGTTAGTTGTCTATCTGTTCCCGTGAAACAAGAAATGATATCGTCAATATATCTATACCAGTAAACAATATATTTGCTTACTGCATTTTGATGAATTTTTAGTTCTAAATGATCCATGAAAATTTCCGCTAGCAAAGGGCCTAAAGTACAATTTAAAACCTAAGGATATCCAAAAATCAAGAGAAATCCTCGGAGTTGAATGTGAATTAGCTTTATCTAATGAAGACCCACAATTTAAATAAATGATAGCAAACAAGATTAAAAAAGAATTATTTGAACAACCACAACCAAGACAACCTAGAGAACAGAAAACAGCAGTATCGATCAAAACCAAAGCCAAAGAAAACAACATAATATTCACTAGAGCTGATAAGGGTAAGTCTGTGGTAGTTATTTCTAGAGAACAATATATATTTAAAACTCTTTCTTTTCTTAACGCAGACAAATTTCAAGTATTAAATAATAACCCAATAAAAGTCTACCAAAAACTAATAAAATCTACTTTAAAAGATCTCACAATTTTCAATGATTTTGAAAAAAGCACTTTAACAGTAATGAACCCACAGGCTCCAAAATTATATTTCCTAATTAAATTACATAAAAAGGATTTCCCTATTAGACCAGTTGTATCGTTTGTTACGGCACCATCAATCAAATTATCACAAAAACTCATCCCTTTATTACGACAACATTGCAAATTTAAACCGAAATACAGTACATCCAACACGTATGAACTAATTGATAAAATTAAAAATATTAACTTATCGGAAAATTCTAGAAATATCTCATTTGATGTACAAAACTTATTTCCTAGTATCCCACCATATGAAGTCATAGAATTAGTAGATAAGCTCTTAATCAAGAATAAAGTTAACGAAATTATTAAACGGGAAATTTTAGATTTACTTACGACGTGCTTAGATCAAAACTATTTTTAATTCAACGATAACTTTTATACATCTAAAGAAGGTCTAATAATGGGTAATCCTTTAAGCCCTTTACTAGCGGAAATTTTCATGGATCATTTAGAACTAAAAATTCATCAAAACTCAGTAAGCAAAAATATTGCTTACTGGTATAGATATGTTGACGATATCATTTCTTGTTTCGCGGGAACAGATAGACAACTAACAATCCTCCTTAACTTCCTAAATAATTTGCATCCTAATATTAAATTTACCATAGAATTAGAAACCAATAACTCTATAAATTTCTTAGACATATCTATATCAAAAGTCAACAATAAACACGATTTCTCGATTTTCCACAAACCTTCACATACTGACACAGTAATACACAATAGTTCATCCCACCCTTATCCTCACAAAATGGCAGCTTTTAACTCTTTCATGCATAGATTGTTACATATCCCTATGACTAAAACTAATTTTTAACAAAGAATTCAATATAATCAAACAAATAGCAATTAATAATGAATATGAATAAAAAATCCTTTAAACAAGCAATCTCTCTAATTTATCCCACAGTTAGTGACAAAAAGGCAAATTTAGTACACTCACATACGCAGGGAAAATAACTAGAACAATTTCCAAACATTTAATAAAAAAGAACAATAAAATAGCATTCAAAACCAGTAATTCCTTAGGGAGTATAATTTTGAATAACAAAACTAAATCTAAGAAATCCTTAAAATCAGGAGTTTATCTATTAAATTGTGGATCTTGTACTAAAACCTACGTTGGACAAACTGGTAGATCTTTTGAAACTCGCATTAAAGAACATAAACATAGTTATTTAAAAAATAAGAAACAATTCACATTACGCAACCCATATAATAAACGAATCCCATAATTTTGATGATATACTAAAAATCCTACATGTAGAAAATAAATCTAAAAAATTAAATTTGCTTGAATGTCTTGAAATTAACAAACGGAAAAACTCCAATCAATTATTAAACGACCAGGTAGACTTAAACCATTCGCCCTTACTTAATCTTTATTAGTTCTCGGAAATAGTACCACAGATTTGCATTCTTAAAATAATTCTGTCTGTAAATAATATAATAAAATGATTAGCATAATCTTAGGTAATTAAGGATAGTTTTAAGCACTATATAACCAGGATTACTACCAAATATTTTTCTTTCTTATTTACTTCTGAAGAAGCGATTGTATGGTGTAACAATTGTCAAGTGACTTTAAATATATTGGAAATTAAAACTTAGTGTTGTTTTTTATATAATTTTATTATGAATTTCCAACAAGTATCGGCTAACACAAGATTTATTTTTAAGTTAAAGTAGCAGTCAAATGAATGAGGTAATTATATTATGTCTATCTTATAACTTACAATATATGTTTCTTAAAACCATGACTTACTGCATTACATACTGTAAATAAAATCAACAGTTTTGATAGTGTCCAGACTTAATGCAGGGTTATCCTAGATCAAGACGGCCAGTTGAAACAAGAACTGAGGATATAATTGTAAGATACAACGAAAGAAAGAAAAGAAGCCGAAGTCACACTTTCCAACAATATTCATGAAGATTTATGGTCGAGGAAAGTTTCTGCATCTCATCTGATCCATAAACTGATTACATCGGAGCAGAAATTGACGAAGAGAGAAATTTATCAAGAGCATTTTGCGTTTTAGAGAACACTCCACCACAAGGTAGCAGTTCATAAGAGTCCTCCACCTACAAAAACTCAGTCTTATTCCGGAAAGTAGATGGCGATAGCCGTGCGCCTTCCTTTTGTTTAAACATTTAAAGAAAGATAAATTGATTTTGATTCGAGAAACTCTATACTAAGTGTATTAATGTAGATTGTAATTATAACCTAAAAAAAACTTCTTACATATGTTTGGTTATTTGATAAGCAATGTATGTCACATTAGAAAAAAATTGGTAAAAAAGCAATAATAATAATTTATAAATCGGCTTTATATATTGACCCTGGCTCTACGTACTACATTTTTTACTTTAGCAAAATCTCTTTCTCTACCTCAATAAATTAATAAAAGGCAATATTTTTTTTAGTATAAGACTAACCCCAAAAATTTTATGAGAAACGTTAAGACTTTTTGTTCCTTTTCCCAATAACACAACTACGAGCAAATCAGTTCTATTTTCTGTCTTTGCGAAGTGATAAAAACTACCGAGTCTTTTAATAAAACCGAGAGAATAAAGGTTCCAACTTTAAATCTCAATGCTAGTTCAACTTTTTGCACCGATTTAGTTTCCTTAACCTCTCAAACCATTTCTTTTGTTTTAAAATTGTGTTTGTAACAGAAAAATTATTCATTACTTCAGATGCTTATAGGAAGTAGAATATAGGCTTAACTTATATAAATTAGTATTAGGTATGTGTTCGGAAAAATATGCCTTTCCCCGCTTCCTTTTCGTCAGGGGTAGGACAGCAATGTCGAAAGTATGGAGAGCTTACTTTAGAAAAATTTCAAAATTCATATAGCTCTTTTCCATATGAGGTTCTCGGATTAATGTCCAGTGGAAAAATTCTAGTGGCTTGCTTTCTGAGTAATATATTAGAGACCTTTCAAAGATGTCCTACGATAGCTCTAATACAACTCTTAAATTTGCTCATCAAGTTTCGCTATTTTGGTGTTAGTGTTGAGGTTCATCTAACTGTGGATTAAGCGTTGTTAATTTTGTAATTAACTTGTATTTTTAAAGCATAAATCTTTCATAAATCTAATAATTAAAACAATCATTCCACTATTGGTTATGTAAATTTAAAGAACTGCGATCATAAGCCTGCTAGTTATGCATTTTATTAGTAGGTCCTGTTAATATGCCTGCTCTAACTTAATATGCAGAAAATATTGTTTGTGTTATTAATTTACCAACAAGGTTTCTATTAGATTATGAACCTAAATGTAAAACACCTAAATTAGAAAATCATTATATTAACTTCAGTGGAATCAGATCCAGTTTAACTTCAAGTTAATTTAAAATCCGAAGTGCAGAAAAAATTAACATTTTTTTTTTCATGGTGACATTTTTTTGTAAACGTATATTTTTAGTTGTTATGCTGATTTATTTGACCTAAAACAATTATATTGTTGTCGACTAGAATTCTGAAGGAAAGTTAATATTAATACCTATTATTTATTTGTGTATTTAGCTATTAATTCGCTTTTTCAAATTCTAAAAACACAAGGATTTAAACTTTAAAACAGAATGCCAGTTCAACATTGTCCCGATGCTAGTTTTCTAAACTTTTCCAACTACTCCTTCCTTTTTAAAATTGTTTGCGGTAGCGTTAATTGTACAAGTAATATCTCACCAATAAAGTTGGCATCGTAAAAATAAAAGTTTTGTTGTGTAAAGTTTCAAAATTTTATTTTTAACTATTAATGGACTTCACAAGTGTGCACACGAATATATTATTTTTTTTACTTTGAGCTAGAACTAGTAGACAATTTGACTGCAATTGTCAACATATTTAATACATTTTATGGGATGCAGAGTGACAACTACAAAATAATTAAATTACTTCATTAGTCCCGCTTCATATTTTACTAAATTGTTGCACTTTTGGCGTCTTCTTCCTTTAGGTAAGAAACTGTTTTCTAGTTTATAATTATTTGTTATAATATTATAGACTCCTTCTCAAATAACCCGCCCCGGTAACTGTGGCGTAATTTACAAAACTGTATAAGTGTCAGATAAAATTGGTTTTATTGTTTCCCCTCTTAAATGTTGACTTTGTAAACAGATCTTAATAACAATATTATTCATTTACTTCTTCTTAATTTTATATATAAATTTTTAATTTAAGTGTTGTAACACTTCATACGCCAATTAAAGTTTCCTTATTCTGTGGCTTGTAACTAATTATTTAGATAAAATCGTCCTTTTTGTGTACAATCAGACTATTACTACTTCCTACTTTATCGTCTTTTTCACGGTTAGCATTCGCAAGTTTAAACACTGAACATTAATGGAAGTCAAAGTTAGTTCTGAAACATCAGAAATATCAGTTTATCGTGAATACAGTACCACAAAACCAAAAATATTAATAGATCTTTGATTTACTTTAACTAAATTCGGTCTGTAAATATAATTTTAACTGCAATATTTAAATTAACATATTAAATAAAGCCATTTTCAATCTACAATTTTTGTCTTACTTACTCTTCATATTTTTTTTTATGGGCATACTACACATGCTACAGGGAAACCCTTAAACTGCTACAGCAGCGACGCGTGTGTGGGAAAAACAATTCATATTGGTCTTGACTCGGTGGGAATTAACATTTTTATTAATATTAGTAAGATAAGATTCTATATTTTGTGGGATAAGAACTCCCTGGTTCAATTAATAGGGTTGTATGAATGTAGTTTAAAGAAAACTGAAAGGTAAGAAAACTTGGAAGAAATTAATCAAATTTTCGCACTTTCTTTGAAGCTTGTAAAAAAATTAATGTCACAGATAAATAATAAAATAAGTGATTGAAAGTATAGAAAGCAGAATAGAGTCGTAACTTACGAAGTAAGAAAATGTAAAATAAAAAAAAAATACAGAACAATAGCGTCATAAAGTGCTGAAAACAAAACAAAAACATTGAAATGGAACTGATAGTTTTAAAAGGCATGAAGATAAGTTTTTGAGAATAAGAAAAGAATTTTGAAAATACATTTATAGATTCAAGAGAACACAAAAAACGGAAAAATAACAGATTAAGATGATTAATTAGAAGATAGCGATGAAGTTGGAGAAAATCTAACGACGCAAGGATAGACTTCCGATATATGCAACTGTTTTCGTACATCTATGAAACATCAATAAATGAAAACATAGATATACACCGCCAGATAATTCTATTGCAACGACACCTGTTGAGAAAGCGAACTTGTTGGCTGAACTCTTTGCTTCACATTCTACTGCCGATTTATAAGGAAAAACACCACCTACTATTCCCATAGTGCAGTCAAGGATGTCCGATATTGTCTTCAGACAGCGTATCATAAAACGTATTTTAATGAAGCTAGACACCAAAAAAGCTTCTGGCGCTGACGGAATACCTGCCATAGTTCTCAAAAACTGTACCAGGGAGCTAACACCAGTTTTCTGTAGACTTTTCAACCTATCCTACAGAAAGGAAATATTTCCTTCCTGCTGGAAATGTGCCACAGTTCAGCCGATACCTAAAAAAGGCAAGAAGGCAACTACCGACCAAATCGCACTGCTTTCAATAATATCGAAAGTCATGGAAAAGGCTATCAATCAGCATCCTCTAAAATATCTTGAAGGATTCAACATTATTAGCGATCATCAATATGGCTTTCGTAAACATAGATCAACAGGAGATCTTCTGACTTATGTAACACACGTTTGGAACAACGCAATTGAACACTTTGGGAATCTCGAGCGGTTGCTCTTGACATATCCAAGGCATTCGAACGTATTTGGCACGATGGGCTGTTGGCTAAGCTACGCTCTTATGGTATGTCTGAAAAGTTCTGTTTGTGGCTCTCATGTTTCCTCAGAGAGCGTTCTTTACGAGGGGCAGTCAACGGATTTCTTTCTAACACCTTCACTATCAACGCCGGTATACCTCAAGGCTCCATACTGTCTCCTACTCTTGTTCTCATTTATATTAACGATCTGCTGGAAAAGACCGAGAATACAATCTACAGCTTTGCAGATTACAGTACGCTTATCTCTTCATTTACTTTGAACGCTCGGACATCGGCTACTCACACGAATATCCGCAGACAGCAGGAAGTCACTCAACTTAAAAAAGACCTGGAAGAAATTTTATCTTGGGGTGACAGTAACCAAGTGGAATTTAACGCTACAAAAACCCAGGCGGCAGTTTTTTCTAAAAAAGTTAAAGTTGCTGAACCCGACATAGTTATGTCGGGGCACTCCATTCCTCTAACATCGTCACTCAATTTGTTGGACGTTGATTTGGGAGCAAATATGTCCTGGCATGAACATGTTGCAGGCACAGCAAGGAGAGGTTCTCAAAAGTTGGGAATATTGTTTCGAACCAGAAAGCTTTACACTCCATAACAACTGTTAATTCTTTACAAAGCTCAATACTTTCTTCTCAAATATTCACGATTATCTTAGATCACTTCCAAGCTTAATGTGAAATACAATAATTATGATAAACAGACTTACACGGAACTGCTTTAGTTATGGCGATGACATTGAATCTACAAAAGTAAAGATAAAATACTATCCAAAAGCTAGGATTTCAACCAAGACATAGAAAACGTAGATGGCTATTTGGTCATTAGGAAAAGTAGTCAAAGAAAACCAGATGAAGCAACTTTCAGAAAGCTATCATGTGTGTCAGAAAATAAGAAAATATTGACAGTACTTACATATTGTGTATTAGGTGCAAGTATTTTGTCAGTATTTACGTATGAAACTCGAACAATGACTTTTATGAAACGTAAATACTTTAAAATACATCCTTGTCTGCAACATCGAAGTCACCACTTTTGAAACACTGAAATCATCGTTCACACGTATTTTGCGATGGAGCATGTTCACCCTAAGCTTCTCGAAGTAATCGGTATGATTCAACAGCAGTTTTCTTCACATAGGGCAATGAAAAGGCAAATGCATAATTTTTCCCAAAAAAATGGTCGAAATAAAATACGTGAAATGGCTAGGCATGTAGTAACATTAGGAAGAGGATTAGAATATTTGCAGTAGAGATCATACGGTGTAAAAATTGCAACAGGTCATTCGCAAACCAGATGAGCTGACGATGTTAAATTAAGGTCCCTCGCACAGAACTGTTTTTAAAATAGATGAAGTGTGTTTCCCACACAGTCCTGGACAAATTATTCCAAAAAGATGGGATTTTCCATAAAAAAGACTGCTATAAAAAGGATTGTACGAGAAGTAACAAGCTGAACTTTATACGTATGTGAATACTATACACTAAATAAATATTTATTATACTAAACCTGTTAATAATGTCGCATCCTAATTTAAAGTATATACTTTGATACAAATAAATTTGTTTTTATCTGGATAATTTAATTTTATAAAATACCAAAACGATTATCACAAACCGATTAAAAGAAAGCAAAGTTAACCTTAACATTCCCATATTCCACGTCGAGAACCTTAAAAAGACAATCATTATTGAAATTTAAAAGTGGTAAATTCCCAGACTTCTAATTTAATTAAAACCTAAGAAAAGTCCTTAGGCCGCATATTAATTGCAAAAACCTAAAGTGGAAGCAATCGTTTTAAACCTAATTAACTACACTTCTGTTACCCTATATACTTAGTCTGAAAGATTTTATTGATTTGTATATCCAATTTCTTTTCTTTGGCGGCTTTCTCGCTAAAGTTATTTTTAGAATTTATTTTTCTGTCTATTATATTCATGAGTAACATATTTCTTTGTCTCTTTTAAGCGTTTATTACATTTTTAACGCTCATTCTTCTTTTTAAAATTAGGCCCAATTTACAACAACACTTGAGTGATTTCTAACAATAAGCCTGGTAAAGCCTTTGGTTATATAATACGCTAAATAAATAGGCTAATAATATTTTTACTTCACGTGACCTTTTTAAGTTTAAAATTGTAATTTAAAATGAAACAGTAATAGCTTACATACACTCAAATTTGAAAACCGGATGTTTTTAAAAAATCTCAGCTTCTTCCTCTTCTTCATTAATTAGGCCTTAGCCTGTTTTTCATCCACAGTTCATGACGTATCTTCCGACGTTGTTGCCTAGATCTCGATTCAGAATTTTGGAAGTCTCCCTGGTACTCTAGCGGTTGTAAGGTTATAATCCTTACATATTTTAATTAGTCGTTCTTCGCTAGCTCTGTTGGCATATGCCTTCCATTCCTTCCTTCCAAAGGGGTCCCCCCAAAAAAAATTGGGGTTCACAAGTTGTAAGGGGGGGTCCACGAACATTTATCTGGTTTCGATAGTAAAGAACAAAAATGTTGGTTGGCTTTAGCTATCAATGTAGTCAGATAGATAATACACACTACTCAAAAAAAATTAAGGGAGCAAAAAAAATTCCAAATTTTTCGGTGATTTTTGACAGGTTGTATTTCGGTGAAAAATGGTCGTATTGAGACTTTAAAAAAAAGCATTTTGAAGCTTTAAGATTCTAATTTTCAGATTTTTTGGCTAAAATTTTTTGGGAGCTACAGTTCTCATGCAATCCTAACAGATAGCGCGAAAAAATAATATTGCAAATATTTTGCTTTTTTTTTGTCCACGGGCTTGAAAAAAATTTTTTCAGTTAGGCCGGTATAAGGATCAGATAGCCTGTTTATTTAGCATTAATTTCCTTGTTTTAAAACCTCCCTTAATTTTTTTGAGTAGTGTATTTTAAGAAGGTCAGCGACTGTTACTTGTAAAAAACTTGCATATTCGATATTCAGTAAAACGCGCATCGAGACTTGCAAAGCGCCGCCCGCCCGCCTGCAACGCAACCCGTTCAGACGTGCAAAGGGACGAAATACGACTTGTGCTGTGCTTGCAATCTTGCATGAACTTGTTTGATTCTTCACCAATATAAATACGAATGCCAAGGACAAACGTTACTCATTTGTTTCTGGAATTTTGAAAAAAAAAGTATGAGTGAATCGATGTCAGTGTTTGCCAGTGCCGGAAAAAGTAAGTACCTGCCTATTTGTTATTCATACTTTTATTTTATATTGTAATAATCTTATATTTGTTATGTTTGCGTGTAATAGGTACGTAATAAAAATTAAATACTGAACAGGGCCATTATTCGATACTTCTATAAAAAAACAGAAAGCCGAGAAAGATTGACCTTTTAGTACTTTTTATTATAAAATTATTTATTTACTCGACTGTGGTGATTCACTGAAGGAGAGATATATGATTGACCTGCATGTTTGTACATATTTCAGTGCCTCGTAGTTGCTAATGCTAAATGACTAAAAATATTTTCATAAATTGTACGTGTCTTTATGTACCACTCGTAACGTACATCAAAGTAATAAATAAATCATTAAAATCGCGGAGTTTTGATGTCAAAATATTCTTTAAAAGTATTTTCTCTCGAATTTACAGAAATGTATCAAAATATAATTACTCAAAAAATATTTTATATTACATTAAAATAGGTTCAGCCGTTTTGTGAAAACCTCTATATGGGTCTTAGCAGTTTATTGCTTTTAATAATTAAAATCAGTTTCGCCGCCGGCATTTTGGTTTTTTCATTGCAATAATTAATTAATCCTATTTTATTCTGTTAAAATAGCCATATCCTGTTCAAAGTCGCCTTATGATTACTAAAACAAACTTTTCTTTACAGGTAGGTAACTGATACGAAACATGGCTGAATCTAAGAAGAAATGTCGACAGTACAGTGTTGATTATTTGAAATTTGGTTTTCTTCCATCAAAGGCAGACAAACGATTGCCCATATGCCTTTTATGCAACAAAGTTTTGAGCAATGACTCTATGAAACCATCAAAGCTCGAAGATCATCTAAGAAGGTGTTATCCTAATAAAATAAGCCATCTTAAAAGAATTATACCAGGAGTAACTGCAATTCACTGTGTCATCGAAAAATTTGAGTAATATATTGCACCAATCGCTTCAATTTGTGATTAAAGCAGTTAACAAAATAAGAAGCAATGCGTTGAATACCCGTTTATTTGCACAATTGTGCAACGATTGCCCTTACATCTGAAGTACGCTGGTTGTTGAAAGGTGCATGTTTAACAAGATTTTACTGACTTTTTGAATCAGTTTTAGAGTTTCTGGAAAGTAAAGATCCAGATTTAAAAGAAAACCTGATCAAATTGAAAGCAGACATCGCGTATTTGACAGATTTGTTCAAAAAATTTAATTACATTAACTTGTAGTTACAAGAGGACAGCCTAAATTTAATAAAAACAAAGGGCGTAATTTCGGCTTTTCTTGGAAAATTGAAATTTATGAAGTAAAATATTAGTCGGCGCGAATTGTTCCAGTTTCCAAACTTGTCACAGGCAGAATGTCTTGATGAGGATATTCAGACATACGTTCAACATTTAAATGCCCTGCATGATGACTTCAAAAATAGATTTGAAGATATTCTGACAATGGAAATACCACCATGGATCATAAATCCATTTGATGAAACGGAAGTGGCGAATGTGGTATTACAAGAGGAACTACTCGAGCTTAGTACCAATGAGGAGCTGAAGGTGAAATTTAAAAAAGGCTATCAAACATTTTGGCTGCAGGCAGAAATACCCGAAAAATATCCTGGGCTGTAGGAAATTGCGCGAAAACTTTTGATAGCGTTTCCCTCGTCATACCTTGTCGAAAAAAGTTTTAGTGTCATTACAAACCTATTAACAAAAAAAGGAGCAGATTGAAAATCACAGAACGGGGAGATTTGCGGTTATTCTTTACAAAACTGAAGCCAAATATTGATAATTTGCTGTCAATCCATCAAGTACATCCCTCCCATTAAAATTATGACTATTTTTTTTTAATTGTTGATTTGCATTGTTGAAGTTACGGTACGTTATTAATGTTTAATTTTAATTCTATTAAGTCTGTGATCATATTATTTTAATAAATAGAACACAAGAAAATATATTATTTTTCTTTTTATTTTTACTACTCCGAATTTAAGGTTGGAACTCAGCCACGACGGAAATTTTCATCGTTAGATCTAATCTTCACATTTTTTGACGAGTTTTGGGAATACGGTAGAAATGTAGCAGCAGGGGGTCCACCGAAACTAGTAAAATTTTGAAGTGGTCTACGAGAAAAAAAAGTTTGGGAACCTCTGTTCTAGATTTAGCAAATTTCACTACGTCTACTACTTTGCATCGCTGTCTCGCTTATTTGGTCGGCATTCTATCCCGTCTTGTTTCCCTATGATGGAACCTAATATGGTCATTTAGGCTATTCGTATCATTTATTTCGTTTTTGAAGTTTTGGCTCGAGATCACAAATGTCATAACGGGTCCCATTACTGTTTTGTAGATTCTTGTTTTGTCTGTTAAATATTTATTCTTCCATGTTATACTTCTCAGATAGCCGGATAATCTTGTTCTCTTAGTGATTTGTTCTCTCACTTCTATAATCAGGTCTCTGGCGCTTGTGATTTTAACTCCCAGGTATTTTAAAGTTATTACCTGTTCGATAAATTTTCCTCTACCTCCATTTCACATCTCGTTGGCTCTCTCGAAATCACTAGACATTTTGTTTTCTCCTTAGCTATCGTCTTGTTATACTTCTTTGTTCCTGTGGTGAACTTGTATAGGATTCTCTGTAAGTCGTCCTCAGATTCTGCTAATAAAACGGCTTCGTCTGCGTATCATAATACCTTAACATGATGTTCGCCTAATCAGTACCCTGGGAGTCTTTTTACATGTTCTGTTATTTTATTCATCAATGTGCAGAAGTAGAGTGGGCCTAAGCAGTCCCCTAGCCGAATGTCAGAGCCCATCCACGCTGACTCAGTCAGTTTACTTTTTACACGTAATTTTGTTATAATATTCGTGTTTAACTCTTTGATCAGATTTTGGATGTCTTTATTTATCTTCTTTTCATGCAAGATTTCTAGAATATTATGTAGCTTCACCCGATCGAAGGCCGTTGCTAAGTCTACAAAACAAAGATAGGCTGGCGTTGCATATTCGAGCGCTTTTTCCACCACTTGGCGAACTATGTATATTGTGTTGTTGTTCTTCACTTATGTTAAGGGCTATTGCTTTTTTTAAGTAACCTTGACACTGTATTTAAGATGGTAATACCCCTGTAGTTCCTTGGGTCTCTGCTTTCCATGGGATATTTTTAGTTTTTTTTTAGGGTGCTAAAATATAGCTTTAGTCCATTTTCAGTGGTTCCACATTGAACTACACACATACACACATATATATATATATATATATATATATATATATATATATATATATATATATATATATATATATATATATATACATAATTTGGGTTGAATTCTTTCTTGAACCTTGGAATAATGAATTCAGTTTCTTGGGCTTTATGGTTCTTTTGTCTTAAGGATAGAGAAATTGCATCATGTTCTAGTTTGAGGTTTATTGAAAACGTTTCGCCTAATTTGTAGGCTTCTTCAGTTCATCTAAAAATTGAAAATTTTCAATCATTGTACATTTTCCTCCCTTCTTTACTTTTCTTTATGAATTTAAATTTTGATTTCACAGAACTGTTTTGGATATTCAGTAGGATGCACAATTTTTTTAATTGCGAATATATAAAATTCTTAAACTTATAATACAATGTAAAAACTGCAACTAATAAAAACACATACAAACATATACATAAAAAACTTACATGTGTGGGTCGAAACAAACTTAACGTTGAGATACTACTAGGACGGTCACATTTTCTAAAATAACTTTAGACATGTAGAGGGAACGAAAATCATTCTTTGGTTTGTGTATGTTTTTTTAGTGTTCCGTACGGAACACTTATAAGATCACTTCGGTGTCTGTCTGTCTGTCTGTCTGTCCGTCTGTTTGTCACACCCCGATTTTCTCCGAAACTATTTGTCGTAGAAACTTGAAATTTGGTAATAATATAGGAAATGATGGCCTCATCAGAGCCATGTAGTTTTGAAAGTTAAATTTTGACTTAAGGGGTTAATTTTGGGGGTTGAAATCGGAAGTGAAAAAAAATTTTTTTTACTAGGTCATCAAGTGTGGTGTCAAATGAAAGGTTGTGAAAACACGAGTAAAAAATATATATATATATATGTAATACTTGCGCGCACTTTTCTTTGTATTATTTTCAAAAAATTGCGAAAAATTGCTGTCCCGCGCCTTATCTCGAAAAGTACTTATAAAAAAATTTTGAAAAAATCCTGGAATATTCTCCACGGGAAGTAGATTGAACGAAAATTATCACGAGTGCATTACCTTTAATAATTTATCTGGTATTTAAAAAAAAAAACAAAAATTTCAAGGTCATCAGATTTCAGTAAAGATTGGAAACAAACTTTGTTGAAAACTCATTTGGGGTGTGTTTAGTGAAGTCACTGATCATTTTATACCACCGTAACATAAATTTTGACTTAAGAGGTTCGTTTTGAGGGGTGAAATCGGAATATATATATATATATATATATATATATATATATATATATATATATATATATATATAATGTAATACTTGCGCACACTGTTCTTCGTATTACTTTTAAAAAATCGCGAAAAATCGCTGTCCCCTACCTTATCTTGAAAAGTACTGATCAAAAAATTGTGAAAAAATTCTGGATTCTCCACGGGGTATAGATTGAACGAAAATTATCACGAGTGCATTACCTTTAATAATTTATTTGGTATATAAAAAAAAACTAAATTTTCAAGGTCACCAGTTTTCAGTAAAGATTGGAAACAAACATTGTTGAAAACTCATTTGGGGTGTGTTTTGTGAAGTCACTGATCCTTTTATACCAGCCTAACAAAAATTTATATTTTAAAAACAATCAACGTACGGAACACTAATTGTGCAAGTTCAACTTGACCGGTTTTTTTTATTTATTTATTGCTATTGAGTTATTATGAGACAAATCCGAAATAAATATGACTCAGACCCTTAAAGTCTCTTTTGTTGTTTATGTTGTTTTTCTCTTTATTAATACAAATCATTTCGTGGATTGATCTTTTAAAATAATTTGATTCTTTTTTTATTATTCTTGTGTTTTTAAAACCAAAAGAGTGTTTGCTTTGTTGAATGTGTTTTGATAGAGCTGTTGGGTTATTCTTATCATGCTTATGGCCACTCGGTCTAATTTCTAGGTGCTGTTTAGTCATGCCGATATAACAGCCGTTGCAGTTTTGACAAGGAATGGAATATATCAGGTTTAATTGTTTCAGTAGGGGTGTTTTGGATTTTAGGGGGGTAAAAAGGTGTTTTAGTTAGTTATGTGTTTTGTGGCAAACAGTTAAATTATGTTTTTTGAGGATTGCTTTAATTTTTTGTGAAAGTCCTTGAATATATGGCATGGACATGTGTGTTGTAGCTGTTCTTTGTTTTGGTTGGTTATCCAGAGTATTATATAATTTGTGAATTCTGGTTTTTAAAACTTTGATTATTAGGTTAACCGGATAATTGTTGTTGGTTAAGATAGTTTTTATTTTTTCTATTATTTCTGCTCTATATTTAGGACTTGTTAGTTTTAAGCCTCTGTCCATTAAATTTATAACAGTATTTTTCTTAAAATTTAGAGGACGATGTGAATGGTAGTTTAGATATATTCCAGAACTTGTTGGTTTTGTGTACTATTTGCTATTTATTTTGTTATTTTACATTGCATTATAAGTTTAAGAATTTTATATATTCATAATTAAAAAAAATTGTGCATCCTACTGAATATCCAAAACAGTCCTGTAAAATCAAAATTTAAAGTCATAAAGAAAAGTAAAAAGGGGAGGAAAATGTACAATGATTGAAAATTTTCAATTTTCAGATGAACTGAAGAAATCTACAAATTGGGCGAAACGTTTTCAATAAACTTCAAACTAGAACATGATGTAATTTCTTTATCCTTAAAACAAAAGAACCATAAAGCTCAAGAAATTATATATATATATATATATATATATATATATATATATATATATATATATATATATATATATATATATATATATATATATATATATGTTGTGGCGTGCAGTACAACATGCCTATAATAGGTACTTCTATAATTGTATGTGTCTACCGTAGCCCAAGTACAAATATTAATATATTTTATGCAGAATTCGAAACGTTATTACACTATCTGTCTAATTTAAACAAAAGTATAATTATATGTGGCGACTTTAATATTAATGTGGCTGAAAAAACAAATGACTACTATGAATTTGTTTCATTACCTAATAGCTATAATTTAAAGCTTACGATTTTTGTGCCAACCAGGCAGTACGGTTGTTCTGCAACGACCATGGTAATATAATTACAAATGTGAATCCTGAACATTTTTATTGTCACGTCCATGATATAGGGCTTTCGGATCACAATTCTATTATTTTCTCTATTAAAAATGGTAAGATACCACATATGCCTGAATTTAAAAGAATTTTCTGTGTCAAAAATCTTAAAAAGAGTACAGTTTGCATGAATACTGGACCATACCAGAGGTTGGTACAAAAGAAGGATTTGATTGTTTTTACAATAAGATGAACCCCATTATTGATGAATGTTTCCCTATTCAGAGGCTGACTAAATTTAAATCGAAAGCCTGGATGGCGGCAGGTATTAAATGCTCCTGTCTGCATAAGAGGCAACTCTTTAGGTTTCTTAAAAATAATCCTAATTTAGTTCTTAATAACTTTTATAAGAATTACTCTAAATTGCTAAAAGAGATTATAGAGAAAGCAAAAAGAATGGTTATTGAAGAAGAAATAAAACAGTCGAAAAATATATCTAAAACCGTATGGACAATAGTAAATAATGAAACTGGTAGGGGAAAGCATATAATGAATTATGAATGGAAAATTACTATAGATGATGATGACATAACGGATGGAACTACAGTTGCTAATACTTTCAATACTTTTTTTACTGGTGTTGCAAACATCTTTATTTTTCCTAAATTGATATTAGCAAGAATAGACAATACACCTGTTAGTTTCTTCTTTAGTCCTGTGACGAGTATGGAAATAAAAATGATAATTTCATCACTAAAAAATGGCAATTCCGTAGGTATTGATGAGATACCACTAAAATTTATTAAAACTCATCAAGAGATTTTATCTCCCATTCTAACACACCTGATTAATGTATCTTTTGTTGAGGGGTGTTTTCCGGATCAGTTAAAAATATCTAGGATAATACCAGTTTATAAAAAAGGGCTACATAATGAAATAACAAACTATCGTCCAATTTCATTAGCTAATGTTATTACGAAGATCATTGAAAAGACTGTACATACTCGTTTAAAAAAATTCTTAGAAAAGAATAATTTGATGACTCCTTCTCAGTATGGATTTAGATCCAATTTATCAACAGAGAGTGCCCTTTTTAAAATTTTAAAATATGTTTATGGTGTGCGAAACCAGGGAAAGTATTGTGTCATTGTACAATGTGATTTATCAAAAGCTTTTGATGTAGTAGATCATAACATTTTATTACAGAAACTCGAGAAATATGGCATGAGAGGCGTAGCACTGACTTGGTTTTGTTCCTATTTGTCTGGTCCAAAACAATAGCTTCTGACGGGAGTCGCTATCATTCTGATCTTGGGGATGTGACTGCTGGGGTTCCTCAGGGATCTGTGCTTGGGACTTTGTTATTCAGAATTTATACAAATGATCTTCCTAAACATATCAAGGCAAAAGTTGTAATGTATGCTGACGACACAACTTGTCTCCTGAGTGACGACAATCCCGAAAAATTGCAGATAACCACCAAAGATTGTATAAATGAATTAACTAACCGGTTCGCTGCAAACAAACTAAAGCTTAATGTTAAAGCTGTATCTTGGTCTTCAAAAATAGAAATTCGGAACCGCTATGTGAAAACATGTTTACAAGTGATTATAAAATCAACCCCATTTTAGAGTCAAAAATCTTGGGTTTAACTGTTGATTTAAACCTTAAATTTGAAACACACCTGAGAGAGCTTAAACTAAAACTTAATGCAATATGCTTCTCTATACGTGTTCTGAGAAATGTAGTGACTCTCAAGGTTTTGAAACTGGTTTACTATGGATATTTCCATTCAAGGATGGTTTATGGAGTTCAGTTCTGGGGGAATGAGCCTGAAAGTATGGGCATTTTTCGTGCTCAAAAGAGGTGTGTGAGAGCAATTAATAATGTAAAACCTAGAGATTCATGTAAAGAATATTTTAAAAAAGATCGCATTATGACATTACCGTCTTGTTACATGTATAAGAGCCTATTAACAATGCACAAAACGAAGAACAAATATATTTCTGGCTCTAGGATTGCGGCATACCCTCTTAGAAGAGACCTCATTCGCTCGATCCTACCAAATACAGCCAAATACTATAATAGTACATTTTACCAAAGTATTGTACTGTATAACCTATTGCCTGTGTCTATGAAAAACCTGGGCATTAACCGATTTAAAAAGAGACTAAAGAATACACGTATTTTATTGGAAGAGGCATTTTACAATGTACAAGAATTTAAGGATTATCTTGGTCGCCTCTGAAGCGGAAAACTTTTAATTAGTTCAATATGTGTATTGTGTATCATGTATTTGTAGTTATTGTTGTTTATCTGACCTATACTTGTTTTATGTAATTAACTGATAATTTTATATATGTATGTAGTTTAGGACTAAATTTAAGTCTTAACCCTGTCTGAAGCTATTGCAAAATGGACAATAAAGATTATTATTATTTATTATTATTATTATATATATATATATATATATATATATATATATATATATATATATATATATATATATATATATATATATATATATATAATATATATATCTATATATATATGTATATATATATAAATATATATATATATATATATATATATATATATATATATATATATATAATATAAAGTGCGTAGGACTTCATGGATAGAGAAACTGTTTCCTTATTGGTCCAGGAGTGCGGTCTTATTTTGATTTAGTAGTCGTAGATGTTCGACCAGTCTCATTTAGCATTATCGATGCTTGCTAATTGATGTTTACCATCGACGGGTAAGCATAGATAGTGCCGTCTGGCAACTACTCCGTCATAGTTTGTTAAACATTTTTACTAATCAAGATTATTTGAGCACTGATTACAACTTTTAAGTATTTTTTTTAAATATATCCCTATTTTAAAGCAGATAAGTTTAATTGTTTTGATATATTTTAATGCTTTATACATCCCGTTAGGTTTTGTAAAGATTTCCCTACCAAAGATCATTTAAGAATTTATTTTGCTATATTGAGAAAATATTTCTTCGTCTCTTTTAAACGTTTACATTTTTCACTTCAATGGTTAACTCTATAATAAAGTATATAAAAATTTTAATAACATTTTTATGTAAATTCTAATATTAGTTATTGGTTTGATAGAAATAGATCATTCTGTGTTACTTGTTCTGTAAAATTTTATACAGTTATTTATCTAACTGCCTCTAAGCTGCTTTTCCGTCAGAGTTGTTCCTCATATTTATTTTTCTGTCAATAATATTTATGAGTTCTATATTTCTAAGTCTTCCTTAAATTCATTTTTAAGTGCCTACTATGACATTTGTAACGTTCCCACACACCACATTTTACTGTATATACATAATTGCAAATAAAAAATTCGTTTCCGTTTTTAATGTCGTTAACCAAAAATTACGCGTAAAGTTACATAAAAATATTTCAAAAGGGTTTTTTCCACATATTTAGGATTTTTTTTTCAATGAAATTTAATATTCTATCATAAATATCCATCAAATTCAAATAAAAAGCAGTGTATTTTATTTTTTCCTTTATACATAAAAAGACTGATCAAGGGTCGGTCCATTGTAATTAAATTTTATAGCTCTTATAAAATTGAAAATGTAACTGAATAAAATTTGAATAGAGCGTTGATCTGGAAAATCAAAAGCTTTAAATTAAATATTTGCTTACATCATTATTACTTTATTATTAAAATGACCATGTTAAAAATAGGATAGGATAATGACGAATATGGATATATATATATATATATATATATATATATATATATATATATATATATATATATATATACATATATATATATATATATATATATATATATATATTATATATACATACATATATATAAATATATATATATATATATATATATATATATATATATATATATATATATATATATATATATATATATATATATATATATATATATATATATATATATATATATATATATATATATATATATATATATATATATATATATATATATATATATATATATATATATATATATATATATATATATATATATATATATATATATGTGTGTGTGTGTGTGTGTGTGTGTGTGTGTGTTTCGGTGGTTCAATGTGAAACCACTGAAAATGAACTAAGGCTGTATTTTAGCAGCCTACCCACTGTTCTCTCATTTGCCATTCCATCTTAAAAAATTGAATAAAAAAAAATATAAAAAGGTCATAGCTAAAACTATATTGATAATTTCCAAAAATTAAAAGAGACTTTTTAAAATTCAAAAACAACTTATATTAAAAAAAATTAAATTATTGCCTTTGTGATAATCTATAATAATATATATAAAATGCAACGTCTCTCTGCCTGTCTGTCTGTCTGTCTGTCTGTCTGTCCGTTAGTGCGCTTATCACTGGAGAGCCACTTATCCGATTTACCTACTTTCTTTTTAAAACATACATATGTTGTCTGGCCAGGTTATAGGCTATATTTTATTACGATAGGTAACATAAGAAATGAGCAGTGACGTAAAATAGTGAATGAAGTCGGAAAAAAGTTTGCCGCTAGCGTGTTCCCTTGCAATACACAGCCTAAATCATTAAATATGGAACAATATTATGTAGCAGAGAATATCTATAAACTATAATATATATCTGTCTTTCTGTCTGTCTGTCTGTCCATTAGTGCGTTTATCATGCGAGAACTACTTATCAGATTTACGTGTCTTTTTTTAAATTCATACATATATTCTTTGGCCAGGTTATATAATAATAAAAATCTACATCTATAATATATATAAAATGCAACGTCTCTCTGTCTGTCTGTCTGCCTTATCCGATTTACCTACTTTCTTTTTAAAACATACATATGTTGTCTGGCCAGGTGGCTATATCACTGGTAGCAACCACTTATGAATCCGGAAAAAAGTTTGCTTGTTTTTTTCATTAAAAAACATACATATCTATAAACTATAATATATATCTGTCTCTCTGCTGTCAGTTTATAGGAGAACTATTATCCGATTTTGCTTTTTTTTAAAAAAACGTACGTTCTCTGCCAGGTTATAGACTATATTTTATTACGTTAGGTGAGGAATAAGCAGTGACGATAATAGTGAATCAAATCGGAAAAAAATATCATGTAGCAAAGGATCTCTGTAATATATATAAAATGCAACGTCTCTCTGTCTGTTTCTCCGTTTGTGTGCTTATCACTGGAGAACCACTTATCCGATTTACGTACTTTTATTTTTTTAAACATACTAAACCATTAAATATGGATGTAGCAAAGAATATTTGTAATATATATAAAATGTCTCTCTGTCTGTCTATCTGTCCGTTAGTGCCGTTATCACTCGAAAACCACTTATCCGATTTACGTGCTTATTTTTTTTAAAGGTACGTATGTTGTCTAGCCAGGCTATAGGATATATTTTATTACGTTAAATGACATAAGGAATAAGTAGTGACGATAATAGTGATTCAAGTCGGAGAAAAGTTTGCCGCTAGCGCGTTTTCTTGTAATACACTGCCTAAAGCATTAAATATGGAACAATATCATGTAGCAAAGAATATAATATATATAAAATGCAACGTCTCTGTGTCTGTCGTCTGTCTGTCCGTTAGTACGCTTATCACTCCAGAACCACTTATCCGATTTATGTGTTTTTTTTTTTTAATTCATACATTTGTTCTCTGGCCTGATTATCTATAATCTTTTATCTAGAATATATATAAAATGCAACTTCTCTCTGTCTGTCTGTCTATTTGCCTGACTCTCTGCCTGTCTCTCAGTTTGTCCGTTAGTGCGCTTATCACTTGAAAACCACTTATCCGATTTACGTGTTTTTATAAATTTATACATATGTTCTGTATAATTCGATATAAGCCTAGATAATGGGAGATAAGGTGAGATAATGGGAGACAAGGGGAAATAATGGAAAATAAGGAGAAATAAGTCGAGATAAGCCTCGATAATGGGAGATAAGGTGAGATAATGGGAGATAAGTATAAATAATAGGAGATAAGGAGACATACTGGGAGATAAGTAGAGATAAGTCTAGATAATGGGAGTTATGGTGAGATAATGGGAGATAAGGAGAAATAATGGGAGATAAGAAGAAATAATGGAGATGAGCAGAGATAAGCCTAGATAATGGAAATTATGTAGAGATAATGGGAGATAAGAAGAAATAATGGGAGATGAGCAGAGATAAGCCTAGATAATGGAAATTATGTAGAGATAATGGGAGATAAGAAGAAATAATGGGAGATGAGCAGAGATAAGCCTAGATAATGGAAATTATATAGAGATAATGGGAGATAAGAAGAAATATTGGGAGATAAGAGGAAATAATGGGAGATATTTTATTACATTGGGTAACATAAGGAATAATCAGTGACGATAGTAGTGAATCAAATCCACGCGAGCTGAGCCGCGGGCCCGGCTAGTAATAATATAAATTTGAAATGAATTTACTGACAAACAAGGCTAAAGCTAGTGATACAAGTAACAATTATAATAATAATAATAGACAAATGTCTCTTTATTGTAATTAAATGGTAGGATTACAATTGGTGGAGTTGAAGTTACACTTCCTATCTCAACCATGAAATGCGAATACATATTG
Organism: Pachyrhynchus sulphureomaculatus; assembly: GCA_019049505.1. Lineage (NCBI taxonomy): Eukaryota > Metazoa > Arthropoda > Insecta > Coleoptera > Curculionidae > Pachyrhynchus > Pachyrhynchus sulphureomaculatus. The sequence goes on from CM032450.1 coordinate 33,005,920, forward strand.
TATAGAGCAACATTTAGAAACTAGTATTACGTATAAAATACAAAATATAATAATCAATACACAATGTACTACCATGACAGAAATTAATATTAATACTATGGGTGGCTAAGGGTATAGCTACTGCTATATATGTAACATTAGAGAGGTCGATTGCATATAAAATACAAAATATAGTAATCAATACACAATGTACCACCATGAAAGAAGTTAATATTAATACCGTCGGTGTGCTAAAGGTATGGGTACTGCTATATATATAACATTAGAGGGTCGATTTTGAAAAATACCAAACTAGCATATTACAACTCATAGTATAGTAAGCTGAAAATCAGATAACGAAAGATGATGCTTTTCAACGAATCGTGCGAAACGAAGATGTTATTGCTCACCTCCCCGCCTCAGGGGATTTTAAACCATTTTTCCATTCTTAAAGATATTTTTACCCGTCATTTGTCCAAGTGCCGAAACATCCATTTTATATTTCACGGCACCTTTTAAACAACGCGATAGTGTGCCACGGACGTTATTTGCATTTCTGCAAAGAACTACTATTTATGTACGTGACCAGGCCAAATATACGAGGCTGGTTTGAAAAGTCCGTGCAAAAATAAAAACTACTTATGTGTTTGGGGTAAACCTTTTTTTTTTTCGACATAGTCTCCTTTTAGGCTTATACACTTCGTCCAACGATTGTTTGTTGATCCCTTCCGAATAATAGGATTTGTCCAAGTCTGCAAAATATCCATTAGTGTCTGCAATCACCTCCTCGTTTGAATAAAATCTTTGTCCCGCCAGCCATTTCTTCAAATTGGGGAACAAATAGTAGTCCGAGGGAGCCAAGTCTGGAGAATAGGGGGATGTGAAACGAGTTGGAATCCTATTTCCATTAATTTTGCGACCACAACTGCTGAGGTGTGTGCTGGTGCGTTGTCGTGATGGAAAAGGACTTTCTTGTGGGCCAATCGCGGGCGTTTTTCTTTCAGCTCGGTTTTCAAACGGTCCAATAACGATGAATAATATTCAACTGTAATAGTTTTACCCTTTTCCAGATAGTCGATGAGGATTATCCCTTGCGAATCCCAAAAGACAGTCGCCATAACTTTTCCGGCCGAAGGAACGGTCTTCGCCTTTTTTGGTGCAGATTCCCCCTTGGTAACCATTGTTTAGATTGTTGTTTGGTCTCAGGAGTATAGTAATGTATCCATGTTTCATCCACAGTGACGAAACGACGCTTAAAGTCCTCCGGATTCTTCTGAAACAGCTGCAAACCATCCTTGCAACACTTCACAGGATTCCGTTTTTGGTCAAGCGTGAGCAATCGCGGCACCCATCTTGCGGATAGCTTTCTCATGTCCAAATGTTTATGCAAAATATTATGTACCCGTTCAGTCGAGATGCCCACAGCACTAGCAATCTCACGCACCTTAACTCTTCTGTCATCCATCACCATATCATGGATTTGATCAATGATTTCTGGAGTCGTAACCTCCACAGGCCGTCCAGAACGTTCAGCGTCACTTGTGCAATGTTTAATCACCACACGAAATTCTTTTTCGTCCATTTCTTGAAAATCACTCGACTTCCTTGATTCACACGAATGCCAAACACAAAGAAATAGACCAATATAGCTGAAACTTGGTGTGCGTTCATTCAAGAGATGCTACTAACTAAACATGACCTCGATACGAGCCGGAGGTGCCATCTCTCGGACTTTGCACGGACTTTTCAAACCAGCCTCGTATATATAACATTAGAGAGGTCGATTGAGGAGGAAAAATACCAAACTAGCATATTACAACTCATAGTATAGTAAGCTGAATCAATCAGATAACGACCAAGTAGATGATGCTTTTCAACGAATCGTGCGAAACGAAGATTTTTTTATCGCTCACCTCCCCTGCCTCAGTAGGGATTTTACCATTTTTCCATATCTTAAGGATATCCGAGGATTTCGTAATACCCGTCAACTTTGTCCAAGTGCCGAAACATCCATTTTTATATTTCACGGCACCTTTTAAACAACGCGGTAGTGCTGCCACGGACGTTATTTGCATTTCTGCAAACAACGTACGTGACCAGGCCAAATATACTTAAATAAATTAATAAATAAGTATACCGACCTGCGGGATTGAACCCTCGACCTTCTCCACAGTAGCAAAGTACTACGCCACCGAGCCACGGCCAGCCACATAATGGATCTTGTCAAACACCCATTTTTTGTTTGACAACCAAATATACCATCAAATAGAAGGCGCTGGTATGGGTTTGTATCGATCACCAGTCATAACCAACTTCTTCATGTTCTATTTTGAACACGAAAAGCATTAAACAAAGCTTTCCTAAATTCGAAAGTTTAGGTTAGATCCTTTGGAAATGATGCACTTCACAAACGCAGGAATAGTACTGCGCATAAACGAACGTAATCAAATTTTATATATAGAAACCGGTCAAGTGAACTTGCACAATTAGTGTTCCGTAGGTTGATTGCTTTTAAAATAAAAAATGTTGTTACGGTGGTATAAAATGATCAATGACTTCACAAAACACACCCCAAATGAGTTTTCAACAAAGTTTGTTTCCAAACTTTACTGAAAATTGATGACCTTAAACTTTTTTTTTTTATATACCAGATATATTATTAAAGATAATGCACTCGTGATAATTTTTGCTAAATCTACACCTCCTGGAGAATATTCCAGAATTTTTTCACAATTTTTTGATCAGTACTTTTCGAAATAAAGTGGGGGGGACAGCGATTTTTCGCGATTTTTTAAAAATAATACAAAGAACAGTTTTTTTTTTTTTGTTTTTATGGGTCTAGCACACGTGCTGCAGGGAAGTCCCTAAAGCGCTCCAGGAGCGGCACGAGTGCGGAAAAAAGCGATTCACGTTGTTCTTGAATCGCTTTAAATTGTACTCGGTGGGAAACACAGCGCTGGGCAAATTATTCCAAACGGATGACGTTCTCCATATAAAAGATTGCTTGAAAAGCGTTGTACGCGGAGTAACAAGCTGAACCTCATACGGATGCGAAGCACCAGCGCGACGTGTATTTCTAACATGCACCGCTTTGGGAGGAATTAAGCGGGCTACATCCTTCGAACACTTTCCATGAAAATACTTGTAGAACAGACTCAAGTCGCCAACCGTTCTTCGATGTTCCAGCGAATCAAGGCCGCCGGTCAATTCCGGGTCCCCAATCAGACGGACCGCTCTTCTCTGAACAGAATCCAACAAATGCAGTGTATGTTTGGGAGCGGAGCCCCAAACGTGGGAGCAGTATTCCATAGTTGGTCGAATCTGGGCTTTGTAAAGAATTAACAGTTGCTGTGGGGTGTAAAGCTTTCTGGTTCTAAATAATATTCTCAACTTTTGAGAAGCTCTCCTTGCTATGCCTGCAACATGTTCATGCCAAGACATATTTGCTCCCAAACTAACGCCCAACAAATTGAGCGACGATGCTAGGGGAATGGAGTGCCCCGACATAACTATGTCGGGTTCAGCAACGTTAACTTTTTTAGAAAAAACTGCCGCTTGGGTTTTTGTAGCGTTTAAATTCCACTTGGTTACTGTCACCCCAAGATAGAATTTCTTCCAGGTCTTTGTTAAGTTGAACGACCTCCTGCTGTCTGCGGATATTCGCCTGAGCAGCCGATGTCCGAGCGTTCAAGGTGAATGAAGAGACAAGCGTACTGTCATCTGCAAAGCTATAGATTGGATTCCCGGTGTTTTCCAGCAGATCGTTAATGTAAGTGAGAAAGAGAGTAGGAGACAGTATGGAGCCCTGAGGCACACCGGCGTTGATAGTGAGGGTGTTAGAAAGAAATCCGTCGACCGCCACTCGTAAAGAACGCTCTCTGAGGAAACATGAGAGCCATAAACAGAACCTTTCAGATATACCATAAGAGCGTAACTGAGCCAACAGTCCATCGTGCCAAACACGGTCGAATGCCTTGGATATGTCAAGAGCAACCGCTCGAGATTCTCCAAAGTGTTCAATTGCGTTGTTCCAAACATGTGTTACATAAGTCAGAAGATCTCCTGTTGATCTATGTTTACGAAAACCATATTGGTGATCGCTAATTATATTGAATCGTTCAAGATATTTTAGAAGATGCTCATTGATAACCTTTTCCATGACTTTCGATATTATTGAAAGCAGTGCAACTGGTCGGTAGTTATTTGGCAAGGTCTTCTTACCTTTTTTAGGTATCGGCTGAACCGTGGCACATTTCCAGCAGGACGGAAATATTCCCTTTCTGTAGGATAGGTTAAAAAGTCTACAGAAAACTGGTGTTAGTTCCCTTGCACAGTTTTTGAGAACTATGGCAGGTATTCCGTCAGCGCCAGAAGCCTTCTTGGTGTCTAACTTCATTAAAATACGCTTTATGATGCGCTGTCTGAAGACAACATCGGGCATCCTTGACTGCAATATGGGAATAGTAGGTGGTGTTTTTCCTTGGAAATCGACAGTAGAATGTGAAGCAAAGAGTTCAGCCAACAAGTTCGCTCTCTCAACAGGTGTGGTTGCAATGGAATTATCTGGTCTTGTGAGTGGTGGTATGGTGGATTTGGTAAAATTTCGACTAACTGCCTTAGCGACTGCCCAAAAGGACCTGGAATTGTTGGGACAAGCGAGAAGTTTGTTTCTAATTCGTTGATTGTGTGCCTCCTTGGTTTCGTCGATAATTCCCTTGCATCTGTTCCGGGCATGAACAAAGATGTTACGATTTACGGTGTTAGGATTTTCACGCCATTGTCGGTAGGCAATATGTTTAGAAGCAACAGCTTCTTTGCATTTTCGGTCGAACCAAGGCTTGCCGTTGGAGGAGCATTTCTTCGAAAAAGGGATGTAAGCTTCCATACCAGCCAAAATAACATCGGAGACCTCCCTGGCGCAGTCAGATGGGTTATCGGATCGAAAACAAATATCCATCCAAGGGAAAGTTCGAAAGTATTCCATGAGATCTTCCCATTTAGCAGATTTGTAGTGCCAAATCTTGCGCGGCCTAGGCGCCTCTCTGTCACTGATTGGCAGGATACTCGATGTCGAAAGCAGTTTATGGTCGGAAGAACCTAACGGCGGATTTACGGTGACCGTGTATATCTCCGGATTGGTGGTTAAAAACAGATCAAGAAGACTGGCGAACTCCCCGTCTCGATCAGGGATCCGTGTTGGTTCGTCATTAAGCTGAGTTAAGCCATAACTGATTGAGAATGATTCAGCTTCACGACCTTGTTCGTCGGTAGTATTTGAATATTTAAGCCAGTTGATATTGTGGACATTAAAGTCGCCCAGGATGGCAATTTCGGCACTTGGATAGTTACTTTGTAAATGATCGATGGTGTCTGCAAGAGAAGCGAAAAGTGTTCGAAATGTGTGCGCAAGTATTACATAATATATATATTTTTTACTCGTGTTTTCACAAGCTTTCATTTGACACCACACTCGATGACCTACTAAAAAAATTTTTTTTTTTTTTTCACTTCCGATTTCACCCCCCAAAACTAACCCCTGAAGTCAAAATTTGACTTTCAAAACTACACGGCTTTGATGAGGCCATCAATTTCTACGTTATTCCCAAATTTCAACTTTCTATAACAAATAGTTTCGGAGAAAATCGGGTGTGCCAGACAGACGGACAGACACCGAAGTCATCTTATAAGTGTTCCGTACGGAACACTAAAAAGTTTGTCATGTATTTTTAGTTAAATTTTTTCAATTGATATAGATAGTTTTACGGAAAAATAATCCCATCTGACATAGAAATTTTTTTTTTGCGAGCAATAAGATTCAACAGCGACAAAAAAAAAAACCTAAACTAGATTGTCAAAATCGGTAAATTTATGTACGCAAAATTTCCGGCCAACATATAATTTATGAAACCGATTTTCCAAATTTATTCATTATCTTTCACCACATTTCTTTTGATACGTTTGGGTTTAAATCAGCTTTTTATGTCAATAAGAAGTAAAACAAAGAAAAAAAAAGTCTGTTATTAGGTCTGTTGAAATCCTGTAAAATATATAAACTACCACTCCACTTATTCACTTTTACTAAATCCTTATCGCTCAAAAACTGTAGATTTCTTTCTTTTCTCTAGCAGCTTAATATCAAATTTAAAATCGAAATCTCAATTTATTAGGGAGTTCTCTGAAAAGAATGGGAAATATGTTTTTCGTGATTCAGTGACGTAAAAAAAAACGCCAGAATCTTAGGCAGTTTGCTTTATACATTACAGTTATTTAATCTAAAACATCGTTGAATATGTAAAAAAATATAGTTTTAAACAGAAAGTGTGGAAAAAAATTCTGTTATCATTATTTACTTACATTTTATTAGTGTTCCTTACGGAACTCTTATAAGATCACTTCGGTATCTGCCTGTCTGCCACACCCGATTTTCTCCGAAATTATTTGACATAGAAAGTTGAAATTTGGTACTAATATAGGAATTGATGACCTCCTCAGAGCCGTGTAGTTTTGAAAGTTAAATTTTGACTTATGGGTTAGTTTTGGGGGATGAAATCGGAAACAATTTTTTTTTTTTACTAGGTCATCGAGTTGGGTGTCAAGGGAAAGCTTGTAAAAATACGAATTCAAACATGTATATTATGTAATAGTTGCGCGCACTTTTCTTTGTATTATTTTTTTAAAATCCCGAAAAATCGCTGTCCCCCCTTTATCTCGTAAAGTACTGATCAAAAAATATTGAAAAAATTCTGAAATATTCTCCACGGAGTGTAGATTGATCGAAAATTAACACGAGTGCATTATCTTTAATAATCTATCTGGTATATAAAAAAAATAAAACAAAAATTTTAAGGTCATCAGTTTTCATTAAAGATCGGAAACAAACTTTGTTGAAAATTCATTTGGGGTGTGTTTTCTGAAGTCACTGATCATTTTATATCTCCGTTACAATTTTTTTAAATTTTAGAAGCAATCAACGTTCGGAACACCAATTGTGCAAATTCAACTTGCACTTGACCGGTTATTTTTATTTTAATTTAAAAACGGGTATTTGTTGAAAAAACCGTTATTTTATTTTATAATATTTTTGCCTAACCAAGAAAGCAGAAATTAGTGCTAGTAAAAAATGTAATGGCACTATTTTCAATTATAAGTATATTTTAAACTAAGAAAAATGGAATTAAAAAAAAAAAAATAATGTAATACATGTTTTTTTTTTACTTTCTTTGCTAAAGAAAACTATTATATTCGTGACAAGAACATCCCTACGCAATTTTTTTAATGTGACTAAAACTAATCCATTGGCTTGGAATTTAAATTTTATTTCTTTTACGGGTATAAATTTAGACTAACTTTTATTAATCATACGCATAAATTGTCGCCAAAACTAAAATTAAATCAAATCGACAGGTTTTTAAAATTTGTGGCGAAATTACGGAGTTGAAAGTCATTTAGCTTCTTATTCTCAATTATGTAAGGCTATTATAACAAGAAATGTGAGCATTAGGACCTACTCTCAATAATTGTACTCATCAATGCCTTACAAATATTGGTCTTTCAAATTTCAAAGGACAATGGTTTATTAAAAATTCTGGTGAGTAATTTTATAATTATTTGCCCTTAAATTGTTTTAAATTTAAAGCTTTCATGTTGATATCAAAATTTTAGAATATTAAACTTTAATAGTTTATATATATATATATATATATATATATATATATATATATATATATATATATATATATATATATATATATATTCATACATTGGCCAGACTTCTAGATCACTCCAAGGGAGAATAACATCCCATAAGAGCGACTGTAGAAGGAGCACTCAATCTTGTGCCCTGCACATCACTTTACACAGCACGACCACAGGATTAATTTCGGAGAGGCTGAAATACTTTACTCAGAGACCAACTACTACAAGAGGAGGTTTTTGGAGATGGTGACCATTCATAACACACCTAATAATATGAACATCAAAACTGATGTGGACGACCTTAGCGTCGTGTACTCTTACTTACTACAGCTATCTACCTCTCCAGATTTCCCCCCCTGTTGACCACTAGTCCTTCCAAATAAACAATTATTAAACAGGTTCCTTTTGAAAAAAATTTTTTTAATAAAATAAAAACCAAATAAAATAAAAGATTTTTATAATTATGATTACTCCCTCGTAAAGTTCATAGTGGAGCCCCTTGTGGTACAATACGCAGACGCGAACTGTCTGCCAAATGTCAAAAAATGCCGGGATTTTTCTAACCTCTCTCACTTTTTCGGTTCTTGAAACCACATGTTTCACTAGTAATGATTAAGAAAATGTAAAATTTTTTTAACAAGTTTTAATATGTAGTCCGTTAGTTTTTAGTATAAAATTGTTTTTACAAGTTGTTTTTGATTGAACAATGCTTATCCTGGAAGATAACTCATGTTAAGTAAGTTTAATATTATAATTTCTCTGTTCAGTGATACCAATTAGTATTTTACCATCTGCTTCATTAATTAGCACAAATTTACTGTCCATTTTACTTGTAGATTGTCCTGATGAAGGAAGAAATATATTCCGAAAGCTAGACTATTAACTAAGAGTTTTATTTGGCCAAAATCTTTTGACCGCTACCCTCACAATATTGTGAATTTTCTTTTTCACGAGTCGGTCACGACTACTTCTCCTGTCTATATATATATATATATATATATATATATATATATATATATATATATATATATATATATATATATATATATATATATATATATATATATATATATATATATATACATACATATATATATACGTATATATATACATATATATACATATATATATATATATATATATATATATATATATATATATATATATATATATATTTATACTTATTTTCAATTCTTGGGATTTGGGCTCATTTTATGAATATTTGGTATTCAAAATTAAACTTAAATTGACGTTTCGCCGTTTGGTTTAGGGCATTTTCATTTTTTTTCTTTATTTCTACAAAATATAAAAATAAATTACATTTAGGTGCACTAGTACAACACAAATTATTTAATTCAGACAACCATACCCTTTTTATATAAATTCTTAGTTCTATCTTTAAAAATTAAAATCACATAGGTCCTACCTTGAATCACACATATTTTATTTACTACTGACAATCATAGTAGCATTCTTATCGATGTAGATTTTATTTTGCATTATTGATCTGTGATTTTTTTTTGAATATTAAGCGGGTAGTCTTTTTGTTAATATATTAAGGACGAGTATACACTTTAAAATATTACCTTATTAAATTTATATCATTGACTGTAAATTTCTCATTTTTTTTTTAATATCGATCATTTCTTTCATTGCAAGTTTTCCAATATTAATGTCTCTGTTTAAAATCTTTGTTTCATTAAAGTTGAAATCATGTCCAAGTTCCGTTGTGTGTTTGTGAAGTGCCGTTGTTGCATTTCTTGTATACTTGTGTCAATTGAGTCTGTTTTTTAATAATTGGGTCGTCATACCAATATAATGCATTGGGCAATCTGCACAAGTTACTGAATAAACTATGTTGGATTGGTTCATGGTTGGTACCTGGCTTTTTAAGTTTGTAAATAGTGAGCTTAGTTTGTTTTGCGTTTTGTGACAAACAGTTATGTTATATTTTTTTAGAGTGCTTTTTAGTTTTTCTGATAAATCGCGTGTATAAGATAGTCGAAGAAATTTGTTCTGATTTTGTTCTTTCGTTTCATCTTTTTTGATTTTTTTATTATAGAATTTGTATGTTCTTGTCTTTATTGTTTGGTTGATGTCTTTCTCTAAATCTATTTTGTATTAACACTGATTTCATTTGATTCAGTGCTTTCGGTCTTAAATTTGGTGAGGTCAGTGCTATTGCACGGTCTGTTAAACCGACAATAACACTTACCTTTTGTGCTTTTGTGTGATTAGAGTAGAAATTCAAATACATGCTAGACCACGTTGGTTTATTGATTATTTTGTTACGTTTTCTAATTAAAGTCGTATCCAGGAAATATATTTCATTGTTATTTTCAATTTCTGAAGTAAAGTAAAACTTTTGATGGAAACTTTTGAAATCATGAAGGACTTTATCAGTGTTATCTTTTGTAACTGCCACTAAACAATCATCCACAGATCTTTTGAAAAAGAGTATCTTGTACTCTAAATTATTTATAACACATTCTTCTAAATGTTCCATAACCAATTGAGCTATTACGGAGGATATAGGAGATCCCATGGCACACCCTTCTATTTGTTGATAGAATTTGTCTTGATATTGGAAATAATTAGTATTTAACTGTTTCAATAAAGTTTTCTTTTGATATTGTTGTGTGTTCTGTCAATAGATCCCATTTTTTGTTTATGGCAGTCCGCACAAGTTCTTTAGGTATATTTGTGTATAATGATCCAACGTCTAGTGAAAGAAATTTATAGCTTTGTGGTATGTTTATCGTGTCAATGAACTCTTTAAATGTAAATGAATCTTTGATAAAATAGTTATTTTTTACCTGTAATATTAGATATACATTTGGCTAGGTATTTTGAAAGGTTATAAAGAGGTGATTTTAAACATGATACGACTGGCCTTAGCGGTATGCTTTGTTTATGCAATTTGGGGTAAACCATAAATTTTAGGTGACACTATATATATATATATATATATATATATATATATATATATATATATATATACAGTGACTCACAGCTTAAATGAAGCAGTCGCTATAAGAAAAGACTAACTGGTCTCAGTGCCTCTTTATTTATTTGGAAAAAACAACTTATTGAAATTAAATTAGTAAAGAGTCTTCTAAAAAAGTATGAATTACTTTTTGTCTTAAATATGCCTTACTTAATTAACAATAAATAATTAATCAAATCATATGCGAGTTTAACGTCTCAGCTTAAATGATGCAAAATTCAATATACCAAAATTATTAGAGAAAACAAACTGTAGAATTTGAAATAAGCCTGCTAATATTTGGTCGGGCCTCCCTCATTATCAATAACGGCTTGTAATCTTCTGGACATTGACTCAATTAACTTTCTAGTATACTCCGGGGAAATAGTGTTCCATGCTTCAGTAATTTTTACTTTTAATTCAGTTTTATTTGATATTGGGGCACTATTTACTTTATTTTTTAATGTCAGCCACAAATTTTCAGTTACATTGAAGTCTGGTGACTGGGCTGGTGTTTAAATAACATTTGGACAATTATAAAGCAACCAACTGCGGGCTCGAAATGACGTGTGCTTTGGATCATTGTCGTGATAGAACCGATAATTGTTTTCAATATCTAATTTTTGGGCACTAGCGACGAGATGCTGCCTTAGTATATCCAAGTACACATATTGGTTCATATTCCCTTCGACGAAATACATGTTACCTACTCCTGCAGATGACATACAGCCCCATAACATCACTCCACCTCCACCGTGCTTTACCGTAGCTTTCATATTTTTTAATTTTAATTCTTCGTTAGGCTTTCTCCACACTCATATTTTTCCATCGGACCCAAATAAGTTTATTTTGGTCTCATCAACAAATATTACTGAATTCCAGAAGTTCAAGTCTTTATTGATATGCTCTCTGGCAAATTCCAATCTCACGCGTCTATTTCTTTGGCTAATGAAAGGCTTATTTCTAGCAGTTCGATCATGTAAATTATTATTTCGCAAGATCCGTCAAACTGTTTCGGGGTTACACCTTTTTCCAAATTGTCTTTCCACCTCGGCCCGCAACTTTGGCGCACTTTTTTTTGGATTATTTGATACCTCTCTTAAAATCCATCTTTCTTCACGTTCATTGAAGATCTTATTTGGAGCCAACCTTGACTTATTCTCGACTCTATTTTGATTCCGGTAACGTTCAATGATATGCTGAACAGTTGACGGACATTTATTTACCATTTTGGCTATGTCTCTTTGGCTGTATCCATTCCTGTAATGAGAAATAATTAAATTTGTCTCAGAAATTGTAGTCCGACGACCCATTCTTAAACAATTTCGTTTTATTGAATGAAAAAATGTCAAACTAAGCAAAAAACAATTGTACTAAGAAATCAGAGCAACGCCGCCTTCGTAAATTTCAAAATGCGATAAGTTTTGACCCCTGTTGTTATTTTGCATCATTTAAGCTGTGACGTTAAAAATTGCATATGATTTGATTAATTATTTATTGTTAATTAAGTAAGGCATATTTAAGACAAAAAGTAATTCATACTTTTTTAGAAGACTCTTTACTAATTTAATTTCAATAAGTTGTTTTTCCCAAATAAATAAAGAGGCATTGAGACCAGTTAGTCTTTTCTTATAGCGACTGCATCATTTAAGCTGTGAGTCACTGTATATATATATATATATATATATATATATATATATATATATATATATATATATATATATATATATATACATATATATATATATATATATATATATATATATATATATATATATATATATATATATGTATAAATCTCAAAATATCCCAAAAACCAATGTATTCCCTTCGAGTGCTAATAGGTTAGCTCATAACTCACCAGAATATGCCAGTATGACGTTTCGTTAGATATCGAGATATTGACAGTTTTACGAATTTCGTGAAAATTTACACTTTATATCAGTTTATCGAATATCACTACTACAAATTTCCCTATTCTAAGATTATAATTATTGTTACGTAATCCTGAATAAAGCTACTGTTGATCACAGTTTAAAACAAATTTAAAAAAACTAAATTAATATTTTTTTTGAAATAACTCGCAACTCAAAGTTAGCTAATGTTTTTTTACTCATAATACTTGCAAAAATGTTTTTTATAAAAAGACGGCGACGCACGTCGGTTGCTCAGTTCACTTCCAGCGGCAGCAGCAGCAAGATCACAGTATCGGGTAACAGCAGCAGCGGGAGCACTTGAAAATGCCAAATGAGATTTTGGCGAAACGTCGTGCAAATTTATTGTTAGACAAACGGATTGAAACTCGGAATTTTAATGTATATATATATATATATATATATATATATATATATATATATATATATATATATTTATATATTTATATACATATATTCATATATTCATATATACATATATACATATATACATATATACATATATACATATATACATATATACATATATATATATATATATATATATATATATATATATATATATATACATATATACATATATACATATATACATATATACATATATACATATATATATATATATATATATATATATATATATATATATATATATATATATATACATATATATATATATATATATATATATATATATATATATATATATACATATATATATATAATACATATATATATATATATACATATATATATATATATATATATATATATATATATATATATATACATATACATATATACATATATATATATATACATATATATATATATATATATATATATATATATATATATATATATATATATATATATATATATATACATATATATATATATATATATATATATATATATATATATATATATATATATATATATATATATATATATATACATATGTATACATATATATATATATATATATATATATATATATATATATATATATATATATATATACATATATATATATATATACATATATACATATACATATACATATACATATATATATATATATATATATATATATATATATATATATATATATATATATATATATATAAATATATAAATATAAAATAATCATCTAGTTCAAGTTTACAAGTAAATTATTTTGACACCGTACATGCCCTCGGTCATCAAATTGTATATAAACTGAAAATGTATGTTGGTCATTTTGGTTCAGGATCATTCTGTGTAAAAGTGCGTTAATGATAAACTGTCTCGTAGTATAGGATCGATTCACATCCCATCAAGATCCACTTTATTTGACTAACCGGTGCCGAAAGCACGAAGGTTTCATGATTTTCAAATTAAATATTTAAAAAGCTTTAAATTACTTAACAGCAAGAGCTTTGTGTAGTAATAAATGAGTACGTTTTCTATCTCAGACATGTCACCAAAGCTTATACAATATTATATGACTTCACTACCTCAAAAAGGTATGGTATTCAAAGTAAATTCTCGACAGACAATGCTCTGGAAACTGACCGAATGTTATCGTTAAAGTTTGTTTTGTTTTTAGTACCAAACTTCAATTTAAAAGCCAGAGTTTTGTCTATATTTATAGACAAAACTTCGCTGGAAGATAAAGTTCATGTATGTAAATATAGCGGACGATATTGGAATGGCATATTAGTCTAGAGCGACATATTTGCAATATAAAATGGGGCTTATAACAGTGCATTTTAAGAGGGTATTTTAATTTACCACGTAAAAGTTTTCAGCAGTTAAGTCGGGAAATCCTAAGAATTATAAAAAAATAACCGATCAAGTGCAAGTTGGAATTTCGCAATTAGTGTTCCGTACGTTGATTGCTTTTAAAATAAAAATTTTCGTTACGGAAGTATAAAATGATCGTGACTTCATAGAACATATCCCAAATGAATTTTCAATAAAGTTTTTTTCCGATCTTTAGTGAAAACTGATGACCTTGTAATTTTTCTTTTTTTTATATACCAGATAAATTATTAAAGGTAATGCACCCGTGATAATTTTCGTTTAATCTACACCGTGTAGAGAATATTCCAGAGTTTTTTCTAAATTTTTTAATCGGTACTTTTCGAGATAAGAATAGCGATTTTTCACGCTTTTTTAAAAGACTACAAAGAGAATCGTGCGCAAGTATTACATTATATACATTTTTGTTTACAAGCTTTCTCTTTCGATTTTACCCCCCCAAAATGAACCCCTTAAGTCAAAATTTAACTTTCAAAACTACATGGCTCTAATGAGGCCATCAATTCCTATATTAGTGCCAAATTTCAACTTTCTACGTCAAATAGTTTCGAAGACGGACACCGAAGTGATCTTATAAGTGTTCTGTACGGAACACTAAAAAACAGTACTACTTAGTATATATCACCACTACACCAAACACTTTATTTTTGCCTCGACGCGCGTTTCGCTAACCATGTTAGCTTCATCAGGAGCGATGATTGACTGAAGTCACTGAGTCAATCATTGCTCCTGATGAAGCTAACTTGGTTAGCGAAACGCGCGTCGAGTACAAAAATAAAGTGTTTGGTGTAGGGGTGATATATACTAAGTAGTATCATTGTGCCAAAGATTCCACATTCCCAACTTAACTAAAAAACACCTTTTGCTTTGATACAAGACTTTAATAAATAAATATATATTGTAACAATGAAGTCATGTTGTAAATATATTGTGTCAAGGGCTTTATTCCTTGCAAGCCGTTAAAGAACCTGGTATTTTTAAAGAAAAGAAGTAGGTCTTAACGTAATTCAATTCCCTGGTAACACATCTGCTATGATCACAACGCATAGCTCTGAAAAACTGAAGAATACTATGGATGAAGTATTTACAGAATTTAGATCCTGGTGTAATATACAAAACCTAATCCCAAATCACAGTAAAACAGACATTTTTAGTTTTTTGTAATAAAAAATAAGTTTAGACTTGCATTATAATTGTTAGCAATTATCAATTAGTAATAAAAAAGTAATAATTTTTTCGGATTAATATTAAACAGTGGCCGGCCATATAGGTATGCAAGTAAAAAATCCGTAAATTAATTAACATAACATTTTCTTGCAAATACATCTACAATACTTACCAGATGTACAAGTATGAAATGCGGATTTCAGACAACAGATGGTGTACCAATGCAGTTTGTGCTATAAATATTTGGACACTGCGCCATTTTCATATGTCATCAACAAGTGTCAGACGCGCACGAGTGATAAATTGGAAAAGTGTGTGCATAGTGTTGTGTTGTTGTATTCAATATGTCTAAATTTATACGAACAAAGAGCATTCGCGGACAGCATTAATTTTTGTTTTCATTTGAAGAAAACTGCTGTTGACATCATACCGATTACTTCGAGAAGCTTATGGTGAACATGCTCCATCGCAAAATACGTGTGAACGATGGTTTCGGCGTTTCAAAAGTGGTGACTTCGATGTTGCAGACAAGGAACGTGAAAAACCGCCAAAAAATACGAAGATGTGGAATTGCAAGCATTGTTGGGACGAAGATGATTCGCAAACACAAAAACAACTCGCCGAGCAATTGGACATTAGTCAACAAGCTGTTTTCCAATCGGGTACGAGAGATGGAGAAGATTCAGAAGACCGGTAGATGGGTACCACATAAGTTGAACGACAGGCAAATGGAAAAAGCGCAAAAACACGTGTGACATTTTGCTCGCTCGGTATAAAAAAGAAGTCGTTTTTGTATCGTATAGTTACAGGGGATGAAAAGTGGATTTATTTTGAGATTCCCAAGCGCAAAAAATCATGGGTAGTCCCAGGCGCACCATCCACATCGACCACAAGAACCGAATCGCTTTGGCAGAAAAAACGATGCTCTGTGTTTGGTGGAACGGGAGGGGCGTGGTCTGCTGTTAAAACTTGGGAAACGGTTAATACTAAACGTTACCAACAACAATTGACCGATTTGAACCGTTCGCTGCTTGAAAAAAGCCAGCCAGAATACGAAAGAGGCAACAAAAAATCATTTTTCTTCATGACAATGCTCCATCACATAACGGCAAAACCAGTTCGCGACACGTTGGAAGCATTCAGCTGGAAAGTTCTACCCCATGCGGCTTACTCACCAGACTTGGCTCCTTCTGATTACCACTTGTTTGCATCGATGGGTCACGCACTTGCTGAGCAGCGCTTTAGTTAGTACGAAGATGTGAAAAAATGGCTCGATGAATGGTTCACAGCAAAAGGGGGAGATTTTTACTGGCGTGGTATTCACAAATTGCCCGAAAGACGGGAAAAATGTATAACAAGCGATGGAGCATACTTTGAATAAAGCACTTTTTATGATTCTTCCGAATTTAACATGTTTTAAAAAAAAAAATCCGCATTTCATACTTGTACACCTGGTACTAAATTTGTTTCACTATGCAAGAGAATAACTTATTTGAACAATATTTAAGAAGCAAACCGCTCTAACCACCTCCTCTACCCCTTCAACCCCTTATATGTATATGTGACTCTAAAATAATTGTATATTATCGCAACCAAAAATGAGAAAATTATTCTCATCATACTACTGAAACAATACAAGATCTAACGACTCTCATCCTTTTCAGCCCTTTCCTTGTAGAAATATCGCTCAAAATTATTCGTTTCTTTCTCACATCAAGTAATATACGTGTTTCAAATTTGAAATTGTTACCTTATTTCGTTCACGTGTTATCGTACCAATAGTCTGAAAGGCGAACAGACAGAGAGCAACTAAAATATCTGATGAATATCGTCCAGCTTATGTTAGTGTCAAATTGTATACTCATTTGCCTTTTCATGTACATACACCTGAACGCTGCAAAAAGTATGTGTATTTAAGAACAAATATTTTAAAAATTATTATGAAGATTTTATATTTTTATTATACTTAAAATTATAAGATTTTATAAAATACGTTTTAAATGTTAAAATTATTTTTATCGGCTTAAATGGACCACTGATGAAAACTATGGGCCTCCTTGTCTGCAGAATAATTTCACAAACAATAATCCAATCTACATAAATAAAAATTATTCTTGTAAAATAAAATGTAGTAGTTAAAAAATTACGGCTTTTCAAACTTTTTCCGCAGAAAATTTATGTTTAATTATTTATAAAAAGATTGTCTATTACAAAAATTAAAAAAACCTCCCGATATTTTCTAGAAAAAGTAATTATTAAGATTTAAAAAGAAAAGTTTAAAAATATTAAAAATTGACTCAGCAATATTGCAAACATTGCATTAAAACAGGTAGCGGTCCAATCGGACGCCAGGTCACATTAAAATGCTCTAAATTTGTAATGGAATGGAATTTTCATAAAAAAAAATTTTTCAATAAATCGTAGAAGTATAGAGAATAAATATCCGTAAAAAACAAAATCGAATTTTTGAAAATTCCAGGTGTATGTAACCCCTTCTATAAAGAATTTTAAAAAGAGCTAATGAAGTATTTCTGTACAAATATTACTACTTGGTAGGTAATTTCTAGAGTGACCATATGGTAATGTAATGCAGGGGAGCATCTTAGATTGTCCCTACTGGGAATTTGCTCAATATTCGTAATATCTTAATCATAATGTATTACAATTTTATAATTACTTCGTATTAATATTATATCTTTCATTGAGAAACAGATTTAATTGTTGTAATCGGCTTCTTTTTATGTTCCTCTACTTACCCATCAAATGCAAAGTTCAGATGTACTTATAAGGGCTTTATAGTTTCCAACTTAATTTTCCATGTACGAGCTTTCTTTACTTATGTTATTATGCTCTGTACACAAAAGCTTACTGCGAATGCGAAATGGCTATGATTTTTTTGAACTTCATATCCATTTTCTGCTTCGTTTTTAAAAAACTGTATTTTTAATTTTTTTTACTATGCTTTATTATATTTCATAATATGTTTAGGTTTATTGTATAAAATGAAAACATGACACTTGTCAAAAAGACATAAAATTTCTTAATAAAAATGTCTTAAATAATTAATCTTAGGTGCATTATTAATTGCAACAACCTGCGAGGCAGGTTTTTAGTCATTTCAAAATAGGAACAAATTAATTAAAAATTTTAATAAAGATTATCTGTCGGTGTAATAATTCTTATACATTCTCTAAATATAATCTACAAATTAATGAACTCTATTTAATAAAAAATATATAATAATAATATTAGTAGTAATACTATGAGTAGTAATAAAACCTGTTATCAAATAATTATTTTATATATTATGAGAAGGTGGTTTTTAAAGATTGTTTCAAAAGTTCTACTACTACAAACTGAAGCAATATAATTGGGAACAAGATCAATAGGCCACCACAGCCACAGACACCTACTAGACAACAATATTCTCACAGAAGAGCTGATCATAGATAGCGTGATGATGGGACAAACCAGAAAAGAACACAGAAACCTTCACATCGATTACATAGAATATAAAAGACCCTTCGACTCCATACCCCACAGCTGGTTAATCAGAGGCCTAGAAATCTATAAAATCAACCAAAACCTCAGGCAATTTCTTGCGCAAATTATGAAAACATGGAAAACTAAAATCCATCTAAAAACACAAATCGAACGCATCCAAACAGAAGAGCTGTACATCAGACGCGGTATATTCCAGGGAGACTCGCTCAGCGCTCTATGGTTTTGCCTCAGTCTCAATCCAGTCTCAAATACACTAAACAGAACAGATCATGGCTTCAACATTAGACACCAAAAGTAAACCAACACAAAATAAACTACCTCCTATATATAGATGACATAAAACTCTACGCTGCCATAAAAACACAGCTGAAAGAACTCCTCAAAATCACAGAAATATTCACCTTAGATGTCAATATGGAATTTGGTAAGTGCAAAGTGCTCCACATCAACAAAGGCCAATGGAAAGGCCACCACCATGAGACAGATACCATCAACAACAAAACCGAATTCAAAAACAGATCCACGAAACTTTTACAAACAAAACTCAACTCTAAGGGATCTCACTAAACCCATCAACACGTTCGCTATACCTATACTCACATAGTTATTTGGTATCGTCAAATGGTCACACACAGACATAGAAAACATTCACATCCTTATGCGTTCTCAATTCATCAAATATAGAACATTACAACCCAACGCATGCATGAAAGACTTACCATCGAGAGAAAGGTAGGAGGAAGAGGAATCATAGACATCAGATCACTACACACAAAACAAATACAAACACTTCGGAAATTCTTTCACACCAAGCAAACCAGCCTCCACACAGCAACACTGAAAGCAGACAAAAACTACACACCTCTCGACTTATCGCAGGCAGACCATCCAGCAGACACACATAGTCACACTCATTTACAACAGGTAAAGATGAAAACATGGTCAGAAAAAACACTCCACGGAAAACACAGATACCACATAGAACAAGGCTGCGTAAATAAAAAACAATAATACAGAATGGGCAGCTATTCCCTGATACAGAAGGCTTCTTACTTGCCATCCAGGATAAAGTCATATTAAACAGAATCTACCAAAAGCATGTCATCAAAGACCCAACTATTACAGAAGACAGATGCAGAAAATGCCACCAGCAGAAAGAAACGATCGAACACATAGCAAGCGGATGTAAAATATTAGCCGGAACGGAATACACAGCCAGACATGACTCAGCGGCAAAAGTAGTTCACCAAGCACTAGCCACAACAGTACAATTAGGACTCAACACAAACATACACAGAAACATTCAGAAGTCGGTGATTTTGAAAACATTGTCAGGTCATTTCTTAATACACAATGGTAATAGTGTTTGTGCTGACTTGGTTTGGGCCCGTCAGCCAAACGTGGAACCACATTGACCAAATGTGAGAAAGAAGAACTTTTTTTGTATAATAATACAAGTAGTAATAAAACCTGTTATCAAATAAATATTTTATATTTATGAGAAGTTGGTTTTTAAAGATTGTTTCAAAAATGTATGTATATATACATATATATATATATATATATATATATATATATATATATATATATATATATATATATATATAATATATATATATATATATATATAATTTTCTGTAAACTTAATAAAAGTTTTACTTTTATAAGGCTTAAGAAAATGCAAAACAAAAGTGAAATTTCTTGTTTAAAATAACACAGGGCAACAAAAAAATATTTTTGTTTTGGTGCCTGGGATTTTAGAGCTGATTTTAACTATATTTGGGACGCTAAATCTATACATGCAATCCGTTTTTCTCTATCAGCTCTACTTTTTTAGATACATCAACTTATCTACCAATGTGGTTTTTATTCAGTATATTCATTTATGAGAGTTCTAAAATTATTATATATTCATTAATGTAGGTACAATGGTTTTATTGTCAGTCTGTAATTGAGTAAATTCCAGGTAAATCTATAAATAGTGGAACCATTGCCTATCAGGTACCTGAACTGACCCTTTTAATCACCTAACTCGGGTAAGTCTCGTCAGTTTGTGCGTTCTTACTAATGAGAGTAGATCGAATTCGGCGTGTTATTTTATGTTAAGAAAAGAGTGTTTTTGTGTTTTTTGAACAGAATTAAAATGAGTTCAGGTTCCAGTTCCAGAAGAAGTTGTGTAAATCAACCTGATGTGTTTTGCTATATATGCGGAGAATACATGTTTCAACAAAACAGACAAACTATTACTGACTTTGTAAAGCGAGCGTATCTTGGATACTTTGGAGTTAAGCTTGGTGATCAGGACAAAACGTGGGCCCCGCATCTCGTATGTAAAACTTGTACAGATCATTTACGGCAGTGGACTACCGGAAAAGAAAATGTCTAAAATTCGGCGTACCAATGGTTTGGAGAGAACCAAAAAACCACTTCAATGATTGTTATTTCTGTTTAGTAAATACTAAGGAATCAATCGAAATAACCGCAGTACGTGGACTTATCCCAATTTAGACTCGGCAATACGCCCTATCCCGCACTCAGATGAAATACCGATTCCAACATTTCATCAGCTACCACATATCTCTGATGACGAATATTTTCCCTCTGATCGCTCTTCTGATGCTAATAAAAGTTTCTGATGCTAATGAAAACTAACAGTGACTATGAGGGGACGTCATCAGTTCCTCAACGCTTCAATCAAAATGAATTAAATGGTCTCACCAGGGATCTCAATTTATCGAAAAAAAAAAGCTTCTGAAGTACTGGCTTCTAGGTTGAACGACAAAAATTTACTGGAACAAGGAACCAAAATTACCTTTTACCGTACAAGAGAAAAAGATCTGCTACCATTCTTTTCTCGAGAAGACAATCTTGTATTTTGTCACGAAATTAGGGGACTCATGAAAGAAATGGGACTTTCTGAATATATTCCAGATGATTGGCGCCTATTTATTGACAGTTCAAAGCGAAGTTTAAAATGTGTCCTTCTACATAATGGGAATAAATATGGTTCAATACCACTAGCTCACTCAACGAAACTGAAAGAAGAATATAATACCATAGCTTTGGTCTTGCAGAAGATAAAAGTATTACGAACATCAATGGATGATTTGTGTAGACTTAAAAATGGTAAACTTTCTTCTTGGGCAGCAAAGTGGTTACACGAAATATCCATGTTTTCTTGTGCCTCTGGGATAGTAGGGACAAAACACACCACTGGGTTAGAAAAGATTGGCCTCAGAGAGAAAACATGGACGTTGGGGAAAAGAATGTCATTAACGACGCTTTGGTTGAAAGAGAAAAAATCATACTTCCTCCGTTACATATAAAGTTGGGCTTAATGAAGCAATTTGTAAAGGCTCTTGATAAGAATGGGTCTTGTTTTGCATATATAGGGGTAAAAATGCATCAGTTGAGCACAGAAAAACTCAAAGCAGGGATATTGACGGCCCACAAATAAGACAATTAATTAAGGATCCTGCCTTCATAAATTCAATGAATCAAGTTGAACGAGAAGCTTGGACATCATTTGTTGCAGTTGTAGAAAATTTTCTAGGCAAACATAAAGCTCAAAACTATGTTGAAATGGTTAACAAGATGCTTAATAGTTTCAGATCCTTAGGGTGCAATATGAGTATTAAAATACACTATTTACACAGCCACTTAGACCGTTTTCCAGAAAATTTAGGAGATATGAGTGAGGAACAAGATGAAAGATTTCACCAAGATATTAAAGTTATGGAGGAACCGCTACCAAGGAAGATGGGGACATGCACATGATGGCAGATTACTGCTGGAGTTTAAAAAGGGACTGTTTAAAAAAAACATTCAAGAATGTCGTGGAAAAGAAGCTTTCCAAGTGTTGAGTGACTATTTCATTTCTGCAATGTTTTTTTTTGTTTGTAAGTACGACATAATATTGTATTTTGTATAACTAAAATAAAAATTTCGTATCTACTTTTGTTTACTACACTTACGGATTTGAGTTACAATAATGTAACTTATATTTCTCTAAAATTGTATATCTTAAAAATTTGAGCTCCTAGGTACAAATGAATACATTATTTGAATTCAGGACATCAAATTGATATAGAATCAGCTCAAAAAACCTCGACACCAAAACAGCTGTTCCCTGTGTAATTTTACATTTAACACCTAACAACAAATTTTAAGTTTAAAGATTTACAGTTATGTATATAGTGGGTGAGCAGGTTATTTAAGTCTGCTTCAAATATATCTTGTTATATATTCTTTCCAGGGTTCTTGAAGTCGAGGAGTCTCAAAATTAGGGTATTTTTTTTATTACAGTCTCAACTGAAATAACGTATTTATACGGTTACAATTGCCGGAATTTCTTAAAAAATACCAGAAGGTTTTTCTTTTTTTCTAAAAAGTGAATGAAAGAGAATAGATTCGGATTTTTTCATAATTTGTCCTATTTTCAATACAACTTTGAAGAAACATGTTTTTTTTTTTTTATTTTTCGTTCCTTATAAAAAAAATTAACTGGTGCTTTAACCAAAAGAATTATTTTTTTACTATCAGTCAGCAAAGCAGTGTATTTTCAGCTCATCAGAAAATGAATAATTATGAGCAGAGTACAAAACTTATTGAGCAACACACTCTTAGAATACCAGTTTTCATATTTCTGAAGTTATAATTAAGCTTATTTTCTATGATTAATATCTTGCCATACAATACGTGTTAAATTAACTATTTATTTTGTAATCTATGTTTGCAATGAAGCTTTTCATTGTTAGTATTTAAAAAGTTAACACTATTCAAACCAAGCAACCAAATTAATTTTTGAACATAAAGACAAAATTCGTTTGAACTCCATAAATTGTATTTTTACACAATTTTATTTCGGGTTACCATTTTTATATACATAAAGTTTTAATTTATATTCTGCCATCCACGAGTGAGTTTATGTTAAAAAAAAATTCAAAATATATGGCCTTTTAAATCTCCAAATATAAATAAAAGTTACT
The DNA here is from genome assembly GCA_019049505.1 of Pachyrhynchus sulphureomaculatus. Lineage (NCBI taxonomy): Eukaryota > Metazoa > Arthropoda > Insecta > Coleoptera > Curculionidae > Pachyrhynchus > Pachyrhynchus sulphureomaculatus. The sequence goes on from CM032450.1 coordinate 33,029,979, forward strand.
GTAATTATATTTATTTGTTCCGAAAAATAATTGAAATGTTTTTGTGTTTATCTCCCTATTGTTAATTATTACTTGTTTCACATTTATTTTTTTTCCAGTCTTTAAGATAAGACTTATTCCAAGCATGGATATTTCCATTGTTCTTTGAGTACTTTGGAGCTTGTTAGCCGACTTGCGAGTTAGTGCCGTAGTTTCTATTCCATAAGTGAGAACAGGCATTATACAACTATTAACAATTTTCCTTCTAAGATTTATTGGAATAACTGGTAACTTCGTTATATGTCCCAGTTAAAACATATATATACATATATATATATATATATATATATATATATATATATATATATATATATATATATATATATATATATATCCTATAGGTAGTAATTGTTGGCACAAATGCAATAACGTCCGAGGCAGCACTACCGCGTTGTCTAAAAGGTGCTGTGAAACACAGAAATGTATGTTTCGGCACTTGGAAAACGTTACGACATCCTCGCCGATATCTTTAGGATATGAAAAAAACCCTACTCAGGCAGAACTGAAACTTAAGGGACATCTTCCGAGGTTCATTTTCAAATTCCTACAACAACGAGAATTTACGGTCAAAGTAAATCAAGTCTCAGCTAACCCTAAAAACATTCCATTCGGGAATACCGCAGGGATCAATATTGAGCCCGCTTTTGTTCTCGATCGCTATCCAACCCTTAGATGATTACATTCCTAGACATACCAAATTACTTTTATTTGCCGATGACATACTCATTTACAAATCTGCATCAACTAGTAATGAACTTACCAACTCATTACAGATTACGTTGGATGGCATTCTAAACTGGACAAACCATTCAGGCTTCATCTTCGCGCCTGACAAATCAACGGTCTCTCACTTTTGCCGAAAGAAACAGTGTCCGAGACTACATGCGCTCCAAATGCAAAACGAAGAAATCCCATGTAAAAATCATGTAAATATTTTGGGGCTGATTTTCGACTCTACTCTGAATTGGTCACAATATATTAAATACCTTAAAACCAAGACGTCAAATGACCTCAACTTACTACGATTGTTATCTAACTATAAATGGGGAGGAAGTTTCCCATCTCTACTAAAGATTTATAATTGCTTGATTCTACCTAAATTAAAATATGGAGATCATCTGTATGATGCGGCATCCACCTCATGCAAGAAGCCACTGAATACAATTCAGAACCAAGCCTTGAGATTGGCTACGGGAGCTTTTCGAACATCGCCAGTAAGAAGTTTGCAGTGCATATCCTCAACTCCCTCTCTAGCCCTCACAAGTCCCTTATGCACTTCTACTCTTCCGCTATGTTCAAGCAACACCTTAAAATTCCCCTCAAATTAAATAGATTAAACAACTTTCACCCTCATCCAGGCACCATCCAATCAAGAATAAAGTCGTTTCTAATCCAGCATAACCTATTTTTTGACACAATGGACTGTTCAAATGTCCCTCTCCTTCCTCCTTGGACAGCTAAGCTCCCTTTGATAGATTTATCCCTAACAAACATAGATAAAATCAACTCCCCTCCTACCCTAATAAGGGCCTGTTTCTCTTCTTTAGTCTTTCAAAAATACAGCGACTACCACCACCTATACACGGACGGCTCTAAATCTCAAACGGGAGTTGGGGCGGCCGTAATTGGAGGCATCGCAGATAAAAAATATAAATTACCAACGTGCGCTTCGGTATTCTCTGCGGAACTTCTGGCCATTAGAGAAGCATTGAGATTTGCAGTTTCCTCCAAGTTAGCCAATAAATATTTAATAATAACAGATTCTTTAAGTGCAATAAAGTCCATTAAATTAAACAATTTTAAAAACGCATACATACTGGACATTATTAATCTAATTCAGATATGTTTTATCAGAAATATAGAAATCGCCGTCTTATGGGTCCCAAGCCATATGAACATTAAGGGAAATGAAATGGTAGACCGACAGGCCAAGGAAGCGATAATAGTGGGTACTCCAATTAACACAAGCAGCACCCCGCTCGATTTTATCAAACATATAAACAAAATATTAATGAATTTGTTCCAATTAGATTGGGATCTTATGGACGGACAGAATAAGCTCAGTGAGATAAAACCTATAATATTTCCTCCTTATCACATTGACGATCTAACTAGAAGAGAGAGTGTTATATGGAGGAGAATAGCCATCGGTCACACACACCTAACTCACTCCCATCTCCTCAAAAGGGAACCTCCCCCATCTGTAATACTTGTTCCTCTCTCCTAACTACAAAACATATTCTCACAGCAAACCACTATCTCCCTCAAAGGGAAAAACACCACCTCCCCTAATCATTTCACCAGATCCTAAATACGGAATATGAAACTATAAAAAATCTATTGGAATTCCTGAAAGAAATAAATCTGTCATATCCATATAAAAGATCAAATACAAACAAAAAAGATCTCTAACATAATCGTATAGAAATATATATGTGTATGTGTAGTATATATGTGTGTGTATGTGTGTGGGGATGTAGGTATATATGTGGATAAGTTGGTAAGTGTTTGTATATGTAGATGTATGTATGTGTGCATTTATATATAGGAATAAAAAAAAACAAAAAAAACAAAAATTACTAATGAAAAAAAAAAACATCTTAATACAACCTTTTCGTTAAGGCGCCAAATGACCTACGATGTCGACGCGCCATTAGTAAATATCCATCCATCCATCCATCTACTCAGACAGGGAGGTGAACGATATATATATATATATATATATATATATATATATATATATATATATATATATATATATATATATATATATATATATATATATTATATATATATATATTATATATTATATATATATATATATATATATATATTTTAATTAGTTTGAGTATCTAAAGTGTATCTTTGCATTATCCCTAACTTTCAGAATTGCCCAAGTTTCTATCAAATCAAAAGCCTTATGGTAGTCAACGAATGCCACGAATAGAAATATATTGTATTTAGTACACTTCTCGATGAGAATATAAAGTATCTGAAGATGGTTGACGATACTATAACCCTTTCTGAATCCAGCTGACTCGAAGAGCTGATATTGCTCTAACCTGCTTAATAGTCTGTTTGTTATTATTTTAGTCAGTAGCTTATAGCAAACTGATGTGTCGATAGTTTTTTTTATGTTATCTTGATCTCCTTTTTTGTACAATCTTCTGTCTCCCTGGGATTCTTGCTTGCATCAGATACTTATCAACTAAAATTCGTAAACTTGCGAGCAGCGATTCACCTCCTATCTTTACCATATCATTGCTTATCCGATCTTCGCCGAGGCATCTACCGTTCCTCATTTGTTGCACTGCGGCTTTCATTTCAGGTATTTCTTCTGATTCTGTTCCCATTTTACTGCCGATATCCAAGGAAAAATACTGCCCACTATTCCCATAGCAGTCAAGGATGCCAAATTCAGCGTACCATAAAACCCATTTTAATGAATATAGACACCAAGAAAGCATCTGGCGCTAATAGACCTGCCATAGCATTTAAAAAATGTACTTACGAACTAGTACCAATTTTCTGTAGATTTTTCATCCTATCCGACAAAAAAGAAATATTGTCTTCCTACTGGAAATGCGCTACACTTCGCTCGATATCCATAAAAGACAAGAAGACCTTGCCAAACAACTGCCAACCAGTCGCACTGCTTTCAATAATATCGGAAGTTATGGAAATACGGCTAATATCAATTAGCATCTTCTAAAATATCTAGAAAGATTCAATAAGACTATTGGAGACATTTTGGAGAATCTCGAGCAGTTCAACTTGATATATTCTAGGTATTCAACCGTGTTTGGCATGACGGATTATTGGCTAAGCTGCGCTCTTATGGTGTGTCTGAAAGAATTTGTTTATGACTCTCGTGTCTCCTCAGAGAGTGTTCTTTAACAGCGGTAATCAACAGATTTCTTTATACTTCCTTCACTATCAACACCGGCTGCATACTCTCTCCTACTTGCTTTCTGTATCTGGAACCAAGTAGAATGTAACGCTGCAAAGATCTAGGTAGCAGTTTTTGATATAAAAGTGAACGTTGCTGAAACAGACATAATTATGTCGCGACACTCAATTCTTCTAAAATCGTCACTTAATTTGCTGGGAGTTAACTTGGAAGCAAATATGTCTTGGTATAAACATTTTCCATGCATAGCAACGAGAGCTTCTCAAAAAATGCGAAAATTATTTCGAATTAAAAAGCTTTACACTCCACAACAACTGGTAATTCTAAAGACAGCTCAAATTCCACTGACGATGGTATGCTGCCCCTATGTTTGAGGCTCTACTCCCAAACATACAATGCATTTGTTGGACTCTATTCAGAAGAGAGCTTGATTGGAGACTCAGAACCGTTGACGACTTAAATATATATATATATATATATATAATATATATATATATATATATATATATATATATATATATATATAGCCCGCTTAATTGTTTCCATAGCGGTGCACGATAATGCATCACATCCGTATGAAGTTCATCTTGTCACTCCTCGTACAACCCTTTTCAAGTAGTCTTTTATATCCAGAACATCGTCCCTTGAAATGATTTGCCCCTAAGGGGTACAATTTATAACGATTCAGGAACAACGTGAATCGGTTTTTTCCGCACACGCATCGCTACTATAGGGGTTTAGAGATTTTTCTGCAGCACGTATCCTAGGCCATTAAAAATAAATAGGACATATTAAAATGTGTCTCTTCTTTATCCTATAATGTACTGAAAATATATCTCACTACAATGTCAAAAACAATTTCATCAAATTTTACTGCTTCAGAGTATGAAATACCGTTTATAATGCCGAAGGTGTCGGTCAAAAATATTTCAGGAACGTCAATGGAACGTTAACGCGGTAATAGGGAATAGATATGCGCGTATGCTTTATCGTTCCTACGAGCGTCCAGTGGCCGGCGTTCGCTCATACATCGGTTGGTGTTCACCACATGAATATGCATATACTGGCCGCACATATGCTGGTGATGTATCACCTACAAGCCCCCGTCACTTCCTGCCTACTATAATCAATTACTTGCGTAGATGAACATGTAACTTTGGCAACATTTATGAAAATCTGCCGTTAACAGATACACTAACAAAGCAACGGTTAACGACATATGTGTTCTGTACCGTTGAAACAAAAACATTTGTTGGAATATTTAGCCAAATTAAATAGCATTTGCTTAATTTATTATATGAATGAACTTATAGCAAATAAATCAACAATTGTCGTTTGAAGGTTAATGTTTACCAAAAATATGTGCAACTGCAACACCGTAAAAAAACTATGATTGTGTGTTCCCGCAGTTACTGTCCTGCGGGAAAAGTGTGTACTAGCTAGAAGCAATAAATAAGGAAGCGAAAAATAAATAAATAATGCAAAACTCATAAAATAGTAAAAAAAACTTATCATAATATTAATTAGACTCCGGAAAAGCATTTTCTAATAAACCATAAATCACCACTCAACTAATCGTTTGTGGTGCAATATAATAAAAACTATTTTCCGAAAGAAATTTGATTTTTAAGAGATTAAACACTCGAAACAATCTAAGTGATTTCGTTAGTATTAGTGGATCAATTAATTAGTTTTCCCAGAAGTTTCAGAAACAAGGTTAAATCTCCAATGTTTTCATTTTTCTTAATTTTCGTCTTTAGTAGTAAGCCAGTCGGAAATTATGACCTACTAATGGGAAGACACAATTTTTTTACTTGAAGAGACACTGATTAAATAACTTTCAATTATTCGTTGGGTTACTATTATTTGATATGCGGTAGGGACAGAATATACACACGGTGAAAAATATGAAAGTAATAAAATTTGTGTACATTTAGACAATATTAGCATATGTACAGTCTGCCAAGTAAGAACGTGTCCGCGATAACCTTTGTCTACGACACATTTCAGTAAAAGTATCAGTCGATTCCGAAGTTTCGTCCAACTCACGTAAAATCCAAAATAAGTTACTTGTTTGCGCGTCAGTTCGTGGCAGTCTTTCTTTGTTCCCATCCAAAGGGGTCGAAAATGACACATCCTCGGCCGCTAAATACGAGGCTGGTTTGAAACGTCCGTGCGAAGTCCGAGAGATGGCACCACCGGCGCGTATCGAGGTCATGTTTAGTTAGTAGCATCTTTTGAATGAACGCACACCAAGTTTCAGCCATATTGGTCTATTTCTTTGTGTTTGGCATTCGTGTGAATCAAGGAAGTCGAGTGATTTTCAAGAAATGGACGAAAAAGAATTTCGTGTGGTGATTAAACATTACTTTATGAAAGGCAAAACGCCTCAGGAGACTAAAGAGAAGCTTGATAAACATTATGGTGACTCTGCACCTTCGATTAGAACAGTTTATAAGTGGTTTCAAAATTTTCGGACTGGCCATATGGGCACAAGTGACGCTGAACGTTCTGGACGGCCCGTGGAGGTTACGACTCCAGAAATCATTGATCAAATCCATGATATGGTGATGGATGACAGAAGAGTTAAGGTGCGTGAGATTGCTAGTGCTGTGGGCATCTCGACTGAACGGGTACATAATATTTTGCATAAACATTTGGACATGAGAAAGCTATCCGCAAGATGGGTGCCGCGATTGCTCACGCTTAACCAAAAACGGAATCGTGTGAAGTGTTGCAAGTGGTTGCAAGGAATCCGGAGGACTTTAAGCAGTTTCGTCGTTCATCAGGAAGAATTTGCCCAGCGATCGAGTACTTTACAGCGATCAAGAACAACGTGAATCGCTTTTTCCGCACTCAGCGTGGGACTGCAGCACGTGTGCTAACCAATAAAAAAAAAAAAAAAAAATAAAAACATGGATACATTACTATACTCCTGAGACCAAACAACAATTTAAACAATGGGTTACCAAGGGGGAATCTACACCAAAAAAGGCGAAGACCGTTCCTTCGGCCGGAAAGGTTATGGCGACTGTCTTTTGGGATTCGCAAGGGATAATCCTCATCGACTATCTGGAAAAGGGTAAAACTATTACAGGTGAATATTATTCATCGTTATTGGACCGTTTGAAAACCGAGCTGCAAGAAAAACGCCCGCGATTGGCCCACGAGAAAGTCCTTTTCCATCACGACAACGCACCAGCACACACCTCAGCAGTTGTGGTCGCAAAATTAATGGAAATAGGATTCCAACTCGTTTCACATCCCCCCCCCTATTCTCCAGACTTGGCTCCCTCGGACTACTATTTGTTCCCCAATTTGAAGAAATGGCTGGCGGGACAAAGATTTTATTCAAACGAGGAGGTGATTGCAGACACTAATGGATATTTTGCAGACTTGGACAAATCCTATTATTCGGAAGGGATCAACAAACTAGAACATCGTTGGACGAAGTGTATAAGCCTAAAAGGAGACTATGTCGAAAAATAAAAAAGGTTTTACCCCAAACACATAAGTACTTTTTATTTTTGCACGGACTTTTCAAACCATCCTCGTATATTAAAAAGTCGGTATCGTTTGTGAAGAGGTGGGTAAATCATTTTAACGAGACGAAAAATGACGACTTGCCAAAACGTGGCTCGGTAGGCAAAGTCACTCTGAAAGTCAAAAAACTATTCGTATATTTGTGTTTCACGGGACCCGAAATTGACGCTGCGTCAAGAAATGGCAAAATTAAGAAAATCAAGTTCGAAGATGTCTCATGACACCATTCGACAACATCCTCGTGCTCATTATTTCGAAGCATGTTGAAGAAACCCTTGCTGGGCGAAAATCACATCACGAAGCAGCTCGCTTTGGCCCACAGTAAGGTACTAGAGTAGCCCTCACAATCGCCGGAGGCCAACCCTATCGAAAACGTTTGGTCCCTTGTAAAGAGAAAGCTCAGAGGAAAAACTCTGAAGACTTTGACTCAGTTGTCTGGCGAGATTTGCAGATTTGCCTTTTTAGGTATCGGCTGAACTGTGGCATATTTCCAGCAGGAAGGAAATATTCCCTCTCTGTAGGATAGGTTCAAAAGTCTACAGAAAACTAGTGTTAGTTGCCTCGCACAGTTTTTAAGAACTATGGCAGGCATTCCGTCAGCGCCAGAAGCTTTTTTGGTGTATAGCTTCATTAAAATACGTTTTATGATACGCTGTCTGAAGACAATATCGGGCATCCTTGACTGCACTATGGGAATAGTATGGGAATGGTAGGTGAACTTGGTGAAATTTTGACTAACTGCCTTAGCGACTGAACAAAAGGACCTGGAGTTGTTGAGACAAGCGAGAGGTTTGTTTCTAATTCGTTGATTGTGTGCCTCCTTGGTTTCGCCGATAATTTCTTTGCATCTGTTCCGGGCATGAACAAAGGTGTTACGATTTATGGTGTTAGGATTTTCACGCCATTGTCGGTAGGCGAGATGTTTAGAAGCAACAGCTTCTTTGTATTTTCGATCAAACTAAGGGATGTAAGCTTCCATACCAGCCAAAAGAATATCGGAAACGATGATAACGGATACTACAGTTTAGAGACATAATAGACTTTAAATTTTAATCATCACGTTGCACAGCATAATAATTTTATGATATATCTTTGACATTCATGTCCAGTGTTGTTCCATTTCTTATTTCTCTAACTTCCTAAGTAAATAACAACCTACCATATTTTAATTTATAGAGAATATTTATCGACTCGCTGTGTAGAAGAACTTCAGTTTGCTAAAAATAAACTGATTGTTTTCATATTACTAGATAAATTAATTAATTTTCCAAGAAGCTTTAAAACAAGGTTAATTTTTCCTTAATTATTATCAGCTATCAGTTATAGAAAAACGAGTTTTTTTTAGTTGGAAAATTACTGATTAAATTCAGAAAAAAGTATTTATTGTGAGCTGTTCTATATAGTAATTATTATTTTTATTTGCAAAGCAAGCAACTGAAGTAACGTATGTTTGAAAATAGCGATTCATGTATCGCCGGTTTAACTAAGTAGGCAATAGAGTCTCAAGTATGTCATTTCAAAGGGATAAAGTACTTTATATAAAATGTATTGCATAGCATCTCTGATTGTTGTTAACGTGCCCTCTGCCAGGGAATGCGTTAAGCCGCAGGTAGAAGAATTGTTCAGCGAGTTGCTAAAAATTACCGCTAGGCAGCGCTTGTGTAATGGTTTTGCTCAACGTATATAAAATTAATATCAAGACACAACAAAAAAATATATACCAGGAACTACATGTTTAATATTGTTATTGAGAGTAAAAAGCTTGGACCAAAATGTGCCTCTTCTACAACTTTTTGAATCTATTTTCTACATGCCTATTTAAAAAAAATGTATATTGCCAAATATGAACAGAACGTCTAAAGAATTATTCCGCTTTATTTCAGAAACGGGGGATGAAAAAGGCAATGGTTAAATTTTATAGTTCGCTAATACAGAATAAAGTTGTATAATCAAACAGTGGTATATATACATAAATTCTGTTTTGTCAATCGTTGATTTTTCTCTTTTATTAAAGATTTTTAGTGTTCCGTACGGAACACTTATAAGATCACTTCGGTGTCTGTCTGTCTGTCTGTCCGTCTGTCTGTCTGTCACACCTGATTTTCTCCGAAACTTTTTTGACATAGAAAGTTGAAATTTGGTACTAATATAGAAATTGATGGCCTCATCAGAGCCATGTAGTTTTGAAAGTTAAATTTTGACTTAAGGGGTTAGTTTTGGGGGGTAAAATCGGAAATGTAAAAAAAATTTTTTTACTAGATCATCGAGTGTCATGTCAAATGAAAGCTTGTGAAAACACGAGTAATATATATGTATATATATATATATATATATATATATATATATATATATATATATATATATATATATATATATATATATATATATATATTATATATATAGGTATATATATATATATATATATATATATATATATATATATATATATATATATATATAATGTAATACTTGCGCACACTTTTCTTTGTATTATTTTTAAAAAACCTCGAAAAGTACTGATCAAAAAAGTTTAAAAATATTCAGGAATATTCTCCACGGGGTGTAGATTGAACAAAAATTATCACGAGTGCATTAACTTTAATAATTTATCTGGTATATAAAATAAAAAGAAAAATTTCAAGGTCATCAGTTTTCAGAAAATATTGGAAACAAACTTTGTTAAAAACTCTCACTCACTGTGTTTTGTGAAGTCACTGATCATTTTATACCACCGCAAGAAATTTTTTTATTTTAAAAGCAGTCAACGTACGGAACACTAATTGTGCAAGTTCAACTTGCACTTGACCGGTTATTTTTATTTAGATGGTGCTAAGATACTAGTATCTGTGGATATATGCTTCAAAATTGTGTTGCGATTACCTCTTCACTGATTTTACCTGATGAGAGAAACATGGCATATCCTAGTTTGGGGACTAATAGATTAATAGTATTCTCGGATTGTGCCTTATTCCTGTGCTATTAGTGCAATTATGGATAACAGATAATCAGAAAAGCTACTGTATATTTTTCTGTGCAATTTTCAAGGATGCTAAATACATATTTCGTTTAAGGATTTACCATCTCAATTATTTTTTGCTTCGGTACGGTTTTCCATTAAACCTTAAAAACTTTATTATTCGGTAAATTGATGAACGCATTAGTGTCAGTAAGTCAGCCGTAGCACGGAAACAAATCCAGAACAGCACATCATCTCGTGTGATTATTAAGAGGCATAAATAAAACAAGTAACATTTTTGGATAACAAAAGTGATTGTATAAGAATATGCAAATTTAAATTACTCCTAAATCTTTGTGATTTATAGTTTTATGTACTATACATTGTTCCAAGCCAATAAAGTTGGGATTAAAGCCAAAGCAAACTTGTTGCAAGCTGATTTTTGTGTCAATATATAAAGCCAAGCATCTTTTATTACTGATTACAATTTGTTGTAAATTCTTTGAGAAGATCATCCATATACTTTTTTTTCCTTTTAATACAATTTATTTGAAGGATTTCTTTTTATTAGTTTTATAAAACTTTTTATACAAAAGTATTAAAGTGGATTTATTTGACAAGGGCTATCATTCAGGGTTATTATATTAATAAAATTTCTTTTGTTTTGCGAGTGGTAAATGCTAAAATGGGCTATCAATGATGTTTTGCAGAGAATGTTTGCTTGGCTATAAAACTACACTTTAGGAACGGCATCACACTGATAACTGCATCAAAATCAAAACTGCATATAAACTATTTGTCTTTCTTAATTATTAAATAAAAAATTCTTGTTAGCATCCGGAGGGGCTACTAATCTTTTACTTATACTATGACAGCTCCTTTTTTTATAATTTTCTTCTACTTCGGGTGTCATGACCGTTCAACGATCGTTGGTTATTATATTGATATCGTTTTATTGACAGCCGTTCGGAAGCGTAGGCTTTCCGTACCACCGCCTCAAATTTTTCAGCCACGATATTCTCGTTTTCCCTGGACCACGTCTGCCTGGAATCTTTCCCTCTTTAATCAGATGCAAGATTTCGTATTTTTCTGGATGTCTCATAATGTGGCCAAAATATTCTAATTTGCGTAGCTTGCTGATCGTGACCACCTTTATTAGCGATCACCAATATGGCTTTCGTAAACATAGATCAACAGGAGATATTCTGACTTATGTAACACATGTTTGGAACAACGCAATTGAACACTTCAGAGAATCTCGAGCGGTTGCTCTTGACATATCCAAGGCATTCGACCGTGTTTGGCACGATGGACTGTTGGCTAAGCTACGCTCTTATGGTATATCTGAAAAGTTCTGTTTCTGACTCTCATGTTTCCTCAGAGACCGTTCTTTACGAGTCGTAGTCAACGAATTTTTTTCTAACACCTTTACTGTTAACGCCGGTGTGCCCCAAGGCTTCATACTGTATCCTACTCTCTTTTTCATCTACATTAAGGATCTGCTGAAAAAGTCCGGGAATCCAATCTACAGCTTTGCAGATGACAGTATGCTTATCTCTTCATTCACTTTCAATGCTCGGACATCGGCTGCTCAGGCGAATATCCGCAGATAGCAGGAAGTCATTCAACTTAACAAAGACCTGGAAGAAATTGTATCTTGGGGTGAGAGTAACCAAGTGGAATTTAACGCTACAAAAACCCAGGCGGCAGTTTTTTCTAAAAAAGTTAACGTTGCTGAACCCAACATAGTTATGTCGGGGCACTCCATTCCCCTAGCATCGTCACTCAATTTGTTGGGCGTTAATTTGTGAGCAAATATATCCTGGCATGAACATGTTGCAGGCATAACAAGGAGAGCTTCTCAAAAGTTGTTAATATTATTTCGAACCAGAAAGCTCCGCTCCCAAACATACACTGCATTTATTGGATTCTATTCACCGAAGGGCTGTTTGTCTGATTGGAGACCCAGAACTGACCGGCGGCCTTGATTCGCTGGAACATCGAAGAACGGTTGGCGACTTGAGTCTATTCTACAAGTATTTTCATGGAGAGTGTTCGAAGGATGTAGCCTGCTTAATTCCTCCCAGAGCGGTGCACGTTAGAAGTACACGTCGCGCTGATACTTCACATCCGTATGAGGTTTAGCTTGTTACTCCTCGTACAATGCTTTTCAAGCAGTCTTTTATATGGAGAACATCATCCCTTTGGAATGGCTTACCCAGGACTGTGTTTCCCACCGAGTACAATTTACAGCGATTCTAGAACAACGTGAATCGCTTTTGCCGCACACGTGTCGCTCTTATAGCGCTTTAGGGACTTCCTTGCAGCACGTGTGCTAGACCCATAAAAAAAAAACCTCCAAGTCCTTGTCCTCTCGAATGAGAGGACAAGGACACTGTGACTAATTCTCTCCATCCAACTGATTTTCTGCAGTCATCGATACATCCACATCTCGAATGCCTCTAGACGGTTAAGAATAACTTCAGTTAGCGTGCACGCTTCCATACCGTACAAGAAAACCGGAAAGACATAGCAGCCCACCAGTTTCAATGATAGGTCGTAGTTAACATTTTTTTGTTTTTCATAAATGCGGCTCGGGCCTTCTCTATTCGAATTTTGATTTTCACAGTCGGATTTCAGTGGTGATTGGTACCGAGATACAACAATTTATCAACTCTTTCTACCTTTGTGCCTTTGACTGTAATATCACCATCTTCAGTGTTAGATTTTTTGCTTATAATCATATATTTTGTTTTATTTGCATTGAGTCTTAAAACCAAACTGTGTATAAGTGTCAGTTATTTTATCCATAAGTTTTTGTAGATCTATTCCATTATTAGTGATAATTATTGTATAATCGGCGTATCTAGTGTTATTTATGTTAACGCCCGTTGATGTTGATTCCTTCAGTGGTACCAGTGAGTGTTTTATTGTTGTTTTATTACCTCTGAATAGATTTTGAACAACAAGGGTGATATAATACAACCCTGAAGTACTCCCCGCTTGATTTTAATTTCATCTGATAGTTGATGCTGTCTGATGCCAGTACAAATTGACAGTGATAGGAATGTTTTCGTCGCCTATACCGGCCTTTCTTAAAATCTCTAGAAGTTTTTCGTGGCGTACTTTGTTAAAGGCTAATATAATAAATAATATAACTTTCTTAATAAATTAATAAGTGTTTCGGTTAATAATGTCTATTTTTCGCAACCTTTAAGCGGTTATTTCCATCACAAAATGAATTACCTTAATAATCAAAGTATTGGCAATCGTTAGCTATTACTTTTTCCATCTTTCTGTCAAAGAATAGATTCCGCACCAGAAGAACTTTCCATCTTTTGAGGACAACCATTCATCAAGCCAAATTTTCACTTCTTTGTAAAAATGTAAGTCTGGTAGTCTGAAGGGGCTAAGTCCGGTGAATACGGCGGGTAGGGTAGAACGTCCCATTTGATGTTATCTAAATAGTTTTTAACACATTTTGTAACATGGGGCCGAGCATTGTCATGTTGAAAAATGACTTTATCGTGTCTTTCGGCGTATTCTGGTCATTTTTCCTTCAATTCTAGGTTCAACTTTATCAATTGTGGTCGGTATCGATCGCCAGAAATCGTTTCACCAGGTTTCAGCAGTTCGTAATACACAGCTCCTCTACTATCCCACCAAATACACAGCAAAGCTTTCTTTCCCTGTATGTTACGCACTGGTTGTGATGTTGAAGGCTGGTCTGGGTCTACCAAGTTTATTGGGTTGGAGCATGTTCACCATAAGCTTGAACCAACAATCGATAACTTTCAGCAGCCGTGTTCTTCAAATGAAAGAAGATTATTAAACTTTCCCGCAAAATGTCTTTTTCTAGTACGAAACACGACATATTCAAAGCTATGAAGAACTATGTTTTTCGCACAATGACAATTAATAACGAACTGGCTCTTGATGGCGTATGTTTACCTTCCAAAACGCCATAGATGTCGCTAGTCTATGCCAACAAGTGTATTAGTAACGCCATCTCTTAGCAAAATCGACATTATTAACCGGAACACACCTATTATTTTACTTAACTTAAGTGGCTATACTATGGACAGATGGCTTTAATTAAGGAAAACACCAAAGGCGAAGCTGCTTGTGGATAGATGGCGCTAATAGGCAAACCGGAAGGCGTCAATAACCGATGTGGGGAAAGGGCTGCATTGTTCTGGAATCGTAAAAGTTCAGGCGATTCCCGATATAGTAAACGAAAAATACATAACTAAGAAGCAGAAATTTTTATCACAGAAAAAAAACTGGAACTGTAAAACCTTTTATTCCATTTAAAAATCGATGACCCGAGGAGGGAAGCTTGGGAGGAGATTATTCACCACAAATTACTTTCTCCAACAGTGGAACTTCGAAAACTTACACCCAATCGAGAAATTTTTCACTACAAAGAACTCCTTCATCATAAAACTTAACCTCTCTTAAAAATAACGTAAATTATCTCCAAAAGAGCCCATAATAAATAGAAGCACCTTTTCTAAGAGTGTGCTGTTGCAATATTTATTACATCCATAGGGACTGGAAAAACCAGAGAAATTCTCATAATACTACTAACATTATAAATGGAAATACAATTTATTTTATTTCTTACCATTTCACCTCCTTTCCCTCTACAGATTCCATTCATACTTCACATGTTATGAGTGTACCAAATTTTTGAAAGTTATTAAACAAATCTATCTACTTACCGATAGCTCGACGGAAATGCGAAACTATGTTTTTCGGGATGTAGGGACGTGAAAAAAAAAACGCTTAGAGATTGATATTAAGTCTTTTCTTATAACACTATAAAGTTATGACCAATTGTGACCAATCCAATAACAATTCATTAAACACTGATTTTTGAAGCGTGTTCTGCCAAACAAATTATAAAAATATTACTCCCAGTTTACTCTGAACTTGGAAGAAATGTGATAATATCATTCAAGTTGAAGTTTCATTTGTAAACTAAAAAAAACAAATGGTTTTCTACTTACATTAATCTATTCATCATTGTAACATTTTCTTAGTAAATATGTCTTGACTGAACAAATTGTAAGCACAGCAGTGAGAGTTTCTGAAATGATTGGGACAGTTTTTTCCTACTAGAACGCTTAATACTCCATAATACCTTTTAACCCTATACAAATCTCAAATCCGACTAGCTATGGAATACCCTTGTTTGCAGTTTTGCTCACGAACATACGCTACATTTGTTAGATTAGACTTGATTGGAGACCCAGAACTCACTAGCAACATCGCAAAACGATATGCAACTTGAAACTATTCTATAAGTACTACACTAGACAGTGTTTGATGGATGTAGCACACTTAATTTCTACCAGAGTGGAGCAAATTAGGAATATACGTAGGCTAATACATTATATTTTATGAGAGATAACTCGTTACCCCTTATAAAATGTAACCCACCCTTTTCAAAAATTCTTTTGTATAGAGAACTTTATCCCTTTGAAATGATTTGCCCATGACTGTTTTCCATCGAGTACAACTTGCAGCTTTTCAAAACAAACGTGAACCACTTTTTTAGTGTTCCGTACGAAACACTTACAAGATCACTTCGGTGTCTGTCTGTCCGTCTGTCACACCCGATTTTCTCCGAAACTATTTGTCGTAGAAAGTTGAAATTTGGTAATAATGTAGGAATTGATGGCCTCATTAGAGCTATGTAGTTTTGAAAGTTAAATTTTGACTTAAGGGGTTAGTTTTTGGGGGGTGAAATCGGAAGTGAAAAAAAAAATTTTTTACTAGGTAATCGAGTGTGGTGTCAAATGAAAGCTTGTGAAAACACGAGTAAAATATATATATATATATATATATATATATATATATATATATATATAATGTAATACTTGCGCGCACTTTTTTTTGTATTATTTTTATAAATCGCGAAAAATCGCTGTCCACCCGCCTTATCTCGAAAAGTACTTATCAAAAAATTTTGAAAAAATTCTGGAATATTCTTCACGGGGTGTAGATTGAACGAAAATTATCACGAGTGCATTACCTGTAATAATTTATCTGGTATATAAAAAAACAGTAATTTTAAGGTCATCAATTTTCAGTAAAGATTGGAAATAAACTTTGTTGAAAACTCACTTGGGGTGTGTTTTGTGAAGTCACTGATCATTTTATACTTCCGTTACAATATTTTTTATTTTAAAAGCAATCAACGTACGGAACACTAATTGCGCAAGTTCAACTTGCACTTGACCGGTTATTTGTACATATGTCGTTCCTGTAGCGCGGTAGATACTTCTCTGCAAGATATGTGCTGTGCTCATAAAAAAGAGAAAAAATCACATATTACCTCTACTTATATTAATTAAAAAGGACACAATCTTTTCCCTACATTTAACTAATTTCTGTTGTGTTAGTTAATAATATTATCAACTTACCAACCCAGGATTTATTCTAATACCACAGCTTTGTTGCAAGCATAGCAAAGAGAGCGTCTCAAAAGCTGGGATTATTATTTCGAACTAGAAGCCTTTACACTCCACAAGAAGTGTTCTTCTTCTTCCTTCAGCCGCTCTCTACCCACTATCGGGTATAGGCCTCTCTAAAATCTTTCCATTTTTTTTCTATGTTGTGCTTGTTGATACCAGTTAAGTCCTCCGACTCTCTTCAGATCGTCGCTCCATCTCTGTTGGGGCCTTCCTATGCTTCGCTTTTCACCCCATGGTCTCCACCTAGTGATCTTGCCACTCCACTTATACATCGCTCTCGCTACATGGCCGGCCCAGCTCCATTTCAGAGATGTTATCCGTTTGGTGATATCATCCACCTTTGTTTGTTGTCTAATCCATTTATTAGTTTTCTTGTCCTTCAAAGTAACACTCGACATCTTACTTTCCATTGCCACAAGAAGTGTTAATTCTATACAAAGCTCAAATTCGACCAACGATGGAATACGGCTCTGCTACCAAACATACACTGCATTTGTTGGATTTTATTCAGAAGAAAGCTGTTGGTCTGATTGGAGACACGGAACTGGCCAGCAATCTTGATTCGTTGGAACATCAAAGAACGGTTGGCGACTTGAGTCGATTCTACAAGTACTTTCATGGAAATTGTTCGATGGATGTAGCCTGCTTAATTTCTCCCAGAGCGGTGCATGCTAAAACTACACATCGTGATAATACTTCACATCTGTATGAGGTTCAGCTTGCTTGTTACTCCTCGTGCAATCCTTTTCAAACAGTCTTTTATATGGAGAAACTCATTCCTTTGTAATAATTTGCCCAGTACTGTGTTTCCGAGCGAGTACAATTACAACGATTTAAGATCAAGTGTATCGCTTTTCCGCACACATGTCCGCACACAGCACGTGTACTAGGTCAATAAAAAAATATATCGGTACCATAGTTGACAATATTGTCAAAGTAGCAAAATTTTTAGAAAAATTTAAATTTCAGAATTTTTATGATGTTTATCGAATACATTAAAAAAACAAAAAATGTGTTTTCCACAAAATCGTAAGTACGTATAGCTCTTCGATATTGTATATTTCAAAACTTTGTAATCATATTTACAACAATATCATTGTAAAAGCACTTACTAGATTTTACACCTATTTTATGTTTAATAATAGCTGTTGTATAAAGTTATATGCTTGCGTAAGGGTACAAGTGATGGTGATGTTGCATGTAAACGTCCTACAAACTGTTCTAGTTGACAGTAAAACTGCAACTAAATAATTAAATACAGGTTAAATTATAGATAAGATAATCTTATATCGAAATTTAAAAAAAAAATGTGTAGAGGTAATGTAGAAGGACTTAGAATTTGATCCACATAACTAATAATCTTAATGCTCATGATTATTCTCTAAAATAGTGTCGATTGGGGTTATCGAATATTATCTCTACAAGAAAGGTGAATTTTTACAAGACTGTACATACAACGTCGTATTTTTAAGTTTCCAATAAAGTGTGTTTAACCATGTTGGGAATGTGGAATCTTTGGCACAATGACACTACTCAGTATATATCACCACTACAACAAACACTCACACTCGACGCGCGTTTAGCTAACCTGTTAGCCTCATCAGGAGCGATGATTTATTTAGAGCTAAACTACAAATCTGCCCTATTTATACTTAGCCTCTATGAATTACTCGGGCATAGGCGAGGCCATCAGTTCCGGTCAAGTAACCAGTAGAAGGGACTATAAGGAATAGGCCAGATAGATACGAGTATATTCCTAATGATTCATTTTATTGCAAACAACACAAATTAGCCGAATTACATTTTTTAGTTCATCGTTTGGTCAGTTTTCCTCTGAATAGAGTAAACTTTAATAAAGAAAAGGAATCGTATTAGAAATATAACTAGAGTTAATGGTTATGACTAAGGAAACCCAAATATGCAAAGCGCATATATTGCATATTTTGCATATTATATGCATTTTTTCTAAATATTTGCATAAATGCTTTAAAAATAGCATATATGTGCATATTTGAAGCAATTTAAAATAATGTAGGTCATTGGCAGGCGTTTTCATTCATTTTTCGGAATAAGGGTCAATGTTTAGGCCGCCGCCGCCGCGCCGGTGGTTTTCCCCCAAATAAATTTTATTATTTTATGGTCAGTAAAAACCAGTCAGTAAACCCCAGACGGCCATCAGAGCATACTTGTATTATTAATTTATTAGATTTCATTTTTGGTTGTGCTTTTAAAGTGGTTAAGTCGATTTGTGCTTTTTATCTTGTGAGTCGTATTTTACTACAGGGAAATGCCCAAAGCCAGTAGTGTGTCAGTGTGGATTAAACCTTGAGTCCTTGAAGCATGGAAGAACGGTTAGCGACTTGAGTCTATTCTACAAGTATTTTCATGGAAAGTGTTCGATGGATGTAACCCACTTAATTCCTCTTAAAGCGGTGCATGCTCGCAATAATACTTCACATCCGTATAAGGTTCAGTTTGTTACTCCCCGTACAACCTTACCCAAGTAGTCTTTTATATGGAGAAGCTCATCACTTTGGAATGATTTTTCCAGGGCTGTGTTTCCCACCAAGTACAATTTCAGGGATTCAAAATCAACGGGAATCGCTTTCGCACACGCGTCGTTTCTGTAGCGCTTTAAAGATTCCCCTGCAGCAGAAGAGAATAGTGAGATGCGTGCGTCATTTATATCCTCTAACGTCATGTCGACCATACTTTATTGAAATGGGGTTATTTACGGTCCCAGGTCTCTACTTCATGGCTTTGGTCACCTTTGTTAAGAAGAATCCATTATTTTTCTTGACAAATAGGGATGAATATGCTCCAGATATGGCAATCACGACTAGAGGTAGAAACGAATTACGAGCGCCCTACCATGCTACTTCTTTCTTTGAGAAAGGGCCATATTTTAAATGCATAAAGGCATATCGGCTTCTCCCATTGGAGATCAGGAACATTGAGGGATTGAGAGATTCAAAAGGGAAGCAAAAAGTTTTCTCTCTCAAAATGTTTCTATACTTTTAATTTTGATCAATAATTTTAGTTATCAATAGTTGTAAGATTTTGTCCTCTGTACGGTGTCTTATATTTTGTTGGCTATATGCATATATTCTACTTTTATATGACGTTGCTTTTTTACGTTATGTAATCTTGATGGCAATAAAGGAATGAATAAATAAATAAATGAATAAAGTGTGCTATGTCCATGAAAAAAACGTTATACTGTGAAATATTTTACAATGCAAAATTATTAACCGAACATCCGTATTTTTGTTGGATTTAAATAAGACTGTTGTCACAAATTGTTATTGTTGTTATTAAAAAGCTAGCATTATTATTTTCTGTTTTTGCTAAACAATCTAAGTAAATTTATTTAAGAAAATTAAAATTCAAATGAGTTAATAAATTACGTCTAATATTAATTCGTAATTAGTGAAAAATGAAACAGGGAATAAATATTTTCCGTGTAGAAAATGCTACCTCTAACCACAAATATCTACTGGCGAGAACGCTGAATACATTTTAATTTAAAACTGGTACAAGTTTATTCCCCTTTATTGGTACAGAGCATTTTTGTATAAATATTCATAAGAAATGTGCTGCGAAGTTTGACAACAGCTTTAATTAGAATACTGGTTATTTTTGATGCGCCATTTTTCATTTTAATTTAATAATAATAATTAAAAAACTTATAAGGTTTTTACAAATAGGCGTGTGCGTTTTAAGCCCACTCTAAGAATGATAATTTAAATACCATACCCATATGTTTACCCTTTATAAACCCAGTAAGTCGGTTGGTTATACTTTAGATGATGTAGGTTTTTTTTTAGTGTTCCGTACGGAACACTTATAAGATCACTTCGGTGTCTGTCTGTCTGTCTGTCTGTCACACCCGATTTTCTCCGAAACTATTTGACATAGAAAGGTGAAATTTGGTAATAATATAGGAATTTATGGCCTCATCAGAGCCATGTAGTTTTGAGAATTAAATTTTGACTTAAGGGGTTAGTTTTTGGGGGGTGAAGTCGGAAGCGAAAAAAAAATTTTTTTACTAGGTCATCGAGTGTGGTGTGTTTAAATGAAAGCTTGTGAAAACACGAGTAAAAAATATATATATAATATTATACTTGCGCGCACTTTTCTTTGTATTATTTTTAAAAATTCGCGAAAAATCGCTGTCCGGGGCCTTATCTCGAAAAGTTCTTATCAAAAAATTTCGAAAAATTCTGGAATATTCTCCACGGGGTGTAGATTGAACGAAAATTATCACGAGTGCATTACCTTTAATAATTTATATGGTATATAAAAAAAACAAAAATTTCAAGGTCATCAGATTTCAGTAAAGATTGGAAACAAACCTTGTTGAAAACTCATTTGGGGTGTGTTTTGTGAAGTCACTGATCATTTTATACCACCGTAACATAAATTTTGACTTAAGGGGTTCGTTTTGAGGGGTGAAATCGGAAGTGAAAAAAATTTTTTTTTTACTAGGTCATCGAGTGTGATGTCCAATGAAAGCTGAAAGCTTGTGAAAACACGAGTAAAAATATATATATATATATATATATATATATATATATATATATATATATATATATATATATACATATATATATATATATATATATATATATATATATATATAACATATATATATATATATATATATATATATATATATATATATATATATACATATATATATATATATATATATATATATATATATATATATATATATATATATATATATATATACATATATATATATATATATATATATATATATATATATATATATATATATATATATATATATATATATACTCGTATATAATGTAATACTTGCGCACACTTTTCTTCGTATTACTTTTAAAAAATCGCTGTCCCCTACCTTATCTCGAAAAGTACTGATCAAAAATTTTGGAAAAATTCTGGAATATTCTCCACGGGGTTTTGAACGTGCGCATTACCTTTAATAATTTATTTGGTATATAAAAAAAAACAAAATTTCAAGGTCACCAGTTTTCAGTAAAGATTGGAAACAACCTTTGTTGAAAACTCCTTTGAGGTGTGTTTTGTGAAGTCACTCATCATTTTATACCATCCTAATAAAAATTTTTATTTTAAAAACAATCAACGTACGGAACACTAATTGTACAAGTTCAACTTGCACTTGACCGGTTTTTTTTTATTTGTCACCTCCCTGTCTGAGTAAGAATTTTACCCTTTTTCATATCCTGAGGACATCGGCGGTGATGTAATACCCGTCAACGTTCTTCAAGTTCCGAAACATACATTTTTGTTTTGGATGGTGGTAGCTTCTACTTGATGGAAATTCATTATAAATAACTATATAATAAAAGACTGTTTTTAGTCAATTTCCACTAGTTTATTTAAGTTATATAAACCAGTGGAAATTGACTAAAAACAGTCTTTTATTATATATTTATAATGAATTTCCATCAAATAGAAGCTACCACCATCCAAATTTGAAACAAGCTGACGCGTCATCGCAATTTAAATAAACCAGTGGAAATTGAGTAAAAACAGTCTTTTATTATATTTTATAATGAATTTCCATCAAGTAGAAGCTACCACCATTCAAAATTTGAAACAAGCTGATATAAGCTTTCTAGCTTCAAACTACTTCAAGTTACTTCTAAAATGTGCAACAGCTACGCAAAATATTTGGTTTTTCAATCAGTGCCTCCAAAACCAAGTAACACCTAAGTATATAAATCTTAAAACTCACAACACCAGCAAAGCAGCCAAAGAAGCAGTTATATTCGCCAAAAGAAAATAGATATATATAGAGAGAAAAATCCAATATAGCATTAGGACTCGTATAACATGTATCTCAAGGTAATCCACACAGAATTATTATTTAAACTAAATTTTATAGAATTCATGGTCTTAGATTCAAACACAAAAAGTAAAAACAATAATACACAAAAAATATTTGAAACAATACAATAAACTACAGTATCTCATTCAACAAAATCGTATAACAACACAAAATAAGAAAGAAAAAGAATTTTTACTGATCATCAATTCTTTAATCGATTTATTAACATTTCCAACACACCTTTCTCGGACAGGGAAAAAATCTTCTAACTAAAGGTTTCAAATACAATATTCAAACTAACTTCAATATCAAAGAATCGGAGACATTAGGTATTGATACTGAGACTGCCTTGAAAGATAGTCCTAACAACATATTATCAAAATTTCAAACTAAACTAACAATAACAACATCAATCAAGACTTAAGGACAATAAAAACCATTCAGAGTAAAGCAAAACAAAATGATGTAATCTTTACCAAAGCAGATAAAGGTAACACAGTAATAGCAATAGACAAAATCGACTATATTAATAAAACGTTAGATTTTTTCAAAACAGGAAAGTACGAAATTTTAAATAAAGATCCAACAAATATTTTTCAAAAAGAAATAAAACAACAAATTGAACATGCTAAAAGTATCATTCACGATAAAGATAAATTTAAATTGATAAATATGAATCCTAAAATCCCACAACTTTATTCACTCATAAAACTACACAAACTTGACCACCCAATCAGACCAGTTGTTTCCTTTTTGTCTGCTCCTGCATATAAGATGTCATCCTTTTTAATTGATTTAATCAAATATCATACCAAATTTGATCCTAAATATAGTATCAAAAACTCATACGAACTGGTGAATAAAGTTAAGAATATAACAATACCAGATAATTCTAAATTAGTCTCTTTCGATGTCAAAAACTTATTTCCAAGTGTTCCCCAGACGAAACAATAATTTTAATAGAGACCTTATTAACAAAAAAGAAAGTAAATATATATATGGACATAATTAATTTATTAAGAACTTGCCTAAGACAAAATTATTTCTCATTTAACAATACATTCTACAATAGTAAGGAATGGTTAATTTTGGGGAGTCCATTAAGTCCATTATTTGCCGAAATTTTCATGGACAGTATAGAAACAATGATATTTAACAACCATAATACCAATGGTAATAATTGTCTATACTGCTATCGATACATAGACGATATAATTGTATGGTTTACAGGTACGGACAGACAATTAACTCACTTTTTACAGTATATTAATTCTTTACATAGAAATATCAGTTTTACAATGGAAGAAGAAGTCGAAGGGAGAATTAACTTCCTAGACTTGACAATCAGTAAAACCATGAAAAAACATGAATTTTCAATATATCCCCTTATCAGAGGAAAATTTTACTAAAGAATAAAACTATATAAAACAAGTAGCCGTTAACAACGGTTATTCGGTTACTTTAATCAATAATATCGTTAGGACAAAACTTAGAAAACAAGGCAATCTCAGAAATATACCCACGTTTTAAGGACAGAAATACCACATTTAAATGCTTAACCTATTTCGGCAAACTAACGGAAAAACTGGGGAAATTTTTAAATCAAAAAAATATCAACATAGCTTACAAGACTAACAATACTATAGGGAAATATCTTAAAAACTATAAACCACAAATCAATAAAGACAATAAATCAGGGGTTTATCAATTAACATGTGGTTCATGTCCTAAAACATACATAGGACAAACTGGACGTACGTTTATACAAAGAATTACAGAACACGAAAAAAAACGTTTCATCTATAGAAAATCTAATTCGACAAACGCTAATCATCTTTTAGCAGAAAATCACACATTTAACAAGAATTTCAAAATTTTACACACCCAACAAAAAGGTTTAAAACTAATCCTTTTAGAGATAATGCAAATAAATCGATTAAGGACTACAGGTACTTTATTCAACGACCAGGTAGATTTAAGCAATTCACCATTATTGAATTTATTCTCCTAATTCCAAATCTGTATGGGTTTTCCAATATTATCAATGTAATTTAAATAGGTGTAATATTATAATTAAGAAATTATATAAAATTGTGAAAATTAAACCTAACTTGACCTCTTCTCGGTCTACCAACAAAACGGTGACCAACATCCCATCGATCTTGCAGACTTCCATCTGCTGTTTGGCCCTGTCAATCAAAAGACCGTTCTGGGCGGAGACTTCAATGCCAAAAACGTTCTCTGGGGAAACCTAGCTACGAACGCTAATGGCATTGCTATCGACGCCATCCAGAACCAAATCCCATTCAATCTCATAGCTCCAGACGAGCCCACCCACATTGGACACGGAAGACCGGACTTTCTAGATATTTTTCTTCTAAAAAATATTAACCTCCGGCATAACATTACTGTCATTCATGACCTTTTGTCTGACCATCTACCGGTCATTTTTACACTGGGAAATCCGGCCGACAAAATGAATGCCACAGTCACCACTTCCAGCACAGACTGGGACCACTTCCAACGCCTCCTGGCGACCACGGGTCCCAACCCAAAAATTTCCACAACCCAGGATCTGGATTCGGCAGTCAATAAACTGACTGCTGATATCCAGACAGCCCTTGCCCAGGCCACAACGTCACGAACCCAACCAGTCTCTTCTCAAGGTAGACTACCCCCAGCTATCAAAGAGCAGATCAGGGATAAAAACCGGCTGCTCAGAAGAGCCCTCAGGACGGGAGACCCCCGCCTCAAAAGGCTCGCAAATCAAGCAACGCAGCAGGTGAAAGACTCACTTGCTGAATTCCACAGCAGCAGGTGGGAGTCCAAAGTAAAATCCCTCACTACCCAGGACTGTTCTCTTTGGAAAATGGCAACAGCCCTTTCCAATGACGAGCCAAGGTCCATGCCAGCCCTCACCCACGCCGGCACCACAGCCTCCACAACCCAGGAGAAGGCTGACCTTCTGGCAGATCTGCTAGAGGAACAGTTTTCTCCTAACACTCCTGCCCATCCCGATCCAGCCCGTGATCTTAGGGTCGCTACAACCATACAGACCCTAAATCTTGCCCAGCCCCCTCGCAATACGTACTTCACAACCCCCTCCGCTGTTAATAAGATCATTCGATTTACCTCAATCCGAAAAGCCCCAGGTCATGATAAATTTACAGATAAAGCCCTCAAAAAACTCCCCAAGAAACAAATCTCAGAAGCCACCAATATCATTAACAGCATACTGAGACTCAGCTATTTTCCACTCTACTGGAAAAAAGCTGAGGTCATTATGATCAAAAAACCAGGCTCTCCATCCCACGAGGCAAGCAGCTATCGGCCAATCAGCCTACTTCCAGGCCTTGGCAAGATAGCTGAAAAAGTCATCCTCGAAATCGTCAGAGCAAAGTCCACAGCGCTCCGTGTTGTCCCTGACGAACAGTATGGCTTCCAGCCCCTTCATGGCACCATCCATCACACCACGAAACTCGCCCAAACCATTTCCAACAGCTTCAACAAACGTCACAAAGTTGGAGCTGTGTTTCTCGATGTAGCAAAGGCCTTCAACCGAGTCTGGCACGAAGGCCTCATTCTGAAACTGATCCGACACGGCTACCCCCTTTTCATTAACAAACTCATTCAATCCTTCGTCTCTGACAAAACATTCCAAGTCAGAGTCGATAAGGCCATCTCCGAAGTCAAGGCCATTAGAGCCGGAGTCCCTCAAGGCTCCGTCCTCTCCCCCCACCTCTTTAACATTTTCACAGCCGACATTCCAAAAACGGATCAGACTACCCTACTCCTGTATGCTGACGACACAGCCATCATAGCAGAATCCAGCAGCTACAGAATCATCACCAGTAGATTGCAGCGCCACCTGAACGTCCTCGCCCCCTGGTTCGACCGATGGAAGATCCAGCTAAACCCATGTAAGACACAGGCCATCGTCTTCGCCAAAGGCAACGGCACTCCTTATGGACAACTCCAGCTCCAGGGATCCCGCATCCAATGGGCAACCACCATCAAGTACCTGGGAATCCAGTATGACAAACACCTCATCTGGAAAGACCAGGTCTGTGCTGCCTCAAGGAAAGCCAAGCAACTACTGGGCAAGCTGTACCCAATCATCAGCCGGTCCAGTAAGTTGCAACCAAAAATCAAGCTGCTAATTTATAAAACCATCGTGAGGGCAGGACTCACACACGCCTGCCCTACTTGGTCTAAACTCACCAAGACACGCAGAGCTCAACTTCAGGCAGTACAGAACAAGGCCCTGAGGATAATCACGGGAGCCCCATGGTTCGTCCGAAACCGGCAATTGCATAGAGACCTCGGTGTGCCAACAATCAAGGCACACATGAGGTCCACCAACATCAAGTTCTTCGCAAAGGCGCTACAACACCCAAACGCCACCATAAGGAGCGCATTCCACGTGCCCGCCAACGCCCGCCATCACTATCCAAGACCTTCTGACCCCATATCCGACGAAGACGATGGCCCTCCCCCACCCCCACGAAGATTGTAACCTAGATTAAGTTTAGAATTAAGTTCTAGATTAGTTTAGAATTAAGCTCTAGTTAAGTTAGATTAGTCAACCAATGTAATTAAAACCCAATGTTCTAGGTTAAGTTAATTAGGATTACTGTATAGAACCTAGGTTAAGTAGTATAGGAATATAAGCTATCATAAATGTAAGTAAGAGGCATAGCCTAACTTAAATTCAATAAAGACAATGACAATGACAATGACCTAACTTGACAGTGTAAAATGTAGATCTGAAGAAGCTACATCGACAGCGAAACGCGTCATCGCAATTTAACTAAACCAGTGAAAATTGACTAAAAACAGTCTTTTATTATATATATACATTTTTGTATTTCAAAGCACCTTTTAGACAGCGCCGTAGTGCTGCCACGGACGTTATTGCATTTCTGCAAACAAAACTGCTACCTATATTCGTGGCCAGGCCAAATATACTTAAATAAATTAACAAATAAAGTACATCGACCTGCCGGGATTGGAACCCCAAACCTTCTGCACAACAAGCACGTTACTATGCCACGGAGCCACAGGCCGCCAGCGGGTACTATAATAAATACTGTATTATCGAAGTAAATAATGCGAAAAATTTTAAATCGTAAAAACACCATCCAACATCTAAGACCTATTATTATAAAATTTTGAAAAAGTAATTAGTAACACTAAACATGGTACTTGTACTAAATTCTTATTATTGGCAATTTACGAGTATACAGTGACAGGCAGAAAGTGTGCGACATGTGAGATGATTTTTTATTACTATATTTAGAAGACAAGTGAATTTAAAAATGATTTTGCAGTGCCGATTGTCACTGGCGTCTGAATTTTCTAAAGTTTAAAGTCAAAAAGTTACTCTGTTTGTTAAAATATCGAAAAGTTTTTGTAGGAAAATATGTTTAGAATAGCATGTTATAGTATTGTACAAAATTTTAGATTGATCAGACAAAAATCATATTTTGTCAGTTTTTGACTGATAAAAATATGATGGCATTGTTTAGATTGATAGAAGAATTTTAAGATTTATTTCTTGATTGCAAGCTATATTTAACTTCTTTCCGAACTAATAATTAAAAAATTATAATTTTCGTGAAACCGCAACGGTCGTACGGCCAATTAACCAATATTTTTACCCTACAGCATGAAATTTGAAGTTTTCGTTTTTTAAGGACACAATTTTATTGCAAAAAAAAAGAAAGAAAACTAGTAAATTAATATTTGTTACAGATAACAAAAACATTAACTACACAGCACCCAAAAAATAAATCCTTGTCTGTTTTATGGGCATAGCGCATGTGCTGCTGGGAAATCCCTAAAGCGCTACAGGAACGACGCGTGTACGGAAAAAGCAATTCACGTTGGTCTTGAATAGCTGTAAATTGTACTCGGTGGGAAAAATAGTCCTCGGTAAATTATTCCAAAGGGATGAGGTTCTCCATATAAAAGAATGCTTGAAAAAGGTTTAACAAGGAGTGATAAGCTGAACTTTATACGGATCTGAAGTATTTGCGCGACGTGTATTCCTAGCATGCACCATTATGGGAGGAATTAAGCGGGCTGGCTACAATAGAATATTTTCCTTGAAAATACTTGCAGGTTGCTGGTGAATTTTGGTTCTCCACTCAGACAAACAACTCTCTTGTGAATAGAATCTAACAAATGCAGTGTATGTTTGGGAGTAGAGCCCTAAACATGAGGGCATCTCGACCAAAACGATGAAGACCGGGCAACTGACAATGGACCTGCCAAAAGTGTTGTGCCGGCGAACAAACGAACACACCATGCGTTGCTTTGATAAAAGTACAAGTCCTGACAAAGAAACCACTGAGAAGGGAATCACTCGCCGCCTAGACCCACCACCATCAATCCCAAACGCAACCGACGAAGTATTTAATCAAAAAACTCCCGCAACGACAAAGAAATCCCAACAGCACAAAACCAAAATTCAAACGGCAAATAAGAATAGAAAACCAAATCAACAACATCAGGAGATATCTAGGACACCTTACCCAGTTTATCAACGGGAACGTGTCCAAACGAGTCACGCAGAGTATAAACAAGATCAAGTCCGGGTCTCCCAACAGAACACTGCCAGAAATCCTGGATACTCTGAAACAAAAATTATCCGTATATGCCGCAAGACTTCGTAGATACAAAGAACCAAACGAGAGGAAAGATACCAACAACCTCTTCCGAAGAAGCCAAACACAGTTCTACCGGAAAACTATGCACAGCAAACAGACAGCAGTGACCGAACCACCAAACAAACAAGAACTCACAGATCATTGGAAAAGTATCTGGTCAGAACCCAAACTACCCAATAATAACACCCCCTGGATCAAAGCCAAAGAAGGCAAAGATAAACATGTGACAGAACAGGAAAATTCCACATTAACTACTGTGGGACCAAAGAGCATGATGAGGCGCCTGGATGCAAGAAGTTCCGGAGGTAGAATGGCCCCCCGTTCGGATCTCCGGGTAGGGGCTGGTTCGGAGGCGTCGACTTGCAGACATCATAATTTTAAGATAGATTTTTGCAACATACGAGGTATAAACTCGAACATAAATTCAGTGCATCAACACCTGCAATCAGATAAACCTCATGTACTCGCTCTGTGTGAAACCAAGGTCAGTTCATCGACCAGCACGGTCAACTATCTTTATCCTGGGTACGACTTCTATTCCCGATTTAGGCGTAACTTTGGAATCTGTCTTTTTGTCAGAAGCGACCTCTCTTGTCAACGAGAAGAAGCTCTGAAGCCCCCAAACTTTGATGTTATGTGGTTAAAAATAACGACTCAACAAACCACAAGGTTCATCTGTATCCTGTATCGACCACCAAGTGATACCAATTTTCGAACACTTTTCGCTTCTCTTGCAGACACCATCGATCATTTACAAAGTAACTATCCAAGTGCCGAAATTGCCATCCTGGGCGACTTTAATGTCCACAATATCAACTGGCTCAAATATTCAAATACTACCGACGAACAAGGTCGTGAAGCTGAATCATTCTCAATCAGTTATGGCTTAACTCAGCTTATTGACGAACCAACACGGATCCCTGATCGAGACGGGGAGTTCGCCAGTCTTCTTGATCTGTTTTTAACCACCAATCCGGAGATTTACACGGTCACCGTAAATCCGCCGTTAGGTTCTTCCGACCATAAACTGCTTTCGACATCGAGTATCCTGCCAATCAGTGACAGAGAGGCGCCTAGGCCGCGCAAGATTTGGCACTACAAATCTGCTAAATGGGAAGATCTCATGGAATACTTTCGAACTTTCCCTTGGATGGACGTTTGTTTTCGATCCGATAACCCATCTGAGTACGCCAGGGAGGTCTCCGATGTTATTTTGGCTGGTATGGAAGCTTACATCCCTTTTTCGAAGAAATGCTCCTCCAACGGCAAGCCTTGGTTCGACCGAAAATGCAAAGAAGCTGTTGCTTCTAAACATATTGCCTACCGACAATGGCGTGAAAATCCTAACACCTTAAATCGAAACATCTTTGTTCATGCCCGGAACAGATGCAAGGGAATTATCGACGAAACCAAGGAGGCACACAATCAACGAATTAGAAACAAACTTCTCGCTTGTCCCGACAATTCCAGGTCCTTTTGGGCAGTCGCTAAGGCAGTTAGTCAAAATTTTACCAAATCCACCATACCACCACTCACACGGCCAGATAATTCCATTGCAACCACACCTGTTGACAGAGCGAACTTGTTGGCTGAACTCTTTGCTTCACATTCTACTGTCGATTTCCAAGGAAAAACACCACCTACTATTCCCATATTGCAGTCAAGGATGCCCGATGTTGTCTTCAGACAGCGCATCATAAAAGCGTATTTTAATGAAGCTAGACACCAAGAAGGCTTCTGGCGCTGACGGAATACCTGCCATAGTTCTCAAAAACTGTGCAAGGGAACTAACACCAGTTTTCTGTAGACTTTTTAACCTATCCTACAGAAAGGGAATATTTCCGTCCTGCTGGAAACGTGCCACGGTTCAGCCGATACCTAAAAAAGGTAAGAAGACCTTGCCAAATAACTACCGACCAGTTGCACTGCTTTCAATAATATCGAAAGTCATGGAAAAGGTTATCAATGAGCATCTTCTAAAATATCTTGAACGATTCAATATTATTAGCGATCACCAATATGGTTTTCGTAAACATAGATCAACAGGAGATCTTCTGACTTATGTAACACATGTTTGGAACAACGCAATTGAACACTTTGGAGAATCTCGAGCGGTTGCTTTTGACATATCCAAGGCATTCGACCGTGTTTGGCACGATGGACTGTTGGCTAAGTTACGCTCTTATGGTATGTCTAAAAGGTTCAGTTTGTGGCTCTCATGTTTCCTCAGAGAGCGTTCATTACGAGTGGCGGTCGACGGATTTATTTCTAACACCCTCACTATCAACGCCGGTGTGCCCCAGGGCTCCATACTGTCTCCTACTCTCTTTCTCATTTACATTAACGATCTGCTGGAAAAGACCGGGAATCCAATCTATAGCTTTGCAGATGACAGTACGCTTGTCTCTTCATTCACCTTGAACGCTCGGACATCGGCTGCTCAGGCGAATATCCGCAGACAGCAGAAGGTCGTTCAACTTAACAAAGACCTGGAAGAAATTCTATCTTGGGGTGACAGTAACCAAGTGGAATTTAACGCTACAAAAACCCAAGCGGCAGTTTTTTCTAAAAAAGTTAACGTTGCTGAACCCGACATAGTTATGTCGGGGCACTCCATTCCCCTAGCATCGTCGCTCAATTTGTTGGGCGTTAGTTTGGGAGCAAATATGTCTTGGCATGAACATGTTGCAGGCATAGCAAGGAGAGCTTCTCAAAAATTGGGAATATTATTTAGAACCAGAAAGCTTTACACCCCACAGCAACTGTTAATTCTTTACAAAGCCCAAATTCGACCAACTATGGAATACTGCTCCCATGTTTGGGGCTCCGCTCCCAAACATACACTGCATTTGTTGGATTCTGTTCAGAGAAGAGCGGTCCGTCTGATTGGGGACCCGGAATTGACCGGCGACCTTGATTCGCTGGAACATCGAAGAACGGTTGGCGACTTGAGTCTGTTCTACAATATTTTCATGAAAAGTGTTCGAAGGATGTAGCCCGCTTAATTCCTCCCAAAGCGGTGCATGTTAGAAATACACGTCGCGCTGGTGCTTCGCATCCGTATGAGGTTCAGCTTGTTACTCCGCGTACGACGCTTTTCAAGCAATCCTTTATATGGAGAACGTCATCCCTTTGGAATAATTTGCCCAGCGCTGTGTTTCCCACCGAGTACAATTTACAGCGATTCAAGAACAACGTGAATCGCTTTTTCCGCACTCGTGCCGCTCCTGGAGCGCTTTAGGGACTTCCCTGCAGCACGTGTGCTAGAGCAATAAAAAAAAAAAATAAATCATTCCATCGTTGGTAGAATTTGAGCTTTGTACAGAATTAGCAGTTGTTGTAGAGTGTAAAGCATTCTAGTTCGAAATAATATCCCCTGCTTTTGAGGAGCTCTCTTTGCTATGCATGCAATCTATTCATGCCAAGACATATTTGTTCCCAAATTAATGCCCGGCAAATTGAATGATGACGCCAAAGAAATGAAGTGTCCCGATATATGTCGGGCTCAGCAATGTTAACTTTTTTATAAAAACCTGCCCCTTGGGTCTTTGTACCGTTATAGACACTTCACAAATTAAATAAATAAAAAACCATAAATTTAAGAGAAACTATCTATTACGTAGGCTGAAAAATTTTTGGTCTAGCTACTTAAAACACATTTTTTTTGCAAAATTCGACTTTATTCAGTAATACAGTCTCTTTCAAGAGCGATACAATCAGTCCAATGCTTTTCTAACATTTCTATGCTTTTTAGTGTTCCGTACGGAACACTTATAAGATCACTTCGGTGTCTGTCTGTCTGTCTGTCTATCTGTCTGTCTGTCTGTCTGTCTGTCTGTCTGTCACACCCGATTTTCTCCGAAACTATTTGACATAGAAAGGTGAAATTTGGTAATAATATAGGAATTGATGGCCTCATCAGAGCTACGTAGTTTTGAGAATTAAATTTTGACTTAAGGGGTTAGTTTTGGGGGGTGAAGTCGGAAGTGAAAAAACAATTTTTTTTACTAGGTCATCGAGTGTGGTGTCAAATGAAAGCTTGTGAAAACACAAGTAAAAAATATATATATAATATTATACTTGCGCGCACTTTTCTTTGTATTATTTTTAAAAATTCGCGCAAAAATCGCTGTCCCGGGCCTTATCTCGAAAAGTACTTATCAAAAAATTTCGAAAAAAAAATTCTGGAATATTCTCCACGGGGTGTAGATTGAACGAAAATTATCACGAGTGCATTACCTTTAATAATTTATATGGTATATAAAAAAAACAAAAATTTCAAGGTCATCAGATTTCAGTAAAGATTGGAAACAAACTTTGTTAAAAACTCATTTGGGGTGTGTTTTGTGAAGTCACTGATCATTTTATACCACCGTAACATAAATTTTGATTTAAGGGGTTCGTTTCGAGGGGTGAAATCGGAAGTGAAAAAAAATTTTTTTACTAGGTTATCGAGTGTGGTGTCAAATGAAAGCTTGTGAAAACACGAGCAAAAAATATATATATAATGTAATACTTGCGCACACTTTTCTTCGTATTACTTTTAAAAAATCGCTGTCCCCTACCTTATCTCGAAAAGTACTGATCAAAAAATTTTGAAAAAATTCTGGAATATTCTCCACGGGGTATAGATTGAACAAAAATTATCACGAGTGCATTACCTTTAATAATTTATTTGGTATATAAAAAAAAACAAAATTTCGAGGTCACCAGTTTTCAGTAAAGATTGGAAACAAACTTTGTTGAAAACTCATTTGGGGTGTCTTTTGTGAAGTCACTGATCATTTTATACCACCCTAACAAAAATTTTAATTTTAAAAACAATCTACGTACGGAACACTAATTGTGCAAGTTCAACTTGCACTTGACAGGTTTTTTGTAGAAGGAATTGTCTTTGCCTCCAAAACAGGCCTCAGTTTCGGCGATAGCTTCTTCATTGGAGCCAAACCTCTTTCCCACGAGCATTTTCTTGAGGTCTGCGAATAGATGATAGTCGCTGGGGGCCAAATCTGGAAAATACGGTGGATATGAAAGCAATTCGAACTTCAATTCATGCCATTTTGCCATCGTAACCGTTGGCTTGTGACACGGTGCATTGTCTTGATGAAAAAAATACTTTTTCTTGTTCATTTGGGACCGTTTCTTTGCGATTTCTGCATTCAAACGTACGAATAACTTTATATAATATTCGTTATTGATGGCTTTTCCCTTCTTAGCATAGTCCATAAAAATTATTCCATGCGCATCCCAAAATACAGAAGCCAAAACCTTCCCAACCAACTGTTGTGTCTTTGGTCGCGTCTAGCAGCTTTCACCGGCTACTGTCCACTCAGCTGACTGCCTATTTGATTGCGGTGTGTAATGGTGGCTCCATGTTTCATCCATTGTCACATATCGCATGAGATAATTATTTTTGTTGCGCTTAAACAGATCCAAACAGCGTTCAGATTCATCAATACGTTGTTGTTTTTGGTTCACCGTGAGCAAACGAGGTAACCATTTCGAACAGAGCTTTCGCAAGCCCAAATATTCAAGCAAGAAATGACCAACATGTTTTTTTGATGTCTTCAAGGTGTCAGCTATCTTACGCAATTTCACTTGACGGTCATCCAAAACAATTTTGTGGATTTTTTTGATGTGTCATCACCTCACTTGGGCTTCCAGAGCGGTCAGCATCATTTGTGTCTGTATTACCGCGTTTAAATTTAGCATACCAATAAATGATGACTAATTTTCCATGGGCAGAGTCCCCGTAATACTTATCAAGCCATTACTTTGCTTGAACGGTATTTTTTTCGATAAGAAAACAGTGTTTAATCAACAAACGAAATCTGATTTTTCCATTGTTTTGAAAATATCAAAACAGCGTCACTAAAACCATTATAACTTGTAAACTAATCGTCGAAATGTCATGAAATTTTGACATGTATCGTTTGAAGGCTGGGAATTCCTAAAAATCATATGGATTTTCTGAAAAGTCCCGGGCCTAACACATAGATGGCGCTAGTTTTATTGCAGTCACCTTTTTTTCAGTTAATACTAACCTTCAAAAAGACAACTGTTAAAATTTCATGATATTCTATTCATTAGTTTGTGAGTTATTGTGCTAAGAGTGACGCTACTTTTGTTATTTTCAAAACAATGGATCAAAAACAATTTCGTGTTTTAATTTTACACTGCTTCTTGATGGGAAAAAATACCGTTCAAGCGAAGCAATGGCTTGAAAAGTGTTATGGGGACTCCGCTCCATCAGAAACAACAATAAAACGTTGGTTTGCTGACTTCAAACGTGGTCGTAGAGACACCGATGATGCAGAACGCAGTGGACGTCCAAATGAGGCGGTAAACACCAGAAAACATCAAAAAAATCCATAAAATCGTTTTGAATGATCGAAAAGTGAAGTTGCGTGAGTTAGCTGACATCGTAAAGATATCAAAAGAACGTGTTGGCTTTATATTGCATGAGCATTTGACTATGAGAAAGCTCTGTTCAAAGTGGGTGCCGCGTTTGCTCACTGTTGATCAAAAACAAGAACGTGTTGATGATTCTGAGCAGTGTTTGGCCATGTTTAAACGTAACAAACCGGAATTTTTGCGTCGATATGTGACAATGGATAAAACATGGATCCATCACTTCACTCCGGAATCCAAACGATCGTCATCTGAGTGGACAGCAACTGGCGAACCTCGTCCAAAGCGCCCGAAAGCACAACAATCGGCTGGAAAGGTTATGGCCTCGGTATTTTGGGATGTGCGTGGTGTAATATTCATCGACTATCTTGAGAAAGGAAATACCATCAACAGTGAATATTATATAGCGTTATTGGAGCGTTTGAAGGCCGAAATTGCAAAGAAACGACCGCATATGGCAAAAAAAGAAAAAAATTTTGTTTCATCAAGACAACGCACCGTGTCACAAGTCAATCAAAACAATGGCAAAACTACATGAATTGAACTTCGAATTGCTCCCACATCCACCGTATTCGCCAGATTTGGCTCCCAGCGACTACTGGCTGTTCGCCAGACCTGAAAAAAAATGCTCGCCGGTAAGAAATTTCGCACGAATGAAGAGGTTATCGCTGAAACTGAGGCCTATTTTGAGGCAAAAGATAAATCGTTCTACAAAAGTGGTATTGAAATGTTAGAGCGGCGCTGGAATGATTGCGTTGCTCTTGATGGAGATTACGTTGATGAATAAAGCTAATTTTGAACCAAAAAAACCGTGTTTTCTTTGTTAGGCCGGGACTTTTCAGCCCATGTGTTATATGTGTCAGAGCAAAAACTTTTCAGCCTACGTGTTTCAGTTTTTATTTCAACGTGTTCACGGTCCAATTTATATGCACCGAATTTTTCGCGAATATAATTATTTTAAACCATTTCTTAACATGTGCGATTCGAAAATCAGAATTTTTAGTTATTGGTTGTAGAAAAAGTAAAACATAACGTGAAATCAAAAAAATAAATGTTTAAATTCTTGTACTAATCTAATAAAACATATTTTATATTATAAAAATTTCCTTGTGATCTTATTTTTATTGGTCAACAACTGACAAAATAAATTTTTATCCAAGCTATCTAAAATTTTGCATACTACTATAAAATGAGATTCCAAACGCTTTTTTCTACTAAACATTTTAGACATTTTAACATACAAAACAACTTTTGGATTTTAAACTTTAGACAATTTAAATGTCTCGCTAAAAGACAAATAACAATCGGCGTTGTAAAATCATATTTTGGGGTTCAAGGGATGCAGAATCCACCTATAAACTCACTTCTCTTGTAAATTTAGTAATAAAAAACTCCCATATCACACACACTTTCTGCCTATCACTGTATAAACCTAATATTGATTAGAGATCAAAACACCGGTAATTATCGACTAGAAAAATAATGGATTCTTTTAGAACGTCTTTGAGTAAATGTTCAAAAACATATAATGAAAAACCGCATGTATGAGCACCACTTTATTTTTTGTAGTAAAGTTTTACAAAATTAATTGCAGTTAACTAGTAGTCTGTTATTTTTCCCAGTAGCGAACTAAACATGTCAATTAAAAGATAGATGGCTTGTGCTCAACAAGACAGGAGATGGTTAAATTAATTACAATTGTTTAAATGTAAATAGGCAATAAAAAATTTCATTGAGCTCGTAAAGTTTGTGAAAAATCTAAATTTAAGGGCCCGAATTTAGTTTCATTGCTGCTAAAAATCGTATAAACAATGTAATTAAATAAAGTATTCTTTATATGACGATTTCATATCGTGGTCAAAACTTTATTATTATTTTTTTATGGGTTTAGCACACGTGCTGCAGGGAAGTCCCTAAAGGGCTTCAGGAGAGACATGTGTGCGGAAAAAAAAAAAAAGCGATTCACGTTGTTCTTGAACCGCTATAAATTGTGCTCGGTGGGCAAATTATTCCAAAGGGATGATGTTCTCCATATAAAAGACTGCTTGAAAAGCGTTGTACGCGGAGTAGTAAACAAGCTGAACCTCATACGGATGCGAAGCGTTAGTGCGACGTGCATTTCTAACATGCACGGCTTTGGGAGGAATTAAGCGGGCTACTTCCTTCGCACACGTTCCATGAAACTACTTGTAGAACAGACTTAAGTCGCCAACCGCTGTTCGATGTTCCAGCGAATTAAGGCCGCGCGGTCAGTTCCGGGTCTTCAATCAGACGAACAGCTGTTCTCTGAACAGAATCCAACAAATGCAGTGTATGTGCCCCAGACATGGGAGCAGTATTCTATAGTTGGTCGAATCTGAGCTTTGTAAAGAATTAACAGATGTTGTGGAGTGTAAAGCTTTCTGGTTCAAAATAATTTTCTGTTATGTATATATTGAACTTTATATATTATATATATATATATATATATATATATATATATATATATATATATATATATATATATATATATATATATACATATATATATATATATATATATATATATATATATATATATATATATATATATATATATATATATATATATATATATATATATATATATATATATATATATATATATATATATATACCTATAATTTTGTTCTCGATAGGCTGCTTACATATGTTACAAATATATACATATACACATTTTAGTGAAAATATAAATATTTAGTTTTATCCTGCGTTTCTGGGGTCGAAATGCCCTCCTTCAAAAAAGTTGTTTTTTTATTATTTTAATTATATATATACATACATATATATATATATATATATATATATATATATATATATATATATATATATATATATATATATATATATATATATATATATATATGGCATTGGTGAAGCAACCAAAGACGAATCGAAAGATCCGCACTTTAGAAGTTCCCAAAAATGTTCCCTGTATTTGCTAGACCATCCCAAGACGCATTTCGCCGTACCACGGCTCATCAGTTAGGGTACAGCAAGAACACAATTTCAGTCCTTATCCAGGTACTAACGGATAACCGGCTGGCACTTAATTGCACACCTTGTCGAGCTTCCCGCTCGAAGGTATAGATGGAGTTGGTGAAGCAACCGCCGTGGTGTGCCGTAGAAGCCGTGGTCTGACCGCTTTATTTGGAAAGGCTTTAAATAAGTCACCGACAGAGTGCAGTATAAGCATCTATTTTGTCATGGTTTTCCGTTAGCACCTGGATAAGGACTGAAATTGTGTTTCTTTTATTTGCTGAACCTGGCCCAACTGACCAGCCGTGATACGGCGAAACGCGTCTTGGGATGGTCTAGCAAATACAGAGAACATTTTTGGAAACTTCTAAAATGAGGGTCTTTCGATTCGCCTTTAGTTGCTTCACCGACGCCATCTATGCCTTCGAGCGAAAAGCTCGAGAAGGTGCGCTTCTGCAATAAAGTGCCAGCCGTGATATGGCCACTTTGTTTGGAATGACTTTAAATTAGGCACGTACAGAGTGCACAAGCATCTATTTTGTCATATATATATATATATATATATATATATATATATATATATATATATATATATATATATATATATATATTTATATATATATATATATATATATATATATATATATATATATATATATATATATAAACCACATTTTTAAAATGTGGTTTTAAGGGGTACTTTTTTTTCCTTTATGCAAAGATAAACTTGTAAGCTCGCCTGAAGCAGAAGTACCAAACAAATAAAAATACAACAATAATAAATTATTTCATCGTCGTCATCATCATTATTACCAGCCTGTATTGGCCACCTCTCGACATAAACCTCTCTCATTCGTCTCGAGTTTTACCGGTTCCGCGTCTCCCGTAACCATGATAATCCCGCTGTTCGTTTGATATGATCCATCCAACGCATTTGTGGTCAACCTCTTGATCTCTGCCCCAGCTATGAAATTCAGTGTAGTATGGTTTTTTTTCCATCTGTCATCATGGCACTTCGCAACATGTTCCGCGAATTCCAATTTCAGTTCGGTAATAGCTTCTCCAACGTCCTTTACCTTTGTTATGCCCCTTATTATTCATTTCTTCTCCCTTAATTTAAGGATGCTCCGAGCATCTGCTTCTTCATAGCTCTTTGTGACATTCTCAGCATTTTCATCGATTTCTTAGTTAGGTTTGACGACCATAAGTTATTACAGAGAGTAGACCTTGATCGAACATACGAGAACGGAGACGTATTTTTATTTGTCATTGTGTTTTTTATTTTTCTGAATGTTGACCATACTAATTTCGTTCCTCTAATTATCTCTTGAGTTTGATCTTCTCTTCCCAAGGGTATGGTACGTCCTAGGTAAACGTAATTTGGTTCTTTAATGACAAAATATATAATAAATATAAATATGTACAAATAATAAAATATTTAGATTTGAGACAAATTATCTAGCTCCTAATTCTATAACGATGTCGTTTCCGCTGTTCGTATGTGAGAGAAAATGTTTCATACATTCTTACGTTATGATTAATATAAAATCGGTTTTATAATGAAAATTATATGCAATAAAATGTACGATATTCTCGTTTCCCGAATATGATTACACAGCTTAAAAAATATATAATTTTTCCAAGATTAATTTGACGTTAAGTTGTATCAAATTATAAATCAAGACGAGTAACGAACATAAAGATTACTAATGACAAGTTTATTCTGATTTGGTGCTTGTTTATCATACTCTATAAAGTTGAGAAAGATTTAAAAACTGTTCATACATTTTCAAATTATAAACAATTTTGGAAACATTGCATTACAATTAACAAAGATTAAGTTAGTTCCATAACAAATAAAATGAATTATTAAGAATAAGTCGTACTACATTGGCTCTAATTAAATTGATTTCTTCGGTTTGTGCGAGACGTCCTAATACGGATATAGTCAAAGCAGGTTTTTGTAACTCTGATAAATGGTTTGGAGTAATACGAAAGAAAATTGCACGAGATCTAATTTGGATCAGTTAAAATTCCGTAACCAATTGTAATTTTTATAAAGAAAAAGGACATAGGCGTCCTGTGAAGCATGTTGTCAATTTATTATTTTATAAGCCAGGGAATCATTTCTGGCATGTAAGTTATAAGAAGAAGAAGTCACCTAATGTCCTTTCTTAAAGATTTTTATTTAATTTTAATGCAACATAGTGGTAAAAACAGCTGTCTAAGCGGACAATATTGCTGAAATCAATGGCTAGGATTTTTTTTTTTTTTTAGCAAAAATATTTAAGGTAACAACTTACATGTTTGTAGAATTATAACTACATCGTCTATTTAAAATTCTTTCTGCTTGTTTAATTCTGCCAAGCATACCAGCCATGCTAACGCGTAATATTCTTAAGAACGGTATAGTTTTTGCACCAATTAGCCGGAAAAAAAAGAAACACGAAACCTATTGAATATTTCATTGTACATTTTATTTATAGGTCTAGCACACGTGAAGCAGAGAAGTCCCTAAAGCGCTAGAGGAGCGACATGTGTGCGGAAAAGCGATTCACGTTGTTCTTCAATCGCTGTAAATTGTACTCGGTAGGAAACACAGTCCTGGGCAAATCATGTAAAAGACTACTTGAAAAGGGTTGTACGAGGAGTAACAAGCTGAACCTCATACGGATGTGAAGTATTAGCGTGACGTGTATTTCTAACATGCACCACTCTAAGAGGAATTAAGCGGGTTACAACCTTCGAACACTTTCCATAAAAATATTTGTAGAATAGGCTCAAGTCGCCAAACCGTTCTTCGGTGTTCCAGCGAATGAAGGCCGCCGGTCAGTTCCGGGCCTCCATTCAGACGAACAGCTCTTCCCTGAATAGAATCCAACAAATACAGTGCATGTTTGGAAGCGAAGCCCCAAACATGAGAGCAGTATTCCATAGTTGGTCGAATTTGAGCTTTGTAAATAATTAACTGTTGTTGTGGAGTGTAAAGCTTTCTGGTTCGAAATAATAATCCCAACGAAGTTAGAGGAATGGAGCGCACCGACATAACCATGTCGGGTTCAGCAACGTTAACTTTTTTAGAAAAAACTGACGCCTGGGTTTTTGTAGCGTTAAATACCACTTGATTACTGTCACCCCAAGATAGAATTTCTTCCAGCTCTTTGTTAAGTTGAATGACTTCCTTCTGTCTGCGGATATTCGTCTGAGTAGCCGATGTTCGAGCATTCAAAGTGAATAAAGAGATAAGCGTAGTGTCATCTGCAAAGTTGTAGACTGGATTCCCGGTCTTTTCCAACAGATCGTTAATGTAAGTGAGAAAGAAAGTAGGAGATAGTATGGAGCCTTGGGGCACACTGGCGTTGATAGTAAAG
This sequence comes from Pachyrhynchus sulphureomaculatus, assembly GCA_019049505.1. Lineage (NCBI taxonomy): Eukaryota > Metazoa > Arthropoda > Insecta > Coleoptera > Curculionidae > Pachyrhynchus > Pachyrhynchus sulphureomaculatus. The sequence goes on from CM032450.1 coordinate 33,072,204, forward strand.
GTGTTAGAAAAAAATCCGTCGACTGCCACTCGTAAAGAACGCTCTCTGAGGAAACATGAGAGCCACAAACAGAACTTTTCAGACATATCATAAGAGCGTAGCTTAGCCAACAGTCCATCGTGCCAAACACGGTCGAATGCCTTGGATATGTCAAGAGCAACCACTCGAGATTCTCCAAAGTGTTCAATTGCGTTATGTGTTACATAAATCAGAAGATCTCCTGTTGATCTATGTTTACGAAAGCCATATTGGTGATCGCTAATAATGTTGAATCCTTCAGGATATTTTAGAAGATGCTGATTGATAGCCTTTTCCACGACTTTTGATATTATTGAAAGCAGTGCGACTGGTCGGTAGCTATTTGGCAAAATCTTCTTGCCTTTTTTAGGTATCGGCTGAACTGTGGCACATTTCCAGCAGGAAGGAAACATTCCCTTTCTGTAGAATAGGTTGAAAAGTCTTCAGAAAACTGGTGTTAGTTCCCTCGCTCAGTTTTTGAGAACTATGGCAGGTATTCCGACAGCGCCAGAAGCTTTTTTGGTGTCTAGCTTCATTAAAATACATTTTATGATACGCTGTCTGACGACAATATCGGGCATCCTTGACTGCACTACGGGAATAGTAGATGGTGTTTTTCCTTTGAAATCGACAGTAGAATGTGAAGCAAAGAGTTCAGCCAACAAGTTCGCTTTCTCAACAGGTGTCGTTGCAATGGAATTATCTGGCCGTGTGAGTGGTGGTATGGTGGATTTGGTGAAAATTTTGACTAACTGCCTTAGCTACTGACCAAAAGGACAAGGAATTGTTGGGACAAGCAAGAAGTTTCCAAATTCGTTGATTGTGTGCCTCCTTGTTTTCGTTGATAATTTTTTGCATCTGTTCCGGGCACGAACAAAGGTGTTACGATTTATGGTGTTAGGATTTTCACGCCATTGTCGGTAGGCAAGATGTTTAGAACCAACAGCTTCTTTTCATTTTCAGTCAAACCAAGGCATGCTGTTGGTAGGGCATTTTTTCGAAAAAGGGATGTAAGCTTCCATACCAACCAAAATAAGATCGGAAACCTCCCTGGCGCAGTCAGATTGGTCGTCGGATCGAAAACAAACGTCTAACCAAGGGAAAGTTCGAAAATATTCCATGAGATCTTCCCATTTAGCAGATTTGTAGTACCAAATCTTGTGAAGTTTAGGCTCCTCTCTGTCACTGATTGGTAGGATACTCGATGTCGAAAGCAGTTTATGGCTGGAAGAACCTAACGGCGGATTTACGGTGAGCTTGTAAATCTCCGGATTGGTGGTTAGAAACAGATCAAGAAGACTGGCGAACTCCCCGAGTCGATCAGGGATCCGTGTTGGTTCATCAATAAGCTGAGGTAAGCCACAACTGATTAAGAATGATTCAGCTTCACGACCTTGTTCGTCGATAGTATTTGAATATTTAAGCCAGTTGATGTTGTGGCCATTAAAGTCGCCCAGAATGGCAATTTCGGCATTTGGATAGTTAATTTGTAAATGGTCGATGGTGTCTGCAAGAGAAGCGAAAAGTGTTCTAAAGTTGGTATAACTTGGTGCTCGATAGAGGCCACAGATGAACCTCTGCTATCCATCTGCATGACTATCGGTATGACGAATTTTCATAATGTTTGAATTGGACGAACTTGTGCTGGGACGCCCTGAGCTTGCATCATTCTGGAGCAATTCTCGTCTTTTGTTAAAGCATGCAAATCATTTAAATAGTTGTAAACGCGATAAACAATCATCACGGTAAGCTTCTTCCTGAGATTCAAATGTCTCTCTAGCTGTTTTACCAAGTTTCACATGAAACTCAATCACTGCTCGCTGTTTCATCACACTTCTGTGGAACAACAACTATGACACGTACAGTTCGCACGTCTACTACTCAGCACTGACTGATCACAACTCGCTGATTGAATATGAATGTGTTGTGTACAGATGTGAGTTTAAACTTTATTGTTTTTTGCGAAATGCCGCTGCTTAAGCTGGAGAAAAATCAGCCTGGGAACTTCTTCGAGAGACGGTGTATACTACAATATTAAGTAGCAAATAGAATTAAAACTTCCAATCAAGTTACAAAAACTCGCTTTATTTACATATATATCCTGGGCCACTTTAATGTCCACAACATCAACTGGCTTAAATATTCAAATACTACCGATGAACAAGGTCGTGAAGCCGAATCATTTTCAATCATTTGTGGCTTAACTCAGCTTATTGACGAACCAACACGGATCCCTGATAGAGACGGGTAGTTCGCCCGTCTTCTTGATCTGTTTTTAACCACCAATCCGGAGATTTACACGGTCAGCGTAAATCCGCTATTAGGTTCTTCCGACCATAAACTATTATCGACATCGAGTATCCTACCAATCAGTGACAGAGAGGCGCCTAAACCGCGCAAGAGTTGGCACTACAAATCTGCTAAATGGGACCTCATGGAATATTTTCGAACTTTCCCTTGGTTAGACGTTTGTTTTCGATCCGATGACCCATCTGACTGCGCCAAGGAGGTTTTCGATGTTATTTTGGCCGGTATGAAGGCTTACATCCCTTTTTCGAAGAAATGCCCTTCCAACGGCAAGCCTTGGTTTGACCGAAAATGCAAAGAAGCTGTTGCTTCTAAACATCTCGCACCATAAATCGTAACATCTTTGTTCGTGCCAGGAACAGATGCAAAGAAATTATCGACGAAACCAAGGAGGCACACAATCAACGGATTAGAAACAAACTTCTCGCTTTTCCCAACAATTCCAGGTCCTTTTGGTCAGTCGCTAAGGCAGTTAGTCAAAATTTCATCAAATCTACCATACCACCACTCACACGGCCAGATAATTCTATTGCAACGACACCTGTAGAGAAAGCGAACTTGTTGGCTGAACTCTTTGCTTCACATTCTACTGTCGATTTCCAAGGAAAAACACCACCTAATATTCCCATAGTGCAGTCAAGGATGTCCGATATTGTCTTCAGGCAGCGTATCATAAAACGTATTTTGATGAAGCTACACACCAAAAAGGCTTCTGATGCTGACGGAATACCTGCCATAGTTCTCAAAAACTGTGCGAGGGAACTAACACCAGTTTTCTGTAAACTTTTCAACATATCTTACAGAAAGGGAATGGAAAAGGCTATCAATTAGCATCTTCTAAAATATCTTGAAGGATTCAACATTATTAGCGATCACCAATATGGCTTTCGTAAAAATAGATCAACAGGAGATCTCCTGACTTATGTAACACATGTTTGGAACAACGCAATTGAACACTTTGGAGAATCTCGAGCGGTTGCTCTTGACATATCCAAGGCATTCGACCGTGTTTGGCACGATGGGCTGTTGGCTAAGCTACGTTCTTATGGTATGTCTGAAAAGTTATGTTTGTGGCTCTCATGTTTCCTCAGTGAGCGTTCTTTGCGAGTGGCAGTCGACGGATTTCTTTCTAATACCTTCACTATCAACGCCGGGCTCCATACTGTCTCCTACTCTCTTTCTCATTTATATTAACGATCTGCTGGAAAAGACCGAGAATCCAATCTACAGCTTTGCAGATGACAGTACACTTATCTCTGCATTCACTTTGAACGCTCGGATATCGGCTACTCAGACGAATATCCGCAGACAGCAGGAAGTCATTCAACGTAACAAAGACCTGGAAGAAACTCTATCTTGGGGTGACATTAACCAGGTGGAATTTAACGCTACAAAAACCCAGGCGGCAGTTTTTTTCTAAAAAAAAGTTAACGTTGCTGAACCCGACATAGTTATGTAGGGGCACTCCATTCCTGTAACATCGTCACTCAATTTGTTGGGCGTTAATTTGGGAGCAAATATGTCCTGGCATGAACATGTTGCAGGCATAGCAAGGAGAGCTTCTCAGAACTGTTAATTCTTTACAAAGCTCAAATTCGACCAACATATGGAATACTGCTCCGATGTTTGGGGCTCCCGCTCCGCTCCGAAACATACACTGCATTTATTGGATTCTATTCACTTTTATTATGCATTTTCTTAAGCTTCATAAATGTAAAACTTTTATTAAGTTTACAGAAATATATATATATATATATATATATATATATATATATATATATATATATATATATATATATATATATATATGTATGTATATGCTCCCATACACTGCATTTGTTGGATTGTTGGATTTTATTCAGAGAAGAGCTGTTCGTCTGATTGGAGACCCGGAACTGACAGGTGGCCTTGATTCGCTGGAACATCGAAGAACGGTTGGCGACTTGAGCCAATTCTACAAGTATTTTCATGGAAAGTGTTCGAAGGATGTGGCCCGTTTAATTCCTCCCAGAGCGGTGCATGTTAGAAGTACACGTCACGCTAATACTTCACATCCGTATGAGGTTCAGCTTGTTACTCCTCGTACAACGCTTTTCAAGCAGTCATTTATATGGAGAACATCATCCCTTTGGAATAATTTGCCCAGGACTGTGTTTCCCACCGAGTACAATTTACAGCGATTTAAGAACAACGTGAATCGCTTTCTCCGCACACGTGTCGCTCCTGTAGCGCTTTAGGGACTTCCCTGTAGCACGTGTGCTAGACCCATAAAAAAAAAAAAGTATGATTTTTTCAGTATCAAAAAGAACATAACAATTAAAGATAGATTGCTTGTGCATACAAATTGTGATACCAAATACCAAAATTAATCACAATTGTTTGAGCGTGGATAACAACAAAAAACATACTAGGCTTGGAATTAAGAGATATGGATTAAAAATAACTAATGCGATTGGCTATACCGGTAGTTGAAAACTGCAAATCTGGCGGAGTTGAGTTCTCACAATCAATCACGCCTATCACAAACAGAGAAATGCTTACTTATCTACAGAGTTATCGTACACCACATACACACACTGGTCCCTATTGTAATATTAATGGATGGGAGCCCCGTGATCAGTTAAAATCTGTAGGTGTACAATATCCATCTATTTACATAGTGCTCTTTCAATTAATTTATTCAACTGTCAATTATTCGAATCATATTCAAATTTTTCTGCATTTCTGCACAAGGCACCAGCGTATATAAATCGTTTTGTCATTTTGATAAATGGCAATTCTGTGGCGTTGATTATTTAACTATGGCAGTTACACAGTATTTAACTATCTGTATAGAATTCCTTTAAAGGATGTAAGAGTACATTGTTTTTTTTTCAGTGGTGGATTAAAGATCTTAATTAAAACATAGATAGTAGCAGTAGACGGGAATAGAAATAGCTAATTGCCAAATGAATTATACTTAATCACAATCGTTTTGGTACAGAGAAATATACCATATATATATATATATATATATATATATATATATATATATATATATATATATATATATATATATATATATATATATACCAGGTGTACAAGTATGAAATGCGAATTTCAGACAACAGGTGCACCAATGTAGTTTATGCTATAAAGATTTGACACTGCACCACTTTGTTGTGTCATCAACAGGTGTCAGACGCGCACGAGTGATAAAATTAGAAAAGTGTGTGCATAGTGTTGTGTTGTTGTGTTCAATTGTCGAAATTTATACCGAACGAAGAGCATTCGCGGACAGCATTAATTTTTTGTTTTTATTTGAAGAAAACTGCTGTTGAATCATACCCATTACTTCGAACAGCTTATGGTGAACTTGCTTCATCGCAAGATACGTGTGAACGATGGTTTCGGCGTTTCAAAAGTGTTGACTTAGATGTTGCAGACAAGGAACGTGGAAAACCGCCAAAAAAATACGAAGATGTGGAATTGCAAGCATTGCTGGACGAAGATGATTCGCAAACACAAAAAAACAACTCGCCGAGCAATTGGGCGTTAGTCAACAAGCTGTTTCCAATCGGCTACGAGAGATGGGAGAGATTCAGAAGCCGGTAGATGGGTGCCACATGAGTTGAACGACAGGCAAATGGAAAAAGCGAAAAAAACACGTGTGACATTTTGCTTGCTCGGTACAAAAGGAAGTCGTTTTTGCTTCGTATAGTTACAGGGGATGAAAAGTAAATTTATTTTGAGAATCCCAAGCGCAAAAAAATCATGGGGAGACCCAGGCGCACCATCCACATCGACCGCAAGACCGAATCGCTTTGGCAGAAAGACGATACTCTGTGTTTGGTGGGACCAGAGGGGCGTGGTGTTTATGAGCTCTTAAAACCTGGGGGGAAACGGTTAATACTAAACGTTACCAACAACAATTGACCGATTTGAACCTTTCGCTGCTTGAAAAAAGGCCAGAATACCGGAAGAGGCAACACAAAGTCATTTTTCTTCAAGACAATGCTCCATCATATACGGCAAACCCAGTTCGCGAGGCGTTGGAAGCACTCAGCTGGGAAGTTCTACCCCATGCGGCTTACTCACCAGACTTGGCTCCTTCCGATTACCACTTGTTTGTATCGATGGGTCACGTACTTGCTGAGCAGCGCTTTGGTTCGTGCGAAGATGTGAGACAATAGCTCGATTAATGGTTCGCAGCAAAAGGGAAAGATTTTTACTGGCGTTGTATTCACAAATTGGCCGAAAGATGGGAAAAATGTATAACAAGCGATGGAGCATACTTTGAATAAAGCACTTTTTATCATTCTTCTGGGTTTCAATCCGTTCGTCTAACAATAAATTTGCACGACGTTTCGCCAAAATCTCATTCGGCATTTTCAAGTGCTCCCGCTGCTGCTGCTACTCGATACTATGATCTTGCTGTTGCTGCCGCTCGAAGAGAGGCCGACGTGCGGTCGCCGTCTTTTACAGGTCGGCGTCTACGCAGATTGTAGGTGGGGGTCGGAAGTGTTCGTTCCAGAATCGGTGTTTGCCCGCCAGGTGGTAATTACGAGTTCCGGCGCTATGCTAACTGTTGCCTTCTCGATGTTTTAGTTATTCCTTGGTTTAGCTAGTAGACCCTTTCATGTAGTGGAGATATTCAGCGCATCATCTCGCTTATTTAGCTGTCCGTTCTTTTCGATTTCCAAGGCTTCTCTGACTATGCGTGTTTTATAATGTAAAATCGAGGCTATTTGTTTACATCCCTCAAAATTAATGTTTTTTTTTTATGGGTCTAGCACACATGCTACAGGGAAGTCTCTAAAGCGCTCCAGGAGCAGCATGAGTGCGGAAAAAGCGATTCAGGTTGTTCTTGAATCGCTGTAAATTGTATTCGGAACGGAAACACCGCCCTGGACAAATTATTCCAAAGGGATGATGTTCTCCATATAAATGACTGCTTGAAAAGCGTTGTACGCGGAGTAACACAGCTGAACTTCATACGGATGTGAAGTATTAGCGCGACATGTATTTCTAACATGCACCGCTCTAGGAGGAATTGAGCGGGCCACATCCTTCGAACACTCTTCGTAAAAACACTTGTAGAACCGACTCAAGTAGCCTTCGACGTTCCAGCGAATCAAGGCCGCCGGTCAGTTCCGGGTCTCCAATCAGACGAACAGCTCTTCTCTGAACAGAATCCAACAAATGCAGTGTGGGTTTGGGAGCGGAGCCCCAGACATGGGGGCAATATTCCATTGTTGGTCGAATTTGAGCTTTGTAAAGAATTAACAGTTGTTATGGAGTGTGTATTTTGTATATATAATAAGCCTTCTTCCATACAGTGTCAGACATAGGCCTCCCCTTCCTTTTTCCATTCTTCTCGATTCTGTGCCTTTCTGATCCATCCTAAACCAGCCATTCTTTTCAGGTCATCTTTCCATCTTGTCTAGGGCCTTCCTCTGGATCTTTGTCCCCACCATGGCCTTCATTCTTGAATTCTTTTACTCTCTCTTTCATCTCGTTGTTTCATTATGTGACCTACCCATCTCCATTTCGAACCTACTACCTGTTCTCTTACGTCTATCACTTTGGTCTTTTGTCTTATACTTTCGTTTCTGATTCTGTCTTGTAATCTTATATTTAGCATCTGGCGTTCCATTGCTCTCTATGTTGGTCCATCATCTTCCTAGTCAATGTCCATGTCTGGTCCGCTTAGGTGAGAAGTGGTAAAATGCATTGATCGAATACCATCTTTCTTAGTTTCAGAGGAATTGTTTTGATGGTTAGTATTTTCCCTTTTTTGCCAAATGCTGCCCATGCCAGTCTGATTCTTCTCTGTACTTCTGCTGTTTGATTGCTCTTCCACATTTTATTACTTGCTCTAGGTAGATGTATTCTTCTACTCTATTCTCAAGCCTCGTGGACTGTCTTCGTTTGTCATAGCCTTTATCTTATCTTTATTCAGCAGTAGTCCTACCCTCTCTGATTTGTTTTTGTTCAGAAATCATCTATTCTATATCATATATATATATATATATATATATATATATATATATATATATATATATATATATATATATATATATATATATATACATATATATATATGTCAGGTGTCAGGTAAAATATATAATCCGACACTCCATAGAATGCCTAAAATGTTCAGGCAAAGTATAAAATATGCTTTATTTTTGCCCAGGTATTCTATAGAATACCTAACATACAGCCGGCAATTTGTATAATAGATATTGACAACAATAAGCATTAACTGTTACTTGGACAGCTGAAAATTGGCAAGATAACCTGAACTAACCTTATTCATTTATATTAAAGTTAATTAACCATTTTTAAATTTAAAAAAAAACAATAACCAATTCTTTTACAAATAAAATCAACGTTTTATTTTTCAAAGATTGCTGAAATCTCGAATTTCATTTCAATCAATATCGGTATTTATTTTTTCTTACGACATAAGTACCTATTAGTTCAGGTTAGCTCTGGTTAGTTAATGTCATAACGTCATGACTCCACTACCACTATGCTCCCCCCACCACCCGCAACACGAGTAACAATTAATGCTTATTGTTTTGAATATCTATTAACATATATACATTGCAGGATGTACACTTTGTATTATATTCACTTGTCTTTCATTTTATACTTTGCTTAAACTCTTATCGTCATTCTATAGAAATATAGTATATATATATATACGAGGCTGGTTTGACAAGTCCGTGCAAAAATAAAAACTACTTATGTGTTTGGGGTAAACCTTTTTTATTTTTCGACATAGTCTCCTTTTAGGCTTATACACTTCGTCCAACGATGTTCTAGTTTGTTGATCCCTTCCGAATAATAGGATTTGTCCAAGTCTGCAAAAATATCCATTAGTGTCTGCAATCACCTCCCCGTTTGAATAAAATCTTTGTCCCGCCAGCCATTTCTTCAAATTGGGGAACAAATAGTAGTCGGAGGGAGCCAAGTCTGGAGAATAGGGGGATGTGAAACGAAACGAAACGAAATTCTTTTTCGTCCATTTCTTGAAAATCACTCGACTTCCTTGATTCACACGAATGCCAAACACAAAGAAATAGACCAATATGGCTGAAACTTGGTGTGCGGTCATTCAAGAGATGCTACTAACTAAACATGATCTCGATACGCGCCGGTGGTGCCATCTCTCGGACTTTGCACGGATTTTTCAAACCAGCCTCGTATATATATATATATATATATATATATATATATATATATATATATATATATATATATATATATATATATATATGTGTGTGTGTATATATATGTGTATGTATTTGATATTCTCTCTGATATTTCTACTCCTCCTCCAGGCAGACATACATATAGTCTTTCATCTTATATAATATTTGTATCTCGTACTCTTTAAAAATACAATTTGTTTAAAAATGCTGAATCATACTAATTAAAGTATTGAAAAACAGAAAAGACTACATAACATTTTACGAGCACAAAATTTAAATGTATTTATTATTCTCAATTATGCCGTTTATAATTTGTTTATATAGCAAACCAGTTTTTAAAAGCTTAAGCATTGTGTTTAATTTTTCATGCGTAACCAAATTAACGTGTAGGGTCGGTGTATCATACTTTATATTGTTATGTTTAGTATAAAATCATTGTTTCATGTAAAGAACACACAAGAAATGCATTTTAGTAAAATAATTAAAACACTATTCTTTCTTTATTATTCGGGGCTGAATTCTACCTCTCAGTTAAAAGATAGATTGTACATACCAAACAAAATAAGAGATGGCCAAATTAATTACCATTGTTTGGGTCCAGACAGCAAAGAGCGACTGAAAGAATTTATAAAGTCGTGGAAAATTCTAAACCAATTTATATCCTTTACTCCAGTTTTAATGCAAGGTTCAAGCAACTGTTTTCAGATAATGCACTCGAGCGGTAAGTTAACGATTTTTTCCTTACCGACGAACAAGAAATATATATATATATATATATATATATATATATATATATATATATATATATATATATATGTATATATATATATATATATATATATATATATATATATATATATATATATATATATAGCAAAAAGTGACGCATGGGATTTTTCTTTATTATTAAATTTAGAAGAAAAATCATTTTATTGGTGGATTCTGCATCACTTGAAACGCCAAAAGTGATTTTGTAGTGCCGATTGTCATTTGTCATTTGACAAGCCATTTGGATTTTTTAAAGTGTAAAGGCCAAAAGTTACTCTGTTTATTAAAAACGTCGAAAACATTTTTTTTATGGGTCTAGCACACGTGCTACAGGGAAGTCCCTAAAGCGCTACAGGAGCGACACGTGTGCGGAGAAAGCGATTCACGTTGTTCTTAAATCGCTGTAAATTGTGCTCTGTGGGAAACACAGTCCTGGGCAAATTATTCCAAAGGGATGATGTTCTCCATATAAATGAATGCTTGAAAAGCGTTGTACGAGGAGTAACAAGCTGAACCTCATACGGATGTGAAGTATTAGCGTGACGTGTACTTCTAACATGCACCGTTCTGGGAGGAATTAAACGGGCCACATCCTTCGAACACTTTCTATGAAAATACTTGTAGAATAGGCTCAAGTCGCTAACGGTTCTTCGATGTTCCAGCGAATCAAGGCCACCTGTCAGTTCCGGGTCTCCAATCAGACGAATAACTCTTCTCTGAATAGAATCCAACAAATGCAGTGTTTGTTTGGGAGCGGAGCCCCAAACATGGGAGCAGTATTCCATAGTTGGTCGCATTTGAGCTTTGTAAAGAATTAACAGTTGTTGTCAAGTCTAGAGCTTTCTGGTTCGAAATAATATTTCCAACTTCTGAGAAGCTCTCCTTGCTATGCCTGCAACATGTTCATGCCAGGACATATTTGCTCCAAATTAACGCCCAACAAATTGAGTGACGATGTTAGAGGAATGGAGTGCCCCGACATAACTATGTCGGGTTCAGCAACGTTAACTTTTTTAAAACAACAAACAAAAAACGGCCGCCTGGGTTTTTGTAGCATTAAATTCCACTTGGTTACTGTCACCCCAACATAGAATTTCTTCCAGGTCTTTGTTAAGTTGAATGACTTCCTGCTGCCTGCGGATATTCGTCTGAGTAGCCGATGTCCGAGCGTTCAAAGTGAAAGAAGAGATAAGTGTACTGTCATCTGCAAAGCTGTAGATTGGATTCTCGGTCTTTTCCAGCAGATCGTTAATATAAATGAGAAAGAGAGTAGGAGACAGTATGGAGTCTTGGGGTACACCGGCGTTGATAGTGAAGGTGTTAGAAAGAAATCCGTCGACTGCCGCTCGCAAAGAACGCTCTCCGAGGAAACATGAGAGCAACAAACAGAACTTATCAGAAATACCATAAGAACGTAGCTTAGCCAACACCCCATCGTGCCAAACACGGTCGAATGCCTTGGATATCTCAAGAGTAACCGCTCGAGATTCTCCAAAGTATTCAATTGCGTTGTTCCAAACATGTGTTACATAAGTCAGGAGATCTCCTGTTGATCTATTTTTACGAAAGCCATATTGGTGTTCGCTAATAATGTTGAATCCTTCAAGATATTTTAGAAGATGCTGATTGATAGCCTTTTCCATGACTTTCGATATTATTGATCCGATTGGTCGGTAGTTATTTGGCAAGGTCTTCTTGCCTTTTTTAGGTATTGGCTGAACTGTGGCACATTTCCAGCAGGAAGGAAATATTCCCTTTCTGTAAGATATGTTGAAAAGTTTACAGAAAACTGGTGTTAGTTCCCTCGCACAGTTTTTGAGAACTATGGCAGGTATTCCGTCAGCATCAGAAGCCTTTTTGTGTGTAGCTTCATCAAAATACGTTTTATGATACGCTGCCTGAAGACAATATCGGACATCCTTGACTGCACTATGGGAATATTAGGTGGTGTTTTTCCTTGGAAATCGGCAGTAAAATGTGAAGCAAAGAGTTCAGCCAACAAGTTCGCTTTCTCAACAGGTGTCGTTGCAATAGAATTATCTGGCCGTGTGAGTGGTGGTATGGTGGATTTGGTGAAATTTTGACTAACTGCCTTAGCGACTGACCAAAAGGACCTGGAATTGCTGGGACAAGCGAGAAGTTTGTTTCTAATCCGTTGATTGTGTGCCTCCTTGGTTTCGTCGATAATTTCTTTGCATCTGTTCCTGGCATGAACAAAGGTGTTACGATTTATGGTGTTAGGATTTTCACGCCAATGTCGATATGCAAGATGTTTAGAAGCAACAGCTTCTTTGCATTTTCGGTCGAAACCAAGGCTTGCCGTTGGAAGGGCATTTCTTCGAAAAGGGGATAAAAGCCTCCATACCGGCCAAAATAACATCGGAAACCTCCTTGGCGCAGTTAGATGGGCCATCGGATCGAAAACAAACGTCTAACCAAGGAAAAGTTCGAAAATATTCCATGAGATCTTCCCAATTAGCAGATTTGTAGTGCCAAACCTTGCGCGGTTTAGGCGCCTCTCTGTCACTGATTGGTAGGATACTCGATGTCGATTATAGTTTATGGTCGGAAGAACCTAATGGCGGATTTACGCTGACCGTGTAAAGGCCAAAAGTTACTCTGTTTATTAAAATGTCGAAAACATTTATTAATAGAAAGTGTTTGGAATTTTATTTTATAATATAGTGCAAAAATTTAGATAGATTTGACAAAAAGAGTATTTTGTCAGTTTTGGACCAATAAAAATACGATCACAAGGAAATTTTTCTTTTTGAATTTGAAATATATTGGTGAAATTGGTATGAGAATGTAAACATTTTTTTTTAATTTCAAGTTATATATTACTTCTTCTTTCTGATTTTCGTAAAACCGCAATTGTCGTGCGGACATAGAATATTTTTACAGTATTATTTGCAGTTTAAGGCATTCATTTTTTTATAGGATACTATGACCTAATAATTTGTTGCAAAACATAAAGGAATAAATGTGAACTAGATGTTTTTTTTAAGTTTATTTTATTTTTGTGTGCTGTATAGTCCATGCGTTTGTTACCTTTAGTAAATATTAATTTACTATTTTTCGTTTCTTATTTTGTAATAAAAATGTAATGGATTTAAACACATACTTAAAAAAATTAAAAAATCAAACTGCATGCTATAGGGAAAAATATTGGATAACTGTCCGTGCGATAATTGTGGTTTTCCAATAATCATCATTTTTAATTATTGGTTGTGAAAGAAGTAAAACATGGTTTAGAATCAACAAATAAATTTTAAAATTCTTTTTTCAATCTAACTAATGTATTTTAAATTCAAGAAATAAAAATTTCCTTGCGATTATATTTTTATTGATCAAAAACAGACCAAATACGATATTGGTACAATCGATCTAAAATTTTGTGCACCAGCAAAAAATTAAATTCCAGAAACAATTTGTCATTTGTCGTTTAGCGTTTTGGCGCTACAAAAACATTTTTTGGGTTTCAAGTGATGCAGGATCAACCTTTAACTTTTTTTAAAATTTAGTAATAGAGAAAAATTTCATATGTCGCACACTATCTCCCTGTCACCGTATATATATATATATATATATATATATATATATATATATATATATATATATATATATATATATATATATATATATATATATATATACATATATATATATATATAATATATATATATATATATATATATATTATATAATATATATATATATATATATATATATATATATATATATGTATGTATAGTGAGTTGAGTTTCGGATCGTGAAGCGTGTGCATGTAAATCGAACGCCCGGCAATAGTCAACTCGTTCAACGAGCATTATTACGGTAATGTTTCGATATATTTAATTATTTTGTCGATTGCAAACGAGAGGTACTAGAAATAAAGCAGAGTGTAATGTTAGAATTAAGACAGTAAGTAAAAAATGTGGAGGTTAATGAGAATAATTCTGTGAAATTGTATGAAGCTAACGGAACTCTAAGAGAGGACCTTGATCGTTTTACTGTTTACGGTTATAAGAAATATGAACAACAGTTTTTTTTTCTTTTTCTTCCGTGTTTGAAAATGGAATATATGAGGAACACACGTAAAGTTTTTATAACAGAAAGAAAAATGGATAGCGATGATTATACATCAGGAGATTCGAAAAAGAAAAGAGAAAAGAGTCAAAAAGAAAAAAGAAAAAGAAGAGCCAGTGGGGTTATTCAAGAAAAGTAAAAAGCTGATAAGAACACCACGGAAAGAGAAAAACAAAAATTTATGAGTAGATAACATAGACAATTTGATAGAAATGATCAGAGAGCTAATGTCAGATATAAAGGATATAAAAGAAACAAGATCAGAAGAGATACCAAAAAGAGCTGAAGAGGAGAAAAACTAAAAGAAATACAATCTAATTGATTAATAAAAAAAGAGAGGAGTGTATCTGATAGGAGATTATTGAACGCATACGAAAGTATGGGAAACAGAAACAAAAAGGAAAGGAAATATAAAATATAAAATAACACGAAGTAGTTTAAATAAAGACAGAGGGCCTATTCCCTATAGTCCCCCAAACTCTACTGGTTACTTGACCGGAACTGATGGCCTTGCCTATGCCATTAGTTCCGCCTGAGTAATTCAAGGGTTTAGGCTAAGTATACTGGTTAAACTAGGGTAGATTTTAGTAGTTTTGTAGTTTAGCTTTAGTCAATCATCGCTCCTGATGAAGCTAAAATGGGTAGCGAAAACGCGCGTCGAGTGCAAAAATAAAGTGTTTTGTGTAGTGGTGATATATACTGAGTAGTAAAACAAAATAAATGATTAAATATACAACTGCGATGCCTACATATAGAAAATCACGAAGATTTGGGTAAAATTCTCTAAATTTAAATTTTATATTTAGGCTGAATAGTTAACCTCCACTAATATATATTAAAATCTTCCCTTAATGCATAGTCACTTTGTAACGCATTAGTCGCTGAAGATACAAAGGAAATTCCCAAAGGGACTAACATACAATCGTAAACTAATTACATCTGAAATAGCTACTTTAGTATACCTTAATTTTAAAGTCTCAGCTTAATAATTAATAGGAAAGATGGGTTAAATAAAACAAGTTGAAAGCGGTTTCTTTAACCTCCTGAACTTAAAAGGCTTTTACGGGAAAGACTTCGGGTTATTACTTGTATAGGTATTTACCCATTGTGTCAAAGTCAATTTTATTAAGAGAGTATAACGTATTTCAGTGTCTTCCATAGAACAAAAGACGTGTTTCTAAAATATGATTAAAATTCGTCATTGCAAGGTAAACGTGGGTAGTATAACATATACTTATATATCGTTTCACAAAACTCTGGTAGAAAATGTAAACATATTGGACTTGGTATTAATTTTATTTTTAATATTTATTTTTGAATAATTATTATTATTAATCTCATTAAAAATAATGGATTATGCAATATCTATTTAACAGTTATTACCATTATACCAAAAATGTTGTTCTTGCACTCAAAACGGGCTTAGCTAATCTTATAAGCATCCATGATTGATTGAATCGGAAAATTAAAGCTAGCCCATTTATACTAAAATTTTGATTTACTAGAGCTGAATGGACAGATGGCGCTTTAGGTGGAGTCGAGTAACCAGTATAGATAATTGTAAGGTTTTCTAAGCATATTTAGACTATTTTCACATTACATAATTTAATATTGTCATATGTGCCACTTCTTTCGCGTTTGAAAATTTCATGCTCCGGATTTTCATAATTTAATATTTTCACATGTGCCACTTCTCATGCAATTGAAAATTTCGTGCTCCGGACTTTCTAAGATATTTTTCAAGTTGTCTGATGACTTATAGACTAATTTGAGATCTGCCTTAATAAGACCTCTGCTATCGGGGCTCTCGAGGTTGGATCACAGAAAGGGGTCTAGTCCTGATGGTTTACCTCCTGGATTACTAAAGGCATGTAGCTTCGTATTATCGCGACCATTATGCATGTTGTTTAACCGGTCATTGGAGGAGGGTTACTTTCCTGACTATTGGAAAACCAGTTTTGTCACCCCGGTATTCAAGTCAGGGGACAGGGCAGATATCGCAAACTATAGGCCAATAAGTATTTTGAGTACTGTTCCTAAATTATTTGAAAACCTAGTAACTAAAGTATTGGCATCTAACTTGGGACCATCTATAATAGATGAACAGTTTGGTTTTCAGAGAGGAAAGTCTGCTGAATTGAACTTGATTTCCTATACGGACTACCTGTCGAGGATCTTGGAGAGTGGATATGAGGTACATTCCATCTATACCGATTTCTCTAAGGCCTTTGATAAGGTCAACCATGGTATTCTTCTTAAGAAGCTTAATAATCGTAGCATATCGGGTCCACTTTTGGGCTGGATTAGGAGTTATTTGTGTGGCAGAGTTCAAGTGGTTCGGGCTAATAATTTTAAGTCTGTCAACATTACTGTGCCCTCAGGAGTGCCTCAAGGCTCCCATATGGGGCCTCTGCTGTTTAACCTGTTCTTGAATGATGTGGCCGACTGTTTGTCTGTCGGTCCTTGCTTTTTGCTGAGGATTTGAAGTTGTATACGGCAGTTGGATCGATTGAGGATTGTGTGAGATTGCAGAGTGATTTGGATAGACTTAGTGTCTGGTGCCAGTTAAACGGTATGGTTTTAAATACTTCTAAATGCTTCTCTATGTCTTTCTCGAGATCGCGCAATTCATTGTTTTTTTGATTACAGCATAAATGGGACTTCCCTCGTGTCCGTGGTTAATGTTAAGGATCTGGGGGTTAAGTTTGATTCGGCACTGAGTTTTATTCCTCATATAACCGAGGTAACGTCTAGGTCTCTGAGGATGCTTGGGTTCATTAGGCGTTGCTCATCAGAATTTTCATCCATTACCTCTATAAAAATGCTGTACTGCTTGTTGGTTAGGCCTCTCTTGGAATATTGCTCATGTGTGTGGAACCCACCTTTTGCTTGCCATGCTAGGAGCTTGGAGCTTGTTCAGAGTAAATAGTCATATTAATTTTAAATTCTTTAACAATGATTCTTTTAGTTATTCAAAACTGACATCTGTATTAAACTTGAATACCCTGTCTAACCGAAGAGTTCAGCGTGATCTTGTAATGTTCTTTAAAATTTTAAATTCCATTGTAAATTGTCCAGAACTTTTATCTCAGATTAATTTGTATGCACCTTCTAGACATACTAGATCTACGTTGTCCTTCTTCAAACCTTATCATAAGACAACCTACGGAGCTAATACCTTCATAACAAGATCTATGGGCATTGCAAACAACTGCCCATCACTGGAATTGTTCTCCAGCTCCTTTTCACATTTTAAGAGGCAGATCAGGGTTCTTTTCTGAATTTCTTAGCTTTAGCCTTTAGCTTTAAGTAGTTTTAAGTGTCATTTATATTGTAAACTTTTGTATTTGTCTTTATTAGTTAATGGGCCTGTCCCGTAAATAAATAAATAAATAAAAAAATAAATAAATATTTTGGATTATAAGATAATCGAAACATGTTTCGTCTTATTTTGCTCACGTGTAATTTAGGTGGAATTATAAATATTTAACATAGACTTATCTCTATTTATTATCGTATTTATTAAGTACTAATCTTACAATTGATCCTAGCTATATTCTTATTATAATACTTTTTATTTTTGAATCTGACTTTATTCAAAATTAAAGTGACTAAGCAATATACTAGAAAATGTAATGCAGCAATTTTGTGTTAAATGAATTATTAAGAACATATTTATCTATTACGGTATCTTTTATACAGGTATGAAATTCTAATTTAATATTATTTTTAATAACTAAAATATCTAGAAATGGTTATTGTTTTTGTTCTCATTTCCGCAAGTGACTCTAAAGGAATCGTGTCGGCGATTTAATTTAGAAACAATATTATCCAAATCTAGTTTTTTTTTAATGGGCATAGCACGCGATGCAGGGAAATCCCTAAAGCCCTACAGGAGCGACGCGTGTGCAGAATAAGCGATTCACGTTGATCGTAAAGTTGTGCTCGGTAGGAAACATCGACCAGGGCTAATCATTCCAAAAGGATGAGGTTCTCCATATAAAAGATTGCTTGAAAAGGGTTGCACGAGCTGTGAAGCTGACCTTCAAACGGATGTGAAGTATCAGCGCCACATTCCTAGTATGCACCGCTTTGTGGGGAATTAAGCGAGCTTCATTCATCGAACACTCTCCATTAAAATACTTGTAGAATAGACGCAGCAATGTATGTTAGGGACTACAGCCCTAAACATGAGAGCAGAATTCCATCCATCGTTCATCGAATTTGAGCTATGTACAGAATTAACAGTTGTTGTGGAGTGTAAAGGGGTCTGGTTCGAAATAATATACCCAGCTTTTGAGAAGCTCTCTTTGCTATGCTGGCAACATATTCCTGCCAAGAGATATTTGCTCCCAAATGAACGACCAGCAAATTGAGTAACGATGCTAGAGGAGTGGAGTGCCCCGACAATACTATGTCGGGCTCAGCAAAGTTAACTTTTTTAGAAAAAATTTTTGTCAAGTTGAACGACTTCCTGCTGTCTGTTAATACTTGCATAAGTATGAATGAAGAAATAAGCGTACTGTCATCTGCAACGCTGTAGATTGGATTACCGGTCCTTTCCATTAGATCGTTAATATAAATGAGAAAGAGAGTATGAGCTAGTATGGAGTCTTGAGGCAGCGTCGATAGTGAATTTGATTTTTCTTTGTTTTCAATTTCACAAGTGAATCTAATGGAGTCGTAGCAGCTCCGGAATTTAATAAAAAAACTATCTTAATTTGATTTTTTTATGTATCAAAAATCACAAATACTTCATCCGCATCGGCAAGTTTCAAATTTACCGATGTACAAGTATGAAATGCGGATTTCAGACAACAGATGGTGCACCAATGCAGTTTGTGCTATAAAGATTTGACACTGCGCCATTTTGTGTTGTGTCATCAACAAGTGTCAGACGCGGACGAGTGATAAAAAATTGGAAAAGTGTGTGCATAGTGATGTGTTGTTGTGTCCAATATGTCGAAATTTATACCGAACAAAGAGCATTCGCGGACAGCATTAATTTTTTGTTTTCATTTGAAGAAAACTGCTGTTAAATCATACCGATTACTTCGAGAAGCTTATGGTGAACATGCTCCATCGCAAGATACGTGTGAACGATGGTTTCGGCGTTTCAAAAGTGGTGACTTCGATGTTGCAGACAAGGAAGGTGGAAAACCGCCAAAAAAAATACGAAAATGTGGAATTGCAAGCATTGTTGGACGAAGATGATTCGCAAACACAAAAACAACTCGCCGAGCAATTGGGCGTTAGTCAACAAGCTGTTTCTAATCGGCTACGAAAGATGGGAAAGATTCAGAAGACTGGTAGATAGGTACCACATGAGCTGAACGACAGGCAAATGGAAAAGCGCAAAAACACGTGTGACATTTTGCTCGCTCGATACAAAAGGAAGTCGTTTTTGCATCGTATAGTTACAGGGGATGAAAAGTGGATTTATTTTGAGAATCCCAAGCGCAAAAATCATGGGTAGACCCAGGCGCACCATCCACATCGACCGCAAAACCGCATCGCTTTGGCAGAAAGACGATGCTCTGTGTTTGATGGGACCAGAGGGGCGTGGTCTATTATAAGCTGTTAAAACCTGGGGAAACGGTTAATACTAAACGTTACCAACAACAATTGACCGATTTGAACCGTTCGCTGCTTGAAAAAAGGCCAGAATACCGAAAGAGGCAACACGAAGTCATTTTTCTTCATGACAATGCTCCATCACATACGGCAAAACCAGTTCGCAACACGTTGGAAGCACTCAGCTGGGAAGTTCTACCCCATGCGGCTTACTCACCAGACTTGTCTCCTTCCGATTACCACTTGTTTGCATCAATGGGTCACGCACTTGCTGAGCAGCAGCTTTGGTTCCTACGAAGATGTGAAAAAATGGCTCGATGAATGGTTCGCAGCAAAAGGGAAAGATTTTAACTGGCGTGGTATTCACAAATTGCCCGAAAGATGGGAAAAATGTGTAACAAGCGATGGAGCATACTTTGAATAAAACACTTTTATCATTCTTCCGAATTTAACATGTTTTTTTAGAAAAAAAAAATCCGCATTTCATACTTGTACACCTTATTTATCAATTAATTTGCCATAAAAGGTATTAGCCTTAAGTTGTAATGTTGTTTTACGTAATTGTTTCATGTAGGAATGTCAAATTTAGCATTCGTTTTAAAACTGCGTGTTTGTGAGGTAAATAATATTAGGTAAATTAATTCACTGATTTTTATTATCCATTAAAAATGCTACCAGTTTAGTTTTTAAACCTTCCAGGAAAAAGAGTTAAAACCTTTTTATTGGAAACTGTATCGAACATACATCATCTCGTATCATATTAGTCTTAGCAAAAATGATTTACTTTGTAAAATGTGTACCATTTTCTGTGTAACTACGTAGACTTATAAAAGTAAATGGAAAAGAAAACCGGTCAGTTACTATTTATATTGTAGGTGTCCGATTCAGACTTGGGAAATTGTGGCAAATCGAATATATAAAATAGATGGTTTTATTTCCCAACAAGGTAAGTTCGACTGTAGTTAAATGTCTTTTGGTTTTGATTCGGATTTATGAGTTTTATTTCGGTTTTTTTGTTGAAAAATCTTGCTTTTATAAAAGTAGGAAACTTATTATTTTATTATAATAATTTAAGTAGTGAATAGTCTTTTATTAATATACCTTTAATGATTTTAACCACTAGTTCTTCAAAACTATAAGATGACTTATTGTTAAATGCTGAAATATAATCTAAATTAAGTACTATCGACGGATTTCTTTCTAACACCCTCACTATCAACGCCGGTGTGCCCCAAGGCTCCATACTATCTCCTACTTTCTTTCTCATTTACATTAACGATCTGCTGGAAAAGACCGGAAATCCAATCTACAGCTTTGCAGATGACAGTACGCTTACCTCTTCATTCACTTTGAACGCTCGGACATCGGCTGCTCAGGCGAGTGTCAGCAGACAGTGGGAAGTTATTCAACTTAACAAAGACCTAGAAGAAATTCTATCTTGGGGTGACAGTATCCAAGTGGAATTTAACGCTAGAAAAACCCAGGCGGCAGTTAACCTTGCTGAACCCGGCATAGTTATGGCGGGGCACTCCATTCCTCTAACATCGTCCCTCAATTTGTTAGGCGTTCATTTGGGAACAAATATGTCCTGGCATGAACATGTTGCAGGCATAACAACGAGAGCTTCTTAAAAGTTGGGAATATTATTTCGAACCAGAAAGCACTCCACAACAACTCTTAATTCTAACGGAAAGAAATAAAACACTTATTATGTATTATTACCACTATATTAGTGGTAATAATACATAATAAGTGTTTTATTTCTTTCCGTTAAAATCATAAATTACCACATAGTAACGGCCACGACGATCAACTCTTAATTCTTTACAAAACTCAAATTCGACCAACTATGGAATACTGCTCCCATGTTTGGGGCTCCGCTCCCAAACATACACTGCATTTGTTGGATTCTATTCAAAGAAGAGCTGTTCGTCTGATTGGAGACCCGGAACTGACCGGCGGCCTTGATTCGCTGGAACATCGAAGAACGGTTGGCCACTTGAGCCTATTCCACAAGTATTTTCATGGAAAGTGTTCGGAGGATGTGGCAAGTTTAATTCGGTGCTTGTTAGAAATACACGTCGCGCTGATACTTCACATCCGTATGAGGTTCAGCTTGTTACTCCTCGTACAACGCTTTTCAAGCAGTCTTTTGTATGGAGAACATCATCCCTTTCGAATAATTTGCCCCCGACTATGTTTCCCAGCGAGTACAATTTATAGCGATTCAAGAACAACGTGAATCGCTTTTTCCGCACACGTGTCGCTCCTGAAGCACTTTAGGGACCTCCCTGCAGCACGTGTGCTAGACCCATAAAAAAAAATTGCATAATACGTTGGGCAGGCCTTGGATAATCGTAAATAAGTAGATGTAATTTATGCAGACTTTTCAAATGCCTTCAACGAAATGTTTTGTTGCAAAAATTGTTTTTCCTCTAATTTTTATCTATGATATATGTAATAATATTTCTTTTAATATTTTGCTATTTGCTGACGATCCAAAAATATTCACAGAAGTTCAGAAGACAAATAATTGTTATTCTATTCAGAGTGATCTTAGTGTTCTGGATACCAGTGCAGTACCAATAAGTGAAATATAAATGTTAACAAACGCTTCACTATGATATTTACAAATAACTTTAATTACTACATAGGGGAGAGTTATGCCATTTTTAAAGACCTTGCAGTCATTTTTAACCCCAAACTTTCTTTTTATTACATATTAATAGTGTCTGCGGCAATACAACGAAAATGCTCGGTGATTTTACAGATACTCAAACACTAAAAACACTCTTTTTTTAGCTTTATAAGATCTAAGCTGGAATTTGGTGCGGTTCTATGGAATCCCATTGTTCATAAATATATTACTCAGAAAATACCCAACGAAACTTTGTTAAATTTCTTGCATTTAAGAGGGATGGGGTATATCGTATCGGTATATGAAATCCCATTTTTCATAAATATATTTCTCAATTAGAAAATACCCAACGAAACTTTGTTAAATTTCTTGCACTTAAGAGGGATGGGGTATATCGTCATAAAGGTCTCGAAAAAAGCATATTTCTGCATAGATTTTAAATACCGACTTTATTTAATCGGAGAAATTATATGTTAGTTCAGTTTTTACTTAAGTAGATTACCAGTAGATCCCTTTTAGATTGCTCTAATACGAAGCTGGTTTGAAAAGTCCGTGCAAAAATAAAAACTACTTATGTGTTTGGGGTAAACCTTTTTTATTTTTTCGACATAGTCTCCTTTTAGGCTTATACACTTCGTCCAACGATGTTCTAGTTTGTTGATCCCTTCCGAATAATAGGATTTGTCCAATTCTGCAAAATATCCATAGTGTCTGCAATCACCTCCTCGTTTGAATAAAATATTTGTCCCGCCAGCCATTTCTTCAAATTGGGGAACAAATAGTAGTCCGAGGGAGTCAAGTCTGCAGAATAGGGGGGATGTGAAACGAGTTGGAATCCTATTTCCATTAATTTTGCGACCACAACTGCTGAGGTGTGTGCTGGTGCGTTGTCGTGATGGAAAAGGACTTTCTTGTGGGCCAATCGCGGGCGTTTTTCTTGCAGCTCGGTTTTCAAACGGTCCAATAACGATGAATAATATTCACCTGTAATAGTTTTACCCTTTTCCAGATAGTCGATGAGGATTATGCCTTGCGAATCCCAAAAGACAGTCGCCATAACCTTTCCGGTCGAAGGAACGGTCTTCGCCTTTTTTGGTGCAGATTCCCCCTTGGTAATCCATTGTTTAGATTGTTGTTTGGTCTCAGGAGTATAGTAATTTATCCATGTGTCATCCACAGTGACGAAACGACGCTTAAAGTCCTCCGGATTCTTCTGGAACAGCTGCAAACCATCCTTGCAACACTTCACACGATTCCGTTTTTGGTCAAGCGTGAGCAATCGCGGCACCCATCTTGCGGATAGCTTTCTCATGTCCAAATGTTTATGCAAAATATTATGTACCCGTTCAGTCGAGATGCCCACAGCACTAGCAATCTCACGCACCTTAACTCTTCTGTCATCCATCACCATATCATGGATTTGATCAATGATTTCGTCGTAACCTCCACAGGCCGTCCAGAACGTTCAGCGTCACTTGTGCCCATATGGCCAGTCCAAAAATTTTGAAACCACTTATAAACTGTTCTAATCGAAGGTGCAGAGTCACCATAATGTTTATCAAGCTTCTCTTTAGTCTCCTGAGGCGTTTTGCCTTTCATAAAGTAATGTTAAATCACCACACGAAATTCTTTTTCGTCCATTTCTTGAAAATCACTCGACTTCCTTGATTCACACGAATGCCAAACACAAAGAAATAGACCAATATGGCTGAAACTTGGTGTGCGTTCATTCAAGAGATGCTACTAACTAAACATGACCACGATACTCGCCGGTGGTGCCATATCTCGGACTTTGCACGGACTTTTCAAACCAGCCTCGTATTATCACAAATAAACTTTCATGTTCCTTCACTAACTATCAGACTTTGCTATTTTCTACTTGCAGACATTCTTCAGATTTCTTAATTAAAACAGCATTATATCAATCTATGGATATCTTTAATAAAACCTGTGATGACATTGATCTGTGCTGCCTATCTTCATTTCATTTTAAGAAAGTCATAAGAGGCAAATTATTGCAAAATCTGTAAATAAATTTGCTATAAATAATGTTGTATTTCATTGTAATTTGTGATGTCTTTATTTTATATACTATGTCATATTGTTTCATAAATGGATGTATTCTGTTAGACAATAAAAATTGTTATTACTGGTTTCGTAAAAGAAATGATCTTTCGAGATTTTTGCCTTTCTTAATAGTTTCTCGATTCCGTCGGTAAGTCAGTTGGTCGAATTTAGTACAAACATAATATTTGAAGTGGAGAAGGAATCTGTTGGAACTGTTGTTGAATATCGCTCTAGGGAATGGGATGAAGGGTAGGGTATATAAATATGGAATAATCTCTTTAGTATCATGAAAATTTTTCCCGGTTTTCAGTCCATATAATGAACAAATTGTAAGCTTGAACACACAGTTCACGGTTGTCTATTGTCTCGACCAAAATTCAGACTATTAAAACTACACAACATATTATGGTACTACTCAGTATATATCACCACTACACCAAACACTTTATTTTTGCGCTCGACGCGCGTTTCGCTAACCATGTTAGCTTCATTAGGAGCGATGATTGACTAAAGCTAAACCACAAATCTACCCTATTTATACTTAGCCTAACCCATGAATTACCCAAGCGGAACTAATGATATAGGCAGAGAAAGTTAATGGTTATGACGATGACTTAGTAAATAAGCTAATAAATAGACATAAATTTAGGTTTAATATTCAGAATTCCACCTTTTTTACACGCGAAGAAAATAACACCAAGTATGTCTCCATACCATATAATCCGAAATATAGCAAGGGACTCAATAAGGTATTTAATAAGGTAGGCCTCACCTTAGTCTATAAGTCAACAGACAATCTGAGGAATATCTTAGGAAATCCCAAAGATAAGATTCCTAATTGTGAGAAAAGTGGAATTTATGAAATTAGTTGTAATGATTGTGACAAAAAGTATGTTGGGCAAACTAAAAGGTCAATTAAAACACGATTTAAAGAACATTTAGCACACTTAAGATACAACAGAACAGAAAAGTCTAGCATTGCCGAACATGCCCTTGAAGCTGATCATACTGTAACATTAGATAATCTAAGATTAATAAAAAATGTATCTGATAGAAGATTGTTGAACGCATACGAAAGTATGGAAATCATAAAATGTAAAAGTAGTTTAAATAAAGACAGAGGGCCTATTCCTTATAGTCCACTCTACTGGTTACTTGACCGGCCTTGCCTATGTCATTAGTTCCGCTTGGATAATGCATGGGTTAGGCTAAGTATATATAGGGTAGATTTGTAGTTTAGCTTTAGTCAATCATCGCTCCTGATGAAGCTAACATGGTTATCGAAACGCGCGTCGAGTGTAAAAATAAAGTGTTTGGTGTAGTGGTGATATATACTGAGTAGTATCATTGTGCCAAAGATTCCACATTCCCAACTTAACATATTATGAGTTCTACCTCTTTCACTTACTTCCTCTATCAAAATTGAAAACAATAGAAATAATATTGTAATGTTTAAATCCCTTGTCTTAAATAATTCTGAAAAAGGAAAAATACGGGGTCATCCTTTTTACTGCTTGCCCACATCTCGAATCCCTTATAGATTTACTTATAATTATGCTTAAACTCTTTTGACCTTAACTAAAAAGTAATTTAATGTACGTGTAATAACTGGATATTTTAGATAACATGGCTTCATAATAAGATATTATTCATAAAAGAAATGAGCATAGAAGAAAATTCAGAGATACACTCCTGGACAAAATTAACGCAACAATATATTAAATCATACAAATCTCTATAATGAATTAATTTTAATAATTTTTTATGAACATTGGTTACACTAAAAGTTAGAAAAAACTTTTCCTATACTTTAAAAGTGAATTAGCTACCAAATTTCCAGATTCGAATTAAAATTATTCTTAAGACCTAATAACGAAATCGTTGAAATTATGTAATAATGAAAAAAATAAACTGGGACACTAGTAGCAAAATTAATGGTGTAACTGGGACACTAGTAGCCTGTGTTGCCTTCTCTACTTCGGATGACAGCGTTTATGCGTCTAGGCATACTTCTAATTAAATTTTGGATAAAATCTTGAGGAATTTGCTCCCATTCTGTGATAACTGCATTTTCAAGTTCCCTCAGGTTTGTAGGTGCGTGACGTTTCACATTTTTCTTAAGGTGATCCCATGCATGTTCTATCGGATTCAGATCCGGGCTTTTTGGTGGCCATTGCATAAGCGGTGTATCAACTTGATTAAGATAATCGAGTACCTCCCTAGCCATGTGAGGTCGAGCGTGGTCTTGCATAAATAGGAAATTGGGCCCCACAAAATGACTGAAAGGCATCACATGTTCTATTACAATATTCTCAAGATAGTAGTCAGCATTTATGGATCTCGTACGGACAGGAACTAACTCTGTGCGAGCATCAAAGCAGATGCCACCGCCGAATGGAATCCTTGCAGAGATATTGCAAGGAGCAAACCTCTCTCCTGGTCTTCGCCATACTCGTTCACGACCATCTGGATATTTTAGACTAACCCTAGTTTCATCTGTGAAGAAAACTTGTTTCCAATCATCCACAGACCAGTTTTCGTGATTTCGAGCAAAACGTAACCTGGCAACTCTGTTCTCTCTAGTAAGCAAGGGCGCAGTGGCTGGTCTCCTACTGTTTAATCCAGCTTCATTTAACCGTCTTCTAACTGTTTTAAAAGAAATTGTGACATTGCGAACAGCTTCGAGTTCGTTTCTTATTATAGAACTAGTGACAGTCCTGTTTCTTAAAGCATATTGTCTTATAAAACGTTCATCTAGGTCACTATTGCATCGTTTTCGCCCTTGCCCTAGCCTTCTAGAATAAGTTCTTACTTCATTCAAGCGTCTTATCATACGACTTATTGTGGAACGATGATTGCCTAACAAATTGGCAACATAACTCTGACAATATCTCTCGTCCAATAAAAAACTGAGACTCGCACTACCTCGTGTTCAGTTAAATTCCTTGTTCGATTCATTTTTCTTATTCCTCGGGGTCAAAAATAAAACAGTCTACTACAAAACGTATTACTTTGAAAAAGGGAACAATTTATAAGCTTACTTTTAAAGAAAATTTATCGCATTATTACAGAAAATTGTTTATCTTCTAAAAAATTCTTAAAAACTGTAAATCTAAACGAATTGTTTTGATTTCTGTCACGGACAACGAAACAAAATATGCATAGCCTACTATTCAAATACTCGATAAACTTTAAAACTGACATAAGAAAAAGATAAATTAATTTTCAGATTGTTGCGTTAATTTTGTCCAGGAGTTTATTTCTACTAGTATTGAATATGATGAAAAAATAACGATTTTCAGATTTCTCAATTCCAACTAACCTGAAAAGAATGTATAATACGACAGATTTGAAGCAACTCCTCTAATCTAAACATGAAATCGGTCATTTCGTTTCGAAGTTAACGTGCAAATAGACAGACCGACGGAAACTGAAAATTAATTAATATAGAGACTAAAAACGTGAGGAAAGAGAAACATTTAGGAGAGTAGTTTTCTCACAAATACAATCCCAATGAAAGTAAAAGTATACGGTCGATATAATATAATAAAACCTAAGTACATATATCCATTTTGTGTATATTTTAAAGCTATACAAATAAATAATTTTTCTCGTATTTCTATAACCATATCTCTTATAATATTCCCTTCCTGAAAACTCACACAACGAAAATTTATATACACTGTCCCAATATACAGAAAACTTCGACCCCGATTCTGATCGAATCGGAATTTCCTTGCCCAGAATCTCCCTTTCCAAATTCCTTATGTCTATAAGGTTTTTGTGTTAAATATAATTAAGTTTGGACTAAATTCTGCTTAGTATCATACTTCATTTTCTGGTAGTGCGTTTCTTGGTAAAAAGTGCTTTGATTTTTGTGTTAATGTTTTAAATATTTTAATACTTTTCAAAATTCATAAAATAATTTTATCATATTTATTTATTTCTCCTTTGGTTACATACAGAATGATTTTCACTAAAGTAACCGATTTTTACAAAAAATATATTACAAGTTGAAAGAAGTGTCATATACATTCTTAAAGAGTTGATTGATTAAAAAATGAAAAATTACACTTTGTTTAGCATTTTTTAGAAACTGACCTTCCATTTCCTAATATTAAGTATTTATCAATTCTCCATATGGCATCTAAAGGGTTAAAACCTAATTTCTTAGAATCTATAGAAATTTACAGACATTTAAAGAACCATAATATAAATTGACTAAATAGTCAATTAGACGTCAAAAATTTCATCCTTTACCAACTTTTATAGCACCTAAGATACCCACATTCGTTCATTATATAAAAATATAACCGGTCAAGTGCAAGTTGAACTTACGCAATTAGTGTTCCGTACGTTGATTGCTTTTAAAATAAAAAATGTTGTAACGGAAGTATAAAATGATCAGTGACTTCACAAAACACACCCCAAATGAGTTTTCAATAAAGTTTATTTCCAATCTTTACTGAAAATTGATGACCTTGAAATTTCTGTTTTTTTTATATACCAGATAAATTATTACAGGTAATGCACTCGTGATAATTTTCGTTCATTCTACATCCCGGAGAACATTCCAGAATTTTTTCAAAATTTTTTGATAAGTACTTTTCGAGATAAGGCGGGTGGACAGCGATTTTTCGCGATTTTTTAAAAATAATAGAAAGAAAAGTGCGCGCAAGTATTACATTATATATATATTTTTTACTCGTGTTTTCACAAGCTTTCATTTGACACCACACTCGATTACCTAGTAAAAAAATTTTTTTTTCACTTCCGATTTCACCCCCCAAAACTAACCTCTTAAGTCAAAATTTAACTTTCAAAACTACATGGCTCTGATGAGGCCATCAATTCCTATATTATTACCAAATTTCAACTTTCTATGACAAATAGTTTCGGAGAAAATCGGGTGTGACAGACAGACAGATAGACGGACAGACACCGAAGTGATCTTATAAGTGTTCCGTACGGAACACTAAAAATAACCGGTCAAGTTCAAAAATATATAGAATGTTTTACATGGGCACACTTTTCTTTAGATTATTTTGAAAAAATTGCGAAAAATCGCTGTCCCAACCTCTATCTCGAAAATTACTGATTCAAAAATTTTGAAAAAATTCTGAAATATTCTCCACGGGGACTAGATTAAATGAAAATTATCACGAGTTCATTACCTTTAATAATTTATCTGATATATATAAAAAAAAAAAAAAAATTTCAAGGTCATCAGTTTTTGGTAAAGATCGGAAACAAATTTTGTTGAAAACTCATTTGGGGTGTGTTTTTTGAAGTCACTGATCATTTTATACTTCGATAACAAAAATTTTTATTTCAGAAGCAATCAACGTACGGAACACCAATTGCGAAATTTCAACTTGCACTTGACCGGCTATTTCATTGTGCGGTTGATGTCTCTTTCTTGAAAACCATTTTGTAACAAGACATTTTTATTTTTTTTAGTGTAACTGGTCTCAGTTCTGGGGTAGTTAAGATTATTGCACAATCTATTAAACCTACAGTAACACTGATCTTTGTGCCATTGCATGGCTTGAATAAAAGTTCAAATATCTTCCTGAGCATGTCGGTTTTGTGTACCATTCTGTCTGGATCATACTATTTTTTCTTGTGAGTGTTAGATCTAAAAAATTTATTTTACCATGTTTTTCTATTTCAGATGTGAACTTTAGTTTTGTAAGAAAACTATGAAATTTATGTAAAATCTCATCAATTTTTTCGTTTTTTACTGCAAGCAAACAATCATCTACAAACCTTTTAAAAAATAGAATATTCATATTTAGATTTTTTAAAATATTTTCCTATAGGTGTTCCATCACTAATTACGCCATGACGGATGTTATTGGTGAGCCAATTGCGCATCCATCTATTTATTTATAGAATGTATCTTCATATTGGAAATAATTGGTGTTTATAGGGAGCTCTACTGCTTCAAGAAAATTACTTTTTGTCAGTGTTGTGTATTTTTTTATTTTTTCTCGCTTTTCTTCTGACTTTTTGAATTAGGTTTTTTGGAATATTTGTGTATAGTAATGTAACAGAGATTGAACAAAGACTCACACTACACAAAATTACAAATCAAGGAAACGACAGAGATAAAACAGAAAAAAAAAAACGCTGTAAATGACAGAACTAACACAAAGGAAGTCTTATATATGCAAATTTACTAAAATAAAAATAAACGAAATTTTAACACCCAGTATACACATAAAAATTGATGCAAAAACAGAAAATAAAAAGCATCTTGATATGAACCATCAAAATACTGATTTCAGCAACAAGCCGAAGGGTATAATTTCGAGGTGCGTATCCTGAAAATATAATTTATTTTAATTTGTAAATACATATTTTTAAAAAGTGACTTTTATAGTGATGTTTTAGACAATTCTGTTTGTTTTTAGAACTGTAAAGAATGAGGCTTTGAAAATGCTCAAAAAATTGCGCGAAATGTCAGAAGAAAATATATAAAATTAAAGTATAAACGTCTTATCTAGTAGCCGCAATTTGAACAAGGTGCTCCTTGTTCAATAAATAAGACTTAAGACACTGTCGGACGACACTATCCTCACCCACCTCAGCCAATTTTATTAACAAGAAATAATGATCAATTTTATCCAAAGCTTTGCTGGAGTCGGTGTAGACGGAGCCCATATAGGATATCCCCTAAAACTTCATTTTTTACGATGATCATTAATATTAGTTTTCCAGGAAGATATTTAAATAATGATATTAGATACAAATCAGTAAATGACCCTACTAATAAGAAGTGAAAACATATTTTGTTGTATTTCATGCATGTAATTACAGTGCGTATCTCAGCAGTAATGTAATAATATTTTTCTTTTAATGAAATATGATTACAATTCATAAAAATTTGATGCATAATGGCGTTGTTGCATCAAAAGAGTATGCAAATAACAAAAACAAAAGCTAGAAACGATTACAGAGCTAAATAAATTACGGTGAAACGTGGGTTATTTTAAAATCACTTCAAATATTAACCTCTTAGAAGATACAGGTATTTAAAAAAATCCACATATTCACCGAATATCATTCTCTGAAATTTTTACAGTTCTTCCCGTTTCATGGTCTTTAGATTATAAAAGATAGACTCCCATTTCCGTCGGTTTTTCTGATTATTGAGACGATAACTCTCAAACGAAACGAGATATCGATATCAAATTTGGTATACATATGATACTTAAAGGAATAAAACTTATAGTTTTGAGCCATATCGCCCCAGATGATGGGTGGGATTACTCTAAAAGCTTTTTCTGTTTTTAATGTTCAGTACGGAATACTTATAAGATAACTTCGGTGTCTGTCCGTCTGTCCGACTGACTGTCTGTTCATCTGTCACACCCGAACTCCGAAACTATTTGACATAGAAAGTTGAAATTTGATAATAATATAGGAATTGATGGCCTCATCAGAGCCGTGTTTTTTTTATTATGGGTCTAGCGCACGAGCTACACAGAAGTCCCTAGCGCTCCAGGAGCGGCATGTGTGCGGAAAAAGCGATTCACGTGGTTCTTGAATAGCTGTAAATTTTACTCGGTGGGAAACACAGCGCTGGCAAATTATTTCGAAGGGATGATGTTCTCCATATAAAAGACTGCTTGAAGAGCGTTGTACGCGGAGTAACAAGCTGAACCTCATACGGAGTGAAGTATTAGCGCGACGTGTATTTCTAACATGCACCGCTCTGGGAGGAATTAAATGGGCTACATCCTTCGAACACTTTCCATGAAAATACTTGTAGAACAGACTCAAGTCACCGATCGTTCTTCGATGTTTCAAGAAATCAAAATTGCTGGTCAGTTCCGGGTCTCAAACCAGACAAACAGTTCTTCTCTGAATAGAATCCAACAAATGCAGTCTATGTTTATGAGCGAAGCCCCAAACATGGAAGCAGTATTCCATAGTTGGTCGAATTTGAGCTTTGTAAAGAATTAACAGTTGTTGTGGAGTGTGAAGCTTTCTGGTTCGAAATAATATTCCCAACTTTTGAGAAGCTCTCCTTGCTATACCTGCAACATGTTAATGCTAGGACATATTTGCTCCCAAATTAACGCCCAACAAATTGAGTGACGATGTTAGAGGTATGGAGTGTCCCGACATAACTATGTCGGGTTCAGCAACGTTAACTTTTTTAGAAAAAACTGCCGCCTGGGTTCTTGTAGCGTTAAGTTCCACTTGGTTAATCTCACCCCAAGATAGAATATCTTCTAGGTCTTTGTTAAGTTGAATGACTTCCTACTGTTTGCGGATATTCGTCTGAGTAACCGATGTCCGAGCGTTCAAAGTGAATGAAGAGATAAGCGTACTGTCATCTGCAAAGCTGTAGATTGGATTCTCGGTCTTTTCCAGCAGATCGTTAATGTAAATGAGAAAGAGAGTAGGAGACGGTATGGAGCTTTGAGGTACACCGGCGTTGATAGTAAAGGTCGACTGCCACTCGTAAAGAACGCTCTCTGAGAAACATGAGAGCCACAAACAGAACTTTTCAGACATACCATAAGAGCGTAGCTTAGCCAACAACCCATCGTATGAAACACGATCGAATGCCTTTGATATGTCAAGAGCAACCGCTCGAAATTCTCCAAAGTGTTCAATTGCGTTATTCCAAACGTGTGTTATATAAGTGAGAAGATCTCCTGTTGATCTATTTTAGTTAGTTAGTTAGTAATAAAATAGGATGAAAAAAGATTAACTTATCTTTGCGCGGACGCATGATCGCATGTCTTCCTTCCAACGCCATTTTAAATAAAATGACAGAGGTCATGTGACGTTTTTATGTTTTATTGTAGCCTACGAAACCAATAGATGGCACTTGTAAAATATTGAGGTGCTGAAAATTAAAACACGAACAACAGATTTTTATTTTCTTTATGTTCCGTGTAAAGAACAAATGTACGTAGGAGGTTAGGTTAATAAGTCTGGAATATATCTGATTGTTTGTCTTTTGTAGGATACGTGTAGACGAAGAATCCGAAAATTATTCATTATTTCAATATTTTCAAATTTAATAGAAGGTTCTCATGTGCCTATTTTATTTTATTAATAACTTGGAAATGCTATTGCAATAAAACAAGTAATTTAAAACAGTGAAAACTAAAAAAAATCATTATTAATTAGTATTATTCAAAAAAAGTTTATATTTTTTGCTGCTTAAACTCTTGAAAAAACATGTTTAATGCATTGTGTTTAATACCTTGTACCATAAAATGTTTTTAAAATTAACTAAAATCCTTTAATATCACAATAGGCTTAATGTACTTTGTGTTTACAGAAGTGCTATTTGATGAAAAAAAAATTGCCAATTCGCTTTTTATGTGGTTAATTTTAATATATTGATGATTCTGTGCACTTCTCTTGCAAATAGGTAGCTCTAAAGTAAAGAGTGACCGCAAAATTAGCCCGTTTTTACAACCTCCATAACTTTGGAAAATCTAGAAGGACATATTTTCCATTTTTTTATTTAGGGCTTAAAAGGGTGAAAATAAATAAGTTTTTAACAGAAAATAAAGAAAAATATTTATGACATGTAACTCACTTTAATTATTTACATATTCCCTGCCCAATACCGCATAGTCAGTCAAAAGCCACCCTCTAAAAGGGGGTCGTAATTAATAGGGGATCCTGCCATGCTCACAAACACGACTCCCAAGACTAGGAAAGAATACTAAGGAATAATTAAAATACTGAGAATATTGCGCTGGAGTTATATGTCTCCCAAACTTATCGCTAAGCGATAACCACCCTCTAAAAGGGGGTTGAAATTCATGTTGGTGCTACTTCAACCTAAAAAATAACTTTTAATTTTGGGAAAAAAACTTAATTATTTTCACACTTTTAATGTTTAACCCCCATAATAGGGAGTAGTTCCCCTAAATAAAAAAATTGAAGAATATGTCCTTCTAGATTTTTATTTAACATAGCTTTAATTTAAGACCTTTTACCTTAAGGTTACTTTTTTGTCTCGAAATTATGAAGGTTGCAAAAACGGGCTAAAATTCACAGTTTTTTTTGCGGTTACTCTTTGCCTTTCACAGATTTAAGTAGTAGGGGATAATAGTTAGACGCAAAAGTTGGAGAATGAAAAAGCTTTAAAGATATTTGAGACTGATTTGAACTAACCTAACATTAATTTTTACATACTATTTTCGCTAAAATTTGTTAATTATCGCAACCAAGAATTGTATTCGCATAATACTACTGAAAGTACAACATTTAATGATCCCTACTGCTCTAACCGTCTTCTCTAAAGCAATATTGCTAAAAAACTGCAAGTTCTTCTCCTCCTTCAATTTTTTTTTTATGTGTCTAGCACACGTGCTACAGGGAAGTCCTTAAAGCGCTCCAGGAGCGGCACGTATGCGGAAAAAGAGATTCACGTTGTTCGTGAATCGCTGTAAATTGTACTCGGTGGGAAACACAGCCCTGGGCAAATTATTCCAAAGGGATGATGTTCTCCATATAAAAGACTGCTTGAAAAGCGTTGTACGCGTAGTAACAAGCTGAACCTCATACGGATGTAAAGTATTAGGGCGACGTGTATTTCTAACATGCACCGCTCTGGGAGGAATTAAGCGGGCAACATCTTTCGAACACTCTCCATGAAAATACTTGTAGAACAGACTCAAGTCGCCAACCGTTCTTCGATGTTCCAGCGAATCAAGGCCGCCATTTAGTTCCAGGTCTCCAGTCAGACGAATAGCTCTTCTCTGAACAGAATCCAACAAATGAAGTGTGTGTTTGGGTGCGGGGCCCCAAAAATGGGAGCAGTATTCCAGAGTTGGTCGAATTTAAGCTTTGTAAAGAATTAATAGTTGTTGTGGTGGGTAAAGCTTTCTGGTTCGAAATAATATTCCCATATATACTTTAAATATTACATGTAAATTGTATTTAAACTCTTTATTTCATTTCGTTACAAAGTTGTGCTTACACACCCACATAACAATGGATACACCTACCAACGAAAATGGAAACCTATATTTTTAGTGTTCCGTATGGAACACTTATAAGATTACTTCGGTGTCCGTCTGTCCGTCTATCTGTCTGTCTGTTTATCTGTCTGTCTGTCTGTCTGCTACACTCGATTTTCTCCGAAACTATTTGACATAGAAATTTGAAATTTGGTACTAATATAGTAACTGATGGTCTCTTCAAAGCCGTGTAGTTTTGTAGATCAAATTTTGACTTAAGGGGTTAGTTACGAGGTCATCGAGTGAGGTGTCAAATGAAAACTTGTAAAAACACGAGTTCAAGAAACGTAACGTAATACTTGCGAACACTTTTCTTTGTATTAGTTTTTTAGAAAATTTCGAAAAAAAATGGCTGTCCCCCGCCTTGTCTCAAAAAGTACTGATCGACAAATTTTGAAAAAATTCTGGAATATTCTCTACAGGGTGTAGATTGAACGAAAATTATCACAAGTGCATTACCTCTAATAATTTATCTGGTATACAAAAAAAAACTAAATTTTCAAGGTCATCAGTTTTTCAGTAAAGATAGGAAAAAAACCTTGTTGAAAACTCATTAAGGATGTGTTTTGTGAAATCACTGATCATTTTATACCTCCGTAATAAAATTTTTTGTTTCAAAAGCAGCTTACTTACGGAACACCATTTGCGCAAGTCCAACTTGCACTTGACTAGTTATTTATGATCTAGAGCTGGGGTGCTTAAACTTGAACTGCTGGCGATCTACCTCAATATTGTTAGACTACGATCGATCGACTCTGAGAGGCTGCAAGTAAGTGTGATGCAGGATTGTCGTCTAGGTAGGGTGTATCGTGGCATAGATATTAGTTTTCCGCACAATATGCTTTTTTAGTCAAGGTAAGTGTAGGTCTGCTCTAAAATGTCAATAAAAAAACTCATAATTATTCAAAATTGCGAGTTTATTGGTTCTTACAAAACAAGCGAGTTCTAGTGTCTAAACTTAACTAAAGAGTGACTTTGGATGTTGAAGCGTGGCACTGCATGTCCTCAGCATACTTTTCATAAGATGGTACGTAATTACCAAGTGCTAATCGCAAGCATGATGACATATGTTCGTCAGTTAGTCGATTGCGATATTTGGCTTAATTATCTTCATTTCAGAAAATGCAGACTCGCACAAGTAAGTTGACCCAAACATTGCCGTCAGTTGAAGGGCGATTTGCCTTAGATTCGGATATTTATCTTCAGATATAAAACACCAGAATTTTGTATCAGATGCTGTGGCTTTGAGATGTATATCTGATATAATCTGCACTAACTCATTTTTAACAGAACATGAGTTAAACTGACTTGCTATTTCAGTAGCTAATTCCTCAATGTTTTTACACGAAAAGGGATAACTCATAAATGATGCGATATTTTGCCAATTTACTGAAATCATAAAAACGTATTTCGAATTGGCCCAAAATATTTGATAATTCTGCCTCATAAATATCATAATTCAACTGAGGAATCCTTGCTTTCAAAGACGGAAAATTTTTCAGATCCTTTCTTTTCAGTTGATCTATCATAAGTTGCAATTTAATGGTGCGCTTCATCTCAATAAACGCATTGTGATGCATTGTCTGTCAAAAATGCCAAATCAGTCAGCCATTTTCCGTTTTTTCAGCATCTGAGTGTCATCACCTCTTTCGTCCAGAAAAGCTGTTATTTCGGGCAATAATTCTTGAAACCTTTCTAGGAATTTTTCGCGACTCAACCACCTGACGTCCGTGTGAAGAACTAAATCAGTGTGTTCAGCTGACTCACTATCTTCCAACTGCAATTTAAAGAGCCGTCGTTGCAAGCTACGTGCACGGATAGAATTCACAATTTTTATTGCAATGCCCATAATCTCCTCCATGTTTAGAACTTTTGAACACAAAAACTTGTTGATGTATAATGCAATGGAAGGAGAAAAATGAAGGGAAATCGTGATTAGCTCTACACAATGCCACAAAACCGTTTTCGTTTCCAGTCATTGCTGGTGCTCCATCGGTTGTAATGCACACTAGTTTATATATTGGTAGCTTGTAGCTTGTTACAAAATTGAAGAAAACATCATATATATCTTCGACACGGGTCTTTCCTTTCAGAGGAATCATTGTCAAAAACTCTTCCTTAGCCGACATGTCATTGAATACCATTTGAATAAAAATACACAGCTGGGCAGTGTCTGTCATATCGGTGGATTCGTCGAATTGTAAAGAAAAGTATGTACATTCCATGATATCATGTTTTAGTTTATCTTCCATGTCCTGACTCATGACTTCAACACGCCTCGTGACAGTCGGACGAGATAACTGAAGTTCTCTAATAGCAGACATAATCTCTGTTTTATTTTTAAAATCTCCAAATAAAGTCTCGCCCGCTTCAATAAATGCTTCCTTCACAACCAATCCATCATCAAATGGTTTCTTTTGTTTCGCCAATATATGAGATATTTTAAATGACGCGATCGTTGCAGCTTTGATTGTTTGGCTGGTCTTGTGGACATGGTTTGTTCTTTTTTCAAACGAGTTATCAAATCACGTACTTTTCGTTTTCTTAATTCACTCTGTGACGGAAAGTCCTTTTCAAAGTTTTTGTGAACCGTTTTATGATGCCTCTCTAAGTTCCCACGCTTAGGTATTGCAACTGACGCACGGCAAATGAGACAAATGCACTTATCCTTTACCATACAAAAGAAAAATTCTTCCTCCCAATCGTTATTAAAATGATAAGTTTTACTTTTCTTCTCCCGCACTCATTTTGGGCTATTTATTAATAAACTTTGTATCGATGTATCACCCTCAAGTTACAACTCAGACTAACTCCTATTCCTGCAGGCGCAACATTTATATCGGCGCGAACGAAGTCTCGAATGGTCCCGTCAAACACGCCGCCCGAAGTTTCTAGAAAAATCGGCGGGAATCAAAAACGCGGCTTTTCTTTGACAAGTACCGCGCGTTCCTTTGATAAAGCCGCCTTTTGCCGCTAGCAGGGGGTTATTACGATAAAAGAAAGTGATGAAGGGGTTATTCTGGCCTAATTGTGGATCGAATAAATTTTAGTAGTTTATTCATTACATTTTGTTTTAGTTACCTAAAACAAAATCTGTGAATAGTTCTATATCGGAATTTTTTTCTCGAGATCGACTCAAAAATCACTCGCGATCGACCGTTTGAGCACCCCTGATCTAGAGAATTAAAGAAAAATAAAAACCTTAGAGGGCGACTTTTTAAAGAAAATACAGTCAAATTGAATCCTGTCATTTCCTTTTATGGTATATTCTAGTGATTGTATTTTGTGCAACCCCTGTTAACCCACTTCCTTTATTTCCCTAACATCCTATTTATTATTAAATCAAAAATCAGGAAATTCCCGTGTTACTATTATCGACGCACACATTTGTCATGTCCTTTTCGGAGGCTATATCGCTTGTGAACTATACGTTTCCTTTCAGCTTTAAGTATCACATGTGTACTGAATTAAAAATTGATAGCTCGATTCCTTCAATAGATATCCTGGTAACAGATGGACCGACAGAAAGACAGACAGACCGACGGAAATTGGAATTTTCATGATAAATGGACCCTGATACGTGAAGAAATGCAAAAACAAAAATTCTTAGAGAATAAGAAAACGTTCTTTAGTAAAGTAAGCTAAAAGTTATTGCAAAAAACTAGACCTTTCTAGCGATAACAATAATCGAAAAAAAGCATGACATGTTATAGTTATGGTTACTGGATATATAAAGCAC
The DNA here is from genome assembly GCA_019049505.1 of Pachyrhynchus sulphureomaculatus. NCBI lineage: Eukaryota > Metazoa > Arthropoda > Insecta > Coleoptera > Curculionidae > Pachyrhynchus > Pachyrhynchus sulphureomaculatus. The sequence continues at coordinate 33,111,606 of CM032450.1, forward strand.
TAAATAACTTACGAAAAGTCATAAGAACGCCTTATATTGGAATATTATATATATTTCTTTAGTAGCCTATGAAAATGAAAAATAGCGGAATTTATTACACATTTTGTCTATTTTTCATCAACTTCCAAGCTCGCAGGAATTTATTCGAGACTTTTTAAATTTCTTATTTCAAGCATAATACAATATCTCGTAAGTACATTTTTGACAACGGAAAAGATCGAACTTCATAATTCTCTAGAAATATAAGGAATCTTCTATTTAAAACATCCAAGTTGAATTAGATACGTAAAAGCTAATCATCTTGTTTTCAGTGAAACGAAATGTAGGAAAAGATGACCAATAGCATACATGAAATCTTTTGGTAGATTATAAGGTATCTACAACAACCATATTTTGATATTTATTTCTTTTCTGGAGTTTTTTAATACCAAAACATGTCTAAATATAACGAGACATCCTATCTATTTTATAATTTTCAAATAAATTTTCAAGGCAACTATAATTCCAAAAAAGCAGATTATACTATGTTGCATAACTGTCTTGTGAAGATCGATTGGTCAATTCTAAACAATATTGCATGTATTGATGAAGCCTGTAACAGTTTCTATAAAAAAAATTATGAAATAATAGATGAGCATGTACCGAAGTATTTAAAAAGGTCTAGCTGGAAATACCCTCCGTTGTTCCCGCGTTATGTAATACTTAAGATAAAGCAGAAAGCCTTATGCCATAGAAAATATAAGAAGTATGGACACATGGATCAGTTTGAAAAGTTCAAAACGTTGAGATCGGAAATAAAACGGGATACTACAGAATCTTATAGATGCTTTGTTCAGAGAACAGGAGAGAATATAAAGGTTAATCCGCAACAGTTTTGGTCATTTGTCAAAAACAAAAGAGAACAGAAGGATATACCTAGTAGTATGACTGATGACAAGGGCACTTTAAACTCGACTTCAGATATTCTAAACGCTGTTGCTACTTTTTTCGAACAATCATTTTCCCGTCCATCCTTGAATAAATTAATCAGTGAGGATGTCTTGGCTTCTTGGCCTATTGTCACAGTCAGTACCTTTTGTGAATCAGACGTTATTAATGCCATAAGAAGACTAAAACCAAAATTTACTGCGAGCCCGGATTTACTTCCAGCCTTTTTTATTCGTGATTGTAGGTTTGTTTTAGCCAAACCACTGTTAACTCTGTTCAACTTAAGCTTGAAGACGAGTACTTTCCCGCAATTATGGAAAATCTCTAAAGTCAGTCCTATTTTTAAAAAAGATGATAGATCAGATATCAGTAATTACTGGCCAGTGTCAATAATATGTAATTTTAGTAAAAATCTTTGAATTTTTATTACACGATTCTATATTTTATGCTACGAAAAACTTGATAACCCCTTATCAGCATGGTTTCTACAAGGGTAGGTCTACATCTACAAATGTTATTACAATAACTCAAGAAATAGCAGAGGCAATTGATGAGGGTTGTCAAATGGATATCATTTATTTAGATTTCACCAAAGCCTTTGATCGGCTGGATTTTTCTCTCCTACTTAATAAACTGTTATATTTTGGCTTTTCGGACTCATTGATGTCTTTGATTCATTCTTACCTTACTAATCGTAAGCAATATGTGGAGATTTATGGCTTTAAATCAAGAACTTATGATGCTACTTCAGGGGTTCCCCAAGGATCTGTACTGGAATCCCTGTTCTTTAATCTTTTTATAATTGATATTGGGAAGGGTTTAGATGTTGGTTATTTACTCTATGCCGATGATGTAAAATTATACAGCAGAGTAAGAGGTATTCGGGATTGCATAAATCTTCAGAAGGACTTACAGACAATTGGCCAATGGTGCGTAAAAAACAATTTACAAATTAACTTTAGGAAATGTAACATCATGTCTTTCTCAAATAAAATCTCACCGATTATTCATAATTATTCGCTGGATGACAGTAATATCTCCCGTGTGAGTCTTCAGGGACTTGGGCGTAACATTTGATCCAAGACTTTCTTTTACAGATCACTTAAACACAATAATTTCTGAAGCTTTTAAAACATATGGTTTTATAGCACGCTGCACCGATGACTTTCATAATCCTAACGTAATTAAAACTTTATATATTTGTTATTTTCGCTCTAAATTGGAATACGCTGCTACGGTCTGGTCTCCAGGCTATGACACCCACACTAACACAGCCCCACAAAAAAAAAAGTGGGGTATACTTTTGATGCGATATATCAGATCCGTAGTATTTTTGCCCGCTGATCACGAATCTGACGTCAGAATATCGCCATCACATCTCAATTTTTTTCTAACCTCAAAAAAATAGGTAAGAATTAGTAAAAATTAAGAAAAATATACTCCTAAAAAATTGATTCAAGCTTTTTCATGAATCCAAAGATATATTAATATGTATTCGGACACGCTAAGCTAATATTCATCGGTTGGATTAAGCCATACAGTTCTGTTTTCTTTCTAACCTCAATAAATCAGACAGATATAGTGCTTCTCGAATGCAAAAACGAATTCAAATTAAAATTCAACCGATTCTTACCAAATTTGGTACACGGGGGTTTTTTGGATTGCTGATCATGAATCTGAGGTCGGATTTGCAAAATTCAAAATGGCGGATCCAAGATGGCGGACAAAATTTTTGAAAACCAACCGATTCCTACCAAATTTGGTATACAGTTGGGGAATCCTCAAACCTGATACTCTTAAACCCTAAACCCTGAGACCTTAGACTCCCACACCCTGTAACCTCAAAAAATAGACCTCAATAACCCTGTAACTTTAAAAATGAGACCCAATAAAACTCAAAACCAGGACTTTTAAACCATATACTCTCCAATAGTAGACCCTTAAGGCCTAGAATTGCGAAGGTTAGACCCGCGCCTAACTTTCCTTTTTTTGGCTGTATCTTGTTCTTTTTTCCGCGAATGACCTATTCAAAGGCTTTCTGCCCAAACGCTTTTGAGGACTTGTTTCTCTTTTTAGCGACCAGCAATAGTCCGCTAGCATATGGTCATCCCATAGTCGTTGATACCGATTTTCTATGATTTTCAGATCTTGGTGAAAACGTTCCCCTTGCTCCTCACTGTAGTTACCAAGATTATCTGGGAAATCATCGATGTGGGAGTCCAGGAAATGTAATTTTAGATTCATTAAGCAACCTAATGTTTGAAAATTTTTTACCATTTTCTCGACTATTTCTTTGTACTTAGGACTTTTATTATTTCCCAAAAAGTTTGTTGCGACTTCTTTAAAACTAAGCCAAGCAGCTTTTTCAACTTTATTCATTTTAGTAACAAATAATGAATCTTGAAACAATTTTCTTATTTGTGGCCAGTCAAATACGCCTGCCTTAATTTTAGCTTCAGAAAATTTCGGAAATTTTTTATGCAAATATTTGAAACATGGGCCGTTTGTATCTAATGCTCTCGTGAATTGCTTCATAAGTCCAAGCTTAATGTGAAGCGGGGGAATAAGAACTTTTCCTGGATCTACCAATGGTGGAAACAATACATTATTTTCACCAGGAGTGAACGATTCTCTTGTTGGCCAAATTTTTTCTTATAATGACGTTCCCTGTCTCTGCTATTCCACAGACATTTATAACAGGGATAAAGTGTAAACCCTGACTGTTGGCCAAGCAATATTGTTACAATTTTCAGATCTCCACAAATTTTCCAGTTATGATCAGCATATTTTATTTTTATCAAAAGCTGCTTTATTTTTTCATATTGCTCTTCCATAACTGTGGAATGAGCAATCGGAATGGGAGCGTAAACGTTGGTATTATGCAGCAAAACTGCCTTAATGCTCCGTTTAGAAGAATCAATGAACAGTCTCCATTCTTCAGGATCGTATGAGTTATTTTGAAATTCATCCATTAGACCTTTTACATCGGTACAATATGAAAGTGACAATTCCTCGTCCATTGTGAAATATTTTCGAAATTCTTTATCTCTGTTTCTGTAATAAGAAATCGTAGCTTCTGGCTTAAGTAAATGTATTTTCTTTAAAAAGGAAGCAAGATGCTCTGAACCATCTTTGGATAAGCCTAAATCTCTGACTAGATCACTAAGTTCTGACTGTGATACGAGTATTGGTTCTGGTTTACGGTTGTATGGTAGAAATTCTTTATCTGTGTCACTAGTATATGATAGGTTGTCACTAGAACATTCATTAGTAACAGTGTTTGAATCTTTTTCGACAGTCTCAATGTTTTCGGCATGAACTGATAAGGTGAAATCATTTGTTTCCATAACATCAGCATAAAGTGGTTCAGGAGGCGGAATTAGTTTAGTTGGTCTTGTTACTGTCGAAACATCGTTATAAGTAATAGTGCTTTTATTTTTTCGGTTATGCCTAGATACAACATTCATACAAAAGTAGCAATCATTTTCACTGTATGGTCTATTCCATATTGCTGGTCTGGAATATTTAATCGCCTTCTTATTAATGTGCAACATTATTTTGCAAGAACTGCAAATGATGTGGGGAACCCAATCTGTATCTTGGTGCTGTATTTCAATGTTAAAACAATCCTTATATAAGGTTTTAATCTTATCCGTTATCGGTGACCCCATTTTACTCAATACGTGTTGACAGCAATATAACAAAATGAATCACTGTTTTTTATCGCACTTATGAAAAGTACTTGTACCGTGAGACCGTTTTCTTGTAGCATTATACTCTACATGAGCCAAGTCACCCACACATGAAGAGCTACGGTCGCTGGATGACGACGGCTGCGGCCCGCTTTCCGGTGGGAAAGCGGGCCCGCGTTGGTCAGGGTGCTGACCAACCGCCGATACTGGGTTTCCGAGTCCCTGCATCGTAATTCTCTTTCTTCTACCTGCCATGACGGCATCTAAGCCGTTATCCAGGGACTCTGCCGGCTAGTGGAGTAACACCGTTGCGCACCGTCACCACGTGGAGGTGCCCTGGATGCAGGTAGAAGAATAAAAATCGACCGATGAATTTTCTCGGCGTTCAAAATGGCGCGAAAATATCTGCCATCTTGAATTTTGCAAATCCAACCTCAGATTCGTGATCAGCGACCCAAAAAATCCCCGTGTACCAAATTTGGTAAGGATCGGTTGAATTTTAATTTGAATTCGTTTTTGCATTCGAGAAGCACTATATCTGTCTGATTTATTGAGGTTAGAAAGAAAACAGAACTGTATGGCTTAATCCAACCGATGAATATTAGCTTAGCGTGTCCGAATACATATTAATACATCTTTGGATTCATGAAAAAGCTTGAATCAATTTTTTAGGAGTATATTTTTCTTAATTTTTACTAATTTTTACCTATTTTTTGAGGTTAGAAAAAAATTGAGATGTGATGGCGATATTCTGACGTCAGATTCGTGATCAGCGGGCAAAAATACTACGAATCTGATATATCGCATCAAAAGTATACCCCACTTTTTTTTTTGTGGGGCTGTGTAATCTGAAGACGGTCCAGCGCAAATTTTTAAAATATATTAGCTTTAAACGAGATGGTATCTATCCACAACAAGAGTTTCCGCAGGAGGTACTACTTGCAGATAACGGCTGTTCGTTATTAAAGGTTCGTCATGGTTACTTGCTACTGACGATTCTGTTCAAAATTATAAATAATGATATAATTCTCCCGCTATTCTGTCAAGAATAAATTTTGGTGTGCCGCGTATAACTAGCAGACAATATAACACTTTTTATCTATGTTACCTACTCCAAGAACAAATATATTAAAATTTTTCCCACTTTTTTCAATGTATAATCAAGAAATAAGCATCGACTTTTTCAACACATCTATGTTAACGATAAGTAAAATATTGCTACACTGAAGGGCTTTGGCGTCTTTCTTTTCTTATTGTTATCATATCCAATTGTTTTTATTATTATTATTATTATTGTGATTGGATTTGTATCTGCTTAACACTTTATTGTATTATATTTCTATGTATAGTGGTTTTAATCTGTATCTTCGGCCTTGTAGTTGGGTCTTGTAACCTATGAGGCATATATGATAAATAAATTAATAAATAAATAAATAAATAAATAATGGTGTGCCTTACGGACTCAGTTTCGGTCACTAAATAACAACTTAAACCAAGCATTAAAATTGGATACTTTAAATTGACATTATTCACAAAAAACTATTAAGCGTAGGAAAACTTCTGTTTAAATTGGAAATTATAGAAAAATAACATAATTTTCAAATTCCTCTGGTAACAGACTAATGGATCCACAGACTAACAGACCGATAGAGCATCAGAGCCTTATTTCTTAACTTGATGAAATAAAATCTTGTATTGAAGGCTTGGTTGATTTGCTTTTATATTTCATAATGAGAAACTACGAATTACAAACGCTAACAGACCCTGAATTAATATTCACCATCAAATCAATTCTCACCCGGAGATCTGATATTCTGGAAACTTTAGTAATTTTAAAAGCATGTTACCACAATTTAGCTATTATATATGGTATATAAACATTGATTTCTTTTATAATTGACTATTAATTTTTACCTTCCTTGCGACAGGAAAGTGTTGTATTTGCCAAATAATCCTCCTTCGGGAGGTTTGCATTTCTTCACATTTTAAACCATAAAAAAATATATTGTTCCATTTTCACCGGCCTATCTTCTATCAGCTTGTGAGTCTATCGGTTTGTTTGCAAGGAGATTGTGATATCAAATTTGATGCACGTACAATATTTGAAGTAGGAATGGAACCTATAGTTTTCCTGTGATGGAAGTTAATTAGTTTTGTATTACGGAAATTCTTTTTGTGCTTTTTTTTAGTGTTCCGTACGGAACACTTATAAGATCACTTCGGTGTCCCTCTGTCTGTTTGTCTGTCACACCCGATGTTCTCTGAAACTATTTGACATAGAAAGTTGAAATTTGGCAGTAACATAGAAATTGATGACCTCATCACAGCCGTCTCGTCTTGAAAGTTAAATTTTGACTGAAAGGGTTAGTTTTGGGAGGTGAAATCGGAAGTGAAATTTTTTTTACCAGGTCATCGAGCGGGGTGTCAAATGAAAGCTTGTAAAACACGAGTTCAAAAATATATATAATATCATACTTATGCACAATTCTCTTTGTATTATTTTTAAAAAAGTGCTAAAAATCGCTGTACCTCCGCCTTATTTCGAAAAGTACCGATCAAAAAATTTGGAAAAAAATTCTGGAATATGCTCTGCAGGTTGTACATTAAACGAAAATTATCATGAGTGCATTACCTATAATAATTTATCTGGTATATAAAAAAAAAACAACAATTTCAAGATCATCAGTTTTCACTAAAGATCGGAAAAAAACTTTGTTGAAAAATCATTTGGAATGTGTTTTCTGACGTCACTGATCATTTTATACTACCGTAACGAATTTTTTTTTTTTAAAAGCAATCACCGTACGGAACACTAATTGCGCAAGTCCAACTTGCACTTGACCAGTCATTTCTTGCGATAATGAACAAATGTAAAAACAGAACTCGAGTTATTTATAATGAACTATATATCTTGTTAAATGGGTAGAGGAGGGAGTTAGAGGGATAACTTTAAATATATCGTATTATATGTGTATTTGAAGTAATATATGCCTGATACTCATTAAATTATAGTTTCAAACTTTACAACTTGTATTTACCAGGGATGTACTCGGTTATTAATTTCACCAATTTTTCAGATTTAGAAGACAAATACTTTTACTAACCAAATCAGTTACTGTTCTTTAGAAAATAGATTAAAGCGTAGGAAAATGTTAAAACTGAAAATTATAGACAGAAATAAAGAAAAATGAATCGTTATCCATTTTATCAGCACGTCAAAACTCCACTATTAACATCGGTATTTAAAAAGTGTTTACAATTTTTACTGCTCAAACTGTTTAAAAATTGCTTTAAATGTATCCTCTTTAATTTTTTGCTTCGGGAAATGTTTCAAAATTCACAATAATCTTTTAATGATTGCAATGGAATTTTTAGATCCTATTTACAAACAGCCTGTCTGATACAAAAAAAAATGTAGGTAATATGTTGAAGCAATGATTATTTTGAAAATCTGCTTGTAAAATTTGATAAGAAATTAAAAAGGGTTTAGCGCAGGCAAGTTAAAAGAATAAAAACAGGGTGGCTCAGGGAAAACCCCCATCTGTACATGAACACTCTGTAGTTTTAATATAATAGAAAATTATATTTAAAACATTAAGATTATTGCCCACTGAGAAAATTCTCGCTATTAAGTTGCGGACGCCAAATACTTTTTATTTATTATATTAGTGGCTGAAAACATGTAACATGCCCCCTGATGAGATGATGACCACGATCCCTTTGATTTCACAATTTCGCTATTCTATCTACATCGGAAAGACTGTATAATGGCGTTAATTTCTTCGTCTCTTATTGTCTTTTGGCAAAGCTTTAGTTGCTATAATTTTTTACTGTATTAAAAGTGGATCTATTTAATTATTTTGTCGATTGCAAACGAGAGGACTAGAAATAAAGCAGAGTGTAGTGTTAGATTAAGACAATAAATAAAAAATTTGGAGGTTTATGAGAATAATTCTGTGAAATTGTATGAAGCTAACGAAACGATAAGCGACGACCTTGATCATTTTACTGTTTACGGTGATAGGAACAGTTTTTTTCTTTTTCTACAGTGTTTAAAAATGGAATCTACGAGGAAAACACGTAAAGTTTTTATAATGATTATACATCAGGAGACTCGAAAAGAGGAAGAGTCGAAGAAAAAGAAAAGCCAATGGGATTATTCCAGAAGAGTAAAAAGCTGATAAGAACACCACAGAAAGAGAAAAATGAAAGAGTAGATAAGAAAGACAATTTGATAGAAATGATCAGAGAGCTAATGTCAGATATAAAGGATATAAAAAAAGATCAAAAGAGATACCAACAAGAGTTGAAGGAACTGAGAAAGGAGAATGAAGTATTGAAAGAGGAAAATAAGATAATTAGAGAAAACATGAGAAGTATGGATTTGAAGATGAGTAGACTGGAAAAAGACAACGTAAGGAATAATATTGTAATATCGGGAATGAGATTTGAAGCGAATAACCAACCAGATCTGAAAATGGGTTTAGAACATTTTATGGAGAGGAGTATGGACACAAAAGTACAGATTAAAAAAGTGATAAAAATAGGAGCGACTATATACAAGATAGAACTTGGAAACACGGAAGATAAAGAAGGTGTAATGACAAATAAAACTAAACTGAGAAACCTAAGAGAGAGAGTTTACATAAACAACGATTTAATAAAAGATGAACGGGAAATTCAAAATAAATTGAAACATATGGCAGAGACCAAGAGAAAAGATGAAAAAAGGATATCAAAAAATCGGAATCGAAGGAAGAGAATATAAACAGGACATTGAGGAAGAAAAACTGAAAGAACAAACAAAGAATATTATGACCATCAAGTTAAAAAAACTGAGAAAAAGGAAAGAGATAGGTAGATTGACGGCGACCCTGGCAAAGATAAAAGATGCGGAAGAGAAGACTAGTAAAATGAATACAAATAAGAAGGTAATCAAAGAAATAGGTAGGAAGAAATTAATGGGAAATAATTATCGAGTTATTAGATTAAAAACACGGAACAATAGGGGTATAAATGTAAAAGAGGATGAGCTGACAGAAGAACAACAAATGCACTATGTAGGAATCACTCAAAACAGGAAGGAAAGGAAATGGATGCAAAAAATTAGAAGGAAACGCATACAAAAATCAACATAGAGACATAATACCGGAACAAGATGCAGAACTCACACAAACAGAAGCAACTAATACAGAAGACACAAAAAAGACAATCGACAATTTAAACAGGATGGAAGGATATAGAAGGAAATATGGAAAAGACAGATATAGAATAACTCAACTCCACGGGCCTTACACTCCTAACGAAAGGGGTAGAAAGGCAAAAGGATTAAGTAAGTAAGTAAAAGTGGAAGCTTTAGCATCGTTTCTGTTTTGTTCCGCATTATCACGCAGTTAGTTTGTTTGCACTGGTATCTTACAACGTCCTAGAACATAAAGCTTCAAGGTTGCCGTGTTATCACCGTAGAACGCTCTATACTGCCTGACCAACAACTACTGATAAAATCCAATAAAGTGAAATGCATGCATAAAAACCATAGAAATTAACAAATTAAAGATTAGAGCACACTTGCATTCAAATTTGAGCCTGTTTTATTATTTTATTGGCTGACACTTCTTTAAATAAAAATATTGATGTCATAAAACTAACTTATTAATAGCCCACATAATATACCTATTTTAGCAACAGCTGCCAAAATAAATACTTCCGTAATGAGTATCAAAATAAGATCATTCATTCAGCCATTTACACTCGTTATCTCCAAAGCACTTTGGGTAACCCTTTACTAATATTTGTCTCTATACCGCAATGAAGAAAACTATAACGACTTTGGCACTAGCAAATAACTAAAAACATTTTCAAAGTAGTCTCTCGCCGAACTACACGCCAAATTTAAAATTGTTTTTAATCAAATCAAAATAATTATAGGTGGATATACTAAATCAACACATTGATTTCTATGTTCGTTTAGTATATCCATCCTAAATTAATGTGTCGTCCAGTCCTACTATATGGGGCTCAAAGATGAGCAATCACAAAGAAAATATTGAGCAAGATGCAAACTACCCAGTGCCATATAGAGAACCTATACAAGATATAAAGCTAAACGATACGAAATCCATAGTATTGAATATAGAACGTATTAAAACCGCAATATTAAGTGCGAAATGAAGATGAACAGAAGTAGCAAAAATGGAAAAGACACACTGGACAAGGAAAACGACGGAATGGAACCTGCTGTGAGAAATAAGTATTTCAAGACCGCTTATACTAAGATTGTAATATTGAGGAAGTCACTGAAAGGAGATGGACGAATGTAGCGCAGGGCATAAATAGATGGAGTGAGATGGAGGCGGCGAATGTCCACTCGCGGACGATGCACGTTGGATAGAGAAAGAGAGAGAGTACTAAACGAAATTTTATGATAATTCTACCAATAAAGATGAAAATCCGTCAAATATAAATTTCTTTCAAAAAAAATTTTAAAAAGAATATATTAAAGCTGAATCCTATGTAGTTTTTAATCTACTTACTCGTATAAAAAAAATAACATACCTCGCTATATATAAAAAGATTCCAATTTAAAGAAAGTTAGTCTATTAGCCTTTAAAGATTAGCCAGTTAAAAAGTTTATCGGACAGAATATATATCCTTTACCGAAAAACTGATTTGTTTCAAATTAAGGCGAAGAAATCCAAAAATAAAGTTTCCGAAGGTTTCACCTCGGCTAATTCCGATTGCTTGGGCCAATGAATTTAATATTTTGGGGAGATAATCTCCAGTAAGCGATATAACGATTAATGCATAACAAAGATTGATTTACCTTTTGAAAAACAAACTCAACGTAACTGCTGTTTTACGTTTTTTTACATTAACCTTAGTAAATATATAATGTAGTAGTGGTTTTTCGGCACCGGCACCCTGGAAGTCAGTCTCGACATTCAGCGCCAAGACGCCGACCAGTGATCAACGCTTTGAAAAAGATGGATGAGATCCCATCGAAACGTCAGCGAAACCGTCCATCAAGGGACTTTAAGCTAACACGGGATACCCGAGAAACCACTACTACATATATATATATATATATATATATATATATATATATATATATATATATATATATATATATATATATATATATACTATTTTAATCTTGGATATGAGGTTTAAGTAAAACCCTTGAGTTCTTGTTTCTTGAAGAAGTTATTTTTAACCTTTCGCCCTATAGTTATGGGCATTCTCAAATTTTTTTTTCTTTGGTATTGTTTTTCATTTCTCGAAGATAAGTAAACCAGACTAATACATCTCGGTCTACGGCCAACGTTGAGAATGCCCACAACTATAGGACGAAACGTCAATTAAAAATAACTTCTTAACAAACAAAAACTCAAGTGTTTTACTCAAAAGCATCTCATGCCCAAAATTAAAATAAGATTTATATACATAAAGTTTCAAGAATCAATTGTATTGTACATATATGTTATATATATATATATATATATATATATATATATATATATATATATATATATATATATATATATATAATATAAAATTCCGAGTTTCAATCCGTTCGTCTAACAATGAATTTGCACGACGTTTCGCCAAAATCTCAGTTGGCATCATCAAATGCTCTTGCTGCTGCTCGATACTGTGGTCTTGCTGCTGCTGCCGCTCGAAGCTAACTCAGAGTTAGCTTCGAGTGGCAGTGCTTCCACTTGATATTCTTCCTTGTAAGTTTTTCTCTTTTTTGTTTTATATTCAGTCTTATCTTTCACCTCACCAATCGAATGTCGCTTCCAGTTGAAAACTTGTTTAAATCCTCCACATTCTGAATTATCCTTTTCTATATATATATATATATATATATATATATATATATATATATATATATATATATATATATAGAAGGAGATAAATTGTTGGGGATGCAATCATAAGAGGCCAATTAAAACTCAATTTGTTTATTTGTGCGGGCTACATCCTTCGAACACTTTCCATGAAAATACTTGTAGAACAGACTCAGGTCTCCAACTGTTCTTCGATGTTCTAGCGAATCAAGGTCGCCGGTCAGTTCCAAGTATCCAATCAGACGAACAGCTTTTCTCTGAACAGAATCCAATAAATGCAGTGTATGCTTCGAAATAATATTCCCAACTTTTGAGAAGATCTCCTTGCTATGCCTGCAACATGTTTATGCCAGGACATACTTGCTCCCAAATTAATGCCCAACAAATTGAGTGACGATGCTAGGGGAATGGAGTGCCTCGACATAACTATGTCGGGTTCAGCAACGTTATCTTTTTGGGTTTTTGTAGCCTTAACTTCCACTTGATTACTGTCACCCCAAGATAGAATTTCTTCCAGGTTTTTGTTAAGTTGAACGACCTCCGGCTGTCTGCGGATATTCGCCTGAGTAGCCGATGTCCAAGCGTTCAAAGTGAATGAAGGGATAAGCGTACTGTCATCTGCAAATGTGTAGATTGGATTCCCGGTCTTTTCCAGCGGGAACTTACAAACTGAAGACTAATTATTGGAGGAAACATGTACATAGGTATTACGAGACATCATTAAATTGATTGATTGTTCAATAATATCAATTTAGTAATGAAAGGTTTAATAAATATGAATTTAAAATTAATAAAAGCAGTGGTCTAAGTATTAAGGGTAGGGTTAATTTTACTGATTTGATAGTCTCCTTCTTATAAGTTTATTTTATGGTACAGTTCTTATTTATTACAAGAAAAAAAACCATTAAATCTCGTCTCATAAAATAGTATATTGCTGAATTCGTATTAAAAAAAAGCCCCACCATTTGAACGTAACATCTACAGAGCGTTCTTTTAATTTATTTATCCGATTAAAACAATCAAAATTCAGATGGGGGTTTCTATGTACGTTTATATAATTAAATTAATTGAATGATGTATCTTCAAAAGATATGGGTGAAAGGTGCCGAAATTTCTTAAATAATGTGGTTCTAATAGCATTATTAATAGCAAAATATATAACGCTTTCTGGGGATAAAGGAGGCAGAGAAGTTCCTTGGATTTTGACGTGTTAGAAGTAACTTTCTGGAGTCTTAGTGTTAAGAAATTTCGAATGTGAGGAGAAATAGTATATTAAGGGAAATCTCACTCATAAAGTTTAAAAATCTTCAAGTCACTTGCCTTAGTATACTTCTTCTCGTGGTTAAATATGGAATATTAAGCACCTATTATAAAAAAAACATTAAGTTTATTCAGAAATTACCGATTTTATTTTTATTTTTATTCATCACTTTTCTCACGCAAGCAAACGCCGATTAGAGGCTATTTATAACTAGGAACACACTTGTCTATTTCCATAAAAGAAATATCATTTTTTTATTAATAAACTAAAATAAAATTGTGTAAACGATGAAGTATGTTAAGTATCAAAGTTGTATTTAAAGATCAAATAGAAAAATGTGGCGTAGAATGCGTTTTCACTTCAATTTCTACATTATATTCTATTCTATGTTAAGATTATTGCGATTATAACAAAGATCTAATAGCTAATCGGGTGTTTTTGATAAGGTACTCCTATGTGACTGAAATTAATTTAGTTACATTAGTAATTATTACTACTCAAGATGTGTTAAATGGTCAATGTAAGGGATAAAAGAAGTTTATTTGAATAAATATGATTTTATGAAGATAATATATCCCTCTATGCTGTGTTTATGTTGCCCATATGTCTTGCTTTTTATTATACACCTAGTGAACTCATGTACCGAAATTTTCTATTTCCTAAAATGTGAAAACGTTTTTAGAGAAACAGATGAACAGAGACAGAGAATCTTATGAGCTCTATGACACTGCTCACTCCAGCTTGGCTTTTGTAAAAATTACAGCTATGCTACAACTCTTTTAAAAGTTACGGATGATATTTTTGGGGGGTAACGAGCTCGGGTGAGCTTACAGCCTTTGGCAGGCTGAACCATCAATTGTTCCTAAAGATTCTTTAGTTTCTTGGTTTCGAGGCAACGGCTCGTCTGTTCCTGGAAAACTATCTCTCTGAAAAAATCCAATCTGTTGAGATTAACAATATACTATCGAGCACACTGGACATCACATGTGGTGTTCCTCAAAGACCCATTCTTGGCCCTCTTTTTCTAGATACATCGCAATTAGCTAACAGCCATGCGATTATTCATTTATACGCATATGATACATGTCATTTGACCCTGAACAAATTGCCGAGGCAAAAGATATGCTAATCAGTGATCTTAGATGGTTGCAACAAAGCTCACTTGACCACTGACTGGAACTGAATCCTAAAATGTGTCAAGTACTTCTTTTCGAGTGTGTACATATTAGAAACCTGTATTGAGATTCACTCCTCATTAGCCTAAATAATGAAACTCTAGGCTATTCAACTGTTGCTAAAAATCGGCTACGGCTTGACCCTGACTTGGGGTTCAAAATTCAAAATTCTCTTTATTTCAAAAGTATGCCAGCATACAATAAAATAGTGTCCACAACTAAGACTAAAACTACCTAATAGGAATAAACATTATCAAAGAATCTATAGAATTCTTCAATATTATATGGCTCTATTTTCAATAACAATCTAAAGATTTGTTTTTTTGAGTATTTTGAGATTTGTAATTAATTTAATATCATTTGATAAAGTGTTATACAACTTTATACATTGATAATGTGCTCCCTTCTCTGTCATAGTCAATCGGTGTCTTGGGTAAGTATAGTTCATTGTTCTTGTGGCATGTACAGTTTGTGACTCATATCTTTCAAATAAGGACCTGTTTTTAAACAGGAATAGTATACATTCCTGTATGTAAACAGCAGTAGCAGTAAGTAGTTTATTTTCTGTAAACTTTCCTCTACATGATTCTCTATGGTTTAAATTGAGTATAATTCGTAAAGCTCTTTTTTGACAGACAAAAACCCTACTAGCATCTCTACAATTTCCATACATGATAATTCCATATCTTATATGGGACTCAAAGTTTGTATGATACAATATTTTCTTGATGTCAAAAGGAATATACCTCCCCAAGACTCTAAGACTATAACATATTCTGTTTAATTTACTCACAACATGGTTGACATGACATTCCCGGGATAAAGTACTATCCAAAAACATGCCCAAAAATTTAACTTCAGCATTTAAACTAATATGGTTGCCATTTAAGTTTAAACTAGTTGGTTCCTCTAGTCGTGACCTGCTTGTTTTAAATATCATAATGTTTGTTTTTGTGTTATTCATAACTAGCCTATTCTTTGTGAACTATTCCTCCACTCCTAGCATAATAATCTCAGCATCTTCTTCAAGGTCAGTAATGTCTTTATTACTTAAGAAAATGTTCGTATCATCTGCATAATTAGTAATTTTACATTTATTATTTAACAAAAGTAATTCAGTTATGTTATTTACATATAAGATAAACAGTATAGGGCCCATAACACTACCTTGTGGAATGCCTAACATTATCTTCTTTTTTTGAGATGACACCCTCTCACTTCCCTTACCTATCACCACTCTTTGTTCCCTACAAGATAAGTATGATTTGATCCACTTCAGGGTTGTTCCTCGAATTCCGTACATGTTTAATTTATGTAAAAGTATATTATGGTTTAATGTATCATATGCCTTTGATAAATCAATAAAAAAACCCTATAGGAATCTCGTTATTTTCTAGAACGTCTATTATCTGTTGTACAAAGTTAACAATTGCTGTTTGAGTGGATTTTCCATGTAAGTACCCATGTTGTGTTTTATTAAGTAGGCCATTTTCCACCATAAATCCTAGAATTCGCTGGCACATAACATGTTCAAATATTTTGGAGAATGAACTGAGCAGACTTATTGGGCGATAATTTTCTATATTGGTTTCATCACCTTTCTTATAAACCGGAATTACTAGTGCAATTTTTAACTGTTTCGGGAATATACCATATTTAATTGAGTTATTCATAATGTAGATTAAAGGTTCCATAATTTCGGATATCACAAATTTTATTAGGCTATTTGAGATCTCATCAAAACCGCACGTGAACTTATTTTTCAGTTTTGTGACTATCTGCATTATTTCCTCTTTATTCACTAATTCTACCTTAATTTCTACAGGATTATACTCTATTTCCGAATTAAAAGGTATATTATTCAATTTGTTTAATAGATTAGGTGCTACGTTTATCAAGAAATCATTAAAATCGTTTGCTATTGTCTCCTTATTACCTTCAATTTTAATGTTTTTCTCTGCTGGCTTACCTTTTATTTCATTTATAATTTTCCAAGTACATTTACTTTTATTATCCGAATTTCTTAACCTCTCCGCATAGTTTTTTCTTTTATGGTCTTTCAACAAGTTGTCATATTCTTTCTTTTTATTACTGTACATAGCCTTATAGCTAATATTTACATTTTTTATTACATACAGAATATCCAATTGTCTTTTACACTCTTTGATTTCAGGACTACTTTACATATATTTGGATTTATTAAAATTTCTACGTGGGATCTTTATTTGGGGAAAATGCTCATTAAAGATCTCTAAAAAAAGTTTCATAAAAGTAGACCACTGGTTGTCCACTAGTTCAGCATTGATTGAGTAGATGGACTGCCAATTTAATTTTTGAAGACCATTCTTGAAGTTAGATTTACTCTGAGTGTCAAAGCTTCTTTTTTTAATGAATAAAGATTTTTGTTTTTCGATATATAATATCACTTTCTGAGCGGTATGGTCTGAAATCATCGAGTGCAAAATTTGGGATGTCATGTCACCATCAAAATTTGTTAGTATGTTATCAATACAGGTACTACTTGTGTTAGTAATGCGCGTATGTTTTACAATAGTTTGTTTGACATTGAAACTGAATTAAATTCAGAAATATTTTTTGAAGCTGACAGAAAGTCAATATTAAAGTCGCCACCAATGATAACTATATCACTAGGATTATTTGTGTAAAGTACTAACATTTGTTCCATTTTATTTAAGAAAATGTTAAACTCACCATTGGGGGGACGATACAGAGACACAACAATGATATTTTTTATTTTTTATCTTAGCGTCACATGCACAACACTCAAAATTAGATTCCACACTTATATTATTTATATCTGACCTTGATTTAAATTGAATGTTTTTTCTTACAAATACAGCACTGCCACCATGTCTGTTTTCTTGTTCTCTGCAGAAGCTTGATGCTAAAGTAAATCCTTCAATGCCATAATTTTTTTAACTGATCTTGGGTTTTCCAATGCTCAGTGACACATAAAAAGATACACTCTGTATGTTGGCGCAAAAGGTCCTCTATTAGGTCAACAGAATTTCCAATAGATTGCACATTTTGGTGTATTAGGCTGTATCCTTCTGTTAGTTGACTATTTATATTATCAGATGTATAATAAGGAGTATGTTTGTGTATAATAGGAGTTGGAGCATTTGTTGGGTATTCTGAGTTTATTATAAAAAATTCTGTTTAATTACGTCATGGTAATTTGTCTTATTCTGATATTCTGATTACAGAAATGCTGGACAGTTCCAGTTTTTGGCTGTATGGTTTCTGTCCGGAATCTTGAGCCTCTTACAGTTGGGACATTCGAGTACTTCTTCATTGCACTCCTTACCGTTATGGCTCTTGCTACACTTGAAACATATATCACTGCTTGTGCAGTATTTCATAACATGTCCATAATTGCAGCACTTAAAACACAGAGCAATATTGAAGTACTCCTGTGTGTAGATCTTTACTAGGTCGAAACTTAGGTTCTGACATCTGATGAGCCATTTGAATATATCTGGATTTGTTTGTAAAATCCAGTTTTCTTTTGTTGGATTTCGGCAACTTCTTCTTGTGATATAACGATCGATCTGTTTACATTTTGTCCGAAATTTGTACGTATATCAGGATTTTGTTCTACAAGTTCATTTATAAAATCAACAGGTTCATATCCTTTTTTTATTCCAGTGATCATTATATATGGGTCTGAAATTTGATTTTCCTTCACTTGGAGATTTTCAGAGTCTTGTAGCATGTCTTTTAGTTTTTGTTGTTGCTCATCGTTATAACATTCTATTACTATTCCCCCATTATTAAGTTCTCTGACATTTTTAAATGTTTCTTTTACTCCCTTACTTTTTATATTTTGTTTAATTTTACTTATCACTACTTTCGGGTTGTTTTGGTTTTTGATTTTCACTAATGTTTCATGTTTCTTTATCTGCGGTGGAGTTTGCCATTCTTGCTCCCCTGTGTTGATTGTCCTGTCTGTTTCGTAATATGCCTTTTTGTTACAGTACTATAGGTATTTTGAGTTAATGTTGGTGTTAAGTTCGATGTTGTTTCCGGGTTTGTAGTCTCAGACAGTTGTTGCAAGTGTATGTTATGATTAAGTTGATATGTAAGTTTGGCATTTTCTTGCTGTAAGTGTTCTATTTAATAAGCAAATGTAGTTAATACTTTGTATATTTTATATGAAGCTTTCCTCAATATCACTTTGTTTTGAGAGTCTCTTTCTTTGTTTTCCTCGAGTTCAGTTTCAGAGTAGTTCTGTATAGTTTCCAGATTTTCCAGTACTCGTTTGATCATGTTTTGTGGGTTCTCTTAATATTAATAATTATGTAAGAAAAGCATCTGCTAATGTGGAATTAATTTTTAACCAAAGGCATCTCTTGGACCTCAGGAAATCGTTATGTGACAGCCGGGTGCTGTCGCATTTCACTTTTTGTTGCAATTTATATTGGCTGTGCCTGCTAGAACGTGATGCAAGAGGCATCCAGCTAATACATAACTGTTGTATGCGAATGATATGTGGGTTAAAAAAGGAAGGTGAGTGTCCAAATAAGGGAAATTGGTTGGTTCCGCATGAGAGAAAGAAGAATGTTACGCAGTCTATTATTATATAATCAAATAATTTTTCAAAAATGTCCTTTTATACCAAAAACTAAGTTTAGATACGATACTTATACTGGAACGCAGGTACAAATATGCATTCACGTCAGCGTCCCACAAAACTTTTTAAACCAATACAACTGTGTTATTTATTTTTGGGTGCTGAAACCATATATGGTATCAGTTTTTTTGTATCACCAACAGTTCTCTCACAATATGAGATCGTTTAAATTTCAAAAAACTGGGATCATGTTAGTAAACCAAATCCTCTCCCTGTCTGAAAAACTGAGCAAACTGTTGATCTCTTATTCTATAATGGTCAATATATATTCCAAATTCCAATAAATGTTTTTCTTTCAACCTAGAACCAAGCAATTCTGCTTTTTCCTTAGTCAAACCCAAATCTCTCACTAAATCATTTAACTCAACTTGTGTAAACAACTGTGGTTTTAAATTTTCTAGACAACATTGAAACTCATTATCATCCGGTCGAGTTTCATTAAATTCGGGACTGGACTGTAAAACGTCATCAATAGATTGAGGTGGTTCAGGGACAGGAAGTCCCGATCCCTGTCCTACCGGCCGATTAGCTGAAGTAAAGTTAGGAAAGACAATTACTTTTTTATTTTTGGAGTTATATCCAGAAACATCAACGCTGCAAAAATAACAATCATTTGAATGATTTTCTCACTCTCTCCATACCATGGGTACTGCAAATCTAAAAGCTTTCTTTTCTTTTTTATACCATTTCTTCAGATCGTCGACACAAACATAACATACTTTGTGAGGAGCCCAACGTTTTTCTTGATCACCGATTTCTACACCAAAATATGCAAAATATACTTTTTTTACAAAGCCAGTAATGTTCCTTTGATGTTTTTTTAACTACAAAACTCACCACATATACAACAAAAAGTGTTGAGAGAGTTTTTACAACCACGATTAGCCATACTTTGAGTGTGAATTAAAGCACATGGGTTAAACACTGCAATGCGAGTTTATATTAACTGGAAGAAAACAAACAGCTGACATTTATCGGAACTGCCAACCTAATAACATTTGACAATAAAACTACTTAATTACTTTGTTAACTGTCACTAAATATATTTGTAAATATTTTACAATTGCGTTATCGCGATTTCGTAGTACAACTACATTGTCAAACGCTTAACTAAGACTTTTTTTTTTTTTTTTTTAGTCTTAGTTAAGCGTTTGACAATGTAGTTGTACTACGAAATCGCGATAACGCAATTGTAAAATATTTACAAATATATTTAGTGACGGTTAACAAAGTAATTAAGTAGTTTTATTGTTAAAATGTACTGTCACAAAGTAACGGACCACTCAATCAACTCTAATAACATTTGATTTTACTGCCAACCTTATAAAATTCTGATTTTATTGCCAACCTAATAACATTCGAATGATAAAAAATAAACTTTTCACATTTTGAATATTAAAATGTGAAAAATTAGTGGGTGATACGACTTTTTTATTATTATTTTCGGACACCGAAAAACATAGGAATCAGGTAAAATTATTAAAAAGTTTTTTTATCGTTGACCTGTGTAATTGTTACTTTTTAGTTACAAGTTCACTATTATTGTATAATAAGTAACTAGGTTTAAGTGAGGAAGCCTAGCTTCGACTGCGCCTTTTGTGTACTGTATGATCACAATAAAGACATTATTATTATTATCTAAAAGAGAAGCATAAATCACAAAAATGTATGTCACCCTTCAAATATTTAAAAACGCTATACCTCCTTTAGTACAGTTAATCTGCTCAAGTATGAAATAGTATCTAAGAAAATTACAGCATTCCGGGGCCTCAGCGCCACCCTGTTGAGTATCAAAGTCTTCATGAATGTTTCACAAACAGAACCAATTGTTACACTTTCTGAATGTTATGGTTAAGTTGAACGACCTCCTGGTGTCTGCGGATATTCGCCTGAGTAGCCGATATCCAAGCGTTCAAAGTGAATGAAGAGATAAGCTGTAGATTGGATTCCCGGTCTTTTCCAACAGCAACTTACAAACTGAAGACTAACTATTGGAGGAAACATGTACATAGGTATTACGAGACAATCATTAAATTGATTCATTGTTCAATAATATCAATTTAGTTATGAAGGGTTTAATAAATATGTATTTAAGATAAATAAAAGCTGTGGTCTAAGTGGTAGGGTTAATTTTATTGATTTGATAGTCTCCTTCTTATAAGTTTATTTTATGGTACAGTTCTTATTTATTACAAGAAAAACCATTAAATCTTGTCTCATAAAATAGTGAATTGGTATTAAAAAGCCCTACCAGCCTTAGCGCCACCCTGTTGAG
This sequence comes from Pachyrhynchus sulphureomaculatus, assembly GCA_019049505.1. Taxonomy (NCBI): domain Eukaryota; kingdom Metazoa; phylum Arthropoda; class Insecta; order Coleoptera; family Curculionidae; genus Pachyrhynchus; species Pachyrhynchus sulphureomaculatus. The sequence goes on from CM032450.1 coordinate 33,133,440, forward strand.
TATCAAAGTCTTCACGAATGTGTCACAAACAGAACTAATTGTTACACTTTCTGAATGTTATGGCTGATAAATATTTGTTACTTTTTAGTTGTAAGTTCAGTATTATTGCATAATAAATAAGATATGGTCATAATTATTACCATACATTATTTTTTATTGAACGTGACCGCGCATATTCTTGAAAAAAATATGTTTCGAGAATATTTTTTTCTATCAATGTATTCTTTGGTGTGCTAAAAACTGCGCAATTATCTTAGTAATTTGTCCAATTACCTCCTGCACCAATAATCGCCTCGTATCTTCGAGGCATGCTGTCGACGAGATTTTCTGCATACTCTGCAAACTTTTCGAATCTCGCGAGACCAATGAGTCAAAGTCCTCAGAGTATTTCCTCTGAGCTGTCTCTTTACAGGGGATCAAGCGTTTTCATTAGAGTCCGGCGATTATGGGGGCCACTCTAGTATCTTATCGTGAGCCCAAGCGAGCCGCTTCGCGACGTGATTTTCGCCCAGCAATGGTTTCTTCAACGTGCTTCGGAATTTGACATCATGAGCACGAAGATATTGTCGAATGGTGTCAGGGACACGTTCAAACCTTTCTTCTTAAGTTTGCCGCTCCTTGACTCAGCATCAATTTCGGGTCCCTTGAAAATAGACAAGACTTTCGTAGTGACTTTACCTATCGAGCCATGTTTTGGCAAGTCGTCGACATTTTTCGTGTCGTTAAAACTAACTTCTCGATACCGACTTCTTAATATATCTAGGAACAAAGAAAGAATGCCTTGAACCGACGCGCAAACAAGTGACTCATTTTGGATTTGACGTGATTTTGATGAAACTTCGGAATCGACTGATAATTTTACTAAAATTCGTCGTAAACGATTTTTTGTTGAATAGCTAGAATCACATCTACCAAAAAGGAATTATCTCGGACACGTTCTTACTTGACGCACTGTAATTACTATTAGATCGATTTTTACAAATCTAATATATCTTCTACGTTATAAATATCATACATAATGCAAAAATCGCTTTCATATATGAATACTTTTCAACATATATAAAGAAATGTCATAAGAGTTTAATGGTTTGTGCGTGAAACAGGGATATAATTTAAGATACATAAATTTTTGTGCTGTAAAATATATAAAAACCATATATAGTATGCTTGAGTAAATCAGGAGATTGTTAAAGTTTATTTATTGAATAACATAAAATAACAAATGAAAAATTGTACGCCAGTGGATTTAAATACGTAAACCATAGAATTTCGCCATTTTTTTTTTTATGGAAAATGCCTTTCGGAAGAGTTCTCTAAATTATTGTTGTGACTTCCTAATAAAAATCTCTTAATAGCACAGGAAAAATTGATTTATCTTGTTGACCAACACACCAGCTACAGGTAGATTTCTTAATCATTACAAGGGCGGTGCATATGCCAAAGTAGCAACTCAAGTTGGTCTTAAACTGCTATAATTCTTGAAGAATGTAGTGCAAATAGTAACAAGCTGAATCTCATGCGGATGTATTATACAATATTAAAGCGAAGTGTATTCCTAGTATTCACTACTCCGGAAGTAATCAAGCTACATTCATAGAACATTCCTCATGAACATCAAATTTTCTTCAACGTTCTAAAAAATTAACTTGCGGATCTCCAATCAGAGAAGTAGCTTCCCAAATTAACACCCAGAAAGTTAAGTGACGATGAAGTAGACTGTTCCGGAATAGCTTTAAAAAGTTAACTTTCTGAGAAGGGTATGCTGCTTGAGTTTTTATAGCGTTAATTCGGTTACTGTCATTCCAAGACAGATCCATCATCAAATGACCTTTTTCAATAGATTGTTAATATAAAAAAGAAAGCGGATGGGAGACAATTTAGAGTGATAGTGTAGATATTGGAAATATATCAATCAACTGCTACTTGCAAAAGTATATCTCTGAACAAACCCGGGAGACTCGATGTATACGAAGCTATTAAATATATAAATTGCTATGATGAATTTTCCTACAATTTTACTTAAATCTTAGTATTACTCAAGAAGCAAAAGTTCCTTTAGAATAGATAGAAAAGAAACAATTTTTTTTTAGTGATTTGTGCTTTGTTATGATTATTATGATGATGATGCTACATGATGAGCTACAACTACGATTAGTTGTTACTCATGAAGAAGAAACAATAGCCATGGTATATGAGTAGTCATAATAAAACTGGAGTTCTTAACAAGAAATTCATTCTTTTGTAGCAATTTAACATAGATTTTCAACAACTACGGGCTAATTCGGTAAATCCTTCAATTATATACTGGATGTTTGTCATTTTAGCAATTGAATATTATTTTTAGAAAGATCAAAGTAGTTGAAAAAAATAATAGAGCAAATAATCTAATTCAGTCAAACTTAAAAAGGAACAACGTGATAGGGTTTTTATTTTTTGCACACGGCAAGTCTGAAGGACCAATAAAAATTAAGGATATTTTAATTTGTTTTTTTTTTAATTTTTTTGAAGCACACGTATAGATTTTAGGTCAAAAATAATTAGCAAGAAGGGCTACATATTTTACCTATCTAGGAAACACCCTATATTCATAAAACTAAAAACCAAGGAATTACGTTACCAGATAACATATTGGTTGAAACGAAACTTGACTGTTGTGTAAACTTAATTAATATAAGTGTTAATATAGTGTGCAATCTATTGCAATTAGTTTTTTACTTCGCGTTTTAAATCTGCTAAAGTTCTAAGAAAGTTCACATTAAATATTTTAAAACTGTGTGTGTGTGTGTGTGGAAGTTTTAACAAAGAAAAATCTTCTCTTGAAACAACAATTACTTTTATGGGATCAAGAAATCCCCAATTTTCTCTAAAGTATTTAAAAACAAGAGTGAGGTATCGTAGAATTACTATACAGAACTTAAATATTTTTGAGAAATAGCTCGAGTTATGGTCAAAAGCAAAGTCCAGCTGTACGATGTCCATTGTTAGATACTTAGATACTTTTTAGTATTTAATGAAATTTTTCGAAAATATTGTAGATATATTTAAATTTTGTTAATATTATTATACAATGCCAGTTTTATTATTATTGTTAAATTCATATTCAATCCCAGTTTTCATCAAAATTCTTATTTAATTTACATTGTAGGTACACACTCCAAACGAATTAAGTGTTTTTGAATATTAATATAATTTTTTTTATAAAATAATGTGTTATACTTAAATAAATTTTCTTAATTCTTCATTTATGTCGAATTCATAGCTCCGTTTCTGTTAATTATTTGTATTACACAATTTTTTTTAAAGCAGTAATTAGGTTATTAAAATTTAGATTCTCGTTAGGTGTGCTACCTCATAAGCAATATAGGCTTCTGTATAAACTACGGCTATAACTTAGAAGATTTACAACCTCAAATTTAACTTATGACCAGGCTCCTCATCTTTACTAATACATAGTAAACTAATACTTAACTAACGGCTAGAATTTCACATCTTCAAACCGCCATATGCCATTATGTAATGTGCTGGTAAAATTTTTCAACTTAACGATTCCACAAGCAACTGTCCAACCTTGGTTAGAATGTTTTAAGTTTTCGCTTGTTTCTTTTATTTTTTCTCAATAAAGCACACAATTTTATATAACATGATTCTCCAATTATTGTTAAAATCTAATTTTTGACTAACTCAACTCAATTTTTTAAATATTAGGTTCGTTTTTCCATAATTCTACATAAATAAGATTTTTACTTCAAAAATTGTTAAATAACAATATCAAATCATTGTTTTTTTGAGTAGAATTCAGGATATATCAAATACAAGTTGAATGTCATGCTGGAACAAACAAATATCCTAAGGATTGCCATTTTAGCATATTATGTTCCTAATAATATAATCTCCACGTCCCTACGTATACACACAAAATTAAATTTTTTAATTATAATGTAGTAAAAATTAGATGTAAATCATCTAAATATGCGAATATGTATAAAAATATAGATATATATATATATATATATATATATATATATATATATATATATATATATATATATATATATAGTTAACTAAAATGTTTTTACTCATAATACTTGCAAAAATGTTTTTTGCCTGACATGCATAGCACAATTAGTTTTATTTTGAACTGTTATCAAGAGTAGGGTTATTATCTTAAGAGTACGGAAATTTGTAGTTGTGGTACTCGATAAACTGATTTAAGGTGTAGATTTTCACGAAATTCAGAAAAGTGTCAATATCTCGAAATCTAACGATTTTTAACTAAGGCCATGTTGTTATGAGCTGGTCATCAGCCTTTGAAGGAAATACGTTAGTTTTTTTTTTTTTTGGGAGACCCGGTATACATATATATATATATATATATATATATATATATATATATATATATATATATATAATCTGTTGCTTTTCTAGATTTATTTTATTTGGTAAATACAAATTTTAGTCAGTATACAAGTTTTTTTTGGAAAGGAAATCGTTATATTTAATTTTTCCCTCAATGTTAACTTAGGAAAGTATTGTGCTTTCAGACAAACTTTAAAAGCTTTATGCTTTACTCGTTAGACTGTGAATTTAATTACAATTGTGTAATTGTTCTAAAACATAAAACCTCCTAGTGTAAGAGCATTTATAATATGTACTGGGCATATACAAAAAATTAAAACCGGTATAAATCACTGGTTTTAAGTCTCGGTGATTATGGAATGTACATATGGAATTTACGGTTGGGTGAATCAAGAATGCGAAAATGCCTAATTCTGCTATACTAAACATAGCCCTAAAGTGAAACTGGGGGAACAGTGGCTACTAATGTACAGAATGTAATTTTACAAATGAAAAAATTTTGCATACGCAATATATTTTAAGATTACTTACAAAGGATTTTTCTTGGTATTTTTTGTCTCTTAAGTATATTTAATAAAGCTTGATTGTTAAAAAATTAACTGATTTTAATATACAGTTATATTATTATATCGAATGAAAATAAATTTGAAGAATCATAGTTTTTGATGGACTTGATTTGAAACCATAGCATTTCATGAGGTGTTTTCAAAGATATTTACGCCTTCAGATTAGAACACAAAATGAAAAAATATGTCTCACGTAAACCCTTTGTGGAATTTTTAATTTTTCAGGATTTCATTAACGTTTAAAAAAAATTTCACTTCAAAAAGAGCTTTTAATAATAGTTATTTACAAAATTTTGTAAAAAAGAATCATCGTAATCTCATGTTACACACTTCTTTATTATGCTAATTCTGATTATAGTTCATGAAAGTTTTTTATGATATCATGTTACCCCTCTTATATTATCTGATACTTCAGTTTTTGGTATCTAAATATTTTTGTTTCCTCTTAGTACTTCTCCATGAACAACCAAGGGATAAGACCACTTCAAAATTTTCAAAAAATTGAATTTTTTTTGGCTAATATGTTACCCTGAAAGCCAATTGCATGGTGCAGGCATCATGCAGGCATCGTGCGCGTCATTTTCTACTGTAGAATGTTACTCAAATTTTCAAATGCGTTTTTCTTACAACTGTATTTATTAAATCGGGTGAAATGACAACTGCCACAATTCGCTTAATTTTTGAAAATAACTTTTCAGATACATTATCGTATCTGGACGGATTTTGCGATAAGTTATAAACTTCCTTTTCATAAACAATTTTTGTGAAATTTTTGGGTGAAAAATGAACATTTCTTTTCAAATGTGCAGCCTTTTTCAAAAAAACTATTTGTCCAAATTCCCATACGTTTATCCAATAGTTTTTGACAGATATCATATTAATGAAATGATAAAAAAAATATATTTTTTTATCTTTTTATTTCAAAATGGTTGCTTTAGAATGCAAGACGACAAGGCACTTTTATGCGAGGCCTGAAACGTGGAAAACGATTAAATAGACTTCAACCTGGAATAAAAAACCAAATAATTTTCATTAATAAATGTCAAAAACTAGTGGATAACGCACGGAAATTTGAAAATATGTTTTTTCACATTTGAAAAAAAATGTTCATTTTTCACGGAAAATTGTTTTTTAAAAAAGGAAGTTTATAACTTATCGTAAAATTCGTAAGTTATCCACTAGTTTTTGATATATATTAACGAAGATTTTTCTGGTTTTTTTGTTCTAGGTTGAAATTTACGGGAGCAACCGTCTCGCCCGTTTCAGGCCTCGCATAAAAGATGCCTTGTCGTCTTGGATTTTGAAGTGGCCATTTTGAATCAAAAATATAAAAAAAAATATCCGTCCGTCCGTGCGTCCGTCCGTACGTCCATCCGTGCGTCCGTCCGCGCGTCCGTCCGTGCGTCCGTCCGCGCGTCCGTCCGTGCGTCCGTCCGTGCGTCCGTCCGTCCGTCCGTCCGTGCGTCCGTCCGTCCGTGCGTCCGTCCGTCCGTCCGTCCGTCCGTCCGTCCGTCCGTCCGTGCGCCCGTCTGTCCGTCCGTCTGTCCGTCTGTCTATCCGCCGGTCCGCCTATTCGTTTGTTCGTCTGTCCGTCTGTCTGTCACACCCGATTTTCTTCGAAACCATTTGACATAGAGAGTTGAAATTTGGTACCAATATAGGAATTGATGACCTCATTAGAGCCGTGTAGTTTTGAAAATTATATTTTGACTTTGGGGTGAGTAAAAAAAAAAATTACTAGGTAATCGAATGAGGTCCCAAAACAAAGAAAAAACGCGAGTTCAAAAATATATATAATGTAGTACTTGCACACACTTTTCTCCGTAACAAAAATTTTTATTTTAAAAGTCAACGTACGGAACAATAATTGCGCAAGTTCAACTTGCACTTGATCGGTTATTTTTCCCGGGGGCTGGAGTGGTCTTACCCCTTAAGGCTAAATGCCTTTTTACACTTTAGCAGGTTGAATTACTACCATATAATAAGAACTGGTATATTCATAAATTAATTTTTTACTCAATATCAAAAAATGGCTATTTACTGATAATTTCTGGCTGAACTAAAAATAACGTTTTCTTCTCACTTTAAAGATAAATTCACATTATTATTTAATAATAGATATATAATGATCCCGCTATCTTCATCGCTGTATGTTGAACAATACCCAATTCTCTCCCACTAGGCACAGCTCTAAAGTGGAATTACATATTTGTAATACCTACCTGCTGGGTTTTAGAAAATCGCAAAACCCGCAGTGCCCGAGAATTATTTATTTTATCTCTATTATAATCCAAAATTTTATCTGGAGTTTATTTTTAATTAAGCCTTTACAAGCAACCGACATTACATAAGTAGAGTCATAATTTTTAACTGTGTTTTTTAAAACTAACTCCGCAAAAATATGCCCATAATAGATTAGAACAGTGAGGGTTTAAGTAAAATAAGAATTAAATAATATTTAATCGTGTTTTATTTAACATTTCAAAGTTTTTACCAACGGAAAATTGTAAATTGAAGAGTCTTTTCAGTTTTGTTATTGAAACAGACACTGACATCTACCGTCACTTAATATCATCGTTATCTTGTTGCGACTAAAGACATTTTACTACCTTCTCTCTCAAGTTATAGCTATCTAACATGTAGACGTAGGCGCTCTAGCTACTTAAAACACTTTTTTTGCAAAATTCGACTTTATTCATCAACATAGTCTCCTTCAAAAGCGATGCAATCTATTCAACGCTTTTCTAGTCTTTCTATATCTTTCTTGTGGAAGAATTTATATTTGGCTTCAAAATAGGCCTCGATTTCGGCGATAACTTCATCATTGGAGCCAAATCTCTTTCCCGGGAGCATTTTTTTGAGGTCTGCGAATAGATAATAGTCGCTGGGGGCCAACTCTGAAAAATACGGTGAATGAGGAAGCAATTCGAACTTCAGTTCATGCAATTTTGCCATCGTAACCATTGACTTGTGACACGGTGTATTGTTTTGAAGAAAGAGCACTTTTTTCTTGTTTATTTTGCAATTTCTGCCTTCAAACACACTAATAACTTTATATAATATTCACTATTAATGGTTTTTTCCCCTACGAAAATTACTCCATGTGCATCCCAAAATACAGAGGCCAAAACCTTCCCAGTCGACTGTGTCACTGGTAGGTTCGGGCAGCTTTCACCAGCTGCTGTCCACTCAGCTGATTACCAATTTGATTCCGATGTGTAGTGGTGGATCCATGTTTCATCCATTATCACATATCGTATGAAAAAATCCTTTTTAATGCACTTAAACAGGTCGAAACTGCGCTCAGAATGATCAACACGTTATTGTTTTTGGTCTACTCTGAGCAAACGCGGTACCTATTTCGAACAGAGCTTTCTCATGCCCAAATGTTCATGTGAAATATGACCAACACGTTCTTGTGATATCTTTAGGGTGCTTTGCTTGAACGGTATTTTTCTCATCAAAAAACAGCGTTTAATCAACACACGAAATTCGATTTTGTCCATCAAAATATCAAAAGTAGCGTCACTAAAACCACTGTAACTTGTAAACTAATCGTCCAAATGTCATGAAATTTTGACTACTATCTTTTGAAGGCTGGTACTTCCTAAAAATCATATGGATGGGCGACATTTATGTGTCAGACCAAAAACTTTTCAGTCTACGTGTTACTTTGATTGTTGTTACATCAAATTGTGGCCTCCTCCGAATACTTACTTAAGTGAGCTCGGGTCACCAGATCGTATTTTGATCTGGCTCAAAGGTCTCCTTGGTTATTGGACCGCTTAATACTGAAACTACTGATATAACCTAATACTGAGTACTATCCGGATTCTCAAATATCTGTGCAGTTAGTCGTTTCTAAGGAACCGAGGTGTGTAAATCCATATCTAACAGCTATACAGAATCCACGCCCTAACAATCGTCTTTTATATCATCCGAAGTTAAAGTTTGGTGGCACCATTTATCAGAGGATCGAGTCTCGATATCAAACTGGACTCTCTGCCCTTTCATCCACTTTCTTTTAAGTGTTCTCAAAAACTCTAGGTTCCATATATATACGAAATTTGAAGTTGATACATCATTTTGTTTAAGAATAACTGAACGACATGAGGACTATATTTTTCGTGATCTAGGGATCCTGACACGTAAGGAAATGCAAACATCTTGATTGTTTCACGAATAAATACAGAAAAAGGAAAACCAGATAAAAGAAAATGAAACAATTAAAACAGAACAATCTATTAATTATAAACTACAAAACACAGCGACCTTGCCCAATTATTTTTTAAGGGAACATGAATAATTGTATTAAATTAGATTGAAAATTCAATACTTGTTTCAGAATCTACTAAGGTGGAAAATTTCTATTTATCCATGTCAGCTTGCGAATATGATATTGTTTGCCTCGCAGAAACCTGGTTGACTGATGGCGTTGGTGATTTGGAGCTATTTCCTAATGAGTATGTTGTACTAAGATGTGATCGACTGGTCTCTAGAGGCGGAGGTGTAGCAGTGGCGATAAGAGAAGATCTAGAAATTCTACCACTCAATGTTGATGGCATTGTCCAGGAAACTCCAGAGGTGAGCGCAGTTGGGTGCAGGCTGGTCTGGAGGGGTACATCACTTATTGTTTTAGTTTTATATATTCCTCCATCATGTAATCTTGAGCAATATTTAAAAATTTTTGAATTCATAGAATCATATATTTATAGTAAGAATTTACTAGTGTTGGGAGACTTCAATATCCCAGCTTTTATAATTAATAGATCATCTACTGATAAAAAATGTGATATTGCATATAGCTTTATGGATTTGTTTGATTTAAACCAGGTAAATAATGTTGCAAATGTACATAATAGATTACTAGATTTAGTCCTTGCTATTTTTTTTGTACAGTATATAGGGATTATTGCTTCATGGTGAGGGAGGATGTATATCACCCAGCACTGGCAGTTAGTCTGGAGCTAGATCCATTAAAATACAAATCTATTTCAGTAAATACAAATTCAAATTTTAAAAAATACAACTTTAAAAAAGCAAATTTTCCATTACTATATAATGACTTATTAAATGTTGACTGGAACCAGCTAGATGAATTCTCAGATGTTGATATGGTATGTGAAAAATTTTATGAAATACTCTATGATATGTTTGATAGATCGGTGCACATATATAAAAACAAACGTAGGAACTTTCGGGTATGGTATACTATCACTAATTAAAGCATAAAAACAATATTTTTAAGAAGTTTAGGAGCCAATATAAAAGATTTAAGCAGATTAGAATAAATATAAATCATATGCTTAGGGAGGCTTACAAAACATACACTCGCAGAATCGAACACAATATTCAGAATGATCCAAGGGCATTCTGGAGATTTATTAATCAAAAAAGAAATACATGTGCCATTTCTGACCAAATGACTTGGGAGGGAAACACCTACAATGACCCTCAAAGCATTGTGTCGGGCTTCTCCCAGTATTTTCAAGGTGTCTATGATCAAGCAAGTGACAATATTTCTAATTTTTCTAATGTGTTCACTTCTGAGGCGGTGGGGATTCCTGCCTTTTCGGAGGCTGATATATTAGATATTAAAAAGAGGCTGAAACCTAAAATGTCATCTGGTCCAGATTCTGTAATAAGTTTTTTTATCAGGGATACAATCGACGTACTGGCCACTATGCAAGATTTTTAATCTGTCACTTAAGACCCAAACATACCCAAAACAGTGGAAAGTGGGGAAGGTGTGTCCGGTGTTTAAGAAAGGAAACAGAAGTGAAATCGCAAACTGCAGGCCAATTACTTTAATCTGTGGATTTTCAAAAGTTTTTGAAATATTTTTTTTTTTTTATTGGTCTAGCACACGTGCTGCAGGGAAGTCCCTAAAGCGCTCCAGGAGCGGCACGAGTGCGGAAAAAGTGATTCACGTTCTTGAATCGCCGTAAATTGTACTCGGTGGGAAACACAGCGCTGGGCAAATTATTCCAAAGGGATGACGTTCTCCATATAAAAGATTGCTTGAAAAGCGTTGTACGCGGAGTAACAAGCTGAACCTCATACGGATGCGAAGCACCAGCGCGACGTGTATTTCTAACATGCACCGCTTTGGGAGGAATTAAGCGGGCTACATCCTTCGAACACTTTCCATGAAAATACTTGTAGAACAGACTCAAGTCGCCAACCGTTCTTCGATGTTCCAGCGAATCAAGGCCGCCGGTCAATTCCGGGTCCCCAATCAGACGGACCGCTCTTCTCTGAACAGAATCCAACAAATGCAGTGTATGTTTGGGAGCGGAGCCCCAAACGTGGGAGCAGTATTCCATAGTTGGTCGAATTTGGGCTTTGTAAAGAATTAACAGTTGTTGTGGGGTGTAAAGCTTTCTGGTTCTAAATAATATTCCCAACTTTTGAAAAGCTCTCCTTGCTATGCCTGCAACATGTTCATGCCAAGACATATTTGCTCCCAAACTAATGCCCAACAAATTGAGCGACGATGCTAGGGGAATGGAGTGCCCCGACATAACTATGTCGGGTTCAGCAACGTTAACTTTTTTAGAAAAAACTGCCGCTTGGGTTTTTGTAGCGTTAAATTCCACTTGGTTACTGTCACCCCAAGATAGAATTTCTTCCAGGTCTTTGTTAAGTTGAACGACCTCCCGCTGTCTGCGGATATTCGCCTGAGCAGCCGATGTCCGAGCGTTCGAGGTGAATGAAGAGACAAGCGTACTGTCATCTGCAAAGCTATAGATTGGATTCCCGGTCTTTTCCAGCAGATCGTTAATGTAAATGAGAAGGAGAGTAGGAGACAGTATGGAACCCTGGGGCACACCAGCGTTGATAGTGAGGGTGTTAGAAAGAAATCCGTCGACCGCCACTCGTAAAGAACGCTCTCTGAGGAAACATGAGAGCCATAAACAGAACTTTTCAGACACACCATAAGAGCGCAACTTAGCCAACAGTCCATCGTGCCAAACACGGTCGAATGCCTGTTGATATATCAATACCTGTTCAACAAAATTGAATCAAAATTATCCCCCTTTCAGCATGGCTTTTTGAGAGGTCGGCCAACCACCACCAACCTGGCATGTTTTATGAATTATGCTTGCAAGGCTTTAAATGAGAGGGGCCAGGTTGATGTGGTGTTTTACTGATTTTTCAAAGGCCTTTGATAAAATTGATCTCGACTTGATATTATACAAATTGGAAAGATTTGGGCTGAAAAAGAGCTTTTTAACTTTTTTGAAATCATATCGCAATGGCCAAACCCAGTATGTCGAGTGTAATAGCTTTCGAGCAGGATACTTCTCTGCTTCTTATGGAGTTCTACTGTTTCTTGTGTTTATCAACGACATAAGTGAGATTATTGAAGTTGATCATCAACTGTTTGCTGATGACCTTAAACTATATGTGTCAGTAAATTCAGTTGAGGACTGCATAAGGTTGCAAAACAGTATTGATGCAGTACAAAAATGGTGCACATTGAATAGGTTGATTTTAAATGTTAGTAAGAGTTCAGTTATGTCAATCGGCCGGGAAAAAACGCCGATACACTTTCAATATCAAATAAATAAAGTAAATCTTGATAGGGTAAATTGTGTTAAAGGCCTTGGAGTTAGTATTGATTTTAAATTATATTTTGATGTACATGTAAAAAATATTGTTTCTGATGCTATGAAAATGTTGGGCCTAAACATCAGAAATTGACATTTAAAAGCCTTTGGTTCACACTTGCTCGAAGCAGATTGGAGTATGCATCAATTATATGATCACTTATCTATCAGAAATACAAGTTTATGATTGAGGCAACACAGAAAATTTATGAAGTTTTTGGCTCTTAAGGTTGATGGGATATACCCACGGGTCGGGATGGATAACGATATTCTGCTGGATAGATTTCATTTAGATAGCTTAGAAAAAAGAAGAGAAATGCATAAATTAGCTTTTTTACATAGATTAATAAATGGTTCTGTTGTCTCTTTTTATATTTTGAAAGAAATTAACTTTGTAGTACCTAGAATATCTAGTAGATCCAGCAACTATCTTTGTCTATCTTCTGCTAACACCAATGTTACGCTTCTATCACCTGTCCACAAAATTTGTTCGAGTTTCAATAAAATATCTGATGTATGCGACTTAAGTCATCCGTTTAAAAAATTTATGAATAATTGTTACAACCAACTTAATTTTTAAAAAACTTTGCTCCAGACTCAATGTAATTCAATGTAATTTGTTGTAAGTATGTATTTAGATGTATACAAATAAAAAGTGATATGCGTGATAAATGTAATTTCGATTTCAGAATTTAGAATTAATATGTGTTAATTTAAGTATATTTATCTAAACTGTAATATGTGTTAATTCAAGCATATTTATATAGAGTGTTTATATTTACGGCCCTGTAAGTTATTTCGTTGTTGGGCTATGTTTAAATAAATAAATAAATAAGTAAATACATTACAATTGTTGTAAATATTAATATTCCACACGAACACAAATAGAAACAAGTTAATAGATTAAAAATAGGAATTTTATTTACAGAATTCTATAAAAACCAATTTAATCAACATACTAAATTAAATCGTAAAACTTTAACAACTTAAAGATTCGTTCGTTAAAAATTGGCGTAATCAATTTTCTTATAAATTTCATAATATTACGAAAATTGAACAAATCAATAAAAAATAAAATTTTATAACGTGATAACTGAAGGGAACTGAAGATAAAAGAAGAAAGCTAGATTTGAAATTGTACTTTATTGAACATTAAACCTTTGTGTCAGATTGTGTTTTGCATAATATCATTATATAAAAAGACATTAATCAAATAGTTTATGTAAAATATAGTATAAGTACTCCCCGATAAAAAAAATGAGTAAAGTACTGCTTTTGAAAACAAAAAGTTCTGATATAAATAGTAAATTTGATTTTCTCACACTAAGAAATAACGTTATGTAGGTATATAACTCGATATTTTAAATGATAAGTTGGTTGGTTGGTTGTAAGTGTGGTAGGCGATTGTGCTTGTTTGTGCACTGTAACGTCTTGATTTATTGTGCGCGAGTATTTACATGAGCATTGCCCCTTTAACAATGTTTATTAGGTTCCTTTGAAACTCTTCCTGTCTGCAATTTAATGTCATTATGTGGATCTTCGAGCAGTTTATGTCCGTTCCGAGTTAAAGCCTCATGCAGATAGGATGGAGATAGAAGTTACTTCCTCTTCACAATACAGCCTGCAAGTCATGGGAGCACTGTGATATCTATTTGTTGTAAATGCTTCTTTAGGTAACAATGGCAATCAGTACCACTACTAGTTTGGTTTTTTTTTTATGGGTCTAGCACACGTGCTACAGGGAAGTCCCTAAAGCGCTACAGAAGCGACAAGTGTGCGGAGAAAGCGGTTCACGTTATTCTTGAATCGCTGTAAAGTGTACTCGGTGGGAAACACAGTCCTGGGCAAATTATTCCAAAGGGATGATGATCTCCATATAAAAGACTGCTTGAAAAGCGTTGTACGAGGGGTAACAAGCTGAACCTCATACGGATGTAAAGTATTAGCGCGACGTGTACTTCTAACATACACCGCTCTGGGAGGAATTAAGCGGGCCACATCCTTCGAACACTTTCCATGAAAATACTTGTAGAATAGGCTCAAGTCGCCAACTGTTCGATTCGATGTTCCAGCGAATCAAGGTCGCCTGTCAGTTCCGAGTCTCCAATCAGACGAACAGCTCTTCTCTGAATAGAATCCAACAAATGCAGTGTATGTTTAGGAGCGGAGCCCCAAACATGGGAGCAGTATTCCATAGTTGGTCGAATTTGAGCTTTGTAAAGAATTAACAGTTGTTGTGGAGTGTAAAGCTTTCTGGTTCGAAATAATATTCCCAACTTTTGAAGGAAGCTCTCCTTGCTATGCCTGCAATATGCATGCCAGGACATATTTACTCCCAAATTAACGCCCGACAATTTGAGTGACGATGTTAGAGGAATGGAGTGCCCTGACATAACTATGTCGGGTTCAGCAACGTTAACTTTTTTAGAAAAAACTGCCACCTGGGTTTTTGTAGCGTTAAATTCCACTTGGTTACTGTCACCCCAAGATAGAATTTCTTCCAGGTCTTTGTTAAGTTGAATAACTTCCTGCTGTCTGCGGATATTCGTCTGAGTAGCCTATGTCCGACCGTTCAAAGGGAATGAAGAGATAAGTGTACTGTCATCTGCAAATCTGTAGATTGGATTCTCGGTCTTTTCCAGCAGATCGTTAATATAAATGAGAAAAGAGAGTAGGAGACAGTATGGAGCCTTGGGGTACACCGGCGTTGATAGTGGAGGTGTGTCGACTGCCGCTCGAAAAGAACGCTCTCTGAGGAAACATGAGAGCCACAAACAGAACGTTTCAGACATACCATAAGAACGTAGCTTAGCTCCCAGCCCATCGTGCCAAACATGGTCGAATGCCTTGGATATGTCAAGAGCAACCGCTCGAGATTCTTCAGTGACAATTGCGTTGTTCCAAACATGTGTTACATAAGTCAGAAGATCTCCTGTTGATCTATTTTTACGAAAGCCATATTGGTGATCGCTAATAATGTTGAATCCTTCAAGATATTTTAGAAGATGCTGATTGATAGCCTTTTCCATGACTTTCGATATTATTGAAAGCAGTGCGATTGGTCGGTAATTATTTGGCAAGGTCTTCTTGCCTTTTTTAGGTATCGGCTGAATTGTGGCATATTTCCAGCAGGAAGGAAATATTCCCTTTCTGTACGATAGTATCACAGTAGCACAGTTTTTCAGAACTATGGCAGGTATTCCATCAGCGCCAGAAGCCTTTTTGATGTCTAACTTCATAAAATACGTTTTATGATAGGCTGTCTGAAGACAATATCGGGCATCCTTGACCACACTATGGGAATAGTAGGTGGTGTTTTTCCTTGGAGATCGACAGTAGAAAGTAAAGCAAAGAGTCCAGCCAACAAGTTCGCTTTCTCAACAGGTGTCGTTGCAATAGAATTATCTGGCCGTGTGAGTGGTGGTATGGTGGATTTGGTGAAATTTTGACTAACTGCTTTAGCGACTGACCAAAAGGACCTGGAATTGTTGGGACAAGCGAGAAGTTTATTTCTGATCCGGTGATGGTGTGCCTCCTTGGTTTCATCGATAATTTCTTTGCATCTGTTCCTGGCACGAATAAAGGTGGTATGGTATAGGCCTTTGTTAAACAAAGGATGTCAGTTGCTGGTTTCTTTAAGGGGTCGCCAATTACGTCCCTCGTATGTTGCGAGCCAACGGTCATTACGTTTTATTCCCGAATGTCCTGGAATGGGTGGTTTATAGTGAAATATTGTTCACAAAAAAGTTGAGAAGAGAAAATGTTTCAAAGATATTTATAACTGGAACCTGACATTTTCCCTTATATACTATTTCTGCTAAAATTGTAAATAGAAAAAGAGCATAATTTATAATTTTTTTTGTTTTCATAGATCAAAACAAAGCCTCTAACCTCCTTCATTACCTCCTACACATTTTTCTATATTTGACTATAAATAAGTAGGCTTAAAAACTGTCGTAACATCGCAACTTTAATTTGAGTCTTTTATAGAATTACTTTCAATAAAATTGCGACGTAACCTGAATAAAATTTTTTTAAAGCAGCCTTTTATAAGGAGAACTCCATCCCTTTAGAATAATTTACCCAGGACTGTGTGTCCCACCGAGTACAATTTACAGAGATTCAAGACCAACGGGAATCACCTTTTCTGTATACGCGTCGCTCCTGTAGCGCTATAGGGGCTTCCCTGTAGCCCGTGTGTTATGTTCACGCAAACAAGGATGGCGCTAACATGAATAATCCTTCTGGGAATCAATTTTACCTTTCGTACTATGCTTTCCACAAACTATTTTACTCGTATGTAGAAACGTCTCTTTAGAATAAACAACTGGAAACTCAGTATCCTTATAAAGGGAATCTCAAGCATCTGGAGTGTATTATTTATTACTGATAGAACTGAAGATTTCTTGGTGTTCTGAAGGTGTTCATAAACATCGAAGACGCGTTCAACATTGCATCCTTGGAATCGAGAGGCACTGCTATCGAGGAAACTGAGATCGAAAACAGTATAAAGAGTATGCTTTCCAAAAAAAACTGATTCTTACTGAATTAGATGATCAGATATTGATGGCGACAGTAATTAAATCATGCCCAGAGAGTGGGAGTTATCTTTCCCCTCGTGTTACGCCTCGTGACTAATCGTGCAGACATGGTTTAGTTCTACGTAGAAGTGTGGCAACTCTTAATTATCAGTAGGTGAAATCAAAATGAAAGACTGGACTTGAATTCGAATAACACTCGTTTTACAAAGAAAAAAAAAGCTAAGCATACTACTGAGACTTACACTTCTGGGCAATATGTTGGAGGATAGAGAGTCCACAACTCTCATATAGCGACCTGGTGTGGTGGCTCACTACTGAAAGCAAATGTTTTAAGCTGCTACGTGCTATGGGAACAGTTCCTAGTAACGCAATGTTGAATCTATCACCACTATATCTCTACAAATCCAGAGCATTGCTGGCAGCTTAATCAGTTACTTGCCCGAGGGCATCTGAACATGGAAGCTCTAAAACATATGCTCATGGACGACTCCTTTGTGCTGAAGGTGGGAATGGGTAGTAGCTAAAAGGTACATAGCTATAAGCCTTTAAAGAGAGAAGACTGGACTAACTTGACGGCCGGTCAAGCGAATAGAAACAAACTGTTTGTTGTTTGGATACCTAGCTAGACGAGTATCCAAGCAAATGAATTGCCGACATACTAGTTGAAAAGGCAACCCTTTTAAGAGTCCCTGGCAATATGGGAGGTGCAGCGACTATAGAACTCCTGAACGAAAAGTTGGTGAAATACTCACATAGAAGTCAAAGACGATCTAGATTGCAAATGGTGCTTGAATTAGGGGAAGACAGCTGCGTATGTCTTTCATGCAATCACCCGAGCAGGATAGACTCATTTCGAGTCTTCAATAATTTTAAACCAAAAAGGAGTTAAGGTGATTGGCCTTTACAACACTAAAATAAGGCAGGTGTTCAAAGGCCCCTTAGGAAGCCTAATTATTATGGTACCTGTAGAAGTATCTATCTATCATTATTGGTTTTGCAGAGGTAATAGTTCTAGGACACGTTGTGCAATTTGAAATTGGGTATGTGTGTAACGATAAATACGCACGCTGTATGCTATTTATACTTTTTACAGTATTATCTTTGCAGTGTTTATGATAAGAAATACCTTTTTAAGTAAATAAAAAAACTCCTAGAAACTTTCAAGAAATGTCTTTTAAAGCCACTTTCCAACAATTTCAATCTTTACCCTTTATATTTCCAAAGCGGTGTTTGGATACCAACCAAATATTTTATTAATATCTGGATTTATTAGGGAATTTTATTAAGTATAATAAAATTGTTTTTGATAAAAGTTGGTTAATCTTGAAAATTTAAAACTTTACGAAAAGCAGAATATTATTTCTTGGATTTGTTATGCCTAGAGGTTATTTTGTCAAAGCCAATTCTTCTCTTGGATGTATTGTATATTGAGCTCCTGGATTTAAAAAATGATTATTTTCATTTTGAATTTCTTAAATGTAGGTTATTGTGATTTATCTCCGTAACAAGGAAAATACTTTAAAAAAATGCTAATTTTACAAAAAAAAAATAATTAGTGGTTTCTATTTTATTACGACATCCTCGTCGATATCCTCAGGATATGAAAAAGAGTAAAATCACTACTCAGGCTGGAAGTGAACGATAAAAAAAAATTCGTTAAGTGTGTATCCTCTCTATTACTTTATTTAAGAAAAGAATTGTTATTAATAATCTTGGTAAACACTAACTTGAAAAAAAATCAAAATAAACTGTAATGTACACATAATGACACGAAATTACAACAAAAATTAAAACTATAAAACAATTACAACTTGCAGGATGTGATGATATAATTAAAACTTAAAAACCGATAGTAATTTTTAAAAATGATACGCACCCTGAGAATTAAAAAATTATTGTACACAATGTTACTTCGTTTTGAAGTTCTTATCTGGATTTAGTTTATTATTATTTGTGTATTTTTTTTTTGCGAATAATTTGGGACTAACTTTCAGAGGATATGTCCATTTTATTGGTTATTATTTTATTATATTTAGGTATGTGTGACTAATTTCTTTTATGTCAGTTTAGTCATTTACTATGTTTTTCTTTCATAGTTTGAGTCGTATTATAGATAACTGGAGTAATAAATTTATAATTTTAGTTTCATTATAACTAAAGTAATGGTTCAAGTCCATTGTACATATGTTTGTTAGTGCTAGGGATGGAATTTTTGTCTATTTGTGTCCATTTAATCTCTTCTACAATAATTGACTTGTCATTTCGATATATGTTTTGGACAAATAACACTATACTATATAATAATTAAAATTTACCATTTGAAAGACATGCCCTAGAGTTTCTGGTGGTACTCTAAGGTATGTTTCCCAAAATAATTTTACCTCAGTATTTTAATAGAAAGTTTTAAATTTTGTCGGATGTGTTGTTATTATTCTTAAACCAGATTTTCAAATTATTCTTTTAAATATATGTATGTATGTATATATATATATATATATATATATATATATATATATATATATATATATATATATATATATATCTAGTAAGTTTTATCGACATATGATTTAGTAAATATTGAAATTTAGCTACCAAACATTAAAAAAACACATACTGCCAAAAATTAAAATTTCATGGAATATTTTGGGAAAAGTAAATAAAACTTATTCTCTAGTTTTTCAAGAATGGCTATCATAATTTAACAGAATATGAACGACTAGCTTTCAAAGAATGGATTTCGATTTCTAAAAAAAAATGTTGTAAAGTTTTCTAAAGCGGACAAGCTTTTAAATTTGAAGTGTTTCTATATTTTTGAAATTTATAACCCGTCATCATTGTAAACTCCTAAAAAGGAGAAAACAAAACTTATTATATTAAAATAGAGTGAAAATAGCTAAAACAACTTTTTTAAAGCAGGGAATATTTTTTGATTAAAAGATATAGCACCTTTCCCCCAAGTATTACAAATATTTTCATATTTAAATTATTGAACTTACTGACATATGCATTTCCAACACGCGTTAAATTGTAACTTACAAAGATTTATTTTGTTTCATCTCTTAGTATATTTGCTATATACTCAACTGGCGTGTGCTAAAATTATCTATCCATACACGCTTTACTCATTCTTTCTATAATTAACGTGATTTATACAGTTCTAACTTTCATAAGTTACAGAAAAACTTTTTTGACATTTTAAAACTGCATAAAATAATTTAAAAAGTAACTTGTAAATAATCGTTTAACTTACCGGCCAATTTCGAAGTAAAATTTCTGGGAGCCACGAGATCCAAAACTTAACCAACAAAACTCTATTCCCGATACGTAAATCTTTTTACCGAGAGCTGTACAGGACTCGGCTCTTCGCGAAGTTGCTTGAAAATGTGGCCGTAATAGCTTAACCCGCTGCACAGTCGCGTGCGAATGTTGGCAAGCGTGCGCTTTCTATGACCCCTTTCGACCCTTCAGATCCTGTTGCTTCTTTCACTTAACTGTTCATCTAAATGCTTCCCCCAATCAAAAGTATCTCTAATAGATCTAATAAATTATGGTCATCAATAAACTTCCCTATATTTTCAAGACGTTATGATCGCTACCAAATGTAACTGGTTTAGCTTTGGTTCTTTCGAAAAACTTGATAAGAAAATTAGTACTATGTACTAACTTTTATAGTACTACGTTAAAAACAAAAGGAACGTTGTGCAACCCGGCATGGTTATGACGGGATAATCTATTTCTTTTGCAGCGCAACGAACATGTTGGATGCATAGCAAATAGAGATTCTCAGAACTGGGAATGATGAAATACTGCTCTCTTGTTTGAGGCTCTGTTCCTAAACATACGCTGAACTCGTTGAATTCTATTCAGAAAAGGGTTATGCTCTTAATTAGAGACTGAAAACTCGCCAGCAAACTGGATTCCTTAGAAGATCGAAGAGCGGTGGGCGATTTAAGTCTATTCTTTAAGTACTTTCATGGAAAATGTCCGTTAGACATTCGTATGAGATTCGATCTATCACTATTCGTGTTATTTTTCCAAGAATTCTTTTACATGGAGAGTTCATCTCTTTGGCATGATTTGCCCAGGACTGTAATTCCCATCGAGTACAATTTGCAGTGATTCAAGGCTAACGTGGGATCGCTTTTTCTGCACATGTGTCGCTCTCGTAGCATCTTAGGAATTTCCCTACGGCACGTGAGTTGTACGTATAAAAAAAACTAAATATATTACACAG
This sequence comes from Pachyrhynchus sulphureomaculatus, assembly GCA_019049505.1. Classification (NCBI taxonomy): domain Eukaryota; kingdom Metazoa; phylum Arthropoda; class Insecta; order Coleoptera; family Curculionidae; genus Pachyrhynchus; species Pachyrhynchus sulphureomaculatus. The sequence goes on from CM032450.1 coordinate 33,154,750, forward strand.
GTATGAAAAAAAAATTCTCTGTCTTTTAAGTAAGACACGTGTTTACTTAAGTATTTATTTATGTTGAATCCAAGAAGACCATAAAAAAAGACATCCACCGAGAGATTTTTTTCAGAAAACTTGCCTAAATTTGCCACAAAACTATTAAATTGAAAAAAATACATTTTAACAAATAATGAAAAACTGGGTAACCATTAAAATTATGGACTAAAACTAGTATTAGGGACGTCTTTAAATGTTCTGAATCTACATCTATCATAAAAACTTAAAAATATTAAGTTTTAGTGTTCATATTTAACAAAAAACAGGCATACACCTTTAACTTTTCTTTCTAACACCTTCACTATCAACGCCGGTGTGTCCCAAGGCTTCATACTGTATCCTACTCTCTTTCTCATTTACATTAATGATCTGCTGGAAAATACCGAGAATCTAATCTACAGCTTTGCACATGACAGTACGTTTATCTCTTTATTCACTTTGAACGCTCGTACATCGGCTACTCAAGCGAATATCCGCAGACAGCGACTTGGCGGAAATTCTATCTTGGGGTGACAGTAACCCCGTGCAATTTAACGCTACAAAAACCCAGGCGGGGCAGTTTTTTCTAAAAAATTTATCGTTGCTGAACCCAACATAGTTATGTCGGGGCACTCCATTCCCCTAGCATCGTCACTCAATTTCTTAGGCGTTAATTTGGGAGCAAATATGCCCTAGCATGAACATCTTGCAGGCATAGCGACGAGAGCTTCTCAAGAGTTGGGAATATTATTTCGAACCAGACAGCTTTACACTCCACAACAACTGTTAATTCTTTACAAAGCTCAAATTCGACCAACTATGGAATACCGCTCCCATATTTAGAGCTCCGCTCCCAAACATACACTGCATTTGTTGGATTCTGTTCAGAGAAGAGCTGTTCGTCTGGTTGGACACCCGGAACTGACCGGCGGTCTTGATTCGCTAGAACATCGAAGAACGGTTGGCGACTTGACTCTGTTCTACAAGTATTTTCATGGAAAGTGTTCGAAGGATGTAGCCCGCTTAATTCTTTCCAAAGCGGTGCATGTTAAAAATACACGTCGCACTAATACTTCACATCCGTATGAGGTTCAGCTTGTTACTCCACCTACAACGCTTTTCAAGCAGTCTTTTATATGGAGAACATTATCTCTTTGGAATAATCTACCTAGGGCTGTGTTTCCCACCGAGTACAATTTACAGCGATTCAAGAACAACGTGAATCGCTTTTTTCCGCACACGTGTCGCTCCTGGAGCGCTTTAGGGACTTCTCTGTAGCACGTGTGTTAGACTCATAAAAAAAAGAAAAACTAAGCTACGTTGCAAAATGCCGTTTAAAATAAATATGTGCAACCGATACTTAGTAAAAAAATATTTTACAAATATAATACTCATACTAACTTACTTAATCACTTGTTCACTAACTCACTCCTACACTTACTCACTCACTCGCTCACTCACTCACTCACTACCTCACTCGCCCACTCACATTCCCCAATATTCACTCAATCAATCAATCTGTCCACAAAATTGACTTTTAAAAACTATGAAGGGATATACATTAGACTGCATTTTGCAACCTTTTGTTCCTAAATAGTAAACGGATATTTTTTTTCAACACTAAGTACTATTTCTCATGTTTTCATTTCAAATTCGAATTTGAAATTTAAAAATCTACTAGAAGTGATAGTTTTGTTCGAAAAAAAAATCTGGTTTAGCTGTTGCATTTATTTACTTAAAAACGCATTTTACCAACCACAAATCACCCTTGTAAGTGTTAAAAGCGAGTTTTTTGTTGAAATTGAACATAAAACTTTATTTTTAATGTTAAGTCAGGATTAAGAACTTCAAAAAATACTGAAAATAATAATTTTGTTCAATATTAATAAAAATGAAAAAAATTTTTTAATTTAGCGTTTGCATATATTTATTTTAAATAGCATTTTGCTACGTAGCTTAGTTAAAAGTGCTTTGTTAATATTTTTAAGCTTTTATAATAAACGTACATTCAAAACATTTAAAGATGTCTGAAATAATATTTTAATCCCATAATTTTAATGATTATACAGTTTTACATTATTTATTAAAATGTATTTTTTTTTTCAATTTAATAGTTTTTCCGGCTGACCTTAAGTGTGTTTTCTGAAATAACCTGTGTATGTCTTTTTTTATATTTTTTTTTTTTTTTGGATTCAGCATAAAAAAATTCTTACAAAAACACGTATCTCACTTAAAAGACAGAGAATTTTGTTTGTATACCTGTGTTATGAACTAAAGAGGGGAAAAATATACGTTTGTTCTACAATATCATTACATATGATACACACGGTGCTTTCCTTTCTTCTACGATCTCAAGCAATTCTTAAATTCTGTTTGAAACAAAGTTGCGTTAATTTAGATTCTGAGGGGCAAGTTTAAAAGCCCTAATGAATTAATTTTAAGAGTTATTTTTATTTCAGCTTCCGCGTTGAGTATTTAAATGATACTTTTAGCTACTTACTCGAAGTTTTATACATTTCTATATACATCATTGTATACCAAAAGTAATAACTCTGACAGGTCATCTTTATCCTATTAACCCTTCTTTTAATATTGTTTCTTGGACGTCAATCTTGTTCTTAAAAATTCTAAAAATTTACAGAAATGTAAGTAAGGCATCTAGGTGTTCTCAACTAATATTTTCAATGGCATCACTTAACATGCTAGGCGTGAACTGGGTAGCAAATTTATATTGGTATAATCATGTTGAATAGATAGCAAGAAAATCCTCTCATTTTAATTTCCTACTAACAAACTTTATAATCCACAACAAATCTGCATACAAGAATATTTTTAAATTTTTTGAACTTAATATAAACTAAAACTAAACCAAATATAAATAACGATATACTGGTAGCGGTAGTAGATAATATTTTAATAACATTATTTGACTTAACAAAACGAGTTTATTTATATGCTTTGCTACTCAGTATAACGTCTAGAAGCAGTAAAACATGGCGATTTATAAAAATTTCCTTTCTTATGCCTAACATATTTCTCTTATTAATATCTTGGCCTAAAGTATAACTGCATTACGTAAAATTTTAGCAACAATGTTTAAATGAACCTTATCTTCATGCCGCTATCGCACTATTTAATGATAACTTCTGGAACTATGATGATGATTAAACATCTTGAAATATGATTTATTTTAATTTTTTATAAGCTTGAACGTGACTTGAGATCCTTGAGGTTGATTCCAACTTGTAGTCCAGTCGGAACAGGACCAAAACAGACTAAAAACAGAAAGCGTCGGATACTGCATGTATATTAAGGAAAAAATATTGCAACCGCTGAAAAATTGGGGCATTACCCTTAAAAATGAAAGAATTGGCCCATTTTTGGTTTTTTTACCGTATCTTTGTAATTTTATCATAAATTTATGAAAGATGAACTAAAAATTCTGACCGATTTTGATTCTAGATAAAAAAAAAAAACAAACAATTTAAAAAACGGTTAAGGATGTCACCTTCTGGTCGGGAGAAATTGGCCGTTCTTGTCGTTTTTTTAGTCATTTTTAGTGTTCCGTACGGAACACTTATAAGATCACTTCGGTGTCTGTCCGTCTGTCTGTCCGTCTGTCTGTCCGTCTGTCTGTCCGTCTGTCTGTCCGTCTGTCTGTCTGCCCGTCTGTCTGTCCGTCTGTCTGTACGTCTGTCTGTCCGTCTGTCACACCCGATTTTCTCCGAAACTATTTGTCGTACAAAGTTGAAATTTGGTAATAATATAGGAATTGATGGCCTCATCAGAGCCATGTAGTTTTGAAAGTTAAATTTTGACTTAAGGGGTTAGTTTTGGGGGGTGAAATCGGAAGTGAAAAAAAAATTTTTTTACTAGGTAATCGAGTGTGGTGTCAAATGAAAGCTTGTGAAAACACGAGTAAAAAATATATATGTAATGTAATACTTGCGCGCACTTTTCTTTGTATTATTTTTAAAAAAATCGCGAAAAATCGCTGTCCACCCGCCTTATCTCGAAAAGTACTTATCAAAAAATTCTGAAAAAAATTCTGGAATATTCTCCACGGGGTGTAGATTGAACGAAAATTATCACGAGTGCATTACTTGTAATAATTTATCTGCTATATAAAAAAAACAGAAATTTCAAGGTCATCAATTTTCAGTAAAGATTGGAAATAAACTTTGTTGAAAACTCATTTGGGGTGTGTTTTGTGAAGTCACTGATCATTTTATACTTCCAATACAACATTTTTTATTTTAAAAGCAATTAACGTACGGAACACTAATTGCGCAAGTTCAACTTGCACTTGACCGGTTATTTATGATTCAATAGGTGTACTTACAAACTGTAACCTTATTTTTTTTACTCTGGAAATATGTTCCATGGACATTACTTTAATTGATCCAAACATAACTTAGCCATTTTTCACTCCTCATACTTTTACCGAATCACGTTTTTTTTTTCTGACGAATTTTTTAATCAACTTTTTTTCAGTATACTGCTACCTTACCTAAGATATCAAAGCATGTTTCTTAGTCCCTCAGCTTTCATCCGCGGTACCTAAGAACTCATTTAAGCAACTTAGGGTCGAGAAATTGGCCATTTTAGTCTTAATTTTTTTTTAATACGAATTTACGATTTCTTTAAAAAAATATATTTTTTCTTGAGTTTTATAATGTTTTTAGTAGCCAAAGTTATTTTTAATTATTATATACAGGTTTCTGTTGATTGGCTCAGTTAAATTGTTAAATTGGTGATCCAAATCCTTATTCCTCCCCTTGTTAGCATAAGTCTCAGCAAGTAATTTGAACCTTTACGAGGACGTAAACCATAATTTATTACCAATCTATAAGCATAAACTTGTTTTTAATTATTATTAAATAATTTCTTGTACAATTTGTAAATATTTTTATTAACGTATTTATTTAATTTCTATTATTTAATAATTACTACATTAAAAAACATAATTATTCTCCCGTTTTATTTTGATCAATTTTGCTTTTATATTTTTAAAGTAAAGTATAATGTTGCTTTATAACTAGATTTTTACTTACTTATACGTCTTTTTGTTTTTTTTTTATACCAGCTAATGCACTCGTGATAATTTTGGTTCAATCTACACCCGGGGAGAATATTTCAGAATTTTTTCAAAATTTTTAATCAGTATTGTCCGAAATAGAGGGAGAAATAGCGATTTTTCGCGATTTTTTTAAAAATAATACAAAGAAAAATGTGTGCAAGTATTACATTATATATATTTTTGAACTCGTGTTTTTACAAGCTTTCATTTGACACCCCACTCAATGACCTAGTAATTTTTTTCCCTTCCTATTTCACCCCCCAAAACTAACCCCTCAAGTTAAAATTTAACTTTCAAAACTACACGGGTCTGACGAGGCCATCAATTCCTATATTAGTACCAAATTTCAACTCGTCAAGACGAGTATTTCTTTAAAAAAAAGTAGCAGTATCCGACGATTTCACCTTAAAATCATATTCTGACTGGAGTATTAAACTTTGTGATTTTAAAATAAATGAACCTGACACACATTCGCAAATTTATTGTTTAAAACATGTAAAATCATGTTTATCTCAAAAAAAAATTATAGAATGTCTACAAAGGCTTACAGTATATATTCCAGGCGACTTCAGATTTATGTTTCTCAAGAATGGTTCAGTTCCAGTGAAAAATCCAAAAATATTCATTACCTTGAAAATAATAGCTTACTGGTCATTTCCAAATATAAAGTATATTTAACTGGGCACAAAGGAAATATTGTTTGCGGTTTAATGGAAAGCTCGCGATGTAAAGTCAAATATTGGGAGAAGTAAACCGAGACAAAGCAAGGCTTACATTTGGCCCCTGGCACTTAAGTAAACTAAATAGAAACTCTTGTGTGTTCTATGAGCTAAAGGACTAGTTTCAGTCATGATAATATAAAATTAATTGAAACTTTAAATAAGTCAAAGACGTTCATTTCCACTCTATGTTTATTTCGACCACATCAATGGTTTCATATTATGAATCGCAAAAGCATATATGGAATGTTTGTAATTTCTATATATGTTTGCGGTGAATCTAAAGTTCTGATATAAGCACTTTAAAATTTTAGTAAAGTTACCAGGAAATAGATTTCCGACTAGCAGGTCTAGGTATACTGGCCCTGTTGCTTAATTGGTAAAGCCCAGTAAACAATAAGTGACTCAGTCAAAGTATTCCCAGGGTATAAAATTAAGGTAAAAAGTTTATGTAAATATACATCTAAGAATACTTATTGTTTATTATTCAGTTCTTGTAAGAACAATTGCAATGCCTCGCTCGAGCTTTCAAATGGCAGGAATTTGCTGCTGAACTAGACCACAACATTCAATGGATTCCTCCTAAGCAAGACAACTGTAACCGCTTTGTAGTACTGCTATGATCCATAGCAAAAAAGCCTACCCCTAGAAGCCACAGAAAATCATATACTCCCGGCTGGAGCCAAGAATACACCGAATTGTATCAAGCGTACAAAGAAGATAACCCAACAAGTGACTCACTTGTCGTATGCCGCAGCAGCAGGTGGGCTTCCAAAATAGAATCCCTCTCTATCCAAGATTGTTCGCCAAGTTCTTGGTCAAGGCGTTTCAACACCCTAATCCAGTCATCAGGGATGCCTTCTACATACGCCTCCAAGTCTGCTGCCAATACCCAAGACCCTTATATCTCCTAGTGGATGAAGACGACTATTTACCATGATAAAGACGATTGTAAAGCTTAGGGAAAGTTTAGCATAGGTCCTAAGTTAAGTTCGAATAGGCAACAAGCATGTAAACAATTTTTATACACATTTCCTAGGATAGGTTTAGTATAGGCCTACATGTAAACACCTAGGTTAAGTTAGAATAGGTAATCCATGTATTGACGTTTATTGTAATAAAAGTAAGAGAGTATATCCCTAATTTAGAACCCAATGAAGACATTGACTTCTTATACGAGAGACAGAGCCCTCATAGTCGGAAATACGTCTTTCCGCAATTCTTTAAAACCTCTTAACAAGTTAACATGAAAAATGTGCTTCAGACGATTAGTTTGTAGTTAAAATAAAATACTTTTTAGTGGCGTCAGGTGGGGAAATAGTAACAGTTGAGTTTATTTGTGTTTCTTGTTATTCATTATAGATCCAATAAAAGAAAGTTATGTTTACTTATTTACTATTTTTATTTGAAATAAACTACTAGGCTAATAAAGAATGGCATTCTTTTCCATAGTTTCTAATATGCAGTATTCCATAAACAACCGTTGTCTTTTAAAATAAGACATTCCGTAATATTATTTGTTGTTACTTGCAAATGGTACCTTTTATCAGAAAAATAAAGCGTATCTTGCCCCTTTACGAAGCATTGCTCAAGAACAATTTGCACGACTTTTGTATTATATCTTCAGACAAAAAGTAATCACTAAAAAATACTAATTTGGAGACATCATATAGCTTTGGTAGCAATGCAATTGAATTGGATAGTCTCGAGGAGTTGCACTTCATATATCCAAGGCACTTGACTGGCTCAGCGACAAATGGTTTGTATCAAAAGTTTAGTCGTAGCTCTTAAAATTCTTAGGAGGCCGTTATTTGTGAGTGGAACTGGATAAATTTCTTTCCAATACCATAACTGTCAACGCCTGTATTCTAGGGCTCTATAACCTTCCTCTACTATCTTTGTTTGCAGTTACCGATCTCTTGGAAAAGTTTTAAACTCCAATGTACAGTTTTTCTGATGACAGTAAGCTTGTCTGGTCACGTGCCTTGAACTCTCGAGCACTAGTTGCCTATGCAAATGCAAACTGTCACTTCACATGATTATTAGGTTCTGCTGGTGACTTCTCGTACCAAGTTAAAGAATTACTTTATATGGGGAACCTCATCCTTTATGAATCAATTGTTCAGAACCATGATTTTTCTACGTTTTTTATGCTCATAAAAAAATCCTCTACATATAAAAATAAAGGTTTATAGGGAATAAATGTGATTTGATAGTTAATTTTTGTTAATATCAGAGTTTGTAAAATTGCAAAGTTTTATTTCTAGTTAAATCCTTGACATCGTATTTCCAGTAAAGCTTGTCCATTGGCAGAAAAACAAACTTATTTGCGTCATACATTTCAAACGTAAAATAAAGTAAGTTTCTTTTAATACTGAGCAATCCAATTATTTTCAAACGGTAAATTTTCTAAAAATATAGTTTAGCTTTACGGAATCTTCAATAGTTGGCTGTAATTTACTGTTGCAAATAATTTGTGTTATTCTCTCAAATAATGTAAAATTCCAACGATATTTCACTTTTTGTAACGACAAAGAATCAGGTGTCAAAATACCGTTAAGGTGATCCACAAACAAAGAGTTAAATAATAAATTATGTTTCTTGAGATTAGACTCTGTCAAATTCAAAACATGCCTCTACAGAGATATTTACTCTTCGATATTAGAACCCTAAATCAAATATCAAAGGCTCAAGATGTCTGAAGATACTCCTTGCAATCATAGGTGAAACGTCGGAGGCTTATTCCTATTTGTCTAAGACCGTGAGAACTTACGTCAAAATCATTACTGCAAAACCAAAATAGACAATAGTTACACTAAAATTAAACTAATGTTGATTATTTAATGGTGATTGAAACGATCTAGACTAGGGGTGCTCAAACTTGAACTGCTGACGATCTACCTCAATATTGTTAGACTACGATCGATCGACTCTGAGAGGCTGCAAGTAAGTGTGATGCAGGATTGTCGTCTAGGTAGGGTGTATCCTTGCATAGATATTAGTTTTCTGCACAATATGCATTCTTTTAGTCAAGGTAAGTGTAGATCTGCTCCAAAATGTCAATGAAAAAACTCATAATTATTCAAAATTGCGAGTTTATTGGTTCTAACAAAACAAATGAGTTCTAGTGTCTAAACTTAACTAAAGAGTGACTTTGGTTGTTGAAGCGTGGCACTGCATGTCCTCAGCATACTTTTCATAAGATGGTACGTAATTGCCGAGTGCTAATCGCAAGCACGATGACATATGTTCGTCAGTTAGTCGATTGCGATATTTTGACTTAATTATCTTCATTTCAGAAAATGCAGACTCGCACAAGTAAGTTGTGCGAGTCTGCATATCCGAATCTAAGGCGATTTGCCTTAGATTAGGATATTTATCTTCAGATATAAAACACCAGAATTTTGTATCAGATGCTGTGGCTTTGAGATGTATATCTGATATAATCTGCACTAACTCATTTTCAACAGAACATGAGTCCATGTTAAACTGACTTGCTATTTCAGTAGCTAATTCCTCAATGTTTTTACACGAAAAAGGATAACTCATAAATGATGCGATATTTGCCAATTTACTGAAATCATAAAAACATATTTCGAATTGGCCCAAAATATTTGATAATTCAACTGAGAAATCCTTGCTTTCAAAGACGGAAAAATTTTCAGATCCTTTCTTTTCAGTTGATCTATCTTAAGTTGCAATTTACTTTTGAATGCGTTTATTGCGCTAATCATCCCAATAATAGTTTTTCCTTTACTTGAAGCTCCAAATTAATGGTGTTTAAATGCATTGTGATGTCTGTCAAAAATGTCAAATACACAGCTGGGCAGTGTCTGTCATATCGGTGGATTCGTCGAACTGTAAAGAAAAGTATGTACATTCCATGATATCATGTTTTAGTTTATCTGCCATGTCCTGACTCATGACTTCAACACGCCTTGTGACAGTCGGACGAGATAACTGAAGTTCTCTAATAGCAGACATAATCTCTGTTTTATTTTTAAAATCTCCAAATAAAGTCTCACCCGCTTCAGTAAATGCTTCCTTCACAACCAATCCATCATCAAATGGTTTCTTGTATTTCGCCAATATATGAGATATTTTAAATGACGCGATCGTTGCAGCTTTTGATTGTTTGGCTGGTCTTGTGAACATGGTTTGTGCTTTTTTCAAACAAGTTATCAACTTTTCGTTTTCTTAATTCACTCTGTGATGGAAAATTCTTTTCATAGTTTTCATGAACCGTTTTATGATGCCTCTCTAAGTTCCCACGCTTAGGTATTGCAACTGACGCACGGCAAATGAGATAAATGCACTTATCCTTTACCATACAAAAGAAAAATTCTTCCTCCCAATCGTTATTAAAATGATAAGTTTTACTTTTCTTCGCCGCACTCATTTTGGACTATTTATTAATAAACTTTGTATCGATGTATCGCCTTCAAGTTACAACTCAGACTGACTCCTATTCCTGCAGGCGCAACATTTATATCGGCGCGAACGGAGTATCGAATGTTCCCGTCAAACACGCCGCCCGAAGTTTCTAGAAAAATTGGCGGGAATCAAAAACGCGGCTTTTCTTTGACAAGTACCGCGCGTTCCTTTGATAAAGCCGCCTTTTGCCGCTAACAGGGGGTTATTACGGTAAAAGAAAGTTATGAGGGGGTTATTCTGGCCTAATTGTGGATCGAATAAATTTTAGTAGTTTATTCATTACATTTTGTTTTAGTTACCTAAAACAAAATCTGTGAATAGTTCTATATCGGAATTTTTTTCTCGAGATCGACTCTAAAAGCACTCGCGATCGACTTGTCGATCGCGATCGACCGTTTGAGCGCCCCTGATCTAGACCTAACCCAAGATCACAGGTTTGGGTCGAGTATGAGGAATTCTGCTAACAAAATATTTCCAGTTTGATTAGTGTAATTCGTCATATTCGATCTAAACCTAAGAAACTATTCAGATGGTGCTCATTGCACTATAATGTCCAAGTTACACTTCACGGTGTTCATCTGATTTCGTATCTTGTGGGTTTTCACTATTCCCGAAAATTAAAATAAAATTAAAAGGCTGTTTTTAGAGGACACCAGTACTATTCAAAGGGTTTCTGCATGTACTTTATAGACAATATTAAGCTAGAAAATTTATTTCAATCACTATTAAATTGTAAAAAATGAGTCGGAAAGAGAATATTTTGAATGAAAAATGAAAAGTTTGTAGAAATACGAAAAATTGATTGTAGCACTCTGTATTTTAAATATTTATATCAAGGTGGTTTGCTGTATAATCTTGACAGTTGTGTTAATAGCTACATCAAGACGTAGAAAAAATTGCAATAGTCAAAGTAATCTTAACATTTTTTATTATTATTTTTTGCCTATTACCTTCCAATCCAATCTGCACCTGGTGTTTTACGAAATTTGTTTCAAGGAATTTGGTGAGTGATATTTATGTTGCTGTAACCCTGTCGTATTTTTTTCAAATCACTGTAATAGCATGTAAATTGAATCTAAACGCTTATTTAATAAATCTCCTGAAAAACCTTATGACTTCATGGTCTGGCTAAAACTCGTTAAACTCGACAAAACCCGTCGTATGGTTTAATACAATAATTCCTTTTTTTACGCACCTATACTTCTATTACTGGAATATAAAAAGGGCTATTGTTTCACATAAGAAGATTAAAAACGTAAAATCCCTTTGAATGGCGCCTCTTCTGAAATCGTTTTATTTAAATACGAATTTGAAAAATTTGCATTTGAAAAAAAAAAATGGAAATAAAATTTAAGGTTTGGGTTTCTCTTTAAAATATAAGCCAATACATATAGATCCTTAATGTTTCTTTTAGCATAGAAAATTACAACGCATTAATATAGTCATAAAGCAAATAAACAATAATGTTGACTTTGACGTTGACTGTTGACGCCCCGTGGGGGGCGGGATAGAATATCTCCCCCGGTATGTTCTGCCTGTCGTAGGAGGCGACTTAAAGAACACTCTAGATGGTAGATGCCCAGATCCCACCAGCATCGCCCGGCGTGATACCACCGCATCGGCTTAAGCTGCGTGAAGTTGCTTAACGTTTCGTGGCTGTGCCGATGTCCCGGTCTGTGGGACCAAATAGCATGATGAGGCACCTGGATACAAAAAATTCCGGAGGTAAAATAGCCCCCCGTTCGGATCTCCGGGTGGGGGCTGGTTCAGGGGCGTCGACATGCAGAGAACAGAATTTCAAAATGGATTTTTGCAACATACGAGGTTTAAATTCGAACATAAATTCAGTGCACCAACACCTGCAATCAAATAAACCTCATGTACTCGCTCTCTGTGAAACTAAGGTCAGTTCATCGACCAGCACAGTAAACTATCTTTATCCTGGGTACGATTTCTATTCCCGATTTAGGCGTAACTTTGGAATCTGTCTTTATGTCAGAGGCGACCTCTCTTGCCAACGAGAAGAGGCCCTGGAGCCCCCAAACTTTGATGTTATGTGGTTAAAAATAACGACTCAACCAACCACAAGGTTCGTCTGTATCCTCTATCGACCACCAAGTGATACAAACTTTAGAACACTTTTCGCTTCTCTTGCAGACACCATAGATCATTTACAAATTAACTATCCAAATGCCGAAATTGCCATCCTGGGCGACTTTAATGTCCATAACATCAACTGGCTTAAATATTCAAATACTACCGACGAACAAGGTCGTGAAGCCGAATCATTTTCAATCAGTTGTGGCTTGACTCAGCTTATTGATGAACCAACACGGATCCCTGATCGAGACGGAGAGTTCGCCAGTCTTCTTGATCTGTTTTTAACCACCAATCCGGAGATTTACACGGTCAGCGTAAATCCACCGTTAGGTTCTTCCGACCATAAACTACTTTCGACATCGAGTATTCTACCAATCAGTGACAGAGAGGCGCCCAAACCGCGCAAGATTTGGCACTACAAATCTGCTAAATGGGAAGATCTCAAGGAATATTTTCGAACTTTCCCTTGGTTGGACGTTTGTTTTCGATCCGACGACCCATCTGACTGCGCCAGGGAGGTTTCCGATGTTATTTTTGGCCGGTATGGATGCTTACATCCCTTTTTCGAAGAAATGCCCTTCCAACGGCAAGCCTTGGTTTGACCTAAAATGCAAAGAAGCTGTTGCTTCTAAACATTTTGCATACCGACAGTGGCGTGAAGATCCTAACACCATAAATCGTAACATCTTTGTTCGTGCCAGGAACAGATGCAAAGAAATTATCGACGAAACCAAGGAGGTACACAATCAACGGATTAGAAACAAACTTCTCGCTTGTCCCGGCAATTCCAGGTCCTTTTGGTCAGTCGCTAAGGCAGTTGGTCAGAATTTCACCAAATCCACCATACCACCACTCACACGGCCAGATAATTCTATTGCAACGACACCTGTTGAGAAAGCGAACTTGTTGGCTGAACTCTTTGCTTCACATTCTACTGTCGATTTCCAAGGAAAAACACCACCTACTATTCTCATAGTGCAGTCAAGGATGCCCGATATTGTCTTCAGACAGCGTATCATAAAACGTATTTTGATGAAGCTAGACACCAAAAAGGCTTCAGGCGCTGACGGAATACCTGCCATAGTTCTCAAGAACTGTGCGAGGGAACTAACACCAGTTTTCTGTAGACTTTTCAACCTATCCTACAGAAAGGGAATATTTCCTTCCTGCTGGAAATGTGCCACAGTTCAGCCGATACCTAAAAAAGGCAAGAAGACCTTGCCAAATAACTACCGACCAATCGCACTACTCTCAATAATATCGAAAGTCATGGAAAAGGCTATCAATCAGCATCTTCTAAAATATCTTGAAGGATTTAACATTATTAGTGATCAGCAATATGGCTTTCGTAAAAATAGATCAACAGGAGATCTTCTGACTTATGTAACACATGTTTGGAACAACGCAATTGAGCACTTTGGAGAATCTCGAGCGGTTGCTCTTGACATATCCAAGGCATTTGACCGTGTTTGGCACGATGGGCTGTTGGCTAAGCTACGTTCTTATGGTATGTCTGAAAAGTTCTGTTTGTGGCTCTCATGTTTCCTCAGAAAGCGTTCTTTACGAGTGGCAGTTGACGGATTTCTTTCTAGCTTCACTATCAACGCCGGTGTGCCCCAAGGTTCCATACTGTCTCCTACTCTCTTCCTCATTTATATTAACGATCTGCTGGAAAAGACCGAGAATCCAATCTATAGCTTTGCAGATGACAGTACACTTATCTCTTCATTCACTTTGAACGCTCGGACATCGACTACTCAGACGAATATCCGCAGACAGCAGGAAGTCATTCAACTTAACAAAGACCTGGAAGAAATTCTATCTTGGGGTGACAGTAACCAAGTGGAATTTAACGCTACAAAAACCCAGGCGGCAGTTTTTTCTAAAAAAGTTAACGTTGCAGAACCCGACATAGTTATGTCGGGGCACTCCATCCCTCTAACATCGTCACTCAATCTGTTAGGCGTTAATTTGGGAGCAAATATGTCCTGGCATGAACATGTTGCAGGCATAGCAAGAAGAGCTTCTCAAAAGTTGGGAATATTGTTTCGAACCGGAAAGCTTTACACTCCACAACAACTGTTAATTCTTTACAAAGCGCAAATTCGACCAACTATGGAATACTGCTCCCATGTTTGGAGCTCCGCTCCCAAACATACACTGCATTTGTTGGATTCTATCCAGAGAAGAGCTGTTTGTCTGATTGGACACCCGGAACTGACCGACGGCCTTGATTCGCTGGAACATCGAAGAACGGTTGGCGACTTGAGCCTATTCTACAAGTACTTTCATGGAAAGTGTTCGAAAGATGTGGCCCGTTTAATTCCTCCCAGAGCGGTGCATATTAGAAGTACACGTCGCGCTAATGCTTCACATCCGTATGAGGTTCAGCTTGTTACTCCTCGTACAACGCTTTTCAAGCAGTCTTTTATATGGAGAACATCATACCTTTGGAATGGTTTACCCAGGACTGTGTTTCCCACCGAGTACAATCTACAGCGATTCAAGAACAACGTGAATCGCTTTCTCCGCACACGTGTCGCTCCTGTAGCGCTTTAGGGACTTCCCTGTAGCACGTGTGCTAGACCCATAAAAAAAAAAAAAAAAAAAAAAAAAAAAAACTTTTCCCCTGTTTAATGTACAATTGCTTAAATCAGGTTGTGACAAAGAATTTTCAAATTAACATTCTAGCACTAAATTTTTAAAATGGCCGTAATGAAGAATTGGCTTACAGATTTCTCTAAAAGTAGTAACTTTTAATATCTTTAAAATCTCTGTCGAGATTACTTTAGGCTGTTAGATGAATAGCCATGGTAAATCTCGACATCTGCTTACGTTAGTTTTTGCATGATCTGTAAATTAGAATATTATTTTTATTTTCAAAATCGACGTGACAAGATTTGTGGCTCTGATCCACACAAGCTCCAACGCGGTGTGGCTAACTAGTGATGATTATGCCTTATATCTATTCGTTTAGTCGCCATTGGCCAAATTCATCCGCTTAAGCAATCTGAGGAACCAAGAAAACCTACCCTATGCATCTTCAGGATTTTTAAGATAGCACATTTCGCAGTTAAAATCTTTCTGCTTAGAAGGTTTCTCCTCCCTTTTGATTGCTATATTTGTTTGAAAATGTTCCAAAAACTCAATTAGAAAAATCTCTCTAGCGCTATCATCGGCCGAGGCCAGGTACTTATCACAGAACCCTCGTAAAGAAAGAGAAGATATTCTAATTCTTGTTAATACAGGGTGCGGAAAATACTTTGAGGGCCATAATAACTAAACTGTACATTTTAGGGCAAAACAATTTTAATTTTTCGTTCTCAACACAATTATGTCAGAAAAACTAAGATATGAACATGAAACTGGTTTAACTCAGCTTATTGACGAACCAACACGGATCCCTGATCGAGACGGGGAGTTCGCCAGTCTTCTTGATCTCTTTTTAACCACCAATCCGGAGATTTACACGGTCACCGTAAATCCGCCGTTAGGTTCTTCCGACCATAAACTGCTTTCGACATCGCGTATCCTACCAATTAGTGACAAAGAGGCGCCTAAGCTGCGCAAGATTTAGCACTACAAATCTGCTAAATGGGAAGATCTCATGGAATATTTTCGAACTTTCCCTTGGATAGACATTTGTTTTCGATCCGACAACCCATCTGACTGCGCCAGGGAGGTCTCCGATGTTATTTTGGCTGGTGTGGAAACTTACATCCCTTTTTCGAAGAAATATCCTTCCAATGGCAAGCCTTGGTTTGACGAAAATGTAAAGAAGCTGTTGCTTCTAAACATCTTGCCTACCGACGATGGCGTGAAAATCCTAACACCATAAATCGTAACACCTTTGTTCATGCCCGGAACAGATGCAAAGGAATTATCGACGAAACCAAGGAGACACACAATCAACGAATTAGAAACAAACTTCTCGCTTGTCCCAACAATTCCAGGTTCTTTTGATCAGTCGCTGAGGCAGTCAGTCAAAATTTCACCAAAATCCACCATACCACCCCTCACACGGCCACATAATTCTATTACAACGACACCTGTTAAGAAAGCGAACTGTTGGTTGAACTCTGCTTCACATTCTACTGCCGATTTCCAAGGAAAAACACCACCTACTATTCCCATACTGCAGTCAAGAATGCCCGATGTTGTCTTCAGACAGCGTATCATAAAGCGTATTTTAATGAAGCTAGACACCAAAAAGGCTTCTGGCGCTGACGGAATACCTGCCTTAGTTCTCAAAAACTGTGCGAGGGAAGTAACATCCTACAGAAAGGGAATATTTCCTTCCTGCTGGAAATGTGCCAAAGTTCAGCCGATACCTAAAAAAGACAAGAAGATCTTACCAAATAACTACCGACCAGTCGCACTGCTTTCAATAATAACGAAAGTCATGGAAAAGATTATCAATCAGCATCTTCTAAAATATCTTGAAGGATTCAACATTATTAGCGATCACCAATATGGCTTTCGTAAACATAGATCTCTTGTTATTTTCTCGAGAGGTACTATATTAGGTCGGTTGATTTGTAAATTCCTTGTAGTCAAAAAGGTAAAATTTCAATAAATCCAGCACCTGTCATTCTCGCAAACCGACTTGGTCTTTCCCGAATGCTACGACTGCCTGGAGCCGTTATCAATTCTGTAAAAATATCTAAGACTGTAATTGAAGACACGCAACGCTGTATTGTGACGATGAATGTAGGGGGATATGATGTGATCTAGACGCTGAAAGTAGATGAATAAATGAGTCTGGCTTTTTTCTGCATGCCTTATACTGAGTTCACTAAATCGATTACGATACAAGAAGGTAGTAAAAATTCCTTGGTCTCTGACTTAGGACTTGCCGACTGTAGGAAACTGTCGGTTTTTTCGACAGCTGTAGCAGATCGAGATTTCTGTAAAATACTCGATATTGTTACTTTTCTATTGCTTTTCTATAAAAATATTGTTGTTATTTTGCTGCCTAGATCTAGGCGCTTCTAAATCTAGAATGCTTATCTCGCCATTTTGTTATTCGATAGCATCAATAAAGTTTATTGCAGCACCGCTCCCGCTTGTCTCTGATTTTGACCACAAACCATCACTAGAGGAGAATTGGCAAGCTTGCACGTTAGTCTCACCAAAATTCGATTTAGCAAATGTTCTAATCTCAGTCTTTTTTTACCTTCATAAATATATATATATATATATATATATATATATATATATATATATATATATATATATATATATATATATATATATATATATACAGTAATACCCCGCTTAGCGCGACCCCGTTATGCGCGGTTTCACTATAACGCGAATTTCAAATTTCGCGCTCATGTAGTCATTAACTTCTCTATGGTCGCGGAGGATCCCCGCTTTCTCTGAATATTCTCTTTGAAGAATTGGGAATTCCCTGTCCTTCGACTTTGTTCTATGGGGATTTCCTCGTTCGTTTCGTGTGTTCATTTGTTCCGTAATGTTAGTTCGGTCGGCTGGCAGTTTTGTTTTAATATTTATTGGAGATACATACATACATAATTTAACCCTACGTTAAAAATGCCGCCTGTAAAGAAAAAAGAGCGTAAAAGCGTCACTTTGGAATTGAAGATGAAAGTGTTAAGAAGAATGGAAAATGGAGGCAAAGCAACAATTGTTGGGAGAGATTTTGGACTCTCAGAATCGACTGTGAGAACGATTTATAAAAATCGGGAAAAAATTAAAATCTCCAGCGAAGGTTCAACACCTATAAGTGCAACAAAACTTTCTCGTTCGAGATCATCTATCTTAGAAAGAATGGAGAAATTACTGTCAGTCTGGATCGAAGATTTGAATAAGAAGAACACACCACTAAGTCAAGATCTCATATGCACAAAAGCAAAATCTTTGTATGAGATGCTGAAAACAAAAGAAGGAGAAGGGAGTGCCACTCCGACTTTTGCTGCCAGCAGAGGCTGGTTCCATCGGTTCAAGCAGCGTTCTAATCTTCACAATATCCACATAACAGGCGAGGCGGCCAGCGCGGACATTCAAGCTGCAGCTGAGTTTCCAGACAAGTTTCAAGACTTCGTTAGACGAGAGAAAATTCCTGCTTGTCTCATCTTCAATGTTGATGAGACCGCACTTTACTGGAAAAAAATGCCATCTCGAACATTCATTTCTAAGGAAGAACGTCAAGCCAGTGGTTTCAAAGCTGCGAAAGATCGACTAACACTTCTGCTGGGTGGTAATGCCACTGGTGATTTCAAACTGAAACCTTTACTAGTGTACCATTCAGAAACACCCCGTGCAATGCGAGGCACAGACAAGACAAGTCTACCAGTTGTGTGGCGATCAAACAGAAAGGCGTGGGTTACACGGGAAATTTTTCAAGAATGGTATTCTAATAGTTTTTGCCCATCAGTCAAATCATACTGTGACAGAAATGGGCTTGAACCTAAAGTTATATTACTCTTAGACAATGCCCCAGGACATCCAACCTCACTTGATACGCCCAGAGACTTAAAAGTGTACGTAAAGTTCCTTCCACCAAACACTACGTCAATATTACAACCTATGGACCAGGGAGCAATAGCAAACTTCAAAGCTTATTACCATCGCCGCACTTTTAGCCAACTAATTCATGAAACTGACGGGGAAGGAAGACAGTCTATGCGAGAGTGGTGGAAGTCATACAACATTATGAAGTCTATTCACAACATAGAAGAGGCTTGGAAGGAAGTTAAAATGAGTTGTATGAATGGGGTGTGGCGTAATCTTTGGCCAGATGTAGTGGAAGCACCTAGAAGAATTGTCCAGATGCAGAGACAAGTGCTTGAAGACATTGCTGCAATGATTGAGGGGTCTGAACTTGAAGATGTCACGGTAGAAGATCTCGTAGAACTTGTAGCAACGCACGACGATCCTATTAGCAATGAAGATCTGATCGAGTTACAGAATAATCCTATCTACGATGAGGAAGAACAAGTAGAAGAGAAAGTTTTATCTTCAGGGGAAATACAAAATGCACTTTCAAAAATTTATTCAGGTTTGGACATATTGCAGAGTATAGACAATAATGATGACCGTGTCTTGACCGTGTGTCAAACAATTAAAAACAGTGTTGGGTGTTATGAACGTATTTTACAAGAACGTAAACAAAACGTTACCCAAAAGACAATAGATGTATTTTTCCGTAAAAAATAAGAGTATGTATTGCATAAAGTGTTCTTAGAATTAAAGTGATTGATTAAAATGATTTGTATTTTTTTGTATTAAATTTTGACTATGTTTAATCATAAACCTCGATATACGCGAATTTCAGTTAACGCGATTTTTTTCGGAACGTATCCCTCGCGTAAAGCGGGGGTATTACTGTATATATATACATATATATATATATATATATATATATATATATATATATATATATATATATATATATATATATACACATATATATATATATATATATATATATATATATATATATATATATATATATATATATTCAAAAAATAGAGGATCGATTCATGGGCACGACATTTACTCTTTAGTATTACCTTCAATCTCAATATTTAATCAAATTCTAGTTCCTATAAATTGTTCATATTAAACTGAGTAAATTCTTCATCTAGATTAGACTAATAGAAGCTTATTTTTAACAGACTTCTATCAAAAAGTTGTTTGCTTTTGTTACTCCAAGCATATCCCGCTTTTTTTAATTTTCCTCGACTTTTTCTATTGTATTAAGTTTTTACTGCCCACACATTTCCTATTTATTGAGTTGCACAGTTCATAAAATCGTGCTTTTCAGGATGGTTTCTTCTTTATTTCTGTCTTTTTTGCAATCATTCCTTCTACATAACTTTTGTTTATATCTACATTAATATAAATAATATTGACATTTATCTCAAGTGCCGGAACGAAAATGAAACTTAAATTTTCATCAAAAATAAAATTATTTCAGCTTGACACCCAATATTAGGCGTTACATAAGATTTTCATTATCTAAAAACATTTGTTCCAAACCAACACAAATTTGTCCTGAACACAATACTTCGACAAATAGGCACACAATGCGTAATTCCATTTTTAGATGTTCATTTGGTAGTTTACCTACACCATGTTTCCGATAAATCCCGAAATTGTATGTTGTTTGTTCCCATGTTGGACTTTATGTTTTATCCGACAAACCCCCTTTGACTACAATAATATCAACTAAACTGTTCTACACGAGTTAGGAAAATTGAAAAATTGATTTCAACCACGTGATTTTTAAAATGGTTAAGATAAAATATAGTTAAATATTTAAAAATTATTTTACTAAAAAAAAATTATCATATATCATCATCCATTCAGATGGTTTTATAAGTACTTAAAAACACCTTTTGGGTCTAGTGTATTATTTATCATAGCGAATCCCAAATCAGTTTTGGAGTACCTAATATAAATACCAAAAGTTCAATAACCAAAATTTGGTAATCAAAAAATGTTTTCTTCTCGAACCACTTCGAGATGCGCCTCGCCGTATCAGGGTTCATCAGCCAAGCTAGATTTAATAGCGAAGAGATAAAACTTACGTAGCCATGCAAACGTAATTTAGTATGGAGATTCAATAAGTTTCTTTGGCTGGAGAAAGCCTAAAAATTAGAAAAATGGAAAGTACCTGCCTTTTATCAGAAGTCCTTCAAACCCAGCATAACACCGGCAAGGAAATTACTTGAAGTTAGATGCACAAACAGTCACAATTGCTAAAGTATCCACCAGGCGGCGTAGTCTATCACAGACCACAGTACATTTATAAAATAATGCTACCAAATTGAAATGAAATAGATGGTACTCTGCATAGTTGTTCCAGTGCTTATTACGAGTATTATGCATCTGAGAGTAACTAGAATCCTCTTGTCAAATAGTCTAAGCCGAATAAGGGAGTTCCGAATACGTATATATGTTCAGTGCCTTTAAAAAATTTGCTATTTCACTTAGTTGTCACTGATCACTTCTGCCTTCATTATTCAATGCTCATTTTTTAACGCCTGCATTATATCCAGGTTTAATTGATGAATTATTATTTTTATTATTTCTGTACATAGCAAATCTAGACTATATTTTAGAATAAGATCCTGCATTTTTCGGCGTTTCTTGTTACAATTTAAAAAGTTCCGATTATTTTACATTTGTAGATGACCAAAGACAATACATACAAAGCCCGTGGACAGAAATGCTTGTCTAGATGCACTGACTAATGACAGTGATTTACCACATGAGTAAATTGTGTGCAGTGGCGTCGCGAATTGAAAGTTTTAAAAAAGTTAGTTGGAAAATAGGGTTAAAATTTTAAAGAGAAATTTAAAAAAACAATCCTGAAATTTTTATAGAGCAAAAAATTAAGTAATCATATCGCCTTTTAGTAGAAATGAAACAATGGATTTACATAAATATAAGTATGGTGTTTATATAGCGGGTAGTAACAGTGATAGTAATTCCAACATATTGAGATCGCCAGTAACATTTAATAGACGTGACGTGACGTGGGAGGGGGAATATTAATTTCTATAATAATTTAAAAATACTTTGAAGATTTTCCAGTATTCTTAGAATATTGTAGTTATCTTTCTAACTCCGCCTGGGGCGGCTGTAGGTGGATTGAGTAGCTTACAGTTGTCACTGCCGGTCCCAAGCCCGGACAAAGGAGGAGGGTTGTAGCGGTAGGCCAGCTCCCTACCCTATATAAAAAAAGCCTCTGCTAAAAAACCTAATCCAAAGCCTCGGAATCGAACGGATATACGAAGACGAAAACAGCAAAGAAGAAGGACAACGATATGTGGTACATGGAACATACAAGGTCTCTCCAGGAAAGTAAATGAAGTTGTAAATGAATTAGAAAATCTTCGAGTCGAAATTGCAGTACTGACGGAAACAAAGAAGAAAGGAAAAGGCTCCGAAAGTTGGGGGCATTATGATCACTTTTATAGTGGAGTGCCCAAAGAAGATAGAGCAAAACAAGGCGTATCCATACTAATACACAGAAAATTGATGAAATTTATAACCACCTGGGAACCGATTAGTGAAAGAATCATAAAGATGAATCTCAAAATACTAGGTAATAACACAACCTTACTGGGGGTATACGCTGTCAACGGCGACTATTCGGCTAACAACAAGGATTCATTTTTTGAACAACTAAATAAGGAAATACGCAAAATTGGAACATCAAGAGAGATATTACTTTTGGGTGATCTAAATGGAAGAATAGGAAGGAAAGAACACGATAAAGTGGTAGGAAAATATGGCGAAGAAGTTACTAATCACAACGGAAGAAGAATTATAGAGATATGTGAACAAAACAACCTTACAATATTAAACGGACACTACCAGCATAGGGATATTCATAAATATACGTGGAGACAAACAACAAGAGATTTAAAAAGTATTATCGACTATATGATAATACGACAGAGATCTAGATTAAACTTCCTATATGTAAGAGTCCAAAGAGGGGCTTCATGTGGCAGCGACCACTAGCTCGTGAAAGGAAATATAACCTCACGAACAACACGGGAAAGCAAACTGGAAGATACAAGTACACAACACACAACAAGTGAAACAACAATAAGATATAATACAGACAGCTTACAAAATGAAAGTATCAGAAATCTATACAAGAGTAGACTGGACCAAAAGATACAACGGACGGGATTTGTTAATATAGAAGAAGAATATAAGTATATAAAGGAATGCCTACACGCAGCCGCACTGGAAGCATTAGGGTACCAAGAGAAAAGGGAAAAACAGCAAAAAAACATATTGGTGGGATAAAGAAATTAAATATGAAATTGAAGAAAAACGGAAAAGCTATCACAAATACTTAAGTTCAAAGAGCACAAACGACAAAGTAAAATACAAAGAATCCCAAGCTACAGTACGCAAAATGATTAGTGACAAAAAAAAAACAACCAATGGGAAAAGACATGCTCAAGACTCAACACTTACATAGGAGGAAGAAAAAGCACAGAAAGCTGGAGACTTCTTAAAAATATGAGAACAGAACGGAAAAGAGAAATCTTTTCACCAATAACACCAGAAAAATGGAACCAATATTTTTACAAATATGCTAACAGAAGATAGACCAGAGTTCAAAAGTACCCAACTTGGAAACCCAAATATAGTTATACGAGGATCCCCAATAAGGATAACAACATCAGAAGTTAAAGAAGTATGTAAAACGCTAAAAAATGGTAGAGCTCCAGGACCAGGAAACATCCCAGGAGAGATAGTAAAATACGGAACTGAAAAGCTATTTAGCGCTTTGAAGAACTTATTCCAAAGATGCATTAACACATCAGAAGTACCTGAGGAATGGAAAATATCATACATATCAACAATTCATAAGAAAGGAGACAAAAATAATTGCGATAACTATAGGGGAATAACGGTTACAGGATCTATTACCAGAATATACGGAAAAATACTTAAAAATAGAATAGAAACGGAATACCCGGACGTAGAAGCTGAAGAACAGGCAGGCTTTAGAGCAGGAAGATCCACAATAGACCATCTCTTCTCATTGACACAAATCCTAAAAAAGAAAACCGCATTTGATCAGGAAGTCCATGTCTTGTTTGTTGATTTAAAAAAGGCCTACGACAGCGTGCCCCTAATGAGATTGTGGGAAACACTACAACAGAGTAATGTAAGCACCGAAATAATTAAAGCCGTAAAATCCTTATACCAAGGTGCAAGAAGTAGTATGAAAACCAAATATGGTATAAACAACAGGGTTCCAGGTCACAAAGGGTCTCAAACAAGGCTGCTGTATATCCCCAACGCTATTTAAAATCTATTTGGAGAGTGCACTGAAGAACTGGAAAAGGAAATGCAGCAGTATGGGATTACCACTGGATGACGATACTACATTGTACACGCTATCATTCGTAGATGACCATCTAGACCAGGTAGTAGTCGCTCAGGACATCGATGATATGGAATACATGACACGAAAACTTATGGAGGAATATGAAAAATGGGGCCTAGAAGTCAATATTAAAAAGACCGAGTACATGTGCGTCGGAGGACAACAGCAGGACTTGAAACTGGCCACAGGGTACACCATCAAACACTGTGCCAGTTATAAGTATTTGAGAACGAGAATATCTAGGGACGGAACACTGGAAGAAGCAATATTCGAGAGGAATATCCAAGGAAGAAAAGCGATTGCAATGCTTAATAGTACATTATGGGACAAAAACATAACCATTGAAAATAAGAAGAGAATTTACAACTCAATAGTGAAAAGTATAATAACTTACAGCTCCCAGGCCATGGAAAGAACAGAAAAAATACTAACAGCTACAGGAATGGATTTCTGGAGACGAGCAGCCAGAAAATCCAGAAAAGACCGCATACCAAATGACACGATAAGACGAGCTTTAGAAATAAAGCACAATATAGTGGACGAAATTAGAACCCAACAGTTGGTATGGTACGGACATGTACAGAGAATGTCACAAGACTGACTACCTAAAAAGATTTTAAATTGGAACCCTCATGGAAAAAGAAAGCGAGGAAGACCACGCCAAAGCTGGAGAGCAGGAATCAACAAGGAAGTACTAAAGAGAGATCTGGAGGAGGAGGGATGGAGAAACCGGGAGGAGTGGAAATTAGGCATCGGAAGACGTTATAAAACCGATTGATTGATATATATATATATATATATATATATATATATATATATATATATATATATATATATATGAGGCTAGTTTGAAAAGTCCGTGCAAAAATAAAAACTACTTATGTGTTTGGGGTAAACCTTTTTTATTTTTCGACATAGTCTCCTTTTAGGCTTATACACTTCGTCCAACGATGTTCTAGTTTGTTGATCCCTTCCGAATAATAGGATTTGTCCAAGTCTGCAAAATATCCATTAGTGTCTGCAATCACCTCCTCGTTTGAATAAAATCTTTGTCCCGCCAGCCATTTCTTCAAATTGGGGAACAAATAGTAGTCCGAGGGAGCCAAGTCTGGAGAATAGGGGGGATGTGAAACGAGTTGAAATCCTATTTCCATTAATTTTGCGACCACAACTGCTGAGGTGTGTGCTGGTGCGTTGTCGTGATGGAAAAGGATTTCCTTGTGAGCCAATCGCGGGCGTTTTTCTTGCAGCTCGGTTTTGAAACGGTCCAATAACGATGAATAATATTCACCTGTAATAGTTTTACTCTTTTCCAGATAGCCGATGAGGATTATCCCTTGCGAATCCCAAAAGACAGTCGCCATAACCTTTCCGGCCGAAGGAACGGTCTTCGCCTTTTTTGGTGCAGATTCCCCCTTGGTAACCCATTGTTTAGATTGTCGTTTGGTCTCAGGAGTATAGTAATGTATCCATGTTTCATCCACAGTGACGAAACGATGCTTAAAGTCCTCCGGATTCTTCTGGAACAGCTGCAAACCATCCTTGCAACACTTCACACGATTCCGTTTTTGGTCAAGCGTGAGCAATCGCGGCACCCATCTTGCGGATAGCTTTCTCATGTCCAAATGTTTATGCAAAATATTATGTACCCGTTCAGTCGAGATGCCCACAGCACTAGCAATCTCACGCACCTTAACTCTTCTGTCATCCATCACCATATCATGGATTTGATCAATGATTTATGGAGTCGTAACAGCCCGTCCAGAACGTTCAGCGTCACTTGTGCCCATATGGCCAGTCCGAAAATTTTGAAACCACTTATAAAAACTGTTCTAATCGAAGGTGCAGAGTCACCATAATGTTTATCAAGCTTCTCTTTAGTCTCCTGAGGCGTTTTGCCTTTCATAAAGTAATGTTTACTCACCACACGAAATTCTTTTTCGTCCATTTCTTGAAAATCACTCGACTTCCTTGATTCACACGAATGCCAAACACAAAGAAATAGACGAATATGGCTGAAACTTGGTGTGCGTTCATTCAAGAGATGCTACTAACTAAACATGACCTCGATACGCGCCGGTGGTGCCATCTCTCGGACTTTGCACGGACTTTTCAAACCAGCCTCATATATATATATATATATATATATATATATATATATATATATATATATATATATATATATATATATATAGTTATATTTCTGTTGGTTTATCCGGTGTAAACTTCGCTCCTTTTAAGTCAAAATAACACTAACCAATGGATGATTTCGAAAAACAACGTAACAAAATATCCTATCCAATGTTGGAACAATTTATGGTAAAGTTAAATTGAGAGCGTGAAAAAAAGACGTGTTAATATGCCTGCAACGTAACACCTCACACACATAGTTCTGAGTTCCTAAACTTGTTAGAAAAATATAGCTTTTACCTTAAATAGTTTTTAGGGTTAGAAGTTCCCGGGATGACATCTGAAAGATTTATTACTATAAAACGAATCGATTGTCTTAAGGGAATGTTAAGCAATTTAGATTAAGGCAAATTGAACTGGCTTTTTGTCCCTAAAATAATTGTATAACTTAATTTAAATTTAGTTGCTATTTGTAGTTGATTGTAGAAGTTACAGCTTTGGTTTACAGTATCTGAATTTATTTCTTTTATATCTTAAACACTAAAGGTGTCTAATAAACAACGTTTTTAAGCAGAGTGGGGAGAAATAAAAATAAAACTCTCATTGTATTATCCAAGGTAATTTATAAGTTGAAGGGCTACTTTGACTTGATTATATTGAGTACATGTAGAGAAAGTAACCCTTCTAAATATAGCCTGTACAAAAACATGAAAAAATATTAAGTTAGGGATAGGGTGGAAAGTAGGACCCATTATAGTTTCTGTGTATTCTATTCATAATTTCTTTCCTGTCGGTTTCGACTATCTTATAATCTCATCAGCAACGTAATATGAAATTCACAGAGAGTTCCATAATTTCATATAAAATGTTGCAGTTCCTAGATATATAAGCTGATATGCTCACAAACTTGTCTCTTAATTGTAAAATATGATCTCCTTACGGTGGATTTTAGAGGAATCGAAGCCAATTTATGCCAAATTAAAATAAATTGAGAAGATGCCAGCTAGAACAAATGAACGAAGACCACTGATGAATCTTACTTATTGTAAAATGTTATATACTATCGTAAGAAAAATGTAGGCCACAGGGAATTAAATCGTACATATTAGTGGCAAGAAATTCAGTATCATAAGAACACAAAAAATTTAATAGTAGTAGTGGTATCGGTAGGTAGGCTTGTAGCCCAGAGAAATTCTTTTCGTTAACCCCAATTAATGGCTTGGATGAGATCCAAATTATATGATTTGCAGATAGTACTCGCCCGCAGTTTCTATTGTCTTATTTTTGTTAATCTTCACACGACACGAACTTTGACGAGCTGCCAAATCTTCTTTATCTCTGTGAATGTTCGTTAGTAATAGCGTTTAAACTTTCCCGCTTCATTTTAAGCCTGCGTCTCATTTGAGCGAGCGCTAGTTAATTCGCCTTTTTGGGTCAAGTAACCGGGCATCAACAATATGCCGTCGGCAGTTTTTCTATCGGAGTAGACTTTCGTTCGTCAAAACCCTTTAATGGTTCAAGCGGCCCTTCATAACCATCCGGATTGTTTTACATGTGTTGATAACATTTAGAAAAATATTTGTAATGCCAGAAACTAAATTAATAAAAATTCACCTGATTTACATATTTTTTAATTCGTTACTTTAGTGTTCCATCCTGTTATCTGGAAACTGCAGCGAAACTGAAAACTAGAGCATGTGAAAAAATTAGCAGAAGCGTTTTTAAAATTTGCGAACTATATAAAAAGTAGAATACACTAAAATTTATTTTCTTCGCTTTTAAAACCTGCACCTGGCACCCTAGTAGGAAAGATACACGCGTATTACTTTGAACCAATTTAGATTATTGCAATTTTTAGTTATACTTTGAGGACTTCAAATGCCACGAAAAAAATATTGTTTCTTGCTACTTATTTTCCTAAAAATTAGTGAAAACCGTTTTAAAGAATTATATAGTTTCTCCTCAACTAACAAGCGGAAAATTAAGAAAAAAACTTAAAAATCCTGGGCAGTATTTCAAGATTCTTTCATCTTAAGAGGTAAAAACGAAATAAAGGGAGATGTATATACTGCTGTTTCTTCATTAGTCTGTCTCTCAGCTAAGTTTTCCAATGTTTAGTTCTAGTCCAGCATAAAACTTGCTGGTAACCCTATCACGTAGTCAAGGGGGGTTCAGAGGGGATAAGCCCCTCCCAGCCTCTGTAGATGTTGAAAATGAAACATTTTTTTTATTGGAGGTTAATTTTTGTAAAATATCTTCAAACTTGGTCATCGATTTTAAATGAAGTTTAAGTTTATAAACTTCAACAGCATTAGAGGGCTCTCTTGGGTGGAAAATCTCCTTCACCCCTGGTCATCAGTATTTAAGTTGGGTTTAAGATTGTAACATTCATTTTTTCCTAGATTTTAAGATCATGTTACAACACTGTTTCCACTTATAATTTATATTTTTTTACTTTACTTTACTTACTTACTAACTTTTAAGCAGTGTAGTTTAAAACAGTGTTTTGAATTTTTGAGCCGTTTATTTTACGGTGTGCATTGCGGGTTACCTACTGGACCTATTTAATTTGCATCGAATGTATCCGATTGGCTAACGTTTGTATCCGGGAAGTAGCCATCTTGAAGACGTGATTTTAAGGAAGGGAGAAAAATATTTGGCTTTTTCCAGCCGAGATGTAGTAAAGGCTTTTTTTCCATCATAGAGCCGCAGTAAGCTCTCCTTGTGATCATGTAGCAAGAGAGGGCTTTTCCTTCAGTAAGCCGCCTAGTATGCTTTTTTTACCACGTTGCCGTACTCGTTTATTAGTGATGTAGTAGTGCAGAAACGGTTTTAGTTTTCAAGTTCAAGGCCTTTTCCTTGAAATGTTCTGCTTATTCCCAGACCTTTAGGGGTCAAGAAATGTTTAACAGCCCAAAGGGAACTGGGATAGCCAAGGTGGAGACATCAGTATTATGAATATCTCACCAGGACAGGCCAAAAAAAACTCATCGAAAAACCGTAAGTCATCAGTATATCAATCCATAGACCTAGTTTTCTGCCGACAAGTGCGTTTTACATCGTCTATTCAAAACGGGTAACTCGTGAAGTTAATCTCACGAACTTTTAACATCGTGTTTAGCTAAGCCTTAATGAGAATCGCGTTAGCGAAGGCATCAGTACAGTTTATAGTACATTTATATACTTTTGGCTGTTCATGCGGCCTTCACAAACGAACATTTCGCCGACACCTTTAGCAGGTATGCAGCCCTAGATCATAATGCTGCCTCATCCGTGTTTTACAGTAGGTACTACGCAATCTGGATGGTATTCCTCGCCGACACGCCGCCTCACGAATGTCACACCTGACTTTCCGAATAGCTGTAAGAATAGAAAAAATACTCAATTAAAAAATTAGTTATTATTTTGACTAAAACGGATTAAATCAAGAGTAATTGTATGTAGTTATTTCTTAAAATAAATCATATAAAAACTTACCTCAAAGTTGGATTCGTCGGACCATACAACATTAGACCAATCCTCTTCGCTAAAATGTTGGTGCTTCAGAACCCACTCTAAGCGTTTCTTCCTATTGGTCTCTGAAAACCAAGGCTCCTTTCTAGCTTTGCACCCTCTTAATTCAGCTTCTGTCAATCTTCTTCTTGCCGTTCGAGAACTAATCGGCATCCCAATCTCTTCCGTCAGAGTTGCAGCGAGCTCAGTGATGTTTTTTCTCGATTTTTAATAGACTCGCGGATGAGTTCTCTATCCTGTCGCTCATTAGTCTTACAAACCTTTTTTTTTTTTTTTTTTTTATGGGTCTAGCACACGTGCTGCAGGGAAGTCCCTAAAGCGCTCCAGGAGCGGCACGAGTGCGGAAAAAGCGATTCACGTTGTTCTTGAATCGCTGTAAATTGTAGTCGGTGAGAAACACAGCGCTGGGCAAATTATTCCAAAGGGATGACGTTCTCCATATAAAAGATTGCTCGAAAAGCGTTGTACGCGGAATAACAAGCTGAACCTCATACGGATGCAAAGCACCAGCGCGACGTGTATTTCTAACATGCACCGCTTTGGGAGGAATTAAGCGGGCTACATCCTTCGAACACTTTCCATGAAAATACTTGTAGAACAGACTCAAGTCGCCAACCGTTCTTCGATGTTCCAGCGAATCAAGGCCGCCGGTCAATTCCGGGTCCCCAATCAGACGGACCGCTCTGAATAGAATCCAACAAATGCAGTGTATGTTTGGGAGCGGAGCCCCAAACGTGGGAGCAGTATTCCATAGTTGATCGAATTTGGGCTTTGTAAAGAATTAATAGTTGCTGTGGGGTGTAAAGCTTTCTGGTTCTAAATAATATTCCCAACTTTTGAGAAGCTCTCCTTGCTATGCCTGCAACATGTTCATGCCAAGACATATTTGCTCCCAAACTAACGCCCAACAAATTGAGCGACGATGCTAGGGGAATGGAGTGCCCCGACATAACTATGTCGGGTTCAGCAACGTTAACTTTTTTAGAAAAAACTGCCGCTTGGGTTTTTGTAGCGTTAAATTCCACTTGGTTACTGTCACCCCAAGATAGAATTTCTTCCAGGTCTTTGTTAAGTTGAATGACCTCCTGCTGTCTGCGGATATTCGCCTGAGCAGCCGATGTCCGAGCGTTCAAGGTGAATAAAGAGACAAGCGTACTGTCATCTGCAAAGCTATAGATTGGATTCCCGGTCTTTTCCAGCAGATCGTTAATGTAAATGAGAAAGAGAGTAGGAGACAGTATGGAGCCCTGGGGCACACCGGCGTTGATAGTGAGGGTGTTAGAAAGAAATCCGTCGACCGCCACTCGTAAAGAACGCTCTCTGAGGAAACATGAGAGCCACAAACAGAACCTTTCAGACATACCATAAGAGCGTAACTTAGCCAACAGTCCGTCGTGCCAAACACGGTCGAATGCCTTGCATATGTCAAGAGCAACCGCTCGAGATTCTCCAAAGTGTTCAATTGCGTTGTTCCAAACATGTGTTACATAAGTCAGAAGATCTCCTGTTGATCTATGTTTACGAAAACCATATTGGTGATCGCTAATAATATTGAATCGTTCAAGATATTTTAGAAGATGCTCATTGATAATATTTTCCATGACTTTCGATATTATTGAAAGCAGTGCAACTGGCCGGTAGTTATTTGGCAAGGTCTTCTTCCCTTTTTAAGGTATCGGCTGAACCGTGGCACATTTCCAGCAGGACGGAAATATTCCCTTTCTGTAGGATAGGTTAAAAAGTCTACAGAAAACTGGTGTTAGTTCCCTTGCACAGTTTTTGAGAACTATGGCAGGTATTCCGTCAGCGCCAGAAGCCTTCTTGGTGTCTAGCTTCATTAAAATACGCTTTATGATGCGCTGTCTGAAGACAAGATCGGGCATCCTTGACTGCAATATGGGAATAGTAGGTGGTGTTTTTCCTTGGAAATCGACAGTAGAATGTCAAGCAAAGAGTTCAGCCAACAAGTTCGCTCTCTCAACAGGTGTGGTTGCAATGGAATTATCTGGCCGTGTGAGTGGTGGTATAGTGGATTTGGTAAAATTTTGACTAACTGCCTTAGCGACTGCCCAAAAGGACCTGGAATTGTTGGGACAAGCGAGAAGTTTGTTTCTAATTCGTTGATTGTGTGCCTCCTTGGTTTCGTCGATAATTCGCTTGCATCTGTTCCGGGCATGAACAAAGATGTTACGATTTACGGTGTTAGGATTTTCACGCCATTGTCGATAGGCAATATGTTTAGAAGCAACAGCTTCTTTGCATTTTCGGTCGAACCAAGGCTTGCCGTTGGAGGAGCATTTCTTTGAAAAAGGGATGTATGCTTCCATACAAGCCAAAATAACATCGGAGACCTCCCTGGCGCAGTCAGATGGGTTATCGGATCGAAAACAAATGTCCATCCAAGGGAAAGTTCGAAAGTATTCCATAAGATCTTCCCATTTAGCAGATTTGTAGTGCGAAATCTTGCGCGGCCTAGGCGCCTCTCTGTCACTGATTGGCAGGATACTCGATGTCGAAAGCAGTTTATGGTCGGAAGAACCTAACGGCGGATTTACGGTGACCGTGTAAATCTCCGGATTGGTGGTTAAAAACAGATCAAGAAGACTGGCGAACTCCCCGTCTCGATCAGGGATCCGTGTTGGTTCGTCAATAAGCTGAGTTAAGCCATAACTGATTGAGAATGATTCAGCTTCACGACCTTGTTCGTCGGTAGTATTTGAATATTTAAGCCAGTTGATATTGTGGACATTAAAGTCGCCCAGGATGGCAATTTCGGCACTTGGATAGTTACTTTGTAAATGATCGATGGTGTCTGCAAGAGAAGCGAAAAGTGTTCGAAAATTGGTATCACTTGGTGGTCGATACAGGATACAGATGAACCTTGTGGTTTGTTGAATCGTTATTTTTAACCACATAACATCAAAGTTTGGGGGCTCCAGAGCTTCTTCTCGTTGACAAGAGAGGTCGCTTCTGACAAAAAGACAGATTCCAAAGTTACGCCTAAATCGGGAATAGAAGTCGTACCCAGGATAAAGATAGTTGACCGTGCTGGTTTGAGTTTATACCTCGTATGTTGCAAAAATCTATCTTAAAATTATGATGTCTGCAAGTCGACGCCTCCGAACCAACCCCCACCCGGAGATCCGAACGGGGGGCCATTCTACCTCCGGAACTTCTTGCATCCAGGCGCTTCATCATGCTCTTTGGTCCCACAGTAGTTAATGTGGAATTTTCCTGTTCTGTCACATGTTTATCTTTGCCTTCTTTGGCTTTGATCCAGGGGGGTTATTATTGGGTAGTTTGGGTTCTGACCAGATACTTTTCCAATGACCTGTGAGTTCTTGTTTGTTTGGTGGTTCGGTCACTGCTGTCTGTTTGCTGTGCATAGTTTTCCGGTAGAACTGTGTTTGGCTTTTTCGGAAGAGGTTGTTGGTATCTTTCCTCTCGTTGGGTTCTTTGTATCTACGGAGTCTTGCGGCATATACGGATAATTTTTGTTTTAGAGTATCCAGGATTTCTGGCAGTGTTCTGTTGGGAGACCCGGACCTGATCTTGTTTATACTCTGTGTGACTCGTTTAGACACGTTCCCGCTGATAAACTGGGTAAGGTGTCCTAGATATCTCCTGATGTTGTTGATTTTGTTTTCTATTCTTATTTGCCGTTTGAATTTTGGTTTTGTGCTGTTGGGATTTCTTTGTCGTTGCGGGAGTTTTTGATTAAATACGTCGTCGGTTGCGTTTGGGATTGATGGTGGTGGGTCTAGGCGGCGAGTGATTCCCTTCTCAGTGGTTTCTTTGTCAGGACTTGTGCTTTTGTCAAAGCAACGCATGGTGTGTTCGTTTGTTCCTGTGGTATAACTCATGCGTTGCCTTGATTTTTCCGCCTTGGTGGGTGTCGGCTTACTCGCCGTCACAACACTTTTGGCAGGTCCCTTGTCAGTTGCCCGGTCTTCATCGTTTTGGTCGAGCTGCCATTTCCCGCGACGTCCTCGACCGTTACGTCGCTCGCCCGATGCTTCTTTTATTGGTCTACTGTTGTTTGGGATGTTTTTAGTGTTCTGTGGTGTCAGAAGCTCAAAGTGTCCCGACATTGGGTTGCCTGTTAGTAGAAGGTAAATAGTTTCGGTGTGTTTTCTTGTGCTTATTATTGTTGGCTTGTCCCTAAAAGTTATTTTTGTATCTCTTGTTCTTCGTCGTTTTGAGAAAATATGAAAGTTGCTATTCTGGGTTTCCGAGAGGGCAAGTATCTCTAGGCTCGTTCCATAGGTGCCATTTTTCCTCATATAGTTATAGTAGTTATTGAAGTCTTTCATATCGTCGTCCCCAATTAATGAAAATGTGTTAAGTTCCGACCAGTTTTGTTGTATATATCTTAGAGCAGCCTCTCGGAGTCTTTCATGATGGTTTTGGTGGCCATATAAGTGTAAGCTAACTGCACGGAAGAGGCAATTTCCATCACCTACAATGTCGGATCTGGTAAAACTATCGGGAGTAGTTTCAGCTGAGGCGGTTG
This sequence comes from Pachyrhynchus sulphureomaculatus, assembly GCA_019049505.1. Taxonomy (NCBI): domain Eukaryota; kingdom Metazoa; phylum Arthropoda; class Insecta; order Coleoptera; family Curculionidae; genus Pachyrhynchus; species Pachyrhynchus sulphureomaculatus. The sequence continues at coordinate 33,189,153 of CM032450.1, forward strand.
GTTGGATCGTTTGTCGTTGTTGTTGTTTTGGTGGTGCTGTAGCTGTTTGTACGACAGGGGTCCGCCTCCTCAACACCCTGCCATTATCACTAGTATAATTATTATTATTTGACATAGTGTTCCCACGAGTATCCTAGGAAAGAATGGTCGACTGCGGTAGAGCCTGGATGCCACAGCAAGGCTACTTACTCCCGGAGGGCGCCCGGTATGCGCTAATAACATAGCACATTGCACTACGCACCAAGAACATTTCACTAACTTGGCTATTGGGATTTGCCTTGTTCATGTAGGGTTTGAATTTTAATTCGTTTTTGGGTACCAAGCTCACTTTTCTTAGGCATTTCTCAATTATAAGAATGTCCAGTTCACAAATATAACACGCACTGAAGCTTCTTGACTCTACAAGTAGTAAAAAGAGACTGATAAAACATTAAAAATATTTTTCAAACAACCTCATTATCGCAATTTTGTAGGCTAGGTGTTTTATGAACCTGTAAAAGAGATTGTCTATTGTTTAAGGTAGCTTTTGATAGCGCCGCCTATAGTATTGTTAAAACAATTAGTCTTTTTTATGAGTTTCACGTGTTTATTAGGGGTGCCTAATACTTTTGGCCAAGGCTGTATATTTTTGAACTCGTGTTTTTACAAGCCTACATTTGACACCCCACTCGAAGACCTAGTAAAATTGTTTTTTCATTTCCGATTTCACTCCCCAAAGCTAACCCTCTAAGTCAAAATTTAACTTTCAAAACCGCACAGCCCTGATGAGGTCTTCAATTCCTATATTAGTACCAAATTTCAACTTTCTATGTCAAATAGATTCGGAGAAAATCGGATGTGACAGACGGACTCCGAAGTGATCTTATAAGTGTTCCGTACGGAACACTAGAAACAGATTATTACACTGGAACTAAAGTATATAGTTTTTAAACTCATGCCAAAGCTTAGCTGTGGTCAATATAAAATCAAGCCAGGAATAAAGCTAAAACGTGCCTAATGAGATGCAGCAGCATGTTGGAAAAAACATGCACACAAAAAAAAATCATTACTTTACGAAAATTTTACACAACGTTATTAAAAAAAATCACTGCAGTCGCTTGTACTGAAATTTTTTAAAATATTGTATGAAATTATACTACAAATTGTTTAATATTTATATCAACACATATTAAAAATCTTGAGTTTGTAAATTAGTTTAGAGTAATATGAAAAGTCTTCATTTATTTTCTACTATTATGGTATATCCACAATACGTAGCAATGTAGTTATAATACAAAGATAAATATGATGTGCTTATTTAGTAGAAAATTAAATCTCCATACAGCCCATTGCATGTATATACAGTATGTCAAGTAAGATCGTCTCAGCGGTAGTTCATTTTTGGTCGATGTGATTCTAGCGATTGAACAAAAAATTGGTTGAGGAAACCTTTGTCTGAGACGTATTTTAGTAAAAGTAACAATTGATTCCGAAGCTTTGTCAGTCTTTCTTTGTTCTCATCGAAAAGGGCGTAAAATAATACATTTCGCGGCCGCTAAATATATTAAAAAGTCGGATCGTTGTGAAGAAGTAGGTAAATCATTTTAACGAGACGAAAAATGTCGACGACTTGCCAAAACGTGAGTCGGTAGGGAAAGTCTCTCCGAAGGTCGAAAGACGAATGTGTCTTTGTTTTCATGGGACCCGAAATTGACGGAGCGGCAAAAATTAAGAAAATCGGGTTTGAATGTGTCCCATGAGACCATTCGACTACATCTTCGTGCTCATGATGTCAAATTCCGAAGCACCTTTGCTGGGAGAAAATAAGGTCGCGAAGCGGCTCGCTTAGGCCCACGATAAGTTACTACGAGTGGGCCCCATACAACCGCCCCCGGAACCCCCGACCCGGACCCGGCGGGAGAACCGGCCCCGGACCCGGCCCAGCCGCCGCGGAGTGGCCCTCACAACCGCCGGACGCTAACCCTATTAAAAATGTTTGATCCCTTACAAAGGAAAGCTCAGAGCAGAGACTCAGTGGTCCCGCAAGAATCGAATGCAAAAAATCTCGTCGACAGCATGCCTCGAAGATGCTGGTCGATTATTGATGCAGGGGGCGATTGGGCACCTTACTAAGGTAAATGCGCCATCGTTAGCACACCAAAGAACACACTGATGGCAAAAAAATGTTCTCGAAATGCATATTTTCAGGAATATGAGCGGTCACGTTCTTACTTGACAGACTGTAGGTGGTGTATAATTTATTTATGAGATTTACTTGCAAAGTGATTTAGGTAAGTAAATGATGGCATCTTTGGTTATGCATCAAAAATCTACCACGATTTGAAAACAGATGTATATTTGAAAAAAGAAAGAACATTTAATTATTAATATGGTGCAATGAAAAGATACTAAGCACTAGTCAAAATACACCCGTCTTAAATAAAGCTAGGCAACCTAGGAGTGTAGCCACATCTAAGTGGTAAAGTTTTTGATACACATTTCTTGTATTTTTATAAATAAACGTTAGCGATATATAGTGTCACTATAATCAATATGGCGAGCAACCCAAAATAAGTTTTTAAGGACCTTCAAATTAGTATTAGTATGCAGATTTATATAACATCATCATGGTGTCAATTTTATGTCCAAAAGTATTCCAACTAATTGAATTTTGCTCTCAGGTTGTTTACATATTTTATAACCACCCTGTATGATTATTGTTTATTCTGTGTTATACTCGAAACTTAAATAAGTTTTGTAAACACCACAGCAGTATTCATTAAAATTTTTAATAAAATATTTTATTACTTAAAGTAAACTATACTAGGGCAAGCTGTAATGCAAAACCCTCAAAGTCGGTTGATGGATGTTTAAGCAAACAAAACTGGACCTATCCTTCTACCATTAAGCAGCAAAAGTAAATATGCATATGTTAGCCTTGTGTAACATTACATTCAGCTTAGTTTAGTAACCTATATTCTCGACCTCATACTGAAATATGTTAGTAGATAAGCTATATTCTATGAGTTTATAGATTCTATGTGAAATATGGCGAAATGGACAAGACTAGATACAGGACGTATATGAAATATATTTTAATACCGCTTAAACTGATATTTTCAAAGAATGAGTACATTCTTGGGATAGTGAGTTGACAGTGAAAAATAAAAAAAATCTCTTGTTAATTGATAATTGCCCCGCACATCCTGGCTTGAAAAGCATTACGTTTATCCTTTTCTCCTAACACCAACCGATGGACCAATGAGTAATTCGTACGTTGAAGTCAAATTACTGAAAAAATTTAGTAAAAATGATCGAAAACCCTGGAGCGAATATGAGTGCCAGTGGACAATGTTACTAAGATTAATTTACTCGACGCCATCCTGATGATTTATGATGCCTGGACTAAACTTACACAAACCATAATAAAGAATTGTTTTAGACATGCCGGATTTACAGCAGGAATCGATCAAAATTCCAACAACTCTTCTGTAGACTTCGACGATGAAGACGACCTACCGCTTCTCGTTTAGGCAAGGTTTGGGTTAGATCATCAGCTGCCAACAACAAGCCAGGAGCTTGAACAATATTCAGACGTCAATAATAATGTTGTTACGTTGGAGACTCCTCTGATGTGCTCATTATGCACAATATTATCGCTGAAGGACGAAAAAGTGACGGCGATGCCGATGATGACATTGAAGAGATTCAATTAACTTCGAGGATCGTCGAAACTCTGAAAGTTGCAGAAATTCTAAATGTCTTCGTACATTCTAATTACGAAGATGACAATATAAAAACTACAATGTATAGTCTTCATAATTTAATACATAATTTGTACTATAAGTTGAAACTGAACCAGAAATAAACCAAAAATTATGCACTTTTTAAGCCGGTATATATGAACTACCAATGAAGTTTAAGAACTTTTCTATATGTAACTTTAGAATTGTTAACTTTTGCCATAAATGTATTTTTTTTCGTGAGACTTGCGTGTGTACATAACACATGTGTACACAATACATGTTTCAATAAATATCTGTTTAATTTGATGACGCTTATGCAGTTGTCCGGTCAGTACGACGGAATATAATCGTCTCCTGGCCGTCGTTATAAGCAGATTCTACTGTGTATATATATATATATATATATATATATATATATATATATATATATATATATATATATATATATATATATATATATATATATATATATGTATATATATGTGTATATATATATATATATATATATATATATATATATATATATATATGTATATATATGTATATATATATATATATATATATATATATATATATATATATATATATATATATATATATATGTATATATGTATATATATATATATATATATATATATATATATATATATATATATATATATATATATATATATATGTATATATGTGTACTTCGAGCGGCAACAGCTGCTAACTGAGTTGAGTTAGCAGCAGCTGAGTTTTGAGCGGCAGCAGCAGAAAGATCACAGTATCGAGTAACAGCAACAGCAAGACCACTTGAAAATGCTAAATGAGATTTTGGCGAAACGTGCAAATTCATTTTTAGACGAACAAAACCCAAAATTTTAATATATTACATTCCACCATCAGTGAAAACCCCTATTGTAATATATATATATATATATATATATATATATATATATATATATATATATATATTCATATATATATATATATATATATATATATATATATATATATATATATATATATATATTCATATATATATATATATATATATATATATATATATATATATATATACATATATATATATATATATATATATATATATATATATATATATATATATATATAAGGAATAATGATTCCACAGCATTTATTAATCAGTATATCAAAGACATGTTTAAATGTTTGACACAAGCCACCGCAAAAAAAAAACATTTTAATTTGATCTTCTTAATTTCAAATATCAGTAATTCCAAAATAGTTCAATTTATACATATGGTATGTTAGACAAATGATATCTAGAATTTTTAGTAGGACTCAAAAATAAAATTATATACAGGGCTTTCCATTAAAAAAAATCAAGATCGCCTAATTTCTTTATTTATTTATTTAAACAAATTTTACGGGAAACCCCATTGTAATATAAAAATAAAACAGATACAAATGTAGATACAAAGATATTAAAATTATAAAAGGAGAGAACAAAAACAAACTCGTGACAAAGACTATATCTAAATAAAAATATTCAACAAACACATAAACATCCTCAATAACAAAATATATGAAATAGATAACAGGTCATGAAAAAAAGTAGCCTCAGAAATATAAAAATAATAATAGTATTGACAATAATGAACACTGATCAAGTAGAATCTCTACAAAGCCCTCAGCAGCTGGGACCTCAGTCCCGAGACAGAGCATATCGAGCCGCCCATTCAATTAATTTCAAGTCCTCAAAGCTCTATAAATGGGAAAGTGCATCCCATAATTCGTGCGATGGAAGGGGATGCAAAAGAAATCATAATGGCGAAGATTGCCTTTGGGTATATTAACGTTTATTTTAGCGAGTAGTTGAGGACAGTCAGTGATCTCATTAATAAGTCTAAAGATAAAACATGCATCATAAAGAGATCTTGACATGACAGTCTTATGATAATTCACAAATGTACCGTTGCACTTGAGTGCCGAAAATTTCAAAAATTTATTTTGCACTCTTTCAATTGTTCCCTTATGCAACTCATAAAATGGAGACCAAATTTCCGTTGCATATTCCAAGTTTGCTCTCACAAGAGCACAATACAACACTCTCAAAACAGTCATAGAGAACAGCCCGCAATTTCTCAAAACAAAACCCAGCTTGCTTAGCCCTTTCTGGCTAATGGGAGATATATGCCTTGTAAAAGTAAGTCTTTCATCGAAAACAACCTTCGATCGAGTATGAGGATGGGACTCTATGTTTCCCTCTCTAGAAGCTAATGGTGAAACATTTGCTTGCATTTTGTTGTCAACGTCAGCATATGCGCCGTATAACATCCTATAATTTTGTATTTAAACATTTTTTTGATACACTGAATAATAAATGCTATGGTTTCATTATTCCATACATGTATATATATATATATATATATATATATATATATATATATATATATATATATATTCAACGCCAAGAAACCGACCAGTCATCAACGCTTTGAAAAAGATGGATGAGATTCCATCGAAACGTCAGCGAACCCGTCCATCAAGGGACTTCAAGCTAACACGGGATACCCGAAAATCCACTACTACATATATATATATATATATATATATATATATATATATATATATATATATATATATATATATATTATATATATATATATATATATATATATATATATATATATATATAGATATATATATATATATATATATATATATATATATATATATATATATATATATATATATATATATATATAGTGACTCACAGCTTAAATGATGCAGTCGCTATAAGAAAAGACTAACTGGTCTCAGTGCCTCTTTATTTATTCGGGAAAAACAACTTATTGAAATTAAATTAGTAAAGAGTCTTCTAAAAAAGTATGAATTACTTTTTGTCTTAATTAACAATAAATAATTAATTAAATTATATGCTATTTTAACGTCACAGCTTAAATGATGCAAATTTCAATATACCAAAATTATTAGAGAAAACAAATTGTAGAATTTGAAATAAGCCCGCTAATATTTGGTCGGGCCTCTCTCATTATCAGTAACGGTTTATAATCTTCTGGACATTGATTCAACTAACTTTCTAGTATACTCCGGGGAAATAGTGTTCCATGCTTCAGTAATTTTTACTTTTAATTCGGTTTTATTTGATATTGGGGCACTATTTACTTTATTTTTTAATGTCAGCCACAAATTTTCAATTATATTTAAGTCTTGTGACTGGGCTAGTGTTTTAATAACATTTGGACAGTTATAAAGCAACCAACTGTGGACTTGAAATGACGTGTGCTTTGGATCATTGTCGTGATAGAACCGATAATTGTTTTCAATATCTAATTTTTGGGCACTAGCGACGAGATGCTGCCTTAGTATATCCAAGTACACATATTGGTTCATATTCTCTTCGACGAAATGCATGTTACCTACTCCTGCAGATGACATACAGCCCCATAACATCACTCCACCTCTACCGTGCTTTACCGTAGGTTTCATATTTTTCAAATTTAATTCTTCGTTAGGCTTTCTCCACACTGATATTTTTCCATCGGACCCAAATAAGTTTATTTTGGGCTCATCAGCAAATATTACTGAATTCCAGAAGTTCAAGTCTTTATTGATATACTCTCTGGCAAATTCCAATCTCACGCGTCTATTTCTTTGGCTAATGAAAGGCTTATTTCTAGCAGTTCGACCATGTAAATTATTATTTCGCAAGATTCGTCGAACTGTTTCGGGGTTACACCTTTTTCCAAACTGTCCTTCCACCTCGGCGCACAACTTTGGCGCACTTTTTTTTGGATTATTTGATACCTCTCTTGAAATCCATCTTTCTTCAGGTTCATTGAAGATCTTATTTGGAGCCAACCTTGACTTATTCTCGACTCTATTTTCATTCCGGTAACGTTAAATGATATGCTGAACAGTTAACGGACATTTATTTACCATTTTGGCTATGTCTCTTTGGCTGTATACATTCCTGTAATGAGTAATAATTAAATTTCTCTCAGAAATTGTAGTTCGACGACCCATTCTTAAACAATTTCGTTTTATTGAATGAAAAAATGTCAAACTAAACAAAAAACAATTGGACTAAGAAATCAAAGCAACGCCGCCTTCGTAAATTTCAAAATGCGATAAGTTTTGACCCCTGTTGTTATTTTGCATCATTTAAGCTGTGACGTTTAAATTGCATATGATTTGATTAATTATTTATTGTTAATTAAGTAAGGCATATTTAAGACAAAAAGTAATTCATACTTTTTTAGAAGACTCTTTGCTAAATTAATTTCAATAAGTTGTTTTTTCCAAATAAATAAAGAGGCACTGAGACCAGTTAGTCTTTTCTTATAGCGACTGCATCATTTAAGCTGTGAGTCACTGTATATATATTTATGTTTTCACATATATGTATATGTTATAACTGCTTTTTACTCCCGTTTTACCATTATAGATCTTTAGGCTTTTAGCTTAATTAGGTAATAGGTACTTTTTAGGGCTTAGGATTTCGAAAATTCTCAATTTACTTTGTTACGATTCACTTTTTATTTTATCTCTAATGAATGACAAGTTATTCATTCATTTTCTAAAATTTACTATGCGGGGGGCTTCGTAGTACTACAAGAGCACGACGTAGTAAAACTCGCTGTATTCGTAATGAATATTCATTGATAAACTTGGGGAATCAAAATGGCCGTCCCTTCGGTTGACATGACAACCACGAAGAAGCTCGGCTAACCGTTCGGCAAATCTCGCAAAATTCAAAATGGCTTTCTGAAGCTTTGTTTACAAGTGGTTAGTTTTTATTTTAGTAAGTTTTTAGTGTTTGAATAAAAATTTATTATTGTAAGTGCTTTAAATTGTGGTGACAAGATGAAAGCCTGTTTAGGTCGAATTTTCGATCAGTTTTTACTTTCTATAATGTAAGTTAGCACCTTTATTTGCCGGTATGACACCCAAAAAATGTTTTACTGTTGTATTACAAGCGAGTCAACCTTTAAGAAAACGAGCATTTAATTAATGGAATTTAGAGTATTTTTTTATAAAAGAAACTGCTGGTTGTAGTAGTTTTCATACAAGTTTACACATCTCCAGTTTAGAATGCTGCCAAATTTTTAAAATACAGACTCAATTAAACTTTAAAACAAAATCTATTCACTGTAAAGGTAAAAATATATGTTTAAAAAGGACTACTCATCTTTCTAGTTCTTGGGCACAACCAAAAACCATTTCGCCCAGTGAACCAGTAAAAATCTATTATATGCAAATCTAATCAAATCAGCTCAAAGTATTTCTTGTTACTGACATTTTTCGTTTATACATTTTCATATACTATATACAACCATAGAGTCCATAAGGGGGACGAAACCTATTTACGAGGGCTGATTGATAATTCTGGTAAATTTCTATGGAATGGCGGAAAATGTTGTTAAGTGGCATAACTGTTGCTAGACGTAATTCTTGTAACAGTTATATCTATTTATAGTTTCAAACACATACAAAGCCCAGTTGCTTGTTGGGAGCTATCGTAACTGTTACACATTTCGTAGAAATGAATAAAGCCCAGATAGAAACTGTACTGAAGAGAGTTCATTGTAACTATGCTCCAGCACTCAAGCTTAGATAAATTAATTTAAACGTTGACGTACAAATGCTGCAGATGTTGCACGTTTAAAACGGGGGACTTTCTTCTGAAGAAATAGTCGATAAACTTCATGTTATCAGGATGAAAGATCATCACGTTAAGCTTCGTAAGATTGCCAAGATGGTAGGCATCTTATATGAACTATTACATAATAATAAATAGTTTTATTGGCGGCAGAAGTGATACCAACTGTTTTTTGGGACTCACAGGGTATCGTCATGTTTCACTATTTGGAAAAAAGTGACTGGCTTTTACTGCGCAACGTTATTGGTTCGTTTGCTTGATCAGTTGAAGCAAAAGCGATCAAGATTAGCGCGAAAAAAAATACTCCTTCCCAGAACAATGCACCAGCTCACACATCGATCATTGCAGTGATAAAAATGCATTAGCTGCACTGCGAAATAGTGCTCCACCCTCTCTTTTCTCCAGATTTGGCCCCAAGTGACTTTTTTTTTATCTCCTAACCTCACAAATTGGTTTGGAATGGCAAATTTTTCGCCGAATGAGGAGGGTATATGTGCTGTAAACAAGTATCCTGTGCAGTTTAACATATTTTTTTTTCCGAGGGAATAAAAAAATTCAAATCTCGCTGATCAAAAAATTGAGCTCGATGGAGATTATGTTAAGAAGTAAATTTTTATTTTTACAAAAAAATGTTATTTTTCTTGACTTTTCAATCTGAGAGAATCGTGGATGAAGCTAAGAAGAAAATATATCACTATTTGTGTGTAATACTAATAATGCTAATAATTTGGTCAAGGTTAGGCTACAGGGAAGGTGTGTAGTAGTAATTTACAGAGGCTATTGTATATTTCGCATGTTAAAAGCAAATATATTGCCAAATATAGGATGCACTTAGTAAACTACTATAAAATGAATATATTTTTAAAAATTGATAATTTTGGAGCACAAAAAAAAATTATTTCCTTTGGAATATCTAAACTTATGTTCTAATGGCTACTCTAAGAGGTTGACAAGTCAGCAGAATTTTGAGAACGTGAACCAAGTTACCCTGGTAAACTTCAAATTTGGTGGAAATTGCGGTTTGGGTTTTTAAGTTTCAGTTCCATTTGAACTTAACGATACATACAATATAAGTATCCGTTTACCTTTTTTTGTTGAAGGGAAATATTTTATTTGTGATAAAATTACCTTTTGACATTTGGGAAATTGTTCATATTTTAGGGTTTTTAGGTCACGAATGTGCGTCCCCGGGTCATCAAATGTTACATTTAGCCTGTTTTATTGTATGGTGCGGAAACTTGGTCATTGGAGGTAAGGTCACTGAACCGCATTGAGGCTTTTCAGATGTGGCCTCTTCGAAGGTTGCTGCGTATACTCTCGTATCTGGGTCACATACTCAGAGGGCCCCGATATTACATCCCTAAATTTATTCTTCAGGAAAAATTGAGGGTAGGCGTGGGCCTGGAAGAAAACAGCACTCTTGGCTCCGGAATATTAGAGACTGGTGTGGAATACCGGATGTAGCCACAATCTTCCGACAAGCACAGGAAAATAAGCGCTTAATATCATAGAAGAGGGACATGACGCCAAGGTGCTGTGTGCACATGGGATTGGAAGAAGAAGATCACAAAAAATAAATTTGTTCATTTCCCTCTGTCTGTCGGTGTGTCTGTCTCTGTATCTGCTGATCAGACTGTTCGCACGTTAACTCCAGCGAAACAAGATATCGATATAAAATTTGGTACTCATATACTACTTGAAGCAGAATTATGTAAAATAAACCTACACAGTATCGCTAAGTAGTAGGAGTCGATAGATGTAATACGTTTTCAGTATTATTTCTATAGTGTTTCTTTGTTTTTAGTTGTGATAATGAAAAAAATTCAAGCCTAATTATTATAGTTAAATATATAGAGGGTGTCAAAGGATGCTACAGGAATTGCGTCTTATATATATTATCCAGAGTATACCTTTCTTCTTGAAGTGCCATATCCGATACCGACGTAGGCGACTTTCTCGCCTTTGCCTGTGGTTGATGCCTTCTGAAGCGTTCCACGGACAAAGAGGACCTAGAGTTTTTTTTTATTATTTCTCAAGCCAAGATACGAACTCGGATCTCCGGTATGAAAAGCAGGCAAGACACCACACTATGGCTGCCTCTCAGAGTTTCTGCAGCCTAGAAATTTAAAAATTGTGTTATTTTTTCAATTTTTTTTCATCATTTAAGGCTAAAGACCTGGAAATTTAATGAGGTGGGGGTCGTTAAAGAGGTTCCTTCGTATATATCAGGGATGGGGGGAAAGGACGTATAACCTTTTCAGGGTTCTTAGAGCCTAAAGTTCTTATTTCAGAACTATGTACGTGTTTGCAAGTAAAGTACCGTTTAAACCGAATTTTTTTCTAATTTCGACTCATTACATAGGAATGAATTAAATCGAATAGAATAAACTAATTTAGATATTTTAGTTGGATTTATAAATGTTATAACAAATATAGATGTAAATATTTGCACAGATATGAGAGATTCCTGGTAACCCAGCGCAAATAACACAATACTTTTCAGAAGTGAATATTAATTTCAACATAATAATATTATCAATTAATTTGAATATCTACCACGTAGGTTGAAAAGTTTTTGGTCTGACACATAGATGTCGCCTGTTTCAAAAAATCCATATGATTTTTAGGAAGTACCAACCTTTAAACGATACGTGTCAAGATTTCATGACATTTCGACTATTAGTTTGCAAGTTGCTGTGGATTTAGTGACGTACTTTTGATTTTCAAAACAATGAAAAAATTGAATTTCGTATGTTGATTAAACACTGCAATGGTTTGATAAGTGTTACGGGGACTCTGCCTCTGGAAAATCACTCATGATTTACTGATATGCTGAATTTAAACGCGGTCGTACAGACACAAATGATGCTGAACGCTCTAGACACCCAAATGAGATGGTTACATCGGAAAACATCAAAAAAATCCCACAAAATTGTTTTCGATGACCGTAAATTGAAATGGCGTGAGATAGCCAACACCCTAAAAATATCCAAATAACGTGTTGGTCATATTTTGCATAAACATTTAGGCATGAGAAAGCTCTGTTCGAAATGGTACCACGTTTGCTCACAGTGGACCAGAAACAACGTGTTGATGATTCTGTGTACTGTTTGCATCGGTTTAAGGCGCAATAAAAAGGATTTTTTCATGTGATATGTGACAATGGATGAAATATGGATCCACCACTATACACCGGAATCAAAACGGCAGTTAGCTGAGTAGACAGGAGCCAATAAAAGCTGCCCAAAGCGACAAAAGACACAACAGTAGACTGGGAAGGTTTTGGACTCTGTATCTTGGGATGTGCATGGAATAATTTTCATCGACTGATGAGAAGAGAAAAACCATCAATAACGAATGTTATATAAAGTTATTGGTGCGTTTGAAAGTAAAAATTGCAAAAAAAACGCGCTCTTTTCGTGTCACAAGTCAATGGTTACGATGGCAAATTTGCATGAATTGAAGTTTGAATTGCTTCCTCATCCACCGTATTCTGAAATTTGGCCCCTAGCGAATATTATCTACTTGCAGACCTCAAAAAAATGCTCACGAGAAAGAGATTTGGCACAATGAAGAAATTATCGCCGAAATTGAGGCCTATTTTGGAGGCAAAGAGATTGTATCGCTCTTAAAGGATGCTGTGTTGATGAATAAAGTCGAATGTTGGAAAAAAAAAACGAATTTCAAGTAGCTAGACCAAAAACTTTTCAGCTTATATACTCACTGTACGAGGCTGGTTTGAAAAGTCCGTGCAAAAATAAAAACTACTTATGTGTTTGGGATAAACCTTTTTTATTTTTCGAGATAGTCTCCTTTTAGGCTTATACACTTCGTCCAACGATGTTCTAGTTTGTTGATCCCTTCCGAATAATAGGATTTGCCCAAGTCTGCAAAATATCCATTAGTGTCTGCAATCACCTCCTCGTTTGAATAAAATCTTTGTCCCGCCAGCCATTTCTTCAAATTGGGGAACAAATAGTAGTCCGAGGGAGCCAAGTCTGGAGAATAGGGGGGATGTGAAACGAGTTGGAATCCTATTTCCATTAATTTAGCGACCACAACTGCTGAGGTGTGTGCTGGTGCGTTGTCGTGATGGAAAAGGACTTTCTTGTGGGCCAATCGCGGGCGTTTTTCTTGCAGCTCGGTTTTCAAACGGTCCAATAACGATGAATAATATTCACCTGTAATAGTTTTACCCTTTTCCAGATAGTCGATGAGGATTATCCCTTGCGAATCCCAAAAGACAGTCGCCATAACCTTTCCGGCCGAAGGAACGGTCTTCGCCTTTTTTGGTGCAGATTCCCCCTTGGTAACCCATTGTTTAGATTGTTGTTTGGTCTCAGGAGTATAGTAATGTATCCATGTTTCATCTACAGTGACGAAACGACGCTTAAAGTCCTCCGGATTCTTCTGGAACAGCTGCAAACCATCCTTGCAACACTTCACACGATTCCGTTTTTGGTCAAGCGTGAGCAATCGCGGCACCCATCTTGCGGATAGCTTTCTCATGTCCAAATATTTATGCAAAATATTATGTACCCGTTCAGTCGAGATGCCCACAGCACTAGCAATCTCACGCACCTTAACTCTTCTGTCATCCATCACCATATCATAGATTTGATCAATGATTTCTGGAATCGTAACCTCCACAGGCCGTCCAGAACGTTCAGCGTCACTTGTGCCCATATGGCCAGTCCGAAAATTTTGAAACCACTTATAAACTGTTCTAATCGAAGGTGCAGAGTCACCATAATGTTTATCAAGCTTCTCTTAGTCTCCTGAGGCGTTTTGCCTTTCATAAAGTAATGTTTAATCACCACACGAAATTCTTTTTCGTCAATTTCTTGAAAATCACTCGACTTCCTTGATTCACACGAATGCCAAACACAAAGAAATAGACCAATATGGCTGAAACTTGGTGTGCGTTCATTCAAGAGATGCTACTAACTAAACATGACCTCGATACGCGCCGGTGGTGCCATCTCTCGGACTTTGCACGGACTTTTCAAACCAGCCTCGTATATCTAAACTTTCCTCTTCACATAACACAATATTTATATTCATTTAGTACTACTAAATCTTTTATTTTTATTGAATAAACAAATACTCCACACAATATTATTCAGAATATGCCTTCGTGTTAAGCCATAGGTTTATTGAGTAGCTCTATCCTGATAACTTCCTTTTGCAATATCCGATCGTTTCCTCAATTTCCTGTGGTCGCTGTTGTTTTGAAATGCTTTTCAGTTTATTTTCAATTATAGTTTTGTTAATACATGTTCTAGTTTTATTATAAGGTATTGTGAAATATTGACTAAATTATAAGATATAGTAACATAAGAGAGAGTCAGTTTTAGAATCCAACTGTGAATAAATGTACAGAAGGGAGTAATAAGTAATTTTCTGTTCTTGTCTGTTTGGTTTAATTCCCCAATTGATATATACCAAAGCTTTGTCTTTCTAAAGGTACTAACCAAGCCATGATAACGTATTCAACCAAGTCGTATTTACTTGACCGTAAACTTTTCCACCTATTTCATTGTATGACAGGGGTCTTTTCATAAAAACCAAAATTTGTTTTTCTCTACAAAAATAAATATTTGGAATAATTTTTATACAACCTCAATTTCCTGTTCTTGCTATTTTAACAATATTTTCGAGACCCGTGACTTCAGTAATACTGAAAATTATATATCAGAAGCTACCCTTACCCTCTCGAAAAACGCTCTCTGCTTCGTTTTTGTGTACAATTACATTTAAAATCAGATTTTCTTTACCAGAAATAAGGTAAAAATCGGAAATAATAAAAATAAATAACCGGTCAAGTGCACGTTCGACTTGCGCAATTAGTATTCCGTACGTTGATTGCTTTTAAAATAAAAATTTTCGTTACGAAAGATAAAATGACCAGTGACTTCACAAAACACATCCTAAATGAGATTTCAACAAAGTTTTTTTCCGATCTTCAGTGAAAACTGATGACTTTGAAATTTTTTTTTTATATACCTGATAAATTATTAAAAATAATGCACTGGTGATAATGTTCATTCAATCTACACCCTGTATCGAATATTCCAGAATTTTTTCAAAATTTTTTGATAAGTACTCTTTGAGATGAGGTGGAGGGACAGCGATTTTTCGCACTTTTTTTAAAATAATACAAAGGTAATTGTGCGCACTAATTATATATATTTTTGAACTCGTCTTTTTATAAGCTTTCATTTGACACCCCACTCTATATCCTGATAAAAAAAAATCTTTTTCACTTACGATTTCACCCCCCAAAACTAAGCCCTTAGGTCAGAATTTAACTTTCAAAACTACACGGCTATGAGGAGGTCATCAGTTCCTATATTAGTGCCAAATTTCAACATTTTCTGTTTCTGTTAAATATCAACACTAAAAACCTAATATTTTTATGTTTTTATGATGTATGTAGATTCAAGACATTTAAAGATGTCCGAAATAATAGTTTTATTTCATAATTTTAATGATTATACAGTTTTACTTTTTATTTTAAAACGTATTTTTTTCAATTTAATAGTTTTCTGGCAACTTTAAGTGTGTTTTCTGAAAAAACCTTACGGTAGATCTCTTTTTTTTAATTTTTTTTTTGAATTTAGCAAAAAAAAAATACTTATTTACCAATGTGTCTCACTTAAAAGACAGAGAATTTTTTGGGTATACCTGTGTTATTAAAGGTAATGCACTCGTGATAATTTTCGTTCAATCTACACCTCATGGAGAATATTCCAGAGTGTTTTAAAAATAATACAAAAAAAAGTGTGAGCAAGTATTACATCAGATATATTTTTAAACTCGCGTTTTTACAAGCTTTCATTTGACACCCCAGTCGATGACCTGGTAAATAATTTTTTTTTTCACTTCCGATTTCACCTCCAAAACTAACCGCCTAAGTCAAAATTTAACTTTCAAACCTACATGGCTCTGATGAGGCCATCAATTCCAATATTAGTGCCAAAGTTCAACTTTCCATATCAAACAGTTTCGGAGAAAAAAACGGGTGTGACAGACAGACAGACGATGTTCCGTACGGAACACTAAAAATAACATAGTTTTCCAGTTGCCCGCCCTTGTTCCACTTTTATATGTTTTAGTATATAAAAAACTGTGCTGAGACTTCGTTAGTTTTTTTAACCAAAAATTCTAGTATATTTATTGGCCTTCATTCGCTTTTACTGTAGCGATATCGCTTCGACACATCTTTCCGACGTCCAGTACTATATGTGTACCAAGTTTGAGGGCGTTCAGGGAACAGAATGTAATACTTTTAAATAAATACATTTTTACACATCTTTGTTATCAGAATAAATATAATATTTAAACCTTTTTCAGTAGAAAATTACCTTTCATTATGATTAATTTTTGCTTGTATCATTTAATATGAAACACCGTACAAGAAGCGTTGTTGTATAACTCTTGTATTATAGGGATAATTTTCTTCGGCATTCCTGCTTCCTTTTTTTCATTTTTTTTTCCCAAAAAAACTCTTGTGCGCTTGCCCAGCATAGTAGCCAATTTTCACATGAATTTGATTTTGCGGAAACCAAAATCCTACGTAAAGAGAGGAATCTCGGCAGGAGAATCTTTAGGGAGATGGTGGAGATCCACCTTGAACCTAACTCGATTAATAAAAAAACTGACATTGAAGATCTGAGTTTAATTTTCTCCAATCTATTAGAAATGGGAAGTCAAAATGAAAAATCATACAATTAATCTGACATTTCTCTATAATAATAGTGACAATGATTTCTACTAACTCTCCAACTTCATACAGTCAAAAAAATGTCAACGTCATTTTACTTTCAAATATAAATTAACCACGACCTAACCAAGAGATAAAAATACACTGCCCTTAGCAAAATAACAAGAAAACATAACAAAAAATTCCTTTATAAATTAAAATAACCTTAGAACCACACAATTCTTCGTACCCTACTAACAAAATGGACTAAAAGCATATTATATTTCCCAGAGAGGTTTTCTCATGTTTTTTTTTTCTGATGAATAAGTGTAATAAAGTGCCCCCACAAAGAGAAATTTTTAACACACCATTGAGCAGTAAGTACTTTAATGTTATGAATAAAATTAGGGTTGTTCTTTACTTTTAATCTCAGAAATACTGATAATCTACTATAATTGTAGCCCTGAGGAAGAAAATGAAATATTTTCGAAAGCTTGGCGTAGCTAAAAAGGTATCAAAAACTTACTGTCTACCCCAAGAACAAAATACAAAATACTGGTGTTTAACTAGTCGGTCAAGACTATCCTCCTCCTTATATATATATATATATATATATATATATATATATATATATATATATATATATATATATATATATATATATATATATATGTATATATAGATAAATATATGACATTAATTTTCTCAGCGTATATTTAACTTAACCTAAATATTAACATTGCATTTATTTGTTCTCATGTCTTTTACGAGTAAAATTCGATGTAACACAAAATCCTGTATGATTTTCGCTTCTATTCAGATTCTGTTCAGTTGGACTATTGACTTGACGTTGTAGTCTAAAACCGCTATCCTTTTTATCCAAAAGTAAACAAACACAAAGGATGTTTACTTTGAGAATTTACTCTCCCAGCCTTTTTCAGCATAATAGGGAGAGGGTTTTTAAAATTGTGGCAAAATGAATTTTTAAAGCCCTTTTTTTACTGGCAATTATTTTACTACCACTTCTGTAGAACTGTTACATTTTTGGCACAAAGGAAATTAATAATAAAAACTGTCTATATTTTAAATGATTATTTTTTGGCAGCGTTTATTATTTCTTATCAATTTTATAGTAGTTGTAAACTAACGCGTTATTACCGAAGAAGAGTAACCGCTGACAGTTTAAATTTAATGCGACACGAGCAAGAAAATCTTGTGAACGTGATGTTTGTTTTCAATTCAAATTATGTTCAGCCGGACTATGGCTTGATGGGGTACTCTGAAATCTCTACCCTATTCCTCGAAAAGCAAACAAGCACAAAAGGTGTTTGCTTTGAAAATTTACTTTCTCAGCCTTTTTCAGCGTACTAGAGAGAAAGTTGCAAGCTAATTTTTAACGTTGGTTTTTTTATACTGGCGATTTTCTCTATGACCATTTCTATGTAACCGTAACGAGATATATACAGAGAACAAACTCTGCTTCCATTTTGAAAACATATGTTCCGACGTGCTTTATCTTTGTTAATTTCTTTAACAACAGTGACAAGTAATATCCTTTACAAAGTAAGTTAGAACCAGATTCACTTCTTTCAATTTTTAGAAAGTCGGTTTATTTCTCTTAGTACGAGCGTCGTTTAAAATTTTTCGGCCTGACACAGAGTCCCAAGATGATTAAATTATCATGATATTTGCCCATCATATTAATTGGATCTGCACTACTGCGATGAGGACGTTGGGTTTCATAATACGTAATTCGAGTGGGTTTCATAATGGTAAAACATTAAAAACTTTATATTCCAACTATGTGCTTTCACGGCTTGAATATGGTGCAATTGTTTGGAATCCAATACACGCTAAGTATATTAAACAGGTAGAGAATGTTCAAAGAAAGTTTACCAAATTTCTTATACTAAAATATGATGGTGTATACCCTGATAGGGGTGTCGAACGTTTTCAGCTACCTTTATTGACGAATCGAAGAAATTACCATCTGGTCTGTTTTCTTATAAAATTATGTAAATCTCTTTGACTCTCCTCCTTTATTTCAAATAAACTTTCACGTTCCTAATAGATTGGTCACAACCTCTCCTGTTTTCTATTTATCTATTGCATCAACTAATTTTCTCATTAAAACACCATTGTTTCAAGCTATGAGCGTTTTCAACTTGTAACGATATTGACGTGAACAACCTGCCATTTGCGCAATTTGCCAAATGCTTAAAAAATACATTGTTGCATGTATAGGTATTTATTCCAAGTGTATCATTTTAATTTTAATTTTCCAGTTTTATTTAGTTACTACGTGATTTTTGAGTTATCTGTTTCTTTTGTTCTATACTAGTACTTTACTTTTCTTGTTTATCTCTATCTCCTTTGTATTATGTTATTGATGCTTAATTGTTTTGTAAATGGTATATTTGTTAGACAATAAAGATTATTATTATTATTATTACAAAAAAGTTCTTCTTTCTCACATTTGGTCAATGTGGTTCCATGTTTGGCTGACGGGCCAAAGCCAAGTCAGCACAAACGCTATTACCATTGTGTATTAAGGAATGTCCTGACAATGTTACATGTTTTCAAAATCACTGACTTCTAAATGTTTCTGTGTATGTTTATGTTGAGTCCTAATTGTACTAATTGTGGTGTGAATGTTATTGGTGTAAGGCCTGTGGCTGATATAATGAGGGGGACAATGATGACTTTTTCTTGTTTCCATAGCCTTTTTATTTCCGTTGCAAGGTCTGTGTATTTGGAAATTTTTTCTGTATATTTCGTTTGGATGTTTGTGTCGTTGGGGACCGCTATGTCAATTAGATAGGTGACTTTTCCTTTTTTGCACTGAAAAGTAATATCGGGTCTATTGGCGGAGACTGTTTTATCTGTATGGATACTGATGTCCCAGTAGAGCTTGTAATCTTTATTTTCAAGTATGGATGTTGGTGTGTATTTGTAGTAGGGATCTGTGTTTTCTATGAGATTGTATGTTGTGGCTAGTGCTTGGTGAACTACTTTGGCAGCTGAGTCATGTCTGGCTGTGTATTCCATTCCAGCTAATATTTTACATCCGCTTGTTATGTGTTCGATCGTTTCTTTCTGCTGGTGGCATTTCCTGCATCTGTCTTCTGTAACAGTTGGGTCTTTCAGGGAATAGCTGCCCATCCTGTAACCAGGTGAATGACTGTTTTTTATTTACGTGGTCTTGTTCTATGCGGTATCTGTGTTTTCCGTGGAGTGTTTTCTCTGACCACGTGTTCATCTTTTCCTCTTGTAATTGGGTGTGACTGTGTGTGTCTGCTAAGTGGACTGCCCGAGATAAGTCGAGAGGTGTGTAGTTTTTGTCTGCTTTCACTGTCGCTATGTGGAGGCTGGTTTGCTTGCTGTGAAAGAATTATTATTATTATTATTATTATATTTGTGACGTGTTAGCTACTAGATGGCATGCTGCGGAGTTTCAGATACGTGTGTTTAATTGTCTTTTTATAGGGATCATGTAAACAAACAAATTTTAGCATTTTCTAAAAAATGGATAAAACTGAAGTACTAACTGTTATATTTTTGACGATTAAAAGGTGGGCTACTAAATTTAAATGTTATCGTACATCTATTCAAGAAGATAGATGTTCAGAACGCCTTAAAACCTCTACGACCGACGAGATTGTGAAAAAAATTGACAATAGCGTACTAAACGTATGCGAGCTCGTGGATATTGTGAATATCTTGATAGTCCGTGTCCACCATATTCTGTACTATGTCTAAGTATCAGAAAGCTTTTTGGGTTGATAGGTACCGCTTTTGTTAACAATCGACCAAAAGCGCATTCGAATAGATGTTTCCCAAGAGTGTTTCGACTTGTTTAAATATAATTCCAGAGAATTATTCCTCAGACTTGTCATAACGTCACCAGACGTGAAGCAACAGTCCAACCAGTGGGTGGAAGGAGGTGAAAGTGGCCCAAAAAGTAAAAACGTTTCCATCTGCGGAAAAAGTCATACTTTGGGTTTTTTGGTATTCTCAGGGTGTTGTGTTCACAGACTACCTAGAGAAAGATAGAACCATCACCGGAAACTATTATGCTTCACTACTAGATGAATTGAAGGGTGCCGAAAAAAACCTCCATATTTCGCAAAAAGACAAGTACTTGTTCATCACGGTAATGCGCGTTCACCTTCGTTTCGAATTGTTGCTGCAAAAATTATTTGCTTCGAAATGCTTCCACTTCCACTGTATTCCCCAGTTTTGTCTCCCAATGATTATTTCTTGTTTGCAAATCTAAAAAATAGCACTTCGAATGATGAAGTTAAAGTTGAAATGAACGCTTATTTGGTAGTGGTAGTTGCGAAGTCGTTGGTTTGCAACGTAGAGAAATAAAAAAATCTCTTTAATCTCACATTTTCTTTGTTAGCCCGTTCTTTTGAATCGACCCTCACATATGAATGAGCTATATTTAGTCCAAAATTTTATTTGTTTCACCCAAATTAATCATCATTATGGAAAAACTGATTCTAACCTTTTAGATTGTATGTTGTATTTCATGCGGGACGTTTAGCTTTCTATTTGAAAAAAAAACTAGCAAATTTGCTTATCCCGTAGTTCCTTTGCAAATGTAGATTTTAAAGTCAATTTTTTTAGGTCACTCTGTAATCACATCCCTGTACGTTCTATTTCCTAAGTAAAAAGTGTGATGAATTAAGTGGATTAAGAAGGAGGTTATAGGGAAGGATTGAAAATATCGTAAAATATGTATTTTTTAAAGTTCCTGGGGTTTAAATTTTAAAAACGTCGAGTTTCCTCGACTTTAAGGATAAGATAAGGGAAATACTAGGTAAAACCATTTTTAGTGTTCCGTACGGAACACTTATAAGATCACTTCGGTGTCTATCTGTCTATCACACCCGATTTTCTTCGAAACTATTTGTCATAGAAAATTAAAATCTGGTAATAATATAGGAATTGATGGCCTCATCAAAGCCGTTGTAGTTTTGAACGTCAAATTTTAACTTAAGGAGTTAGTTTTGGGGGGTGAAATAGGAAGTGAAAAAAAATTTTTTTTAGTAAGTCATCGAGTGTGGTGTCAAATGAAAGCTTGTAAAAACACGAGTAAAAAATATATATATAATATAATACTTGCACACACTCTTCTTTGTATTATTTTTAAAAAATCGGGAAAAATCGCTGTCTCCCCACCTTATCTCGAGAAGTACTGATCAAAAAATTTTGAAAAAATTCTGGAATATTCTCCAGGGGGTGTAGATTGAACGAAAGTTATCACGAGTGTATTACCTTTAATAATTTATCTGGTATATAAAAAAAACAAAAATTTCCAGGTCATCAGTTTTCAGTAAAGATTGGAAACAAACTTTGTTGAAAACTCATTTGGGGTGTGTTTTATGAAGTCACTGATCATTTTATGCCACCGTAACAACATTTTTTTATTTTAAAAGCAATCAACGTACGGAACACTAATTGTGCAAGTTTAACTTGCACTTGACCGGTTATTTTTTCTTTTAAATTTTGACCATGGGTTTTCTTTAGGCTGAGAAATACGACTGGACCTAGACTCCATAGTGTGTTAATTAACAAATTCTTTGCATTAATGTATTAGGAAAATTTCACCAGTTGAACTGGTATTTCTTCTTCATCCTCGGTAGTCACCTAAGATTGCTCCTTCCGACTACCGTTTATTCCGCTGGTTACAAAACTTCCATACTGAAAAAAAAATTGTAACAAAGGCGTTAAAAAGGTTACTGCCAAATTGTTTCAATCAAAAGATCGAGAGTTTGATATTATAGAGATTAGAAACTTTGCAAAGCGTTGTAAATAATGACGCTTATATTATAGTTTAATTTTCATTAGTTCCACAAAGAAATAGTGTCAGAATAACACAAAAAGAAAACGACATTAATTATTACTAGACTTAATAAGTCTATGAGGGCAAATGTTCTCAATCTTACCCTGTTTATTACTATATTTATTTATTTGAACCAAAAATCACTACGTTTTCGACCTTATTCAGATTATGTTCAGCCGGACTATTAACTTGACATTGTACACCCTTTTCGTCTGAAAGTAAACAAGCACAAAGGGTGTTTTGCCTTGGAAATGTACTCCTTTCAGCTTTTTCCAGTATACTGGGATTTTTTATCGATGCCAGCTAAATTTTTAAAACTATTATTTTGTAGTCGCAATTTTTTCCATTATGTGCTTTCTAACTAGGATTTTTAAAGCGGTAATTTTATTATTAACGTTATCAGGGTGTAAATTACCGGTGAAATTACATTGCGAGAGTTCACATTTCATAAGTGTATTTTTAACAATCTCTGCTCATGAATAGCACTTTTAAAAAATATTATTCTTAATTACTATCCTGGAAGTTTGCTCCTCCCTTCAAAGTAGTTTTTGTTGCTGCCGTGAAATGGCGTGGTTCATTTATGTTCGCTGGTATCGTGTCACGTCTTACCATATAATGTTGCCGGAATATTGCTGTACAACGCCTGACGCTACTTGACCAACATCTAGTTGATGGCTTTTTTTTAAGGGTCTAGTACACGTGCTACAGGGAAGTCCCTAAAGCGCTACAGGAGCGACACGTGTGCGGAGAAAGCGATTCATGTTGTTCTTGAATCACTGTAAATTGTACTCGATGGGAAACACAGTCTTGGGCAAATTATTCCAGAGGGATGATGTTCTCCATATAAAAAGACTGCTTGAAAAAGCGTTGTACGAGGAGTAACAAGCTGAACCTCATACGGATGTGAAGTATTAGCGCGACGTGTACTTCTAAGATGCACCGATCTGGGAAGAATTAAGCGGACCACATCCTTCGAACACTTTCCATGAAAAATACTTGTAGAATAGGCTCAAGTCGCCAACCGTTCTTCGATGTTCCAGCGAATCAAGGTCGCCGGTCAGTTCCGGGTCTCCAATCAGACGAAACAGCTCTTCTCTGAATAGAATCCAACAAATGCAGTGTATGTTTGGGAGCGGAGCTTCAAACATGGGACCAGTATTCCATAGTTGGTCGAATTTGAGCTTTGTAAAGAATTAGCAGTTGTTGTGGAGTATAAAGCTTTCTGATTCGAAATAATATTCCCAACTTTTGAGAAGCTCTCCTTGCTATGCCTGCAACATGCTCATGCCAGGACATACGAGTATTTGCTCCCAAATTAACACCCAAGAAATTGAGTGACGATGTTAGAGGAATGGAGTGCCCCGACATAACTATGTCGGGTTCAGCAAAGTTAACTTTTTTAGAGAAAACTGCCGCCTGGGTTTTTGTAGCGTTAAGTTCCTCTTGGTTACTGTCACCCCAAGATAGAATTTCTTCCAAGTCTTTGTTAAGTTGAATGACTTCCTGCTGTCTGCGGATATTCGTCTGAGTTGCCGATGTCCGAGCGTTCAACGTGAATGAAGAGATAAGAGTATTGTCATCTGCAAAGCTGTAGATTGGATTCTCGGTCTTTTCCATCAGATCGTTAATATAAATGAAAAAGAGAGTAGGAGACAGTATGGAGCCTTGAGGTACACCGGCGTTGATAGTGAAGATGTTAGAAAAAAATCCTGCCACACGTAAAGAACGCTATCTGAGGAAACATGAGAGCCGCAAACAGAACTTTTCAGACATACCATAAGAACGTAGCTTAGCCAACAGCCCATCGTGCCAAACACGGTCGAATGCCTTGGATATGTCAAGAGCAACTGAGAGATTCTCCAAAGTGTTCAATTGCGTTGTTCCAAAAAAGTGTTACATAAGTCAGAAGATCTCCCGTTGATCTATTTTTCGAAAGCAATATTGATGATCGCTAATAATGTTGAATCCTTCAAGATATTTTAGAAGATGCTGATTGATAGCCTTTTCCATGACTTTCGATATTATTGAAAGCAGTGCGACTAGTCGGTAGTTATTTGCCAAGGTCTTCTTGCCTTTTTTAGGTATCGACTAAACTGTGGCACATTTTCAGCAGGAAGGAAATATTCCCTTTCTGTAGGATAGGTTGAAAAGTCTACAGAAAACTGGCGTTAATTCCCTCGCACAGTTTTTGAGAACTATGGCAGGTATTCTACCTGCCACCTACGTGCTACCCGTATTTGTAATGAAGTCAAAAATGTTACTGACAACCGTAGTCGACCGAGTTGTTAAGTTGCTCACTTCTCTTATCTAAATTTAATCTTGAACATAAGCCCAGAGTGTTGTTTTAAAGAGATTTTGACAAATAACTTTAAAAATCGAACAAAAAATCTAAAAACAAATAAACATGCACCTGAGACATATTTCTGTTCTACGAAGCACTGCAAAGTATAATTTTCAAAGCTGCCTGGAGTGGACAACTTAGTGCTTGCTTTGCCGATTCTTACTAAATTTTTAAAAGTTGCTGATTATAGAGGGGTTGGGGCCAAACGGCATAGGGGAGGGGCGATAATTGAGCTCCAAAAAGGTTCTATAACACAATGTATAGTCATGGATCTTTCTATCTGCTCCTATTTCTTTTTGTGCTTCATATATTTGACTATATGGATTTCAAAGTAATGAAAAACAACATGTTCTCAGATTCTTTAACTCCAAGAAGTCTTGAAATGATATATGACACGATGTATATGGAGCAACCACTTTAAATTCGTTTCTTAGATCTTTAACGACTTATATGTTTGACTATAGATAAGGGAAAATAACGAAAAGATAACACAATTTTCATATTGCTCGACGTTAAGGATTACGAAAATGACTTCTAACACGATATGAACCAAGAAAACCATTCATGCCTCTCTTTCACCATATTAGCCTCTTAAATCTGTAACTACGCCTAAAATTTATTCATTATTTCAAGTAAAAATTACAAAAATTCTCTTAATAATGTACAAAACTTACAAGATTTATATTTTGTTAATGAAGAACCTACATCTTAATCCTCTTTGTATAAATGCATTTATCATAAAACATAGCACTTGAACTAAATTAATTAAACTTTCCATTTAAATATCCAGAATCCAGAAAACTAATAAACCCAAAATCACACCGGCTTTTTAAACATTAAAATTAACGATAAAAAAAGCCATAATTTCGTTTTAACTGCAGAGAATAATAAATCTCTTTTAGTTTTTATTTTACTTTTTGCCTTAAGTGCCCTGTTGAGTCCCTATTTTTCGTAGGAAGGTCTACTTTCGTAAAGCTCGCTCTGGCCTAAACTGTTTGCCGCCAGGCAACAGTGCCAAGTCTACATTTACAGACTTCATCAATCACTTGCTGTAGCTTCAAAGTTGTCTATTAAGTACGGGTAGCTCATTACTTGGGAAACAACACTTTGGCCTCTAACCAATATAAATTCGTTGATATCTTTTATCCTAAAAAACGAGTAATGAAAATTTACTGCCTGGTTCAGGAGTTTACGTTGGGTTAATTAAATTGTCTAGTTTGCTGTTAGGATACCAAAAAAGTTTTGACAATCATACATTATCCTTTTTACAATCTTAATCGATTTGAGAGCCCACAAGTATCGAAAAAAATAATAAATGAGGGTGACGGTTTTAATTAATTATAATAAACCAAGGCATAAATAATTACGGAAGTATATAATATTCGTTCGTGCCCGATTTTCATAGATGGCAGAAGCATGCACTTTTGACTGTGCTGAAGTTTCTTTTTATAATCAAATTATTAACTGATAGTTATCTAAATGCGTACTGTGTTAAAATAACCTTAAAAAAAAGTTTAGTTAAATTGATTGAAAATGAATTTAAAAAGTATTGGAACTACAACAAAAAATATTCAAGACGTTTACTCAACTCAGTGTTGAAATACAAGCAAAACGTCCAAATTTCCTCAATCGAATAGGAATCATCTTTCACCATGAAAATGCTAGACCACACGTCGCTCAACAGATACTACGAGAACTTAAAAGTTAAAACGTAAAATCCTCCAGTACCCGCCGTATTCCCCTCTCCTTGCCCCTTCAGATTTTCATCTGTTTCGTTCTCTGCAAAACAATTTTAATGGCAATAAATTTGATTAAATGGAAGAAATCAAAAATTACTTTACTTTTTCTTTGAAGAGAAACCATGCAGTTTCTACAAAGAAGGAATTCAAAAACTTGTAAAACAATGGAAGACAGTTGTAGAAAATGATGGAGAGTATACCCTGTCCCAAATATAAGATCCTGATTTTTGCCGTTTTAAGTGGGGCAATATAAAAATTCTGACCTTTTGTTTATGATAGGTTGCAGAGATGGACTTAAGAATTTTATTAATTAATGCCAATAAATAAAATTAGCTTTGTTTTTGGAGATGTTAATTTATAAATGCATGTAAAAACAAATAGATAAGAAAGTACAAAATATACAGTTTGAATGAATGTGGTTTACAAGAGGGGACATATTGTATAAATAAAAATATATTTCAACTTAAGCCTAATTCGGTTTCACTATCACTGTCATCAGCTGAAGTAATTATCAGTGGTTTTATATTATTTACATAAATATATGAATCTTCAATTTTAACAACGTGCTGAATGGAATTCTTCCAGCTTTCACAAGGTATATCATTTATAACTCTTTTTACTAATTCAACCACTGACACAGTAGGAGAAACATTTTGTGCTCTTATTTTTGATTTAACTTGATGCCAAATATGTTCAATTGGATTAAACACACAATAATACGGAGGAAGCCGCAAAACAGTGTGTCCCATTTTCTCAGCCCTACTATCATAAACATATTTCTTTTTCAGTTTATAGTCTTTCAAAACTTCCAAAAGATCACTTTTTTAGTGTTCCGTACGGAACACTTATAAGATCACTTCGGTGTCTGTCTGTCTGTATGTCTGTCTGTCCGTCCGTCTGTCACACCCGATTTTCTCCGAAACTATTTGTCATAGAAAATTGAAATTTGGTAGTAATATAGGAATTGATGGCCTCATCAGAGCCATGTAGTTTTAAAAGTTAAATTTTGACTTAAGGGATTAGTTTTGAGGGGTGAAATCGGAAGTGAAAAAAAAATTTTTTTTACTACGTAATGGAGTGTGGCGTCAAATGAAAGCTTGTGAAAAACACGAGTAATATATATATATATATATATATATATATAT
This sequence comes from Pachyrhynchus sulphureomaculatus, assembly GCA_019049505.1. Taxonomy (NCBI): domain Eukaryota; kingdom Metazoa; phylum Arthropoda; class Insecta; order Coleoptera; family Curculionidae; genus Pachyrhynchus; species Pachyrhynchus sulphureomaculatus. The sequence continues at coordinate 33,217,309 of CM032450.1, forward strand.
ATATATATATATATATATATATATATATATAATGTAATACTTGCGCGCATTTTTCTTTGTACTATTTTTAAAAAATCGCGAAAAATCGCTGTCCACCCGCCTTATCTCGGAAAGTACTTATCAAAAAATTTTGAAAAAAAAAACTCTGGAATATTCTCCACGGGGTGTAGATTGAACGAAAATTATCACGAGTGCATTACCTGTAATAATTTATCTGGCATATAAAAAAAAACAGAAATTTCAAGGTCATCAATTTTCAGTAAAGATTGGAAATAAACTTTGTTGAAAACTTTTTTGGGGTGTGTGTTTTGTGAAGTCACTGATCATTTTATATCACCGTAACATAAATTTTGACTTAAGAGATTCGTTTTGAGGTGTGAAATCGGAAGTGAAAAAAAAAATTTTTTACTAGGTCATCGAGTGTGGTGTCAAATGAAAGCTTGTGAAAACACGAGTAAAAAAATATATATATATATATAATGTAATACTTGCGCACACTTTTCTTCGTATTACTTTGAAAAAAAACGTGAAAAATCGCTTATCACCTTATCTCGAAAAGTACTGATCAAAAAATTTTGAAAAAAAAATCCTGGAATATTCTCCACGGAGTATAGATTGAACGAAAATTATCATTACCTTTAATAATCTATCTGGTATATATATAAAAAAAAACAAAATTTCAAAGTCACCAGTTTTCAGTAAAGATTGGAAACAAACTTTGTTGAAAACTTGTTTAGGGTGTGTTTTGTGAAATCACTGATCATTTTATACTACCCTAACAAAATTTTTTATTTTAAAAACAATCAACGTACGGAACACTAATTGTGCAAGTTCAACTTGAACTTGACCGGTTTTTTATAACTATAGTCAAAATAAATGTCATTTTTCTAACATATTTACCGATTTGGTGTTGGCTGCACTAGGAACCATATTTAGTAGGTAACTATGGTCGCTTGCATTGTCGATAACTATAACACTCTGTTCGGGAACATTTGGCAAAAGGAAATTTTGAAACTAATTTTTAAAAAGTTCTGCGGTCGTGTCTTCGTGATAGTCCAAACTAAGATCTTTTATATTTTTTGCAGATAGACAGTTCGAAACCCAGCCGTTTTTCAGATCCAGTATGCAAAAATGGTTATTCGTTTACCTTTATTTGAAGGTGCGTTAGTCTGACATTTTGTACTGCTGTCAACCCACCCTTTTTGCACGGTGTCATGGGTATCGAACCATGTTGCGTCAGAATAAATTATTAGCCAATTCTCTGGTCGATACTTTTTAATTTCTTGTAAATCAGTATGTCGCAAGATTCGTAATCTTTGTAACTCCATCACTACTTGCCTTTTGTTGATTTTTCGGAACGTGAACCCCATTCTTAAGAGAATTCTGTGAAGGGACAATGTATATTGGTCCCGTCCTTCACCAGTCTTAATTTTATTTTGTCTAGTGTCGGCACCAACTGCTCTTCATACATAGAATATATTTTTCTCCTGATGACGTCTTTGTCACAATCATCTACATAATGCATTTGAAAATTTTTTTTCCGTTTTTTCCTGCTCCTGGGTGATGGTTTTCCTACAATACCGTTAATTGTAGAAATTGAGGTTTTTGTTAGTTCACTGGTTTCTTGCAAAAGCACTTTGTTTATTCAAATTTCTATTTACCAAACTGTCGTAAACATTTTTCACTATTTGTTTAGCGTCAAGTGATAAATGTTTTCTCTTGCGATAGTCACTATTACAGTTTTCCCACGGACTCACCATAATTAAAATAGAACCGTTACGTCGTAAGTTGTAAGTAAAACTAAAAATAAAAATAATAAACACCACAGGTCTCCATTATGATTCGAAAGATACTATATTATCAAATACTTAAAGGGCTCCAAACCGGGTTGACAGGTAGTAAATATATAGGTAAAAATAGATTCAAAATGATTGCAGGTGCAAGTGAGAGCGGTATACAAATCAGGTAAAATAAAAATATGTTTATCGTAATACCTGGCAACTATGCACAAAACCGTAATAGGGTCGTTTATTGCCCCATTGAAAAAGCAAAAAGGTAGTATCTTATATCTTGGGATTTACTTTACATTATTGATTACAAAATACTATTTTTCATAAAAATGTGTTGCATTTAATTTGGTTTCTAATCGGGCACGAACTTTTACAATCACCCAATAAAACAGCAGCAGTATACATATATTATAAATTATTTATGCGCATATCAACGAATACAGCAAATTTACATTATAAAATTTAAAATAACATCTTTGTAATCAATAAATTTTCATTACAAATTCATTATCATTACCTGTTTTTTTTTTTTTTTGAAGTCGCTGTTTTTTGTTAACGTAATGAAAACATAATGTGTTTGTCGACTCCAAGAACCCTGAATAGAAGATAAAACACGATATATTCGAAGCAATTTCTGTAACCCCTTTCTCTCTTCTTTAATGTCCTAAGTAACTGTAAATAATACTACTTACAATTTTTGGTCATCTCAACCAAAGCCAGGAAATATTCTTATGATGTTACTCGCATTATGCAAATTTAATCAATACCGCCCTTCCTCTAAAGCGATACTGCTCAAAAACTATAGCTTCCTTTGCTACTTCACGTGGTGTGTGTATACCAAATTTGAAATCTATATTTGATTTCTTTCGAGAGTTATCGTGCCAATAAACAGACGACAAACATGTAAGTAGACGGAGAGGCAGATAGACTGACGAGAACTGGAGACTATTTATTTCAAGGTTTAGAGACTCTGCAACGTAAGTAAATGTTAATATGTCAATTGTTAACGTATAAACTGAGTATAAAATTAAAGCAAAATAATGGTGGTAAATTTTTTAAAAAGTACATGAAAGTTATATTAAGTAAATACTTTTCAACTCTTATTTCTCGAACAAACCGCTGCAAGCCAAAATCTCTTAAGTATTTTCACTCCATATTCTAAATCAAAAGGAATTCTTAATTTAGTCTTTTAAATAAAGCCTTTGATATTGTTCCCAATGACCTTTTAATTAGTAAGCTGCAAACTCGCACTTATTCAGTAGGGCCTAATGGAATTCCCGTTGAAATTCTTTACTTGAGTAGGCTTACTGTGCTTCTTAGCTTGATGTTTTATTTAAAATGACAATACCTAACAGCACACCTAGTGACTGGAAGCAAACGTTCATTATATCAATGGCGGGGTGAGATACATGTAATTACAGCTTGATATTCATGATCTGTAATAGCTTTGAACAAATACTAAACCAACGTGTAGGAAATATTTGAAAAAAGAAGAAATTTTTCTTTAATGACCACCCTGGCTTTTGCTTTCAACTCTCTTATGAGTCAGCTGTCTCAGTATTAACACATAATGTCGCAATAGTTCTAGATAAATCTAGCGAGATGGAGACTGTTCTGTTTGATTTTTAACATGCTTTTGACACGTTGCCATGACCTATTAATTAATCAGCTGTAAACGTTGCCTCTGGATGTAAGAATGATTAGATAACAAATCAACTTTTTGTGAGATAAAGTCCAAAGGATTTACAGTTGGCAACTTCATATCTGCATATATTGTAGTGACTTCGGAAGTTCCCTTGGGGAGTATGCTGGGTCTCCTCGCATTTCTGGTCTTTGTAAATGACCTCAAATATCTGACATTGCATAGTATTCGAAGATTCTCTACCATGGGGACCATTTGAGTGTGTGGGGAGAGCTGAGGTTGTCTAAAAGTGAATATTTCAAAATAAAATTAAAATAAATTTCGTTAAATATCAACTAATAAACTTTGGCTATAGACCAAGAGGGCGACCAGAAATGTTGACCTGTCGACTAACCGTCTGCCTAGTTGTTCACTCTATCGGGCGAGTCGAATAAAAGCCTTGGACTGCCCAGATAAGGGCCAAAATGCTACGTCCAAAAATGGACGTCATTTAACCACCTGAATTAAGTACCGACGCTAAAAATGTCGAGTTTCCCAAAGGGCAGACGCCGCCGATACAGGACCCAGCTTTGGGGCCCAAAAAACATCGCTCCAAAAATCGAGTGTCATTTAATCATATAAAAACCTGCAAAAGGTAGACGCCGCCAATACTGGAGCACGAAGCTGGACCCGCTTTTTTTCAGCCAAAAACGGTCGTTGTATTTATTCAAAAACTCGAAAAATGACTTTGATCTCTTTACATCCATCCCTTACCCTTTTAGGCATTAATATTCTCACACTAAATAATAACTAAATGCGAGTACGAGTCGGTATTTCAAATGATAGGTACTTTATAGACGGGTATTAATTACAAAACAGTTGAGCATAGATATATAACACGTAGGCTGAAAAGTTTTTGGTCTAGCTACTTAAAACACATTTTTTTTGCAAAATTCGATTTAATTCATCCTTCAGTCCAACGCTTCTCTAACATTTCTATACATTTCTTGTAGGAGGATTTGTCTTTGCCTTCACTGGAGCCAAATCTCTTTCCCGTGAACATTTTTTTGAGGTCTGCCCCCGCTGGGGGCCAAATCTGGAGAATACGGTGGATGAGGAAGCAATTCAAACTTCAATTTATGCAATTTTGCCATCGTAACCATTAACTTATGACCCGGTGCATTGTCTTGATGAAAGAGCACTTGTTTCTTGTTCATTTGGGGCCGTTTCTGCATTTAAATACCAATAATTTTATATAATATTCGCTATTGATAGTTTTTCCCTTCTCAGCATAGTCGATGAGAATTATTCCATGCGCATTCCAAAATATAGAGGCCAAAACCTCTCCAGCCGACTGTTCTGTCTTTGGTCGCTTCGAGCGGCTGCTGTCCACTCAGCTAACTGCCGATTTGATTCCAGTGTATAGTGGTGGATCCATATTTCATCCATTCTCACACATCGCACGAAAAAATCCTTTTTAGTGCGCTTAAACAGGTCCACACACAAGCGCTCAGAATCATCATCACGTTGTTGTTTTGGGTTCACTGAGCAAACGCGGTACTCATTTCGAACAGAGCTTTCTTGTGCCCAAATGTTCATGCAAAATATGACCAACATGTTCTCTTGATATCTTTAGGGTGTCGGCTATCTAACACACTTTCACTTTAAGGTGTGTCTCTACGACTGCGTTTAAATTCAGCATACCAATAAATAATGAGTGAATTTTCAGGAGCAGAGTCTCCGTAACACTTAGCAAGCCATTGCTTTGCTTGAACGGTTTAATCAACACACGAAATTCGATTTTTTCCATTGTGCGTCACTAAAACTACTGCAGCTTGTAAACTAATCGTCTAAATATTATGAAATTATGACACGTATCGTTTGAAGGTTGGTACTTCCTAAAAATCCTATGGATTTTTTGAAAAGGGCGACATTTATGTGTCAGACCAAAAACTTTTCAGCATTCGTGTTATTTATATTTACATGAATACGTATCCAATATAGAATGTTTCCCAAACAATATTTTTATAAAAATGTTTATTATACATTATATAAAGTTTTATAATAGCACAAGGATAATTTCCAAGAATAACACTTTTGTAAAAGAAAAACATTTTCTTAAAAAAAGTTTTAATTAAAAATAATTACCCCGGGAAATTTATTAAACTTATTTCGGAAATTTAAAATATAAGAACATAAAAAGAATGGTAAAGCAAAGCTGAAAATTTGCTTTGTTATTTCATACCTCCTTGATGCAAGGGTTATAATCTAGAAAAAATCTTCTTTTTCCCATCTCGGGACTTTTGCGTTTCTTCAGGTTTTAAACTTACTGGATACGATAAAAATATTTTCTCACTATTGTCGATTTGTAGTTGTGATTTTACAGGGAAATATGTGATATCGATTTTAAATTTTACGTACCTTTGGTATTTGAAGAAAAAAGAAAATAGCTTTTTAGCGGTGTGTATTATCGATATTTTTTAGTTTTCATGGGTATGAATTAATTATTTTCTTGTTTCTATTAACGGCATATTACGTGGTGATAACATACAAAATTTTAAATCAAAAGTACGAATATAATATGTGCTTTTTAGGAATCTACACTTGATCAATGTAGTTAGTGATGATTAATACCATAGAACTGAAATTCCAAATATATTACTGCTCTTATAAGTATATGATATTTGCTAAGTAAAAGAAAAACCCAAAATTTGGTTTTAGTTATATTGTGAAACGTATGAAATAGCATAGCCTATTTTGCTGAAACACGGGTGAGACAAATAGACCCAAAGAAAAATCAATAATTTTCAAATTTTTTGCTTCGAATTCAATAAATCCTATTTAATACTTACGTACATGCCACAAATTTATTGGGCCAAATTTTCAGTACTTGTTTCGTTGAAGAAGTGTTCTAAAAACCAAAAGGAAATATTTATGGTGTTGGGGCATGTAAGAGGTAAAGTGAGTTGAATTTGCTAGGAAAGTTCTGAGCAAACAAGTCAACCAATTTTTTCGATTTTCCTCGTTATTCGATTAATCATTTTTTTATTTTAAATTATGTATTTTCCCGAAATCTTTAAGAGCATTATTGACACGAAAGTGAACTGGATTCAAACATCCTTTTAACCATGAACCACCTGGAGTTTACCTACAAATCGGCAGATGAAAATTAATACAAGGGTGTGACGAACAGAACTGATAAACACATGACTTTGCAAATTAATGAAAATCTAGAGGATATTCTGCGACATGTGCTTTATCCCACCTACAGTCTCTATGGCAAAATATATATATATATATATATATATATATATATATATATATATATATATATATATATATATACATATATATATATATATATATATATATATATATATATATATATATATATATATATATATACATATATATATATATATATATATATATATATATATATATATATATATATATAGTATAGTAGTGGTTTTTCGTTATAATATTGTGTGTGGTGTTAGCTTAAAGTCCCTTGATGGACGGTTTCGCTGACTTTTCGATGGAATCTCATCTTTTTCAAAGCGTTGATCACTGGAAGGTGTCTTGGCGTTGAATGTCGATACTGGCTCCGAGGGGCTCGGTTTTATGTGCTGGGGACGTGGCTCTAATGGTCGAACGGTTCTGGTCAATAGAGGCCCCCAGCACATAAAACCAGAGCCCTCGGAGGTCTCGACATTCAACGCCAAGACACCGTCCAGTGATCAACGCTTTGAAAAAGATCGATGAGGTTCCATCAAAACGTCAGCGAAACCGCCCATCAAGGGACTTTAAGCTAACACAGGATACCCGAAAAACCACTACTGCATTTCACACCCTTGAGAACATTACAAAACTTTGGAGTATGAAATACTTGGAGAAGATTAAAAATAAAGAGTACAGCATTTTTTTTGGGCGTCCTATGGACTACAATATCTAATGAAATCAATAAATAAACATATTTTATATTAAATTATTCTAAGAATCAAATCATTAATTTAAAGATAACTAACTTTCAAAGCCTGAGAAAAAGAGTAAAAATATACATTTTTGAGTTTTGTTTGAATCATCATCACTAAAGACGGGTTTACGAGTGTATGAAAAGTTTGATAAATAAAACTTGTTTATTTGTTAATTTTCATTAGGCGATATTCTGCATTTTTAGCAACACGAAAATTTAATAATTTGATAATATGTAGAGTACAAATAGTACGTCTAGTAATAAAACAACATGTCAACCTCCCGTTGAATCGGGAGAATCAATTTTTTGAAAATTGATTATTCCAGTCAAATCGAGCGCTGGTATTTATGAACCAGGACAGAACATAAATGCTATGCAAGCTGTTTAGATGGTACAGACTATAAAATATCAAATATAGTAAGTGATAAATTAACTTGGATACAGAATTTGCTATCTAAAGTTGTTTAAAATTAAAAAAAAAAATAAACGCACGTTGTCTTATTTATTTAGTTCACACAGTATATAGGTCAAATACATATTGAAAATATGCACTACCAGCAATCGAAAATATTTTATATTTAAAAAAGATTTGAAATATGTATTTTTCGAATAATTTATAACGACATATCTAACTATAAACCTATAATTGTGTTGCCTGTATTAAAATTAAACCGATTAAAAAATGTTCTTAATCTACGTTCAAGTCCTTAACTTAGGCGATTGTAGGTGGGCAGACCAAAATCAATAAAACAATTGGTTAAGTGAATATACCCATACTGTTAAGATGGAATATTACTTAGCAATATTGATCGAATGAGTTAGTGCCATGATAGGCAATAGATTTGACAGCCACTACAATTAATAACAAAGGAGTCATAGGGTCTGTAAATTAGATATAATAGAGTAGCCCAAATCTAGCCCAATAAAAGCCTTTTTGAATTTATATGCCAATTTAAGCTTTATGCCTCCATATACTGAGTTTAAGACTTTTCAGTCCTATTGATGCTACTACTTTTATAACGTAATTGCTCAATGTAAATTACTATTCGATTTTTTTAGTTACCAGGTGTACAAGTATGAAATGCAAAATAACATGTTAAATTCGGAAGAATGATAAAAAGTGCTTTATTCAAAGTATGTTCAATCGCTTGTTATACATTTTCCCATCTTTCGGGCAATTTGTGAATACCACGCCAGAAAAATCTTCCCCTTTTGCTGCGAATCGAACCATTTTTTCACATCTTCGTACGAACCAAAGCGATGCTCAGCAAGTGCGTCACCCACCGATGCAAACAAGTGATAATTGAAAGGAGCCAAGTCTGGTGAGTAAGCTGCATGGGGTAGAACTTCCCAGCTGAGTGCTTCCAACGTGTCGCGAACTGGTTTTGCCGTATGTGATGGAGCATTGTCATGAAGAAAAATGACTTTGTGTTGCTTCTTTCGGTATTCTGGCCTTTTTTCAAGTAGCGAACGATTCAAATCGGTCAATTGTTGCTGGTAACGTTTAGTATTAACCGTTTCCTCAGGTTTTAACAGCTCATAATAGACCACGCCTCTCTAGTCCCATCAAAAACAGAGCATCGTCTTTCTACCAAAGCGATTCGGTCTTACGGTCGATGTGGATGGTGCGCCTGGGTCTACCCATGATTTTTTGCACTTGGGATTCTCAAAATAAATCCACTTTTTATCCCCTGTAACTATACGATGCAAAAACGACTTTCTTTTGTACCGAGCGAGCAAAATGTCACACGTATTTTTGCGCATTTTCATTTGCCTGTTCAACTTATGTGATACCCATCTACCGGCTTCTGAATCTTTCCCATCTCTCGTAGCCGATTGGAAACAGCTTGTTGACTAACGCCCAATTGCTCGGCGAGTTGTTTTTGTGTTTGTGAATCATCTTCGTCCAACAATGTTTGCAATTCCACATCTTCATATTTTTTGGCGGTTTTCCACGTTCCTTGTCTGCAACATCGAAGTCACCACTTTTGAAACGCCGAAACCATCGTTCATACGTATCCTGCGATGGAACATGTTCACCATAAGCTTCTCGAAGTAATCGGTATGATTCAAGAGCAGTTTTCCTCAAATGAAAACAAAAAATTAATGCTGTCCGCGAATGCTCTTTGTTCGGTATAAATTTGGACATATTGAAGACAACACAACACTATGCACACACTTTTCCAATTTATCACTCGTGCGCGTCTAACACTTGTTGATGACACAACAAAATGGCGCAGTGTCAAATTTTTATAGCACAAACTGCATTGGTTCACCATCTGTTGTCTGAAATCCGCATTTCATACTTGTACACCAGGTATTCTGATTAAGCATTTTTTTATTTTTATTGGAAATATTATATTGTAAGTCGGTTTAAAAACTTTATTAGGATATTTATAACAAAAATCACATTTATTTGCAAATAGTCTGATAATATTGTACACATATAACCACATATAATATACACTGGAGAGGAAAAAAATCGACTCAAACTATTTGGCTTTCGGATCTTAGAGTTTAGTGTTCATATGTTTTTATGGATTTTAGTATCATTTGAAAGCCCATTCTATTCTCTTTCCAATGATACCGAATTCCATAGTATACCTCATGCTTTTTACCGATTAAAATGATTAAAAAGAGAAACAAGGAGAACAACGATTGAAAATAGGGGTAAGGGGAAGGAAAAATTAAACAAATTTTAAGTTTAATAATTACATTTATTGATATCCTTCAGGGATACAAGGGCTGTATTTTTAGCTTGAACCCTTCTTTTGAGCTCACCCCACATGTACTCGATTAGATTGAGGCCAGGCAGCAGCATTGTCGTTCATTAGCACGAAGCTATCGCCAATAAACCCAGCGTAAGGAACGACGCGTTCCTGCAGCATCTCCTCGATGTACCTTTTTCGCTCATTATTGTCGTATGTGATCCACTTTTCATCGCTCATTATCAACTGCATCAGAAATGGCTCGATTCCGTTATGTTTCTGTAGACATTCACAGATGAAAATTCGATCGAGTTAAGTCGATTGAAAATAGGGGTAAAAGAAAGGAAAAATTAAACAAATTTTAAGTTTGATAATTAAATTTATTGATAAAAACTAAAATAAATATTTTGTATTACCCCCTTAGCACTTATTACTGCTTTCAGATGGTTTTTCATGGAGCGGATGAGCTTTTTCAACACTGTCTGTGGGATTCTTCCTCACTCTTCCACCATCGCAACATTAGGGTCCTTCAGCGATGCAAGGGCTGTATTTTTGGCTTGAACCCTTCTTTTGAGCTCATCTCACATGTACCCGATTAGATTGAGGCCAGGACTCCGCGCAGGCCAGTCTAATGTGGGTATTCTTATTTCCGCCAGGTATTGCTCCACCGATGCAGCAGCATTGTCGTTCATTAGCACGAAGCTATCGCCAATAAACCCAGCGTAAGGAACGACGTGTTCCTGCAGCATCCCCTCGATGTACCTTTTTCGCTCTTTATTGTCTATGGGATCCACTTTTTATTGCTTATTATCAACTGCATCAGAAATGGCTCGATTCCGTTATGTTTCTGTAGACATTCATAGATGAAAATGCGATCGAGCTAAGTTGATTGAAAATAGGGGTAAAGGAAAGGAAAAATTAAACAAATTTTAAGTTTGATAATTAAATTTATTGATAAAAACTAAAATAAATATTTTGTATTACCCCCTTAGCACTTATTACTGCTTTCAGATGGTTTTTCATGGAGCGGATGAGCTTTTTCAACACTGTCTGTGGGATTTTTCCCCACTCCTCCACCATCGCAACATTAGGGTCCTTCAGCGATGCAAGGGCTGTATTTTTGGCTTGAACCCTTCTTTTGAGCTCATCCCACATGTACTCGATTGGATTGAGGCCAGGACTCCGCGCAGGCCAGTCTAATGTGGGTATTTTTATTTCCGCCAGGTATTGCCCCACCGATGCAGCAGCATTGTCGTTCATTAGCACGAAGCTATCGCCAATAAACCCAGCGTAAGGAACGACGTGTTCCTGCAGCATCTCCTCGATGTACCTTTTTCGGTCTTCATTGTCGTATGGGATCCACTTTTCATCGCTCATTATCAACTGCATCAGAAATGGCTCGATTCCGTTATGTTCCTGTAGACATTCATAGATGAAAATTCGATCGAGTTAAGTTGATTGAAAATAGGGGTAAAGGAAAGGAAAAATTAAACAAATTTTAAGTTCAATAATTAAATTTATTGATAAAAACTAAAATAAATATTTTGTATTACCCCTGTAGCCCTTATTACTGCTTTTAGATGGTTTTTCATGGAGCGGGTGAGCTTTTTCAACACTGTCTGTGGGATCCTTACCCACTCTTCCACCATCGCAACATTTAAGTCCTTCAGCATTGCAAGGGCTGTATTTTTGGCTTGAACCCTTCTTTTGAGCTTATCCCACATGTACTCGATTGGATTGAGGCCAGTACTCCGCGCAGGCCAGTCTAATGTGGGTATTCTTATTTCCGCCAGGTATTGCCCCACCGAGGCAGCAGCATTGTCGTTTATTGGCACGAAGCTATCGCCAATAAACCCAGCGTAAGGACGACGTGTTCCTGCAGCATCTCCTCGATGTACCTTTTTCGCTCTTTATTGTCGTATGGGATCCACTTTTCATCGCTCATTATCAACTGCATCTGAAATGGCTCGATTCCGTTATGTTTCTGTAGACATTCGTAGAAGAAAATTCGATCGAGTTAAGTAGATTGAAAATAGGGGTAAAGGAAAGGAAAAATTAAACAAGTTTTAAAGTTTAATAATTAGATTTATTGGTAAAAACTAAAATAAATATTTTGTATTACACCCTTAGCCCTTATTACTGCTTTCAGATGGTTTTTCATGGAGCGGGTGAGCTTTTTCAACACTGTCTGTGGGATTCTTCCCCACTCTTCCACCATCGCAACATTAGGGTCCTTCAGGGATGCAAGGGCTGTATTTTTGGCTTGAACCCTTCTTTTGAGCTCATGTCACATGTACTCGATTAGATTGAGGCCAGGACTCCGCGCAGGCTAGTCTAATGTGGGCATTCTTATTTCCGCCAGGTATTGCCCTACCGATGCAGCAGCATTGTCGTTCATTAGCACGAAGCTATCGCCAATAGACCCACCGTAAGGAACGACGTGTTCCTGCAGCATCTCCTCGATGTACCTTCTTCGCTCTTTATTTTCGTATGGGATCCACTTTTCATTGCTTATTATCAACTGCATCAGAAATGGATCGATTCCGTTATGTTTCTGTAGACATTCATAGATGAAAATTCGATCGAGTTAAGTCGATTGAAAATAGGGGTAAAGGAAAGGAAAAATTAAACAAAGTTTGAGTTTAATAATTAAATTTATTAATAAAAACTAAAATAAATATTTTGTATTACCCCCTTAGCCCTTATTACTGCTTTTAGATGGTTTTTCATGGAGCGGGTGAGCTTTTTCAACACTGTCTGTGGGATTCTTCCCCACTCTTCCCCCATCGCGACATTTAAGTCCTTCAACGATGCAAGGGATGTATTTTTAGCTCGAACCCTTCTTTTGAGCTCATCCCACCTGTACTCGATTGGATTCAGGCCAGAACTCCTCGCAGGCCAGTCTAATGTGGGTATTCCTACTTCCGTCAGGTATTGCCCTACCGATGCAGTAGCATTGTCGTTTATTAGCACGAAGCTATCGCCAATAAACTCAGCGTAAGGAACGAGGCGTTCCTGCAGCATCTCCTCGATGTACCTTTTTCGCTCTTTATTCTTATGGAGTCCATTTTTCATCGCTCATTATCAACTGCATCAGAAATGGCTCGATTCCGTTATGTTTCTGTAGACATTCGTAGATGAAACTTCGATCGAGTTAAGTTTTTAGCTTCAAACACCACCCAAACATTGAGCTTCTTTTTGTAGTCATCATTCTCCCAATTAGCTTCAAACAACACCCAAACATTGAGTTTCTTTTTGTAGTCATCATTCTCCCAATGATTTAAAACTGTTTGCTGACAGACGCTTAGTTCCTTGGTGATGTTATGGTTACTTACACGTCGGTCTTGTTCAACTTCTGCCAAGATTCTATAAACTTTTTCTCTCATTGGTCAACTAGTGTCAGGAGCATCTTTGACATCGAAATTTCCAGAACGAAAGCTACTGAACCATCTTTTGGCTGTAGTTTTTGATAACGTATCTTGACGATAAACAACACAAGTTTCCTGAAAGGTCTGCATAGCATTTGTGCCTTTACAGAATTGAAATTGTAAGATGTAGCGAACTTTTCCAGAAATTTCACTCATCCTCAAGGCGTTCTAAATTAAGTCAAGATAAACGAACTCTAATAGTTTTTGCACGTCTACTGTTGTCAAATATTAGCTCTCAACTGACGCTAAGTATGACCGGATGCGACTTACATTACCTGAGATATGTGACACTAAACCTCTCTAAGGAGAAAAAGGCTAATATTTTATCCACAACCCAATGTATTAATAAGTTAATGTACACGCAAATTTACAAATCTTGGAAATTATTTTATTGAAACTGAATATTACTTATGTATGTAATTCAGTAGACTATATCGCATAGTAAAATAACAAACTATGCAGCTTTAACTCTCAATATCTTACAGCTATGATTTAATTAAATTTATATTCTGGTAGAAATTCGAAGTACACTTCGTATAAATAAGAAAGTACGTAAGTGGAGGGACCCTAATGTGTATATTGTGGCAACATCGTAAATCGTATAAAGTAGAAAAAACTACGAATTTTGAACATACGTTGCCCTTTTGGAGTAAAGAAATTGCATTGTGGTTTAGAAAAATTATTGGTAAAGATGTTTTTAGTAATAGAGTAAGAAGGCGACTTATTTTAACCTGCCGACTAACCGTCTGCCTAGTTGTTCATTCTATCGGGCGAGTCGAATAAAATCCTTTAACGTTGATTTTGCCCCCGTGCCCTGGAATGCCCAGATAAGGACCAAAATGCTGCATCCAAAAATGGATTGTTGTTTAACCACTTAATTTAATTACCATAACATTTATTGAGACTAAAAAAGTCGCGCGCCCCAAAGAGCAGACGCCGTCGAGACCGGACCCAGCTTTAGGACCCCAAAAAATGGCATTTAATCATATGAAATCAATAAATTTAGTTTGTTCTGTTGTCCGAAAGACGAAGCTGGTCCCGCTTTTGGCTGGAAAAAGCGGGTCTAGCTTCGTCCTCCGATTTTGGCGGCGTCTACCTTTTGCAGACTCCCTCTTATTTTATCAAGAACAAACTAAATTTTAGATGTAGCATTTTGGGCATTTCAGGGCACGAGTACTGCAAAATTAACGTAAAAGGCTTTTACGCGACCCACCCAATAGAATGAACAGCGAGGCAGACGGCTAGTCGACAGGTCAAAATTTCAGGCCGCCTTCTGGGTCTATAAAATGTTTACATAACTGAATACAGTTAACTTATATCAATTATACTTAGCGCAGATACTAGCACGATTTGTAGTGAATTTATAATTGTATTGAAAACTTTACCTTTCCTTGCTAAGGGAGATATTGCATTCGTGAAAAAATTACCCTCCCAGATTTTGGCATTTCTTGACGTTTTAGGGTATATTTCCAAATTTCAATCGGTCTCTCCGTTGGCACGATAACCCCCAAACAAATTAAGAATTCGAGTTTCAATTTGGTACACATCCTTATACTTGACCTAAAAAAAGAACCTGTTACCGTTATCTGATTAGAGATGTGATTAAGAGGAGGGCAAGAAAGGTGACGAATCCTTAATTTTTTAATGTTTTAATAGTACTACGAGAATTCATCTCGATTTTGATTTGGTGATTTTAGCGATAAACATAACTACCTTCTTTTTAAATAAAAAATATAGTTATGTTCTATATTTGTCTACATAGCGAACCACCTGAGCTTTAGTATTAGATATTTTAGATCCGTTTACAGGAATATCAAAAAAAAGCATAGATGGTTCAACACGTCAGTAAATAGGATTTCTTTTAAGAACAAGACTGTCACAGACTGACGCATTTGTTATCAAAATTCGGTAAAATATTATTGGATTCATGAAAAAATATTGACGTATCATTGGCTGAACACTACGAAACATGGTGGGTGAAGTCAAAACTAAAAAACAATCTTCTAAAATTGTCCAAACAAATTACTTACATTATTCAATAATGTATACTACTATTTCATAATAAGCTAAAAAGTGTATTGATTATTTTAATCAAATATATTTTCTTTATTTAGTTAAATGTTTCGAATGTTATTAAACAAAATTTACTTAACTCTATGGTATGGTCATAACTCACCTAAGCTTAATGGTAAGGTATAACGAATTGTACTAAGTACGTACACTTAATACTTCATCGTAGGCTGACACAGCAGCCACAAGCCGACAGAGTGGTTGATAAAATCAGCACTTGAACGCAGGAGGCGCGGTTTTCGAAGGATCCCCCTCCGGCATATGTGGTTTAACGTTAAACTACTGAAAACAGACAAAGTCCATATTTCAGCAGTCTACCCACTGATTTCTTATTTGTCAATCCATCCCGAGACGCGTTTCGCCATATCACGGCTCATCAGTCGGGCTAGTGAAGCTGTTTAGATATAACGGAGAAAAAGAAGAAAAAATAATTATTTACAGGCTTGTCTCAACACATAACCTAAATTGTATTTGTAAAAAATTTTCATCTGCATACGAATAAAAAGTTTTAATACTTTAAATTTAACTTAAAAGAACGTGTCTACGTTTTTATATTAAAACCAAAAATAATGACGTCATGCATCCTAATAAGAACCGGTGCCGCTATACTGTAACCGCGAAGAGCTAATGTTACAACGTAACTGAAACAACGGCTGTTATCGTGACAGTTGACAACTTCATGAGTTCTTGTCATCAGTAAAGTATTTTAAGAAATTCAAAATTTCTCAAAAATAAATGGCTAGTAATTTTATTATATTGTACGCTTAAAAATGAATAATGAACTTTGTGATATTTATTTTATAAAGAAAATGTATCCATTTTCCTTTTTCCGGCATTTTTAATACTACCGGATTTACCGGTTAGTTATAAAAGAATTATTGGACGATATCGTGCGATCAATGAAACTACAATAAAAATTAAACATACGTACGTGTACGTTAGATTTCGGCTCTTTTATGTATTAATTTCTTTAGTTGAAACGCTGCATGTTAAGTGTAGCTTATTTCTCAAAACAACACATTAAAATGTATCAAGTTAATATTGCCACTCTAGTCGTGCTCCTAAATTCAACCAAAACGACATAGTGAACAAAAAATAGAGTTGACATTGTGTACTGTATTTTTCTACTCCTTGTATTACTGTTCCTACATTTTTATTATAAATTTTGGTAAGATGTTTTTTAATATTGTGGTTAACTAAATAAATGTATCAGAAAAAATAATAGAAAAATAGGAATAAAAATACGCAGTGAACAGTAACAAATAATTCATTCCAAACTTTCCTATACTGAAATAGGTGAAGATCTCTCCATTAATTATAGCATGAAATAATAATAAAGAAAATATAGTAAGCACAGCAACAGATTATTATCAAGATACGGGTCACTTGTTTTTGACAAAAAATTATTGACATATCTAGTGAAAAACCATTAAACTTTAGAGTCCATTTCCTCATTAGTTATTGATATATATATATATATATATATATATATATATATATATATATATATATATATATATATATATATATATAAAATTTAATTATGTTTGTAGAGTTGCTTTTGATGATTTGCTGGTTTCAATATATTAAACGATTTTTATATCACCCTATATATATATATATATATATATATATATATATATATATATATATATATATATATATATATATATATATATATATATATATATATATATATATATATATATATATATATTATATATATATATATATATATATATATATATATATTGTGTATTTTTTAGATTTTATATAAATACATACATGAATTAAAAGGCCAAAGTTCACAGGAGTGGTGTATATCAAATTATAGAGAGGAAATTAATTAGCCAGGTAGTCGACTGTATAGACATTCAAAATTATGTTTCCTATAACAAGTAACTTAATTTAAAGCATAGTAATGGTGAATTCTTGATCAATGAAAGTTACTCGGAAACTCTTGTTAGAATTAGGCCAGCTTAAGATGAAGTGCCTATAGGGAGCACTTTCGTAGTTCTTATGGCACATAATACATATAAATTGCAACGTACTGTATTGGGATTACACTTGAAATATTGTTCGCTGGCTGTGGCATATTGAAGTAATTCTACATTTTTTTCTTTCTGATAATTTTATTTGGCGTTTGAACGTAGTTTGTATAGTGACGGGTAGGTACCATTGGAGACAGTTTATAACATATGCTGATATTTCGAAGAAACTTTCTAAAGTAAATGCTTCTTCATATAACCGCACCTGATTTGCTACTATTAAATGTTACAAAAATTGTACAAGGTGTAAAAATAGTAAAAGGTAACTTAGAAATTATGAAAGTTTAAAGAATTTTAGTGTTTTTAACGAATAAAATATCTTCCTCAGCAAGAAAAGTTAAAAAAGCCCCAGTTATGCTCCTTCGAAGAATATCAACTCCAATAGTCTAATAAATGAATGTCCATTGCCGGATTAGCTACAGTCTAGTATAATTACAATTAATCCAACACACTTGGCAATCCGGCACATCTAAAATACTTAAGGTATATTCCTATTATGTTGGGAGTGTGGAATCTTTGGCACAATGATACTACTCAGTATATATCACCACTACATGAAACACTTTACTTTTGCACTCCTGATGAAGCTAACGTGGTTAGCAAAACGCACGTCGAGTTCAAAAATAAAGTGTTTGGTGTAGTGGTGATATATACTGAGTAGTATATTCCTCTGTTATACATGTGCATATATATATATATATATATATATATATATATATATATATATATATATATATATATATTCAATTCTTAGGCTTTGGGTTCGTTTTATGAATATTTGGTATTTAAAATTAAACTTAAATTGACGTTTCGCCCTTTGGTTTAGGGCATTTTCATTTTTTTCTTTATTTCTTGAATCTCACATGTTTTATTTATTACTGACGAGTCGCGGGCACGGCATATATATATATATATATATATATATATATATATATATATATATATATATATATATATATATATATATGCCGTACCCGCGGCTCCGCTTGCGTGGACTTGATTCAACTTAATCGCTGGCTTCTTATGATTTGGCTTATAAAAGGTTTCGTATATAAGCGTTTTAATTCGTAGTTTGTTCTTCTCCACAGTCCCTTTTCTTTCCTTTCTCCGTAGATTCTTCTCAAAGCTTTCCCTTCCCACATCTCCAACGTCTCCTTTTCTCTTGCATTCAGTTTCCATGTTTCTCATTTATTATATCTAAACTGTTGTTGTTTTTATTATACTTCTTCTTTGTAATTTCCATGTATTTTGTTTGTTCTTCATTTATCTTTAGTCCTCTCATCCTTTCTCTTTCTTCTATCTTACTTATGGCTTTTTTGAGGTTCTCTTTTGCTCTTGCAATCACTGCTACATCATCCGCATAGGCCAAGCATTGGCAAGTGTGTTGGTATATCGTTTCATTTGTTTTTATTTCTGACTCCCCGATTATCTTCTCTAGTAACAAATGAAATAGACATGTCGACACTGGATCCCCCTGTCTTAATCCTCTCTTCACCTTAAACTTGTCTGATACTTTGCCCTCAACCAACTCAAAAATATTTTCTGTGTCAATCAGGGTCATTCGCACCATGCGAATCAATTTACTTGGAATTTTTAGTTCTTCCATTATCTTGTAGAGTCCCTCTCTATTTACAGAGTCATATGCTTCTCTGAAATCCACAAAGACCAAGTATAGTGCCAAATTTTATTCTAAGCTATTATCTTGGATTTGCTTAATCGAAAATATCTGGTCTGTAACCGATCTATTTTCCTGAATACACACTGGTACTCTCCCAGAATAGATTCGGCGTTCTCTTCTAGTCTGTTTTTGATAGTCAACACTACTATCTTGTACACGACATCGAGTAAAGCTATTGGTCTATAATTAGCACATATAATTTTTTCTTTTTTTTGTATATTGGACAAATCAGCGACTCTCTCCAGCTCACTGACATCTTTTCTGTTTCCCATATTTCTTGCACCAACCGGCATATTTCATTTTCCACATCTACTCCTCCAGCTTTTATCATTTGTGCTGTTATACACTTTCCACCCGGGCCCTTATTTTTTTTTTAGTCCTGAGTATTTCTCTTATTTCTTCTTTGCAGGGTTTGTGTGTCCCCTCTTGCCCTTCAGCTAATTTTGCTTCCTATTTCTCATTCAACTCCTCATTTTCATCTCCATTTAATGTTTTTTTTAAAGTATTCTGCCCATCTATTCAGTCTTTCTGCCAAGCTTAGTGCTTCCATCTTTTTTCCTACATTTTGTCTCTGTTTATTCTCTTTGCATTTTATAAAGAAAAACACGTAAATCGGATAAGTGGTTCTTGAGTGCTAAGCGCACTAATGGAAAGACAAACAGAAAGACGTTAGGTTTTATATATATTACATAGATTATTATTATTATATAACCTGGCCAGAGAACATATGTATGAATTAAAAAAAAAAAAACACGTAAATCGGATAAGTGGTTGTCGAGTGATAAGCGCACTAACGGACAGACAGACAGAGAGACGTGGCATTTTATATATAATACAGATATTCTTTGCTACATGATAGTGTTTCATATTTAAAGGTTTACGCAGTGTATTGCAAGAGGCGCTAGCCAAACTTTTTTTCAACTTGACTCACTATTATCCTCACTGCTTATTCCTTATGTTAACGTAATAAAATATAGCCTATAACTTGGCCAGAGAGCATATGTATGTTTTTAAAAAAAAAAGCACGTAAATCGGATATGAGGTTCTCCAGTGATAAGCGCACTAACGGGTAGACAGACAAAGATACGTTGCATTTTATATATATTATATACAGTCCCTGGCCAAATTATTAGACGCACTGTATTTTTTTTTAGTAATTTTATGTTTCTTAAGAGTTTTTATGCAATAATGGTATATATAAACTACAATATTATTGATTTTTATTTAAAAGAATTGTTGTAGACTACATATTTGTATTTATTTTTAACATATGGTAACACTGTGTTGACAAAGTGATACATGAACGTAAACAACTACAAACCTGTATCAGTCGCGATCGGAATCGAGTCAGGTACGGACGTGTTTCTGTGGCTTTATGGACTGTGATTGTTTGTTTAACAGTTTTATACTACTCAGTTATTAGTTTATTTTGTATGCAGTGTTTTAAAAAAGTAATTGGACTATTTTCATTATGGGTAGAAAAGGCGATCTTTCACCACGTAAAAAAGCTGAAGTGAAGGCCCTTGTGATTGCGAAAACATTTACAAACCGAGAAATATCACGAAGATTGGAGGTTTCTGAAGCTAGTGTACGACGCATAAAAAAGAAAATTGAGTCAGGAAGGAATTAAGCCCGAAAAGGAAGAAAAGATGCGGTAGAAAACCAATTTTCACTCCACGGTCAGAGAGATGTTTGAAGAAAATTTGTGTAGAAAACAGATTTGCTACCACAAAGGTAATAAAATCACAACTCCAGGATGCTAGCGTAAATGCTTCTGAGCGCACTGTTCGAAGAAAATTGAAAGAATTAGATTTTAAGGCCTGTCGCCCCGCCAGGAAGCCCAAGTTAACAGCTGCAATGAAAGCAAAGCGCCTGAAGTGGGCCAAACAATGGCAAGACAAAGATGTGGACTTCTGGAGATCGGTAAGATACAGCAATTTAATCAATAATTGATACATTATTACCATTTTCAGTTAAATAAAGCAAATAAACATGGAAGTTTATATATTTTTCCTATTTTTGACAGGTCTGCTTCAGTGACGAAAGCACATTCGAAATTTTGCAGAATAAAGCTCAGTATGTGCGTCGTCGTCATGGAGACAAGTTTCATCCTGATTGTGTCGTCCCGAGGTTAAACATCCCACCAAAGTGATGATTTGGTCAGTCATCAGCGGCAAGGGCACTGGACGTCTGTACGTCGTCAAAGGAATAATGAGGCAAGATCAGTACAAAGAAGTATTACAAAATCGGTTGATTCCGCAGCTCAGAGAATGGTTTCCAAATGGGGAACCATTCACTTTCATGCAAGACGGAGCTCCCTGCCACACTGCTCGGTCTGTTAAAGCTTTTTTGGCAGAAAAAAAATATCCCTCTGTTGGATTGGCCGGGTAATAGCCCCATTGAAAATGTGTGGGAGCTGATGAAAAGAGAAGTGGCTAAAGATGTGATTACCAACAAAACCCAGCTCCTAAAAAAGATTATTCATGTGTGGAATCATCATCCTCAAATGCAGGAGACAGTACAATCTTGCATTGATAGCATGCCGCGCAGAATTAAAGCTTTGATAGCGGCTAAAGGTGGCTCAACTAAATATTGACTTTTACTAACATTAATTTCACTTTTCTTTAAAACTTAATAAACTTATGCTTTTCTAAATTAATGCTGTTTTATTTATGTCAAATAAATAGGTAATTGATTGGATAATATAAAAATAAAAAACAAATCAATTTGAAATAATAAAACGGTACAATATCACTCGGTAATTAATATTTTATATGAAATCTTGCAGTGCGTCTAATAATTTGGCCAGGGACTGTATATATATATATATATATATATATATATATATATATATATAATTCAATGTTTAAAAAACCTACATGAACTAATAACTATTTTTGTTATAATGTTCTAATTTTTTTTTGTAGACGTATTATAGCAAAAGAGAAAGCCATAGAAGAACAGAGAGGTGTTGGTTAAATGCACCGAAGAGGACTCAGAAACTGGAAATCCTACTCTAGTCGTATTTGTCCGCTACGCCGAGTTTTCAATCAAGTCCTTTTGATGCCCGTTTATCCAGAGGTGTAGCTAGGCTTTCTTATTTTAACCGATCCATTTTTATTTTAATAACGAGAAGATTGATTATTTTTGAGGCGGAAATTAAAAATATAGCTGTTACAATTTAAACAATGTTCGGAAGTCTTTACTATGAAAGAACCTTGTTATATATGGATTTAAAAACAATGCGGCAGTACGCATTTGCTATATAATACCAGGAATGTATCAGTCATCAGTAGGGAATTGAGTCTTTCGATTTGAATTGTTTCAAAAGATAAGAAGGAAAGTCGTAAAATGTATTTAAGTAAGTCAGTTAGTTTCGAGGCAACTAACTAATGACATAAAATATTTTGCCATTATATGTTAGTAATTATACGCAATTGGTCGTGTTAATGTAATGTAATATGCTATGGATCTCGATTTTCAAGTTGAGTTAAAATTTCTTTCACACATGCAACGGAGTGGAATTATCCTAGCGCGTACACGCTTCGCCATCCACGTGGATTAGACAATTTGCATCATATGCGTGTTTGCAATAAGAGTCGCTTAGGCATCGATTGTTTCGGAATTATCTAAAATTAGTCGTTATACTTGACTTTCTATTTTCGATAACATACTTAACTGAATAAATCTTAATACATTTCTTTACATTAGCGTATGTCGGCTTCGAGAGCGCTTCATAGAGCCGTATTTAAGAAGTTTTAATAACTTTTAAAAGGGATTCGTGGATGTAGCAATATGTAAAAGATTTGAATGACTGCATATTATTTCCGCAATATTCCGTTTATCTCTCGATTTTATTTAAATATTACCACATTAAACTTATTCACAGTGCCTACAAGTGAAAGATAACTGTATGAAAACTGGAATAATTATTTTTGAGTGATACCTTGACGTGGGTATACGCATACTTAGAGATAGATGTTGAGTTGTATATATGTACCTTGATTAGGCAGCTGCTAAATAAATAATCTCTTATCACTTACAAAACTTAACGATTACATAAAAAGTTTCATGTTAAGGAAGAGAATAAAGCTAATATTCTTTAATACTTTCTTCTTAAGGTACCATGAGCTTTTTGAAGTCTTGTATCTTTATAATTTATTTTACAATATCCTTTAAAAAATGTTATTAATTAAGTATGAATTATAACGAGTATTGCTCTTTCCTTCAAATCAAGAGTAGCTTAAGAAAACGATTTTAGTTTTATAACACTATTATTACTCATATCTTCAAGCTCTGTAACCTGTGGAAGTTTCCTGTCAAAACGATCGAATCATTGTATTAATTATTAATCAAAGTAATGAAAAAATCAAAACTAAAAATGTCTAACTTTTCAGCATGTACGTCAATAGTTGAAATAAATAGCTAACTAGTTTACCAGCAACAATTGGTCATAAGCATCTGTATTGAAACTTTGGAAAATCGCCTGCAACTTTAAAGTCAAAACTATACGGACCAACGGATTTACTTCAGGACCTATAAGAAAACACACACACACACAGATATATATTATATATATTAAACGGTTATATTATATACATGAAACTTTACTGAAATAAAACCTAATACAAAGATACATCCTGTAAAAATCACGATGTAAATTGGCAAGGCTCTTGAGAGTTGAAATATTACAAGTGTAGTTCAAATCTAAAATATAGAAAAATTTCTTGTTCTCACAAAACAATATGAGACGCGGTCAATTTGTGTACGCTTTGGCCTTCATTATTTTTTTTAACGGTGGCCTCCCTTCCTAAATAATGATTTAGCCATTTTTCTACCTCATATAGATATATTAGCGGAGATGTAATATCTCTAAGCGTTGTACAAGTGCCGAAATATACAAATGAATTTTACGGTACGTTCTAAACAACGCGGTAGTGCTGCCATGGGCAATATTGCATTTCTAAAACAACTACTACCTATGTATGTGGCCAAGCCAAATATACTTCAACAAATTAATAGATATGTCCACTGACCTGCTGAAATTTGAACCTGGACTGTTAGGACAAAACTATACCACTGAACTTGGGCCGCCACACTATTCCAGATACCATAAATTTTGTATTGAGTCAACCTTTAAAAACAAAAACCTGAATAACAAAACCCAAACTCTCTAGCCGGTATAACTTTCAGTTGTTGGCGTAGCCAAGAGGGGGATTCAAAGAATATAGTACATATGAACCCCCTGTCCCTATGGAGGTAAAAATAATACGCCGTTACAATGTAGACTTTTTTATTAAAGGAGGAAATTTTCATCCCTCGCTGATCGATTTAAAAATTGGATATTTAAAATTTTACTGTACGATGAGGTTCTTTTTTGTGAAAAATCTGCACCTCTGGCTATTAATTTTGCTTAAGTTCCAGTGTAACAACAGGCTTAGCCCTTAGGTTGTCATTTCACGCGCGACCGATGCTTGGTTGTAGGCGGGGTAGGCGACTATGCCTGTTGATGCCTCTTGGCTTATCGTGAACCCCTCTCTTGGTTACATGAGCAGGGTCTCTTTAGGCTTATTAGCGTCTTTCCAAACCCGTCATGCGGTAATTTCTCGCCACGATGTAGATTTCCGAACAGTTTATGTCTGGTCATAGCTAAAGCCGTATATTATTATAGGATGTGGATAGAGGTTTCTTCCACTTTACCACAAAATCTACATGTCGTGGGACCATAATGGGTACCCAATTTTTGTAAATGTTTCATCACGTCCCTCGCATGTCTTTGGCCAGATGTTGCGAGCGAACGGTATAGATGTGGCTAATATAACTATCTATTGTAGCTTTTATCATCTGTCAGCTGCTGCTCCTTTCTAGAGGTAACTTCCCCTTTACTGTTCTCTTTTGCCGTCCTTTAAACTTGGCTACGTCACTATTTTCAGTCAGTGTTTTGCCCTGCATTTTCTCTCCTTATCTTCTAATCATCTGTAATGATAAGGAATATTTCACTAAGATTATAGCCAAATTATTTTGTTTTGTATTTTTGTATTAAGAATAAATCTACCTGTTGTAACAGTTTTTCCTTCTCTGCTTAGAAATTTTATTTTTTGATAGTAGACCAAGAGAACGACCCGAAATTTTGACCTGTCGACTAACCGTCTGCTTAGTTGTCTTTCTATCGGGCGAGTCAAATAAAAGACTTTAACGTTGATTTTGTGGCCCCTGTGCCCTGGAATGATCAGATAAAGCTCAAAATTCTACATCCAAAAATGGACTGTCGTTTAACTATTTGAGTCAAGTACCATGACATTTGTTGACATTAAAAAAGTCGAATGTCCCACAGGGCAGACGCGGCCGCAACCGGACCCAGCTTTAGGGTACTTGATTCAAGTAATCGATTTCTGGATGCAGCATTTTGGGCCTCATGTCAGCATGCCATTAACGTCAAAGGCTTTTATTCAACTCGCCTGATAGAATGAACAACTCGGCAGACGGTTAGTCGACAGGTCAAAATATCGGGTCGCCCTCTTGGTCTATAGATTATAAAATATTCTTGTAGATACATATAGACCTGTTTTTTGCTAAATTCACGGCTAAAAACCCTTTAGAAACGAAAATCTGCAAAATTAAAAATAATCTCTTTATTAATCAAGTCATTTATAAACTTAATCTACGCCCATGATCAATGCTCTCACGCTTTGATCCGTACTCTAGAAGTAAAATCCCGCCGTCCTCTAGCGCTACTGCCGAATAATAAAATGATTACATCACTTCATTGAACGATAGGAATGACTTTCAGCCACTGTTTGTGTCCTGTATTTCCTCTTCTACTAATTGTCTATAATGATAATGAACAATTCGTAATGTTAATTTCTTAACTGACTTGTCGGACCGCTTTATCGACGCCCTTTATCTTTTACTTATTTAATTAATTACTCATTTTCTCTCTTTAAGGGATGTTTTTGTTTTATTACCGCTTCTGAATAGATTACATTTTAGCTTGATTGCCTCGGTTAAAGGAATTCGTTTTTACAATTGTATATGGTGCCTTGCGATTTTGTATTTCTTACTTATTAAACAGGATGCTAACATATATTTCCTTTTTTATACTCTTCGAGATTTTTACATTTCTTCACCTCTTGTAGTCCCTAGATCACGAGAAATATAATGTCCTTTATCCGTCGGGCTGTCTACCTATTGGAATATTTGTCTATTAACTATCAAACGAAATGAGATATACATATAAAGGGTGATTCATTTAGAGGTACTTTTTTTTAAATAAAAAAAAATGAATAAAAACAATTTTATTTTATAATCTTTATTCTCATATAAAAGAACCATTCTTTACAATTATTTCTTAAAGATAATTTCTTTCAAATGTTGTCCGCGACTACGGTTGAGTATTTCGAGTGGTATTTGGCCAATGACTCGAGTAATATTGGCCTCCAATGCCTCAATTGTAGCTGGCTTATCCATGTAGACTTTGGACTTTACATAGCCCCAAAGGAAAAAGTCAAGAGGTGTGATGTCACGTGATCTAGCCGGCCAATTCACTGGTCCAAAGCGTGAAATGATCTGTTCGCCGAATTGCTCTCGCAGTAAAGCCATGGTTTCACGGGCTGTATGGCAAGTCGCGCCATCTTGTTGGAACCAAATTTCGTCGAGACCACGGGCTTCAATTTCTGGCATCAAATAGTCTGTTATCATGGCGCGATAACGGTCACCATTCACAGTAACATTCTGGCCGGCATCTGTTTTGAAGAAATATGGACCGATTATTCCACCGGCCCATAAACCACGCCAAACAGTTGTTTTTTTTGGATTTAATGGCAGCTCTTGAACCTCTTCAGGTTGTTCATCACCCCAAATACGGGCATTTTGTTTATTCACGAACCCATTAAGCCAAAAATGGGCCTCATCGGTGAACAAAATTTTTCTCGAAAACAGTGGATCTTCTGCAAGCTTGTCAAGAGCCCAACGACTAAAACGGAAACGATTTGGAAGGTCGGTCGGCTTCAGTTGTTGCACTAGTTGAATTTTGTATGCTTTTAAAGAAAGATCCTTACGTAAAATACGCCAAGTTGTTGAATATGACAGGCCAAGCTGTTGAGAACGGCGACGAATCGACACTTCACGGTCTTCGCGTACACTCTCCGCTACCGCCCCTATATTTTCTTCACTACGTGCTGGATGTGGTCTATTCGGTCGAGCATTATCCAATAATGAAAATTGGGTCTCAAACTTATTGATGGTAGAGCGAATTGTGCGTTCGGTAGGCCGATTATGTGGACCATAAGTTGCTCTAAGCGCCCGATACACATTCCTCGTAGAACGCCCATTTTCGTAATAAAGTTGAACAATTTGTAGACGCTGTGCCGGGCTAAGTCTTTCCATTATGAATTGTCAAACAGTACTGAACAGGAATGCCACTTCAGTTGACACGACGCATGCGCAATCTGCAATTAAATCCCCATCACAAAAAGTACCTCTAAATGAATCACCCTTTACATATAATATCTGAAACAGTAAGGAACCCCGCGATGTGTTGGCTTTACTAAATTCCGCTACTTTGTGTCTTGCGTAATGGAGTTTGATTAAACTGACAGCGTATTTAATGAAGTGTCTAGTCGCTGTCAGAAACGCAATGGTGTCGTCAGCGTCGTCATTTAAGAGTATCATTGCGGAATTAGTAAACACAACATGGTAAGAAGTATTCTTACTAAAGAAGGATTTGCCACCAAATTAAAGTACTTGAAAATGACATCTGCAAAGTTTGACAAAAGTATGGTTGGTGGCAATATTAGCCATAGTATCACAGTTGACGAATGTGAAAGCCATTATTCCAAATCCTAATTGCTGTGTACAATTCGATGCCCCAAACTCCTACGGAAAACAGAAGTAGCCTGTATGGAAGCGTACTTGTCAGAAACTGGACGCGACACTACTATCGCTATTCTGAAAATATTTACGAAAAAGTAATGATTTTAAATGGAAAGATGACGGTTTTATTTGCACTTCATGTACACCATTTCCTGCAGAATTATCATACTAACAGACTGACACACAGCTCACGGAAAGCTAAATCTATGTTTTTCGTGATACAGAAAACCTAAAACGTGAAGGAAAACGAAAACCTCGAAAGGTGATGTTTTTACGAATATAATACTTCCATTTAGCAAAAGAAGTAAAAACTGCCGATTATTTATTTTCCTACTACGCTCTTGCAATTACTAACACAATTTTATTTAAATACGTAACAACGTAAAGGGTGTCCCAAAATTCACTCAAGATTTGAATTTGGCGCCATTTGAATGGTAAAATGTTGCCAACAAAACACAAAACACAGCTGACAGTTCAGGGTTATTACAAATGGAGCGCTACACGAAAGAACAACGTGTTTTCATTGTTGAGCAATATTTTAAAAATAATGAAAGTTTGGCAGCTACAGTTCAAAATTTTCGTACAAAATATGATCGGAATAGTGAATTGACCTCATCAACGGTGAAGAGATTAATTGAAAAATTCAGGGAGATCAATTAGTGATCTTAAACGCTCTGGCCGTCCTTCAACAACCCTATACTGTATACTACGTGAATCAATAAAAAAATTATAATTTTTAATTAAAAACTTGTGTTTTCTATCAAAATTACTTCTTATGTGAATTTTGGGACACCCTTTATTTTCCTAAAGATGCACTAGAGGTTGCTAGAGCTTTGTTTCGAGGTATAATTACATACCCCGCTTACTGAACCATTTTTATGGCCTTAATATTTTCATCCGTCATTTTTTCTTGTAAGTGAATGTCGTTCTCAAGTTATACAGTCCGTCAAGTAAGAAAGTATCCACGAGAATTCTTTTTTGGTCTACGACGCAGTCAGTATCAGTCGATTTCGAACACTCATCGAAATCACATAAAATCCGAAATGAGCCACTTGTTTGCGCAACGATTCAAGGCAGTCTTTCTTTGTTCCCATCCAAAGGGGTCTAAATGACACATTCCGCTGCCGCTAGGTATATTAAAAAGTCGGTATCGTTTGTGAAGAAGTGGATAAAACCATTTTGACGAGACGAAAAATGTCGACGGTAGGCAAAGTCACTCCGAAAGTCGAAAAACGAATCGTGTCTTTGTTTTCACGGGACTCGAAATTGATGCTGCGTCAAGGAACTATAAAATTAAGAAAATCGGGTTTGAGTGTGTTCCAGGAGACTATTCGCCAACATCTTCGTGCTCATGATGTCAAATTCCGAAGCACGTTGAAGAAACCTTTTGCTAGGCGAAAATCACGTCGCGAAGCGGCTCGCTTGGGCCCACGATAAGATACTAGAGTGGCTCTCACACTTGCCGGACGCCAACAATATTGAAAACGTTTGGTCCTTTATAAAGAAAAAGCCCAGAGGAAAGATTCTGAAGACTTTGACTCAGTCGTCTAGCGAGATTCGAAAAATTTGCAAAGTATACAGAAAATGTCGTCGATTGCATACCTCGAAGATGCCAGGCGGTTATTGTTAGTACACCAAAGAATACATTGATGGCAAAAAATGTTGTCGAAACACATTTTTTCAAGAATACGAGGGCTCACGTTCTTATTTGACAGACTGTGTATATGATTTATGTACAATACCTAATTGAGATACATATTGTAAATTAGAGAATTCTGATTTCCTGTAACACCTTTGCTTACCATTACTATTCTTGCAATATTAAATACTGTTATTGTTTCGGTCAATTATCTGTTTATTGAGTTTCAACAGCAATAGGTCCTCATAATTTGGAAGTTCTAAAACAGCCTAAAGTTCTCAAAAAAGTCTAACAATTTTCAATATTGGTTGTTTCTACTTACATCAACTCATCTAATACAAAGGTAGTTGGGCATATTATTACTGTTCCGTACGGAATACTTATAATATCACTTCGGTGTCTGTCCGTCTGTCTGTCATGCAGGCTTGAAAAAATTCTGGAGTATTCTTACAGAGGTAAACTAAACGAAAATTATCACGAGTGTATTACCCTTAATACAGATAAATTAATAATCTAGTATATATGGGGTGTGTTTTTATGAAGTCGCTGATGACATGTTAAAACACTAATTGCGCAAGTCCAATTTGCACTTGACCGGTTATTTTTAAATATCTTTTATATATTCTGTGAAAATAATTATTATCATTGCATTTTATTTAGTGTATGCTATGTACAAAAAGTAACATTACGTATTTTAAATGTACATAAAATTTTTAGTAAAGAAATCACCCCATTTTATTATAGGGTAGCAAGATTGACTTTCTCAGAAAGGTCTTAAAACTCGATAGAGTTTAATTTGGAGCCATAACTTCTGCGACAGATGCGAATTAAAACATTCTGAAAAGCGAATTAATCAGCTATAATAACACAATAAAACTGGAGGCAAAATCATTTTGTTATGAATTTATAGATTATTTACTTCACCGATTTAAAATGAATCGTAAAATATATCTTAATTAAGTTAATTCATTTTTTGATTACTTATTTAAACATTCTTACAAATTTCATTTAAAATATTTAGCTGAGCTTGTTCCTGTTTTATTAACTGTTTACTACCATAATACACTAATTAAATTTCATATTACTAAATGATGTTTCTGTGGAACATATCATCAACAAGAATTAATAATTAATTGATTGATTCAGCACTACAAAGTGTGAGCCAAATTCAACGTTAGTCCCGAGGATGGTAGGTCTTACACCACACGTTTACTTGGATAATATATATATATATATATATATATATATATATATATATATATATATATATATATATATATATATATGTACATATCGGTCGGTAGACTTTCAGAGGGTTATCCAGCCGTCGAAATTTGGGCGCTACCCCTTAGATTTACGTAGTAAAGTGGAAAAAAAAAAAAAACGGTAACCCTGGAATCAATGCGCGTGTTAGCTACTAGCTGATGGTGTCCTATCTTGGATAGGACTTGAAAAACAGAATTAGATGGAGAAAGAGAAATAAAACAGGTGGTTTCACAAAAATACAACTAAATGAAGATGAGGAGTGTGGAATCTAAGTTCGTAAGGTGGATAATGGTGCGCACGGTGATATCATAGAAGCTTTAGCAAACGTTCCCGTTGATCACGACAGGTGGCAGCGGATAGAGTAGACTACCGTGCCTCAGTCGGTACCCTTTTTCAAACAGCTACAGACATTCCCTAGCAACAGTCCCAGTCACACCGGAATGGCCTCAAACAGCTTCAGGCATTCCCCAGCAAGAATCCCAATCGCACCACCATGTGTTATATCCGTCGGTCTCGCTCCTCGTACGCTGTTGGCGAGGGACTGCTCGGATCATGAAAAGCGGACGATGAAGGCACCGCCCTTTTGTATGAACTAACCTAAAGTCGGCCATAGAATACTGTGAGCCTACTTTGACAGAATAACCACCGACGGCATGTTGTTGACTCACCGTTGCTTTAACTGGAAGGCAGACGAAGGCTCTTGAATGAGACCTAGGTCTAAAGTCGAGCTCAAAGGTCGACTTTGGAAATTCATATAAATCTGTATTTTTAAGATTTAATAAGTGTTTCTTAATCTTGAAAAGTCGTAAACATAAAGAAATCCCTGGAATAAACACACTAGTTTTTCCATTAATTATTATTACTACTTTTCCTGTTTAGGTTTTTATTCTTTGTAATTTAGTATTAAAAAATAATTTTGTAATGTCTATTCACTTTCTGTAGGCACAAGCTTTTGGTTATAGTTTAAAAACAAACGTAAAAAACGTTATGTCCATTTCTTGCAAAATCCAGTGACGTTGTAAAAAATGCTATTTTTATTAGTGTTCCATACGGAACACTTATACGATCACTTCGGTGTCTGTCCGTCTGAGTTGAAATTTGGTACTAATACAGGAATTGATTATGTAGTAATTATTTATGTTATCATCTATCAATGAAATCCAGTTCTTAGTGTGTGTCCCTGGCAACTTACTGACATGTTACGCCTATGGAAATCCAACCTTTGTTCATTTAACATAAGTCACTGACCCCTAACAATAAGAAAACTCATCCCCCGTAGCATGCAGATAAACAAATTATCTTTGAGACAGCAGAAAGGAAAAGGGCGAATATTCGGGTCACGCAGCATCATTTAAACTTGCTGTAAATTGTAGTGGACTTAACTGCCAATTTGGGTAAGGTGGAACTAAAATGACAGAGAGAAATAGTGGTCCGTACGTATATTCATCCGACACTCTACTGACAGGCTTGGATGTTGGGAAAAGGATATTTCTCTTAATCCTGTACAGAACTACTCTAAAACTAACTAAAATTGTAGTTTTCTTTGCTCTAGAATATATGCTTTATTTGGCGTTCAACTTTATAATAACTTACAATGTTAGGAAAAGTAAATTTAAAAATATATACGGAGTAAATAACTAAAACTACTGGATAGAAATCTATCAGAAAGCTAACGTTTGTTCTATTTTTTGCATGTTATTGCCCTTGTTCGAGCTATTTATTAGCGTTCCGTACGGAACACTTCTAAGATCACTTTGGTGTCTGTCTGTCCGTCTGTCTGTCATATCCGATTTTCTCCTAAACTATTTGACATAGAAAGTTGAAATTTGGTAATAATATAGGAACTGATGACCTCATCAGAGCCGTGTCGTTTTGAAAGTTAAATTTTGACAGAATACAAACGTGAAAGATAACATTCCACCACAAGAAAGGCTGTCGTTGACACTAAAGTAAGTGAAAATGTGGGAATTTACTAACAATAAGTATATCTAGAAGATGTATTTGAAAAATTTCACACCTACACATTGGGTATGACAGTTGTAGGCGCTGACAGCCAAAGTAAATTTTTACATATCTATAATATATAAAATGCAACGTCTCTCTGTCTGTCTGTCTGTCCGTTAGTGCGCTTATCACGCTAGAAGCACTTGTCCGATTTACGTGCTTTTTTTTAAACAACATACATATGTTCTCTGACCAGGTTATAGGATATATTGGGTCTGGGAAAAAGTTCGTGGCGTTTTTTTCCGATAGATGGCGCAGCGACAACACTAAACGCTCGTTGGAAAGGTGACACTTCGAGCATTACTTTGAGTGTATAAACATCGAAATTGGTGCAGTGGTTGGAAAGTTGTTTGCGTTTGAAAATGGGGAAAAATAATGAAAAATTGCGCTATTATTTGCAATATTATTACGACAAAGGGAAGAACGCTGCGCAGGCTTGTGAAAAAATTTGGGCTGTATACGGTGAAGGTGTTTTATCAAAATCTGCTGCGCGCAAATGGTTCGCTAGCTTTCGTTCTGGTAAAACGCTTGAAAATATCCAGCAAGATAAGCATATCAGCAGTGTCGATATTGGTATGGAGCTAGGCATTGACCACAAAACGGTTTTGAACCATTTACACAAAGCTGGCTACAAAAAGAAGCTCAATGTATGGGTTCCTCATGAGTTGAGCGCGAAAATCATGATAGACCGATTTAACATCTGCGATGCGCTGCTGAAACGCAATGAAATCGAGCCATTTCTGAAACGTGTCATAACCGGTGATGAAAAATGGTTCACGTACGATAATCGGAAGCGTAAAAGATCGTGGACAAGGGATGGTGAGCCGTCACAAACGTTCGCGAAGCCAGGATTGACGCCGAAAAAGGTGATGTTGTGTGTGTGATGGGACTGGAAGGAAATCGTCCACCATGAGCTACTTCTAGTTGGTTAGACGATTGATTCTCAACTCTACTGTGGACAACTAGAGAGATTACGCCAGGCAATTGAAAGGAAACGGCCCGAATTGTTTAATAGGAAAGGTGTTCTTCCATCATGACAACGCCCGACCACACACTTCTTTGATGACCCGTCAAAAATTGCGAGAGCTTGGTTGGGAAGTTTTGATGCATCTACCGTATAGTCCAGACATAGCACCCTCTGACTATCACTTGTTCCGATCTCTGCAGAACTGTCTCAATGGAATTAAGTTGCTTTCAAAAAGAAGCCTGTGAAAACCACTTGATTCAGTTTTTTTAACCAGAAACCACAGAAGTTCTTCACCGATGGCATCATGGCTCTACCCGAAAAATGGCGAAATATTGTCGATAATAATGGAGCATATTTGGTTTAAATAAATTGATTTTTACACTATAAGAAAACCAGTTGAATTTTACTAAAAAAACGCCACGAACTTTTTCCCAGACCTGATATTTTATTACGTTAGGTAACATAAGAAATAAGTAGTGACGATAATAGTGAATCTAATCGGAAAAAAGTTTGCCGCTAACGCGTTCTCTTGCAATACACTGCCTAAACCATTAAATATGGAACAATATCATGTAGGAAAGAACATAATATATATAAAAGTTAGTTAGTGCGCTTATGACTTGAGAACCACTTATCCGATTTATATGTTTTTTTTTTTAAATTGATGTATTTGTTCTCTGGCCAGGTTATCTGTAATCTTCTGTAATATATATAAAATGCAATGTCTCTCTGTCTGTCTGTCTGTTTGTCCGTTAGTGCGCCTATCATTCGAGAACCACTTATCCGATTTACGTGTTTTTTTTTTTTTAATTCATACATATGTTCTCTAGCCAGGTTATATAATAATAATAATAATCTATATAATATATATAAAACGCAACGTCTCTCTGTCAGTCTGTCTGTCCGTTAGTGCGCTTAACATTCAAGAACCACTTATTCGATTGACGTGTTTTTTTTTTTAAAATACATATGTTCTCCGGCCAGGTTAAAGCATATATTTTATTAGGTTAGGTAACATAAGGAATAAGCAGTGACGATAATAGTGAGGCAAGTCCATGCGAGCGGAGCCGCGAGCACGGCTAGTTACTCATAAAAGAAAAATCAATAAGTAACCTATAAATTGTCATTTCAAAAAATAAAAATTAATAAAATTCAAGACATTTCGTTTCTCTTGATGCATCAGAATCATTGATTTCTGAATTCCTGGGGTAATATTTAGGCTAATTTCTGAATGCAGCGGTTATTATTAATAACAGAGAGTGGTAGAGTAATAACTGTAGAGGACTGGGCATGCTCTGGATACTGTCCGTAACTTATGGGTTTTAGAATATCAATTTACACAGAAGCTTTATTGACACTTGGAATCTTCTGGAAATCTTTTAAAAATAACAACAAGAAATGCCTGTTTGGATTATTGCCTATCAACTCCTCCTGGTTTTGTCACCATTTGAGGCTTTCCTAAATTCACGTCTTTTGATATCTCGGATTTCCTTTTTCTTGTTTTTTTTTTTCCTTAACCCAGCCGCTGCATTTGTAGCTCGTTGGGATCCACTTGTTCTTCAGTGCATTCTTCAATTTACTCAGTATCATCGAAATTTGATTGAGTACTGGAAGAAAAAAAAGAATTTTGAAACTATTTAACATTGCAGAGTTATTTACTCTGCTTGTTTCATGAATGGCAGCAAAAACGACATCTGGTTAAAATATGTATAGGTTTTACATTCACACTTCTCTAGCAAAGTAGTTCCTCAGATTTTTTCATTTTTTTTTGTACTTCATCTCCTGAAATATATAAATCCTATCTAATAATGTGTCTAATCTATAATTTTCTGAAATGATATAAATTGTGTCTGATAAATAATCAGTGACTAAATCAATTTTCTCATTTTATTTTCAGATATGTTGCCAGTGGTTGCTCTATGACAGATCTACACTATGGATATAGGACGGGAGTTTCTACAATAAGTGAGATAATACGTATGTTAAGTATGTGGAGCAATTTGAAATATTATTGTTCGAGAGACCAATCGATGCCTCAACCTAACAAAGAAGCATGGGAAAAAATAGCTCAAGGTTTTTTTCATAATAGAGATTTTCCTAACTGCATCGGTGTTGTTGATAGAAAACATATCTGTGACATTAAATAGCGGTTCATTATATCACAACTAAAAAAGTTATTTTTCTATACAAGTTTAAGCTATATATGATGCTAATTATTGCTTTACCTACGTTGACATTGTGGATTATCGAAAAAATATCGTCAATTTTTAACCATTTTCTGTTTATTAAGAAATTACGAGCAGGTACCCTCGACATTCCAGATCCCACATTTTTTCCTGGAAAGTCCAACTACGCTTTTCAGCTCCCTATACTAACCGTCTATCTCCCCTTCAAGATTCTTCTTTTTTTTAAGTTGTTGTTGGCGTAATCAGGGCTACATCTATCCCACAAAGCTGGCTGCAGATGCCCACACGAAATTAATTTGTTGTTATTGTAAGCCATGACGCCGAAAAAAACTAGGGACTAGCAACCGATCGTAAATAAAATGCAAGTTAAAACAAAAAAGGAAGCGTTTAAACCAATCAAATACTTGTGAATGCGATAAACAATCA
This sequence comes from Pachyrhynchus sulphureomaculatus, assembly GCA_019049505.1. Taxonomy (NCBI): domain Eukaryota; kingdom Metazoa; phylum Arthropoda; class Insecta; order Coleoptera; family Curculionidae; genus Pachyrhynchus; species Pachyrhynchus sulphureomaculatus. Next base: position 33,253,987 of record CM032450.1, read on the forward strand.
TCAGATCATATGAAATTTGATTATGGCTCGCTGCTCCATCACACTCCTGTGACGCAACTACTGCAACACATACAGTTCGCACGTCTTCTACTCAACACTGGCTGGTTGAATGTAAATCTTGTAAAATTGTTTTCGATCCGACAACCCATCTGACTGCGTTAGAGAGGTCTCCGATGTTATTTTGGCTGGTATGGAAGCTTTCATCCCTTTTTCGAAGAAATGCCCCTCCAACGGCAAGCCTTGGTTTGACCGAAAATGCAAAGAAGCTGTTGCTTCTAAACATATTGCCTACTGACAATGGCGTAAAAATCCTAACACCATAAATCGTAACACCTTTGTTCGTGCCCGGAACAAATGCAAAGGAATTATCGATGAAACTAAAGAGGCACACAATTAACGAATTAGAAACAAACTTCTCGCTTATCCCAACAATTCCAGGTGCCCTCTAAGGCAGCTAGTCAAAATTTCACCAAATCCAGCATACCACCACTCACACGGCCAGATAATTCCATTGCTGTTGAGAGAGCTGAACAAAAACTATGCAAGGGAACTAACACCAGTTTCCTGTAGACTTTTCAACCTATCCTACAGAAAGGGAATATTTCCGCCCTGCTGAAAATGTGCCACAGTTCAGCCGATACCTTAAAAAGGCAAGAAGACCTTGCCAAATAATTACCGACCAGTCGCACTGCTTTCAATAATATCGAAAGTCATGGACAAGGTTATCAATCAGCATCTTCTAAAATATCTTGAACGATTCAATATTATTAGCGATCACCAATATGGCTTTCGTAGACATAGATCAACAGGAGATCTTCTGACTTATGTAATACATATTTGGAACAACGCAATTGAACACTTTGGAGAATCTCGAGCGGTTGCTCTTGACATATCCAAGGCATTCGACCGTATTTGGCACGATGGACTGTTGGCTAAGCTACGCTCTTGTGGTATGTCTGAAAAGTTCTGTTTGTGGCTCTCATGTTTCTTCAGAGAGCGTTCTTTACGAGTGGCGATCGACGGATTTCTTTCTAACATCTTCACTATCAACGCCGGTGTGCCCCAAGACTCCATACTGTCTCCTACTCTCTTTCTCATTTACATTAACGATCTGCTGAAAAAGACCGGGAATCCAGTCTACAGCTTTGCAGATGACAGTACGCTTTTCTCTTCATTCACTTTGAACGCTCGGACATCGGCTGCTCAGGCGAATATCCGCAGACAGCAGGAGGTCGTTCAACTTAACAAAGACCTGGAAGAAATTCTATCTTGGGGTGACAGTAACCAAGTGGAATTTAACTCTACAAAAACTCAGGCGGCAGTCGTCGTCTCTCAATTTGTTGGGCGTTAATTTGGGAGCAAATATGTCCTGGCATGAACATGTTGCAGGCATAGCAAGGAGAGCTTCTCAAAAGCTGGGAATATTATTTCGAACTAGAAAGCTTTACACTCCACAACAACTGTTAATTCTTTATAAAGCTCAAATTCGACCAACTATGGAATACTGCTCCCATGTTTGGGGCTCCGCTCCCAAACATACACTGCATTTGTTGGATTCTGTTCAGAGAAGAGCTGTTCGTCTGATTGGAGACCCGGAACTGACCGGCGGCCTTGATTCGCCGGAACATCGAAGAACGGTTGGCGACTTGAGTCTGTTCTACAAGTATTTTCGTGGAAAGTGTTCGAAGGATGTAGCCCGCTTAATTCCTTCCAAAGCGGTGCATGTTAGAAATACACGTCGCGCTGGTGCTTCACATCCGTATGAGGTTCAGCTTGTTACTCTGCGTACAACGCTTTTCAAGCAGTCTTTTATATGGAGAACATCATCCCTTTGGAATAATTTGCCCAGCGCTGTGTTTCCCACCGAGTACAATTTACAGCGATTCCAGAACAACGTGAATCGCTTTCTTCGTACTCATGTCGCTCCTGGAGCACTTTAGGGACTTCGCTGCAGCACGTGTGCTAGATCCATAAAAAAAAAATGTGTTGTTTATAGATGTGATTTTACTGTTTTTTACGAGATGGTGCTACTTAAAGGCCGGGAAGAAATAAGTCCGGAAGCTTTCTAGACAGACGGTGTATATATCACAATTTATCTGACCTTACAGAAAATTGTACTTTTTCTGCTTTTTACCTAATTTTATTGTTTTAAAAAGAATTGTTACCAAATAAAATTTAATTCTTTACGCAATACTTCAAAAAACCCATTCTAAAAATAATACACGAGCTTTAAAAGATTCCGGAAATTCCCCCTTTGAAAACAAAAATGTAGAAGCTTTTATATGCCGGCATTTGCTCGTATAAATATGGTGGTGAGAATGCTAAACCAGTGTAAAGGAGGATCCTGGCTGAGAGCAGCAGCCTCTAGCGTCGAATACTATTATGACATTCCATATAGTGTGCGGCATTCGAAAACTATGTCTTAAGTTGAGATGAAAAGCATTCCACGGGGACCATATGATAGATAAATAAGCAAATGGTTGAGGCCGAAACACTGTGGCTTCAGCTTATCTGCTTTGGCCGCCTCCGTTAACATACACTGGCAAAAGTTTATTTTCCTTTGGGGAACATATTATTAATAGAAAATTGAATTACAGTCCTTTCATTTAAAATAATAATGTTTTATCTTCAATAATATTCAAAAAGTAACAACAAAATTATAATAAACTATTGTTAAAAAATACTAGTACTGAGCCGATTACTTGTGATGTCCATTTTTTTTATGGGTATAGGACATGTGCTGCAGAAAAATCCCTAAAGTACTACAGGAGCGAGATATATGCAGCGATTTGCTGCAAATTTTACTCGGTGAGAAACGCAGTCCTTTTCAAATCATGCCATGGGGATGATTTTCTTCATATACGAGGCTGGTTTGAAAAGTCCGTGCAAAAATAAAAAACTACTTATTTGTTTGGGGTAAACCTTTTTTATTTTTCGACATAGTCTCCTTTTAGGCTTATACACTTCGTCCAACGATGTTCTAGTTTGTTGATCCCTTCCGAATAATAGGATTTGTCCAAGTCTGCAAAATATCCATTAGTGTCTGCAATCACCTCCTCGTTTGAATAAAATCTTTGTCCCGCCAGCCATTTCTTCAAATTGGGGAACAAATAGTAGTCCGAGGGAGCCAAGTCTGGAGAATAGGGGGGATGTGAAACGAGTTGGAATCCTATTTCCATTAATTTTGCGACCACAACTGCTGAGGTGTGTGCTGGTGCGTTGTCGTGATGGAAAAGGACTTTCTTGTGGGCCAATCGCGGGCGTTTTTCTTTCAGCTCGGTTTTCAAACGGTCCAATAACGATGAATAATATTCACCTGTAATAGTTTTACCCTTTTCCAGATAGTCGATGAGGATTATCCCTTGCGAATCCCAAAAGACAGTCGCCATAACCTTTCCGGCCGAAGGAACGGTCTTCGCCTTTTTTGGTGCAAATTTCCCCTTGGTAACCCATTGTTTAGATTGTTGTTTGGTCTCAGGAGTATAGTAATGTATCCATGTTTCATCCACAGTGACGAAACGACGCTTAAAGTCCTCCGGATTCTTCTGGAACAGCTGCAAACCATCCTTGCAACACTTCACACGATTCCGTTTTTGGTCAAGTGTGAGCAATCGCGGCACCCATCTTGCGGATAGCTTTCTCATGTCCAAATGTTTATGCAAAATATTATGTACCCGTTCAGTCGAGATGCCCACAGCACTAGCAATCTCACGCACCTTAACTCTTCTGTCATCCATCACCATATCATGGATTTGATCAATGATTTCTGGAGTCGTAACCTCCACAGGCCGTCCAGCGTCACTTGTGCCCATATGGCCAGTCCGAAAATTTTGAAACCACTTATAAACTGTTCTAATCGAAGGTGCAGAGTCACCATAATGTTTATCAAGCTTCTCTTTAGTCTCCTGACGCGTTTTGCCTTTCATAAAGTAATGTTTAATCACCACACGAAATTCTTTTTCGTCCATTTCTTGAAAATCACTCGACTTCCTTGATTCACACGAATGCCAAACACAAAGAAATAGACCAATATGGCTGAAACTTGGTGTGCGTTCATTCAAGAGATGCTACTAACTAAACATGACCTCGATACGCGCCGGTGGTGCCATCTCTCGGACTTTGCACGGACTTTTCAAACCAGCCTCGTACGAGTAAAAAAGTCGTTGAAAAGAGTGGTACGGGGATAAGCTGAACCTCATATATAGGGTGGCGCATAAGTAACGTTATGATTTAATAAGTGAATAAATTTTTTGTTAACGTCTTTTTTTTATTTTTTTTATTTTTTTTATTTTTTTTTTCAGAATTAACTTTGAAAATCTTGGGAAATTTATGATGGAAAGACTCAGCATAGAACAAAGAACCAAAGTTGTTAAATTTTATTATGAAAGTCAGCATTCGATTATTCAGACACAAAGATCATATCGAAATTTCTTTCATGTTAGAAATGCACCTAGCGCTCCAACAATTTACCGATTGGTTCAGCGTTTTCGGCAACAAGGGGTTGTCTGTGATCTTCCGCGTGCTGGAAGACCTCGTGCAGTTCGAAATGATGTGAACATTGCTCGGGTGCAAGCAAGTATTGAGGAAAACCCCGAAACTTCCACCAGGCGACGTTCTCAGCAGTTGGTGATGTCTAGGCGGTCTTTGCAAATAATTTTACATAATTTACACCTTTTCCCATATAAGATTCAATTGGTTAATGAGTTAAAACCAAATGATGCACAAAGACGCATTCAATATAGTCGCCGTTTGCCAGAATTGTGCCTAGAAAACAACGAGTTTATTCACAAACTCATAATGAGCGATGAGGCCCATTTTCACCTCAATGGTCACGTGAATAAACAAAATTGCAGAATATGGGGTACCCAAAATCGAAGAATAATTGTTGAACATCAAATACACCCACTTAAATGCACAGTATGGTGTGGAATAACTTCAGAAAAGATCATTGGACCATATTTTTTCGAAAACGACGAACCAGTTTCGGTTAATGTGAATGGCATTCAATACCGGGCAATGATTGAAAATTTTTTAAGGCCCGAGGTAGAGAACAATCCAGAATTGTGGTTCCAACAAGATGGAACCACAGCTCACACAGCTCGTCCAACTATGGCACTCCTGCGCGAAATTTTTGCCGATCGAATAATATTGCGTTTTTTCTGATTTTAACTGGCCACCGCGTTCGCCCGATTTAACAGCTCCCGATTTTTTTCTTTGGGGTTACCTAAAGAGTAAGGTATATGCCAATAAGCCAAGAACCATCCAACAGCTTAAGGCGAATATCCGAGAAGAAGTGAGGGCGCTGGGACCTGAAATTCTAAGAAAAGTTACGGGAAATGCTCTGGAAAGAGCCCGTCAGGTCGAAGCAAACAATGGGCACCATTTGAAAGATATTATCTTCAAAACATAATGTGAACATATTTCCAAACTATATTCTAAATTTTAATAAACGCCAACGTTAAATAAAATCAGAAAGAAAAAAAGTTATTCATTAAATAAGTCATAGCGTTACTTATGCGCCACCCGATAGAAGTGATGTTGTGACTTATGAAATACTGTCCTCAGTTTGAGGCATCTTTTTTTGTACCCTGTGAGAAGTTGTTTGTCCCACGCTTGAGCGCAATTTTGTAACATTGGAACTTGCCCGCACGTTGTGGTGTCATTTTGTAGCTTATGAAAAGGTGTTTAATTTCGCCCCACGTACACTGCGTCATTTTTGTAACCTTTGAATATTGGACGCCCCAAGCTTGAGCACAATTTTCTTGCAGCCCCGCTTTAATTTCTGCTAATGAATTGAGTGGATCCTGATTTTTAAAAGAACTAAAGAAATTAAACAAACACTAGCTCAGTTTTCCTTGGTAGAGAAATATGGGTAAGAGATAATTGTCTTACGTCTTTTTTGGAATTCATTTCTATTTTTTAAAAGGCTTTAGCTGTACCAAATTTTTGGGCACCATCCATTTTAAAATAGAAAGGATCTAACTTCAGCTAAAAAAATGGAAAAATGCTGAAGGAAAGTATTATTGGTAAACAAAAAAAAATCAGTTTGGTACAGCCGTTCTTGCCCTGAAAAGTAGGATAGGTATTCAGTGAGACACTAGCTTTAATCAACAAAAAAAGAGAATTTATTCATGTATTTTTTTTTAAATTAAAAAGTTCTAACGTTTGCAGTTTTACCAAAAAAAAATTCTAGCCTATCTAGTAGTTGTTACATTTAAATTTTAAACTATTATAACCCCCGAAGACGAAAAGTCGTGCTTTACACTTCACCTTTTAGTCTGTTTTAATTTGTAGTTAATGTACTACTCCGGGATAAGTCTATTGAAGGAAGTTTTGTTGACTTACTGTTCTTATTCCTGTTTTGATGGACTACGCCCGATTTCACACTTTTTCTTAGCAAACACTTAGAAAGCCCACTACGGCTTTTAGTTAAGACACTGGTGCTTTTACTTAGCGGCTCTGATGAAAATTAGCCTACTTCGGCTAGATGGAAAATAGCCTCTCGGCTAGACGGTACTGCCTGGCTGCGGCTAGATGGAAAACAGCCCGGCAGCGGCTTGATGGTACTGCCTGGTTGCGGCTAGATGGAAAACAACCACGATTCAAGCTCTGCGGAGCCTTAAATAATCGTGCGACTTTTGCCGGTAATATCACGACGCTCCAATCAAAACTGCGGATCAAACATTTCACCAATCGCGGCGTAGCGAGAGGTTCGGTCAGGAACCCGCACAACACAGTATGTACCGAACGTCTTGGAACTTCTGTTTAATATACCGTTCGATACAAAAATGAAAATAAGTACAATTTGAAATGAAAAATCAGTAACATTACATGGTCTTAAAATCTAGGAAAAAATGAATGTTACATTTACCCCCTTCCAAAAAGAAATAGACTACACTAGTCTATTAAACTTAGGCTACTTATGAAAAGGTACAAAGTGGTACACTATCACTTAATACTAAGGTCAGAACTTAAAACAAAAGTACAAACTTCGGACCTTACTACTAGACTTAACTTAATTAAGCACTAATATTAAGTACAATGGAAACCAAATGAAAATCTTTGCAAGTACACAAGAATCTTATAACTAGACTTAACTTAATTAAGCACTAGTGTTAAGTACATCAAAAAGTAAATAAAAATCCTTGCATGAACATAGGAAATACCTTTCCGAAATAACAATCGCGGTCTTCTTATATAAAAGAATCAGCTCCGTTATTGTTACCAAAACAAAAAATATAACTTTGTCTAGACTCTTGTCTAAATCAAAAAAAGTGAACTGAAATAAAATATGAACACCCCCCCTTAAAATATTTTAAGGATTGTCTGAAAATTTTCTATTTCAGCAAAAGAAATTTATAAAAATTCTTAAATAAAGAAAAAAATAAAAAAATGATTCTAGTGCAAACACTTACACTAAAAAGGAAAAGTCCTGTCAGACCTTTTAGCACAAAGCCAAAAAAAAAAAAAAAAAAATATCTGGATAAATATCCAGACAAACGCTCGGGAAAAATCGCCATCCATGCTCTAGCTCATCGCTAAGAGAACATTCTAAATCTAGTATCACTACTAGTCGCACTCGGAAAATAATCGCACTCTATCGCGCAATGTCGACGTCCTAAGACATCTAGACATGCTAAAATCGCTAGGAAAACGCTCTGGTTGATCGCCAGAAAACACGTCAGCTTATCGCCAACAAAACATTCTGGTATCGCCAGATAATCGCACTCTATAACGCAATGTCGACGTCCTAAGACATCCAGACATGCTAAAGTCGCCAGGGAAAAACGCTCTGGTTGATCGCCAGAAAACACCTCGGCTCCTCGCCAAGAAAACATTCTGGTAAATCGCCAGAAAAAACCTTGGCTCCTCGCCAAGAAAACGCTCTGGTATATCGCCAGAAAAAAGCTCGGCTCCTCGCCAAGAAAACACTCTGTAAGTAGTCCTCGACTACACAAAGTCTGCGTTCTAAAAGAACAATCTCGCCTTTAACATAGGGAGCAGCTATAAAAGCTAACAATACCACTATAAACACAGTGAATAGCTATAAAAGCTAAAATTCACTCTAAACACAGTGAATAGCTATAAAAGCTAAAATTCACCAAACTGAATGATCCTGCTTCAAAAAGCAACGTTCACTAAGAACGGAATGATTAGTCTGCGCACAACTAACACTCAAGGAAACATTCCCAATATAACTATATGAGACAGCAAGTCTCGAAATAGGACCTCCCTAGAGTCATAATCCTATATATAGGAGTCCATAAGCAAAACGACTCAAAATCACACATTTTGAGCACATGCCCTCAGGCAACCAACATACACCGAAATATATACAGAAATATGTACAGAAATATATACAGGAGTTCAAATCCCAAACTCTTGGTTATGATAGCTCCATACTGAGCTTGGTGAAAGCTCTTAGCAAAAGCTAATCAAATCTTCAGCACATCGCACCAAAGTGACAAATCTGCCTAGAAACATGAGCCAGAAGAAACGCCCTCCGTCATTCTTCAGGGTGGCTACACTGAGATATAAAACTTAACCAGCATTGCGCTTCTCCAAGTTGCATGAAGAACCCTCGTGTACTGGTCTCGCCCTAGAACAACAACGAAAAACATTCAATCCATCCCACATAACAGGAGACAAACACCTCACCACGATATACTGAATGGTGGAGACAATAAAATACAGAATTGGTGACCCTGGAGTCCACCAACAAAAGGGAGTAGATTATAGCATCCACTAAACTGAAACGGTGTCTACCACACCACCATAAGTCAAAAAAATTTAATCAATAGGGTGTTCCGAAACACACTACTGCCAACAGCCTGTCACCACTAATAGGCTAATTGGAGCTGAGGTCGACTACAGTAGCTAGGCTCTCCTTTGGTTCAAATAGAAATAACCATTGGGTAACAAAACCCCTAAAGGTCCCAAAGGTCAAACGTTCACCCCCCATAGACTACCCTTCCAATCAGTCTGTTCCTCAGGAAGACTAACTCCCTGCCAAACGTCGTAACGGCATCTGTTAGCACCCGGTGCATCACAGCCTGTAAAAACAGATAACTCATGGGATACAACCTAAAAGGTTTACAAGGTTGACTTAACCAAGCTTCTAACTAAATTTTAAAAAAACGAAAATGAGCTTAAAAAGCTACATGAAGCAAAAATTTCTCAAAATTTTCGGTGGCAACGCAACAAAACTTTTGAAGACGACAAGAGCTTTTCCAGCTTAATCAGAAACAAGAAGAAAACATCGTTGACAGCTAAAATATTCGATCATGGTGTTAATCGTCTCCCTAAACAATAGCCTCTAGAAGAAACTGCTACAGGTATCAGGCATAACCGTTTTCTGTCAGCCCAAACTTCTAGATTACCTCTTGGAAATCTAAAAAATTCGGTTAGGAATCTTCCTTCACTGCGCTTAGCCTCTCTTGACAAGGTTCTCATCTCGGTATCAGATTTTGATCATTTCTTTGTGAAACGACTGTCTTACTCTGCTCTCATCTCTTGTAAATGATCAGCCTTTAGTTCTCCTGCAGAACTTCAATTTCCTATCAATCTGATAGTAAACCGAAAAAACTCATCAGACGCCTATGAGTCTATGCAAAAAAATTTTTAAAAAATTTGTGACTCAAAGGTAACGTTTAAACGGCTCTGAAAAGAATAGAAAGTACCCTCAGTTTGTCAATTCAGAAGAAGATCTAAACCAAAATAATCCAAGTCTTAGACTTACAGGATAAACCAAAATCTATTTACTCTTAATTGCACCCAACATATACCATTAAGGTAATAAAAATACACCCACTCGGGTAACAAACTTTGAAATTGCTCATAAAAAAATTTTTGACTCAACATCATACTACACGAGCTACATCTTGCGCTTGTCCTAACTCAAGATCACCTTGGATTGCCTCTAATCAAAATTTCGCTTCCAAGTGTCAAGAACTGGATATTATTTGGGGTCATAAGCAAATCAAATCCCGCGACCACCGACATACCAGTCTTATGATATATCCTGAGTGTGACTCCTTCGCAAGCTCGCAAAACTGAGTCGATGCTAAACATCAACCACAATCAACCTAAGTTTGGATATGATCAGTACTTAGCAAAAACTATAAAAGTAAGCTATCCTCAGCTCAACTTTTATAACAGTCAAAAAAACGAGGTCGTCACCTCTACAGAGCAACATCAAAAAAAAATAAAGTAAAGCAATTAAGATAATGTAAATATAAATTATTCTTCTTCTGACAAACTTTCATTAGGGTTAGGTTCATTGAATGGTTTTAAGTCTTTAATATGCCATCGTCCTATTTTAGTCCCATCTAAATTAACTAAACCATAAACTAAATCTGAAATCTTTTCTCTTATCACGCAATGCACATACTTAGGTACCAACTTAGATGTGAATTTATCTGCTGCACTGGAAAGAATTTTATTTTTTCGCCAAACGTGATCACCTATATTAAAGGCAAAATCCCTTTTCCTAAGATTGTAAGACTTACTGTTCCGTTCATAAGCCTTATGTATCCCACTACGCACGTCGGTGAAAATATCTTTTAAACCCTTTAAATTTTCGGCGTACGCACCCCTGTTACTCGGAATTATTCCGCTGTCAACATTGACATCCAAATCTAAATTTTTGTAGTACGATCCTGATAGAGGTATCTGTCTGCCGTAAACTAAGAAAGACGGTGTAAACCCTGTTACTTCGTTTCTTGCGGTGTACACGGGATTAAAACGGATGTTAAAACTATATGTCCCACTTAAGCTCTTAAAACACACAGAAGTAAACTGAGTACCGTTATCGCATATCGAAAGCGATGAAACTCCGTGGATTAGAAAAATATCGTTTTCTAAAATTTTCAAAAAGCATTCGGCTTTAGAGCTTTTCAAAAGAAATAACACGGTATACTTTGTTAACCAGCAAGAAATTACAAAAAGTTATTTATTTCCTTGTTTTGAACGTGGAAATGGACCTACTAGATCAGCTGCTATGACTTGAAAAGGGTAATTGACCGTTTTCTCTTTTCCCATCAGTCCCATAGGTAGTGCATTTGGAGATTTCTGCGCTCCACATACTTCACAAGTCCTCACAAGCTTTAAGATATCAAAACGCATTTTAAACGCATGTTGTCTCAGCCTAATCGCCCAACGCGCTAGTTTGCCACTAGGGTTTTTAATAGAATTAAGCCACAATAAACTATAATGATCTGTTATGACCGTGAAAGGAACACCTTCTATGTAAGGTCGAAACTTTTCGATGTTAAAGAGTACTGCTAAACATTGTTTTTCGACAACCGAATAGTTACGTTCAGCCTTTGATAAAGTTCTACTGGCATACGCTATCACTCTTTCCTCACCATTGATTTTCTGTGTTAGGACGCCCCCTAAACCGGTATTAGAAGCATCACTAGAAATATAAAACTGTTGGGAAAAGTCTGGTTGGGATAAAATGGGAGCTGAAACCAATAGCTCTTTAATCTTTATAAAAGATTCTCCGGCTGCCTTTGTCCAATCTATCGATTGTCCTTTTTTTCGTCCTTTCAAAAGATCATTAATAGGTGACAACAAGGTAGAAAAATTCTCGATAAAACGTCTGTACCATGAACACATTCCTACGAAGCGCTTAACTTCTGTAGTATTAGTAGGTCTCGCATACTTAACCATGCTTGCTACTTTATCCGGATCGGTACGTAAGGAATTTGAGCCTACAATATAGCCTAAAAACTTTAGAGAAGTTTTGAAAAAAATCACATTTGCTCAAATTTATCGTCAGTCCGGCCTCTTTCAATTTATCTTTTACCTCTTTAAGTAAGCGAATATGCGATTCGAAGTCTTCCGATGTTACTAAAATATTATCTAGATAGGTAAAAATATGTGGCTCATACTTCGGACCAAATATAGCGTCCACTAAACGTTGCTGAGTTTGAGCAGCGTTCTTTAGACCAAACGGCATAGTTACGAACTGAAATAGACCTCGGCCTACTACTGCAAAAGCGGTCTTTTCCTTAGAGGATTTGTCTAAAGGAATTTGCCAGAAAGCCTTTCTAAGATCTATCGAAGATACATACTTAGCATTCCCGAGTGATGTCAAAATTCTGTCGATGTTCGGTAATGGATAGTTATCAAATTTGCTGACCTCGTTGAGCTTTCTTCCGTCAAAGCATAGACGATTTCACTCCGAGTTTCAACATTTCGTCTAACTCCTTATTCAATACTTTTGACATGTTCGGAGACATGGCGATGGGCCTTGTCTTTACAGGATTGGCATCAGCCGTATCTATAGACATGGTGATTTTATTCGTTCGGCCTAACCTATCTTTACTACTTATTTCTTTGAAAGAGCTTATTACTTTTTCTGCCTTCAAGCGTTCCGTCCGCGAGAGAGATCATCTAGGGTACATAGACGCGAGAAAAGGTTTTCTAAAGAACTTTCTGAATAACAATCTTTAAAACTTGTATTAGAATTGACTTCTAGGGACCGTGGATACCACGAATTATCTTTAAAATTTACTAGAATTCCGAATTTTTGTGCAAAATCACATCCTAAAACCAAAGTATGTGATAGAGAAGGTACTACTAAAGCAGAAATTACTAAATAATGACCATTGCAGGCTAGCGGCAACTCAACCGTACCTAAAACTTTTAGACGGCTGCCATCTGCAGTGATAACACTACTATTTTTGACATGGCATATTTTTATACTTAAACGACTTAAAATTTTAATACCATTCTGACCTATAACGGGGGCATTTGCACCAGAGTCAAATAAAGCCGAGAAATGGGCCCCTAATAGATCTATCTTTATATGCGGTCTATTATCTAAATATTTACGCACGAATAAAGGAGACATGTGACCATTTGGAGAAGCAGGAGTTTTAACTTGAGGAGAATTTTTATTAGACAAAAAAATCAGAAACTTTTTGTAACTATTTAGTCCACTCTGATCTATTGGAATATTTCTTTACTTAAGATCCTCGTTAGAATCTTTTCTTTTATCCGCGACCGGACGTTCTGAGAAAGTACGACGGATTTTCAGTTCATAGTCTAACTCATATTCCAGTAGGTGATTGACTTTAAAATCGAAGGCTTCCATGATAAATGTATAAAATTTAAAAGAATTGTTTAAAAAATCGTAAAAATATTTCTCCTGTGCTCCGAATAGTCAAAATAAAAAATATGTAAAGGCACTTAAAATATGTAAACTTTTTTTACCAAACATTAAAAAAATCTTCAACAATTTCAAAAAAAATTTCTAAGTATCGCCTTGTATTAAAATCCTTTTACCAAATATGTTAAGAATTTTCAACAAAAAATCTCCAGATATCGTTTCGTATCAGCTAAGTATTTATAATATTCATGCAAAATATAGGTGAGAAAAAAACGTATATTTTTTTCTTCGGTTAACCGCAAAATAAACAGTGCAAAATTAAAGTCGACCAACACATCTGCTAATCTGAACTATAAAGGTAGCTTTTAAGGAAAAAGCAGGGATCACTTATCTTAGAGTCAACAACAAAATTCAAATATCCATATCAGATAAATTGAAATAAAAAAATCTACAAATTTCTTGCTTTTGTCTTACTGCTATAGTGTAGTTTCGTTTAATAAGTATTATGAAATAAAAATATCTGCAAAGTTAGAGCTTTTACTTTGTTCGAAAGCTAGTACACTGAACCCTTTAAAAAATAAAATTCCAAAAGCCCCGCGTTGACAGCGCTATTTTGTGACTTATGAAATACTGTCCTCAGTTTGAGGCATCTTTTTTTGTACCCTGTGAGAAGTTGTTTGTCCCACGCTTGAGCGCAATTTTGTAACATTGGAACTTGCCCGCACGTTGTGGTGTCATTTTGTAGCTTATGAAAAGGTGTTTAATTTCGCCCCACGTACACTGCGTCATTTTTGTAACCTTTGAATATTGGACGCCCCAAGCTTGAGCACAATTTTCTTGCAGCCCCGCTTTAATTTCTGCTAATGAATTGAGTGGATCCTGATTTTTAAAAGAACTAAAGAAATTAAACAAACACTAGCTCAGTTTTCCTTGGTAGAGAAATATGGGTAAGAGATAATTGTCTTACGTCTTTTTTGGAATTCATTTCTATTTTTTTAAAGGCTTTAGCTGTACCAAATTTTTGGGCACCATCCATTTTAAAATAGAAAGGATCTAACTTCAGCTAAAAAAATGGAAAAATGCTGAAGGAAAGTATTATTGGTAAACAAAAAAAATCAGTTTGGTACAGCCGTTCTTGCCCTGAAAAGTAGGATAGGTATTCAGTGAGACACTAGCTTTAATCAACAAAAAAAAGAGAATTTATTCATGTATTTTTTTTTAAATTAAAAAGTTCTAACGTTTGCAGTTTTACCAAAAAAAAATTCTAGCCTATCTAGTAGTTGTTACATTTAAATTTTAAACTATTATAACCCCCGAAGACGAAAAGTCGTGCTTTACACTTCACCTTTTAGTCTGTTTTAATTTGTAGTTAATGTACTACTCCGGGATAAGTCTATTGAAGGAAGTTTTGTTGACTTACTGTTCTTATTCCTGTTTTGATGGACTACGCCCGATTTCACACTTTTTCTTAGCAAACACTTAGAAAGCCCACTACGGCTTTTAGTTAAGACACTGGTGCTTTTACTTAGCGGCTCTGATGAAAATTAGCCTACTTCGGCTAGATGGAAAATAGCCTCTCGGCTAGACGGTACTGCCTGGCTGCGGCTAGATGGAAAACAGCCCGGCAGCGGCTTGATGGTACTGCCTGGTTGCGGCTAGATGGAAAACAACCACGATTCAAGCTCTGCGGAGCCTTAAATAATCGTGCGACTTTTGCCGGTAATATCACGACGCTCCAATCAAAACTGCGGATCAAACATTTCACCAATCGCGGCGTAGCGAGAGGTTCGGTCAGGAACCCGCACAACACAGTATGTACCGAACGTCTTGGAACTTCTGTTTAATATACCGTTCGATACAAAAATGAAAATAAGTACAATTTGAAATGAAAAATCAGTAACATTACATGGTCTTAAAATCTAGGAAAAAATGAATGTTACAATGTATTACCGCGATGTGTATTCCTAGCATGCAATCCTTTGGAAGAAATTAAGCAGAGTACGTTCTTCAATGTTCCAGTGAATCAACATCGTTGGTGAGTTTTGGGTCTCCAATCAGGCGAATAGCTTCAAAAGAAAATGTTTGGGAGCAGAGCCCCAAACATTAAAACAATTTTCCATCGTTGCACAGTGGGTCAGAAATCTGATTTATCGTTCAAAATTAACTAGAGCTCGCAGGTATTAACTAAACCAGACAATTTTTTTCCTGAAATACTCGTAAGCGAATTTTGGACAAACGTAAGGAAGCCAATTTGCACAATATAACCTTACATTTTTTTAAAATTGCAGAAAGCAACACGGAACCGGTAGGTGGAATTTCGAAGTTTATGTGATTTCAAGTTCACGCTGGTTCATCGGGGGTTTCTGGGGTAGCTAAATCTATTTTCGTGGTCATTTTGATCATATGCAACCTTTTAAAGGGTGAAAATGAGAGTTGGAGGGGAGACATTACGGTATTCTCCTGAATTAGAGTTTCGCGTTCAAAACTTGTTTCTCGGGAATTTCTGGGGTCGGTGAATTTATTATCTAACCCCCATTTTCGCCCCTCAAAAGGGTGCATATGATCAAAATGACTCCGAAAATAGATTCAGTCACCCTAGAAACCCCCGAGGAACCAGTTTTGAACGCGAAAATCTAATTCAGGTAAATATCGTAATTTTTCCCCCTCCAACCCCCTTTTTCACTCCTCAAAAAGTGCGTATGATAAAAATGACCCCGAAAATAGATTTTGCGACCCCAGAAACCCCCGATGAATCAGTTTTGAATGCGTAAACTAGAAATCACGTGAACTTCGAAATTTCACCCCGTTCCGCGCTGCTTTTTGCAATTTTAAAAAATTTTTGAAGTTACATTTTGCAAATCAACTTCCTTACGTTGATCCGAAATTCGCTTACGAATATTTTTAAAAAAAAAATGTCTGATTTTGTTAATAAATAAGGGCTCTATGCAATTTTGAACGAAAAATGAGGTTCCTGACCCACAATGCGTTAGTCGAATTACAGCTTTCTAGCTAGAAAATAGTTAGCTTTTAAGCCTTCCACCTTGATTATTTTATAGTTTTTGGTTAAAATACACATCTTATACACAAGGTCTGACATAAGTAATTATTATTGATTTTAATTTTGTAAAGAATAAGTTAAAAAAAAAAAGATGTACTGATGCTACTGACGTTTGTTTAGCAATAGTAATAACATGGGGTGAAAAGTCCCGAGACTCTCCGAGAGGTGATAGCACTAACACAAAAGCCATATGATTTTCAGTTAGTGTCAACTCTCAGAAGGTTCGTGTAAAATTTTCATGACATTTTATCTTTTCATTTTGCAAAACAGTGGAACAAAGAGAGTTTGGCGTGTTGATTAAACATTCCTTTTGATGGAAAATACAGCCAGAGCCCAAGAATGGCTTTAGACGTGTAATGGCACATCTACTCCCTCGCATGCATTTAGCAAAGAAAAAAGTGTTTTTCCCAAGATAATGCACCAGCTGACAACTTCATAAAATCGACGTTGAAATTGGATTAACTGGGCTAGGAATTGCTTCGTCATCCATCGTATTCACCAGATCTGACTCCCCAACGATTATTACCTGTGTCCAAAGTCCAAACTGGAAAAAGTGGCGCCAGGGCCCCGATTCGTTTCAAATGAACAAGTCGAGTGGGAAACTGAGACTTATTTCACAGAGCTCGACAACTCGTTTATATGAAAATGTTGGAAGATTGCTGAAATAAGTGCAGCGCGACCAACATGTAAATACCCATGACATCGTCAAAGAACTAGACATCCATCTTCAAAATAGTTTTAGACTATTTAGAGAAAGCTGAAATTCGATGTTTGGATGCCACATGATTGGACGCTATAACATTTACTCGAAATCTCTACAATAATTCAATGAAATTAACTCGAAATCTCTACAATAATGCAATGAAATCGAGCGGTTGATCACAGGCAACGAAAAGTGGATCATGTACAACAATAATATGTGAAAAAGATGGTGGTCGAAAAATGATGAAGCTCCACAAACGGTGGCAAAGCCCGGATTGGCGTCAAAAAAGGTAATGCTGTATGTTTGGTGAAATTTAAAAGGAGTCGTGCATCATAAGCTGCTGCAGCGTGGTCAAACGATTGATTCTTTACTCAGCTGTTAGTAATTGACAAGATTGAGGCAAGCTATTAAAAAAAATTGGCCAGGTCTCGTCAACAGAAAGGGTGTCATCTTCCATCCTGACAACGCAACACCACACCCATCTTTGATGACTCGGCAAATATTGAGAGAGCTGGGCTGGGAAGTTTTAATAGCTCAGACATTGTACCGTGAGACTACCATTTGTTTCAGTCTGTGCAAAAACCCCTGACTGGTATGAAGTGATTTTGTACCAAAGGCGTGTCATTTTTTGCCTAGAAACCACAGAAGTTCTATGGTGATGGGGTTATGTTTGCTTTAATTTATTGATTTAATAAAGTTTTTTCAAAATAAAAAAAATTGTTTCAATTTTAATTTAAAAGCTGAATACTTTTTCGACAACCCTTTATAATGTATTAAAATGTGTCTCAGTTTCTACTTATTTGTATTTGAATTCAAACAAAAATGACTATTGGGTAGAAAATAAAATGTTATATGGGAATACGTTAACCGTTTTACTTGAAAATACCCATATAGACTTCGACCGCTTGAGAAAACCGAGTGCTGTTGTTAAAATAGACCGTTTATATACAGGTAGTAGTTGTTGTAGAAACATGTCTATAGATTTCTCTGTTAATTACTGTTATACAAAGAAAACCTTTTTTTTATACCGGTTGAAAATCATCTTTAATTTGTTGCTTAGCAACTAAGTAAACAATTATAAAAATAATTTCAATAAACAATAAGTATCCTGTTTCTTCTGAATAACCGGCAAGTTGGACTTTTTGTTACGGAGGGGACTTCACAAAAAACACACCCCAAATGTGTTTTCAACAAGGTTTTTTTTCTGATCTTTACTGAAAACTGAAGACCTTGATTTTTTTATGTACCAGATAAATTACACAGGTATAAAAAAAATAATTCTCTGTCTTTTAAGTGGGACAGGTGTTGTCTTAAGTATTTTTTTATGCTGAATCCAAGAAAATTATAAAAAAGGACATCTACTGTGAGGTTATGTCAGAAAACATACTTAAAGTTGCTAGAAAACTATTAAATTGAAAAAATTAATTTTAATAAATAATGTAAAACTGTATAATCATTAAAACTATGAAATAAAACTATTATTTTGGATATCTTTAAATGTTCTGAATCTAGATTTATCATAAAAACATAAAAATATTAGGTTTTGTGTTCATGTTTAACAAAAAACACGCATACACCACCTTTAGCTCAGCTACGTAGCAAGATGTTTCAAATTAATACGTACAACTACTGAATTAAAAAATTATTTTTAATTTTTATTAATATTGAACAAGACTATTATTTCCAGTGTTTTTTGAAGTTCTTTTTTCTGACTTGACATCAAATAATAAAGTTTTATGTTCAGTTTCAACAAAAAAACTCGCTTTTAACATTTACAAGGGTGGGTAAAATGCTTTTTTAAGTAAATAAATGCAGTGAAATGCAGAAAAATAATACAAAGAAAAGTGTATTCAAGTATTACGTTATATATACTTTTGATCTCGTATTTTTACAAGCTTTCATTTGACACCCTACTTTTTCACTTCCCATTTCACCCCCCCAGAACTAACCCTTTAAGTTAAAGTTTAACTTTCAAAACTACAGAGCTCTGATAAGGCCATCAATTCCTATATTAATGCCAAATTTCAACTTTCCATGTCAAATAGTTTCGGAGAAAAATCGGGTGTGAAAGACGGGCAAAAAACACCGAATTGATCTTATAAGTGTTTCGTGCGGATCACTAAAAATGACTTCCAAATTAAGGGCTCTAATTTAGTCTGTATTAGTCTTATACCCGTGTAATAGCAGCAAAGTAGCCTTATACACGCGAAATTCGAAGCTCTTAACAAAAATTCTGAAACATTTTTGGCTTAAATTTGTTGTTAGACAAAAAGAACACTTTATTCCTAATTCGTTTTTACATGCCTATTAAACAAGACATCGTAGTGAACGAAGAAAAATCACTTCTGCGGTAACCATAATTGAAACGTATTATCTAAGATAAAAGGGACAGCATCAATGTTTTCCAGGCAATATACCACGACTGAAATTGTTGTTTCAAGGGTTGTACGCCAGCAAGTCCGTATAGTTTCATTAAATCTCTTAGGTGGAACTAAACTGGAGTTCCTAAAACTTTACCATCAAGATAATTTTCCAAAACTTATTTAAGTGTTACATGCTATGTAGTTTAACTTACATATAAACTCATTATTAATTAAGTACGTTCATTCGCATTATATCTGGGGTCCCTTTACTGTATTAATGTACTGCAATTTAATATTCATATACAACTTTTGCAAACATTAGTAAACATATTAATATTTAACTTTATAATTTTCTAAAGGGCTGTAAATAGATTTTCGACAAGACTACGATAAACAACGAAAGATCGTCATTATATATATATATATATATATATATATATATATATATATATATATATATATATATATATATATATATATATACGTGGGTAAATTAAATATAAACGGTAATTTTGCTATTCTTCTTAGAATGCAGTTCTTAGCTAGATGATGTTGTGTGGAGTAGATGTTTGGTTTGTGAGGAGTGGGAAAACCGAATGAGTGCGCGCGCCAACTCGTCTTTGTCGTCAGTACAGCCATGACCGAGAAAGAGGTACCTTCGTCTGTTGCGCAACGTATTATCATCAAGTTTTTAACCAATGAAGGCGTTAAACCGTCAGAAATTTTAACCCGTTTGAAGGCACAGTTTGAGGACAGTACACTGTCTCAGAATCGTGTGTATACGTGGGCGAGAGAATTAAGGGCGGACGAGGACGGGTTGAAAACGAAAGTCATGATCGATGCCCTAGGTCAAGCCTTACAGATGACAACATCCGTGACATTAGACTCCTTATCGAAGGTGATCGCCGATTAACCGTTGAAGAAATTTCCTCAGAAGTGGGTATCAGCTATAGAAGTGTTCAATCCATAATTACTGATCGACTCGGTTTCAGAAAAATTACTGCTCGATGGGTTCCAAGGTTGTTGACTGGAAACCAAAAACAGGTCAGGTCGGAGATCGCTGAAAGGCTTCTGAATCGATTTCAGCAAGAAAGGGAGGCCTTTTTAAAGCGGATAGTGACATGTGATGAGACGTGGGTGCATCACTACACTCCCGAGTCCAAAATGGCAAGTAAGGAGTGGCGAAGAAAGAATGAAGGTTCCCCAGTGAAGGCCAAAACTCGTCTCTCTGCTGGAAAAGTCCTTGCAACGATTTTTTTTTGACTCTAGGGGAATTTTAGTCATCGATTTCCTGCACGATCAACGTACGGTGAATGCGGCTTACTACTGCCAGTTGTTACGGTTGGCAAAAGCCGCCTCTCGAAAGAAAAGACGGGATATGCCCATCAGAGATGTCATTCTCCTCCAGGACAACGCCAGGCCTCACACTGCCGCTTTGACAAGGGATACACTGGAAGAAATGGTTGGGAAACCCTCGAGCACCCTCCTTATAGCCCTGACTTATCCCCCTGTGACTATTTTTTGTTTGCGCCTATGAAAGAATCACTGGGAGGACAGCGATTTGGAAGCAATGAAGAAGTCGAGGAACACGTGCGCAATTGGCTTACAACCCGCCCTCAAACCTTTTATGACCAGGGAATACGGAAACTTCCAAATCGGTGGCAAAAGTGTGTAGATCACGCAAGAGACTATGTTGAAAAATGTTAAATCAATAATTTGTGTATAAGGTTATTCAATAAACGTATAAAAAATAACCGGTCAAGTGCAAGTTGAACTTGCACAATTAGTGTTCCGTACGTTGATTGTTTTTGAAATAAAAAGTTTTGCTAGGGTGGTATAAAATGATCAGTGAATTCACAAAACACACACCCAAATGAGTTTTCAACAAAGTTTGTTTCCAATCTTTACCGAAAACTGGTGACCTTGAAATTTTGTTTTTTATATACCAGATAGATTATTAAAGGTAACGATAATTTTCGTTCAATGCCGTATACCCCGTGGAGAATGTTCCAGGATTTTTTCAAAATTTTTTGATCAGTACTTTTCGAGATAAGGTAGGGGACAGCGATTTTTCACGATTTTTTAAAAGTAATACGAAGAAAAGTGTGCGCAAGTATTACATTATATACATATTTTTTACTCGTGTTTTCACAAGCTTTCATTTGACACCACACTCGATGACCTAGTAAAAAAATTTTTTTTTCTCTTCCGATTTTACCCTTCAAAACGAATCCCTTAAGTCAAAATTTATGTTACGGTGATATAAAATAATCAGTGACTTCACAAAACACACCCCAAATAAGTTTTCAACAAAGTTTATTCCAATCTTTACTGAAAATTGATGACCTTGAAATTTCTGTTTTTTTATATTACAGATAAATTATTACAGGTAATGCACTCGTGATAATTTTCGTTCAATCTACACCCCGTGGAGAATATTCCAGAATTTTTTTCAAAATTTTTTGATAAGTACTTTCCGAGATAAGGCGGGTGGACAGCGATTTTTCGCGATTTTTTTAAAAATAATACAAAGAAAAGTGAGCGCAAGTATTACATTATATACATATTTTTTACTCGTGTTTTCACAAGCTTTCATTTGACACCATACTCGATTACCTAGTAAAAAAAATTTTTTTTCATTTCCAATTTCACCCCCCCAAAACTAAGCCCTTAAGTCAAAATTTAATTTTCAAAATTATATGGCTCTGATGAGGCCATCAATTCCTATATTGCTGCCAAATTTCAACTTTCTATGACCAGTAGTTTCGGAGAAAATCGGGTGTGACAGACGGACAGACGGACAGACAGACGGACAGACACCGAAGTGATCTTATAAGTGTTCCGTACGGAACACTAAAAATTACCCTTTATATTTGATTTACCCACATATATATATATATATATATATATATATATATATATATATATATATATATATATATATATATATATATATATATATATATATATATATACATATATATATATATATATATATATATATATATATATATATATATATATATATATATATATAGATAAATAGTTAGATAGATAGAGAGAGAACAATTTTGGGAACTACCAAAGTGCGGATTTTTCGATTCGCCTTGGTTGCTTCACCAATGTGCCATCTATGCCTTCAAGCAGGAAGCTAAAGAAGGTGCGCTTCTGCAATGAAGTGTCAGCTGTGGCCTGGCCTTTTTATTCCGAAAGACTTTAAATAAGTCACCGACAGAGTACAGTATAAGTACTTATCTATATCACGGTTTTCCGTCAGTACCCTGATAAGGTCTAAAATGGTGTTCTTTGTGTTCGCTGAACCTAGCCCAGCTGATGAGCCGTGATAGGGCGAAACGCGTCTTGGGATGGTCTAGCAAATACAGAGAACACTTTTAGGAGTGCGGATTTTTCGATTCGCCTTGGTTGCTTCGCCAATGCGCCATCTATGCCTTCAAGCGGCTACAATTTACAGCGATTTAAGAACAACTTGAATCGCTTTTTCCGCACACATGCCGCTCCTGGAGCGCTTTAGGGCCTTCCCTGTAGCACGTGTGCTAGATCCATAAATATATATATATATATATATATATATATATATATATATATATATATATATATATATATATATGTTACAATAGAGGTATTTACGGATGGTGGAATGTAATACATTAAAATTCCGGGTGTTAATCCGTTCCTGCTGCCGCTCGAAGTTAGCAGCAGCAAGATCACAGTATCGAGGAACAACAGCAAGAGCACTTGAAAATGCCAAATGAGATTTTGGCAAAACGTCGTGCAAATTCATTGAACGGTTTGAAAGCTGAAATTTTAATGTATCATATATATATATATATATATATATATATATATATATATATATATATATATATATATATATATATATATAAAGGAAGGACACTAACAGAGCACTGGTAACAAATAATCGAAAGTGAGGAAATAGAAATGAGAAATCGAAGATCTTTAGGCTCGTTTTTATTTTTTTAATCAATGTTTCGCTGCCTAATTGGTAGCTTCTTCTGAATAGTGAAATTCAAACAAACGGCAGAAGGAAAATTAAGATGTTCGTCAGGACGTATGATATATAGGTTTATGTAAGCTATGTAATAGTATACTTACAAAATTGTAACAGTTTTTTTCTCTAATTAAGTATGTAAGTTAAGCATTTCGCTAACCAGGCAGCAAACACAATCATATGAGGAACATGAGAACAGGTCTTAGGAGATAAAATAATACTAATAGCATTTTTAAAGGTTCTTTTTAGAACCAAAACCAACTGTTACAACCATCACGCGGCGTTAATGGTACTTTTCATCAGCATAAAGATAAAAAAATCGGAAATATGTGTTATTCATTTCATTATTTTCAGTGATTTATACTCGGTTGTCTAAACGTTTCAAGAATGAGGGGAGAGGGTTAGAGAGTCTATTAAATATATATCGGGTTATAAATATGTGGGGCTCTTAGAACAGAAGATATATTTATAGCCAAATTTATGGTTAAAGGAGTGGGGAGAAAATTGAAGAGTTTCTGTGTACATAGTATTATATATCCTTTTCAGAGATCTTGGAGTCAAGAAATCTGAGAATTTTGCTATTCTGTCGTAATTTCCAGTATTATACTCAAACATATAAAAGAGGAGCTAGATGGACTGCTCTGTATGTATCGTAATATATGACTTCGTAACTAAGTTAGGAATGTGGACAATACTCAGTATATATCACCACTACACCAACCATTTTATTTTTTACTTGACGCGCGTTTCGCTAACCATGTTAACTTCATCAGGAGCCCCTGATGAATCTAACATGGTTAGCGAAACACGCGTCAAGTGTAAAAATAAAGTGTTTTGTGTAGTGGTGATATATACTGAGTATTATGACTTCCTAGTTGTTATTGAAATCGGGGAATCCGAAAATTCGTCAGGGTTAAACGTCATTTTTGTTTAAGCCAATGCCATTTGATGATTTTTTTTAAAATCCTTCGTTCAAAGACAAGATTGATCCTCTAGTAAACTAATTTCTTTGGAAATTCTGATTTCAGGTTATCCAGCTCCCAGTAATTGTGCACACCGCAATGCTCCTTAAAAAAAGGGGTCGCAGGGGAATGGGTATGGCGCCGCCATTTTTTTTCAAATTAAAATTTCACAAATTGTATTTTAAGCTATATATTATTATATAAAATATAAACCTGATTTGTGCTATTTTTCAACTCCATAACTAGGTGCGTCCCCTTAAGAGTTAAATGGATGGGGAATATAGTTAGAAGAGTCGCTTCCTATATTTCATCTAACACATCATCTTACGCAATAAAGCAGTGATAGATTATGTTGACACCGTTTATTTTTTTTAAATTTTAAAGCGGTTGTAAATAGCTTGGGGGAAATGACAGCTCCTTGTCTTTTGCCTCGCTCCATTTCGAAATCAGAAGTATCCCCATGCAGTCTTATGCAAGCGCTTACATTTTCATACACATCAGGAGTCAATTCTTTAGTCAGCTAGGGCTTTAACACAACGCCATTATGGACCGTATCAGACGCCTTTTCATAATCGATAGAGATGAGAACCAAGGGCTTATATTCTATACATTTCTCGATGGAGATCTTGATGGTATCAAGGTGATCGTTGACGTTATAACCTGCATGGAAATCTGCTTGCTCCCTTGATTGGTAGCGATCTAGTTTTGCCGTCAGCCTCGGTGTTATAATTCTGATGAATAATTTGTAAATTTGGGAGGGCAGGCTAATCGGTCTATAATTTTGAATATGTGCTATATCTCCCTTTTTTGTGGATCAGTATAAAAACAGCTTTTTTCCACTTCTCAGGTGTTACACAATTTCTCAGACACAGAGTAATTTTAATAATTAATTATATTTGAATAATATAATTTATAATTTGTTACCGTTATTTAATTTTACAGTTGGCGAATGCGCTAGAAATCTTTCCATCAGATAAATTGTTTTCTTTTTCACCAACATCAATAACAGTGAAAACAACTGAAGTGCGAAAAAATACTACATAGTTCCCTCCGGCGGAAAATAAAATATGAAATAGAAACCAAGTTTTATATTGGTTTTTGTTACGTAAGAAAACAATTTTAAAATATTTAAACAGTTTTTCAAACATAATTTTTATAAAATAATATGGGTATACTATATTTTTAACCTTCTGTGCACCAAGTGGGATGTGACACACCCCAGGCTTAAAATAATCGCAATTATTTTAAAAACTATAAAAACACGGGAGTTCGTCTTCTCAGTAGCTGGAGATGCGAAGTTGCAGCTCCGCTTAGCGCTGTCAAGTCAGTTCGGCGGGTACCGCTAAGCAAGTTACACGTACGCTAAGTACGTTTGGGTGCCACACACCCCACCTTGTACGGCGCGTAAGTAAAAAGGTACGTTTTATAATTGAAGATTTTTGTTTTGTTTTATGTTTGTTTATGTATTGTGATTGTATATTTATATTTAAAAATTCTTTACAGACATATTTCTATGGAACCATGTCACAATTAAATGAAACAGATATTTTTAAGAGCACTTTTAGACGAATCTGACAATGAATCTGATCATTTGAGCACCCAGAGTGACACAAATAGCGTAGTTGATGCGGAGTTACAGTGTTCATCGTTGTCTAATTCCTCTGAATCGGAAAGTGATGACGACACATCCCTTTCGGAGTTACGCCAATCTAGAACAACACACTATACAGGCAAAGATGGGGTAATGGCAAAAAGGACAGTATAGGAGTAATATTCCCCAAAAATCACAAACTACGAAGGAGGAAATGAAAGCACTTTTTGGTTTACATTTTTAATCGGATTTAGCGCGTTCTGGTCGTCAAAGTACAATCGATTTATGGGCCACTGATTGGACAGGGATGGACATTTTTCGACATACAATGAGTAGAAACGGATCCGCTTTCTTACTGAACACGTCGTACTTTGAAGAAGCACAAATTCAGGCCATATAGGAGGACAAGAAAGTTCATCACCTTAAAAACGGAGATTTTCAACGGCCTATGGATTTTTGCCAATGGTTTCTGGAGAATTGTAACCATGTTCCGAATTTTTCATTAAATTGCATTTGGACAGGCGAAGCTTATGCAAGCAATGCAGGTATTTTTAACCGTTACAGTTCTTATACGTGGGCACAAGAAAATCCTTATTTAATTGTGGAGCAAAGAAATTAAGGCAGATTTGGATTTAATGTGTGGGCACGAATTTTTAGAGGCAGGGTTATAGGTCCATTTATTTACGAAGGAACACTCACCTCTGAGAGATATTTAGAAATTTTAAGGTAGCAAATAGAACCTCTTGTTGATGTTAATAAATGTTAGAAATATATTTTTTTCAACACGACTGGGCACCTCCTCATAACGCTGCAGTTATCAGTAATTTTTTATCGGCCAATTTCGACAATAACTAGATAGCCAACCAAGGTCCGAACCGTTGGCCGGCAAGGTCACCGAATTTAACACCCGTGTGCTTCTATCTTTGGGGAAGATTAAAAGACCTAATTTTTAAATTGCCGACAAACACCAGGCAAGAGTTAGAAGTCGCAGTGATACAAAGTTTTGCAGCTCGGTAAGAAGTGTAAATGAAATTGGCCGACATTTCGAACATCTCTTATAGAAAATTGTTTTGTTTTAGTTTGCTCTATTCGGAATAAATTGTTTTATTTTTGTTTTGTTTTATTTTCTAAATAGTTTAAAGAACTATAGCATTTAGTATTTATGACTCTTAGAGTTACTTCTGGAATTTTTTTTTACGATTTGACTGCTATCGGTAAACAATTGATATTGCCGCTCCGCACAAAGCCTACTTCACAAAATGTGCATTTAAAACTTGCCCAAAAACTGAAAACCTTTACATTTTGAAGTAGATTTAAGCAAAATATAAAGTATGCTATATTTTTAGAATGGTAATTTAAAGCTCTATTCGCATAAGGAAAAATATACAGGATATCCCATTTAAAAAATATATTTTTGCGTTAATAACTATTAAAATATTACTTGTAGAAAAATGTAACTTACACTGTTGAAATTCACGTGAAAAAGGGCTTTGAGAATGTTTTTTACAGAAATCAAGAATTTTCAATAGGAAAATAATTACAAACATTTTTCCAAAATGCAGATTTTTGAGAAACATCCTGTATATCTGAAACGGTACTAGATATCGATATGCGGTTTTCATCATTGAGTGTATCATAAAAAAAGCCTCAGACACCGACATCAGTTTTCGTCTATCTCCTTTAGATAAAAGGGTTTACCTTTAAAAATTTTCAATTTGGACGACCCTGTACATTTAGAACGCTAGTGCTTCTAACAAAACACAGGGCAGAAACACGAATAGGTTTCACTTATTAAAAATTTTGTTTTGGTTTTTAGACGTCTCTTCTTAAAAAAGAGCTAATGCTTATTATTTTTAGTACCATGAGAAAATAATGTAGGCAAATCGAATAAACTTTTTTGTGCCGTATTTTTGTAGATATAATTATTTTTTTGGAATTTGCTTGGCAAAGTTGTATTCGTAAAAAATCGCCCTCGAAGATTTTCGCATTTCTTCAAGTAGATCGCAAAAACACAGATTTCAATTTTAAAAGTTCTTATCGCAAATTAACCACTACAGTATGGATAAATTTAAAAAAGAAAACTCGCGGCGTAACGTTCGAAAATCATGAACCAAGGAATTCCTGCTCCTTATAAAAACCGAACCAAAAAGGAAATTTTTATAAATATATTTTTCTTAGTGTAAAATAAAAAAAAATACGTTTGAGAAAATACATCAATCAAATCTATAATACGGCAAATCAATTGCCCTGTAAGAAACAGGCGGGGAGGAATTGGCTGTCAAAATTTGCTGAACCGTGTCATTTTGGGATACTTGCAGAATCGGGGATTTGACTTAAATCTGCTTAAAGATTTTAGGACGGTGAGTTAAGCCCGTAGGCCGATTTAGAGGCCCTTAGTTTATTTGAATTTTGTTTATTTTGATTTAAATAACTCCTTACCTTTTAAAAGTAAATGGAGTTATGATATAAAATAAAAAAATATATATTTTATTAGGGAAATAATAAATCTATTTTGTCTTTTAGTAGTAAAGAAAATATTTGTTTAAACGCTGAAGGAAGAAAAAAAATATATATAAAGAGCCATGTATATAAAATACGTCTCTCTGTCTGTCTGTCTGTCTGTCTGCCTGACTGCCTGTCTGTCTGTCCGTTAGTGCGCTTATCACTAGATTTACGTGTTTTTTTTTTTTAAACATACATATGTTCTCTGGCCAAGTTATAGGCTATATTTTATTACGTTAGGTAACATAAGGAATAAGCAGTAACGATAAGTGTAAATCAAGTCGGAAAAAAGTTTGCCGCTAGCGCGTTCTCTGGCAATCTACTGCCTAAACCATTAAAAATGGAACAATATCATGTAGCAAAGAATATAATATATAAAATGCAACGTCTCTCTGTCTGTCTCTTTGTCCGTTAGTGCGCTTAACGATGCAAAAGGGTACAATAGTAAGTCGAGTTTATTGTTTCGCCTTTCCGAAGGTAGTCTATCCTAATAATACCTCCCATCCCAAAAAACTGACACCATCACTTTTCCAGCCGAAAGAATTGCCTTCGCTCTCTTTGGGGTCGGTTCACCAGATTTTTTCCACTGCTTGGATTGTTGTTTTGACTCTGGGGTATAGTGGTGAACCCAGGTTTCGTCCATTGTCACAAACCTGTTAAGCAAATCTTGCGGATCAGCCTCAAACATCTACAGATCGCGAGAAATCGTTAGTCGAATTCGTTTTTGTTCAACTGATAGCAATCTGGATACCCACCTAGCGGAAACCTTAGAAATTCCGAGTTCGTTGTCAATGATGTTTTGTGTTCGTTCATACGAGATGCCTATAGTGTCTGCAATCTCCCTACTAGTTAATCTACGGTCACACACTTTACCGATGTTTTCTTCAGTCGTAGACGTCGTGGACCGGCCGGAGCGAGGGTCATCTTCGATGCTCTCTCGTTCACGTTTAAATTCTGCAACCCACTTTTTCACAGTGGTATGTAACGGAGCAGATTCCCCTAGTGTTGTTTTCATATCATCGTGGTGTTAATCTTTTTTTAAACAGGTATATGATGACTGCACGTTGTTCAATTGTTCAATTTTTTCCATTTTTCCAAGAACGCTGCACTTGGTCTCACTTTTTTTTTTTTTTTTTTTTTTTTTATGGGTCCAGCACACGTGCTACAGGGAAGTCCCTAAAGCGCTACAGGAGCGACACGTGTGCGAAGAAAGCGATTCACATTGTTCTTGAATCGCTGTAGATTGTACTCGGTGGGAAACACAGTCCTGGGCAAATTATTCCAAAGGGATGATGTTCTCCATATAAAAGACTGCTTGAAAAGCGTTGTACGAGGAGTAACAAGCTCAACCTCATACGGATGTGAAGTATTAGCGCGACGTGTACTTCTAACATGCACCGCTCTGGGAGGAATTAAGCGGGCCACATCCTTCGAACACTTTCCATGAAAGTACTTGTAGAATAGGCTCAAGTCGCCAACCGTTCTTCGATGTTCGAGCGAATCAAGGCCGACGGTCAGTTCCGGGTCTCCAATCAGACGAACAGCTCTTCTCTGAATAGAATCCAACAAATGCAGTGTATGTTTGGGAGCCGAGCTCCAAACATGGTAGCAGTATTCCAGAGTTGGTCGAATTTGAGCTTTGCAAAAAATTAACAATTGTTGTGGAGTGTAAAGCTATCTGGTTCGAAGTAATATTCCCAACTTTTGCTCCTAAATTAACGCCCAAAAAATTGAGTGACGATGTTATAGGAATGGAGTGCCCCGACATAACTATGTCGGGTTCAGCAACGTTAAATCTTTTAGAAAAAACTGCCGCCTGGGTTTTTGTAGCGTTAAATTCCACTTGGTTGCGGTCACCCCAAGATAGAATTTCTTCCAGGTCTTTGTTAAGTTGACTGACTCCCTGCTGTCTGCGGATATTCGTCTGAGTAGCCGATGTCCGAGCGTTCAAAGTAAATGAAGAGATAAGCGTACTGTCATCTGCAAAGCTGTAGATTGGATTCTCGGTCTTTTCCAGCAGATCGTTAATGTAAATGAGAAAGAGAGTAGGAGACAGTATGGAGCCTTGGGGTACACCGGCGTTGATAGTGAAGGTGTTAGAAAGAAATCCGTCGACTGCCACTCGTAAAGAACGCTCTCTGAGGAAATATGAGAGCCACAAACAGAACTTTTCCGACATATCATAAGAACGTAGCTTAGCCAACAGCCCATCATGCCAAACACGGTCGAATGCCTTGGATATGTCAAGAGCAACCGCTCGAGATTCTTCAAAGTGTTCAATTGCATTGTT
This sequence comes from Pachyrhynchus sulphureomaculatus, assembly GCA_019049505.1. NCBI lineage: Eukaryota > Metazoa > Arthropoda > Insecta > Coleoptera > Curculionidae > Pachyrhynchus > Pachyrhynchus sulphureomaculatus. The sequence goes on from CM032450.1 coordinate 33,284,603, forward strand.
GCAAACATGTGTTACATAAGTCAGAAGATCTCCTGTTGATCTATTTTTACGAAAGCCATATTGGTGATCGCTAATAATGTTGAATCCTTCAAGATATTTTAGAAGATGCTGATTGATAGCCTTTTCCATGACTTTCGATATTATTGAAAGCAGTGCGATTGGTCGGTAGTTATTTGGCAAGGTCTTCTTGCCTTTTTTAGGTATCGGCTGAACTGTAGCACATTTCCAGCAGGAAGGAAATATTCCCTTTCTGTAGGATAGGTTGAAAAGTCTACAGAAAACTGGTGTTAGTTCCCTCGCACAGTTTTTAAGAACCATGGCAGGTATTCCGTCAGCGCCAGAAGCCTTTTTGGTGTCTAGCTTCATCAGAATACGCTTTATGATACGCTGTCTGAAGACAACATCGGGCATCCTTGACTGCACTATGAGAATAGTAGGTGGTGTTTTTCCTTGGAAATCGACAGTAGAATGTGAAGCAAAGAGTTCAGCCAACAAGTTCGCTTTCTCAACAGGTATCGTTGCAATAGAATTATCTGGCCGTGTGAGTGGTGGTATGGTGGATTTGGTGAAATTTTGATTAGCTGCCTTAGTGACCGACCAAAAGGACCTTGAATTGCCGGGACAGGCGAGAAGTTTGTTTCTAATCCGTTGATTGTGTACCTCCATGGTTTCGTCGATAATTTCTTTGCACCTGTTCCTGGCACTAGCAAATGTGTTACGATTTATGGTGTTAGGATTTTCACGCCATTGTCGGTATGCAAGATGTTTAGAAACAACAGCCAAGGCTTGCCGTTGGAAGGACATTTTTTTCGAAAAAGGGATGTAAGCCTCCATACCGGCCAAAATAACATCGGAAACCTCCGTTGTGCAGTCAGATGGGTCGTCGGATCGAAAACGAACGTCCAACCAAGGGAAAGTTCGAAAATATTTCATGAAATCTTCCCATTTAGCTCTCTGTCATTGATTGGTAGAATACTTGATGTCGAAAGTAGTTTATGGTCGGAAGAACCTAACGGCGGATTTACGCTGACCGTGTAAATCTCCGGATTGGTGGTTAAAAAGAGTTCAAGAAGACTGGCAAACTCTCCGTCTCGATCAGGGATCCGTGTTGGTTCGTCAATAAACTGAGTTAAGCCACAACTGATTGAAAATGATTCAGCTTCACGACCTTGTTCGTCGGTAGTATTTGAATATTTAAGCCAGTTGATGTTGTGGACATTAAAGTCGCCCAAGATGGCAATTTCGGCATTTGGATAGTATCTGCAAGGGAAGCGAAAAGTGTTCTAAAGTTATTATCACTTGGTGGTCGATAGAGGATACAGATGAACCTTGTGGTTGGTTGAGTCGTTATTTTTAACCACATAACATCAAAGTTTGGGGGCTCCAGAGCCTCTTCTCGTTGGCAAGAGAGGTCGCTTCTGACATAAAGACACATTCCAAAGTTACGCCTAAATCGGGAATAGAAGTCGTACCCAGGATAAAGATAGTTTACTGTGCTGGTCGATGAACTGACCTTAGTTTCACAGAGAGCGAGTACATGATTATTTGATTGCAGGTGTTGGTGCACTGAATTTATGTTCGTGTTTAAACCTCGTATGTTGCAAAAATCCATTTTGAAATTCTGATCTCTGCATGTCGACGCTTCTGAACCAGCCCCCACTCGGAGATCCGAACGAGGGGCTATTTTACCTCCGGAACTTTTTGTATCCAGGTGCCTCATCATGCTATTTGGTCCCACAGTCCGGGACATCGGCACAGCCACGTTAAGCAACTTCACGCAGACTAAACCCGTTCTAACCTAAAAACCACAAATTCTACAGCAACACAATTTTATACTGTGACAACCAAAGAAAGTATGAACTTATTGAGGGTACTATAATAAAAATATTATAATTATTTTTTGGTGAGGTCGCGAATTTTTCAATCCATCCTCGTACATACTTTTTGTAGCGCCCAGGTGTACGTAACTTCTCTAGGAATTTCTCCCTGGTTTTGGTTGGATAATGATTGGTGCAACTTTACCAATTTTTAAAATTAAAAACATCTACTCTTTACATGCTTCGTTGTCTTCTTATAGTTAGCATTTTCTCAGTTCATATTAGGTAATACAGATTAGGAAAATTTATTCTATTGTTTACACGCTTATAAAATTTAATTGTTTCTAGCTGAATATCTAACTATGTAATTAGCTTTATGTGTAACCTCCTAGGTCCTAAATGGCTTAACTGGTTTTGATAAATGAGTTTCTAAGAAATTCATCTTGATCACAGAAGTAATAACGGATGTGTCAAATTTATTAAAATATAAAGGAATAAAATTAAAAGATGGCCCGATAGTCATTCTTCTAGGTTATCTGGGAAGATGTTTTTATAGAATCCTGAGGTGTTAAAGGCTGTTAATAACTACCTTGCTGCTTTGTTTAATTAAGCTGGAAATCAAAGCGTTTTTTTATGGATCTAGCACATGTGCTGCAGGGGAGTCCCTAACGCGCTTCAGGAGAGACATGTGTGCAGAAAAAGCGATTTACGTTGTTCTTGAATCACTGCAAACTCACTCAAGCATGTGTTGTACTTGTGAAAATTTCTTTTTGACGATTTTTAATATAAATAAATTTCTTGGGTCATGAATTTGGGTTAAATTTTCTTTTTAAAGACCACTGATACGTTAAAGTTAATAGAAAGGTGTTACGATGATGAATATTTTAAGTGTTGTCACTGTAAGTAAAAACAAGACGATGGCTCTTCCTCAAACACCACGTTCACACAGCACGTGACTTTTTCCTGTTCCCCTAGCTAAAATTATCAGACAATGAACATCGTGTTTAATCTATAATAGCTATTAAGCAGACTTTGCTGGCCACATTGCAGGTATATTGGAAATGAAGATTGAAAAAAAGCATGGGCATAAAGGTGTTAGAGCAGATTACTCTGAAAGCGATTAAATCGATTTAAATAGATAAATTAAAAGTTGGTGTTTCTATTATTCAATACCCCTAATTTTTAGTATTGTAAGCTTTTTTATACCAAATATAAAGAAAACAACTAAAACTGGATTATTTCCTAATACTCTCAATAATAATTTTTTTCGTTTTTTGCAGAATTTAAAAGAAAAAATGTATTTTTCTTCCTTTATCACTTTTCGTTTACCATAGCTCATTTTGCTTTTTCCAACATGTTGAAATAAATCTTTAAATCCTATTAAAGTTGTGCACTTTTACTTATAAATATGTCAAAGGAATCTCTTTCTTTTTTGGGTTTAGAAGTCGTGTAAATATGACTTATTTAATTTTGCTTCGAGTGAGCAAACACAACACTAAAAATTTTATCTACATCCGATCCTACACAAGCACAAATTATTATTACAATCAACTTTACAAAAAAAAAAAAAAATAGGAAAAGTAATTTTCTCGCTCGGACGTCGGCTACTCAGACGAATATCCGCAGACAGCAGGAAGTCATTCAACTTAACAAAGACCTGGAAGAAATTCTATCTTGGGGTGACAGTAACCAAGTGGAATTTAAGGCTACAAAAACCCAGGCGGCAGTTTTCTCTAAAAAAGTTAACGTTGTTAGACCCGACAGAGTTATGTCGGGGCACTCCATCCCTCTAACATCGTCACTCAATTTGTTGGGCGTTAATTTGGGAGCAAATATGTCCTGGCATGAACATGTTGCAGGCATTGCAAGGAGAGCTTCTCAAAAGTTGGGAATATTATTTCGAACCAGAAAGCTTTACACTCCACAACAACCGTTAATTCTTTACAAAGCTCAAATTCGACCAACTATGGAATACTGCTCCCATGTTTGGAGCTCCGCTCCCAAACATACACTGCATTTGTTGGATTCTGTTCAGAGAAGAGCTGTTCGTTTGATTGGAGACCCGGAACTGACCGACGGCCTTGATTCGCTGGAACATCGAAGAACGGTTGGCGACTAAATACAGGGTTTTACTTTCTCATACTAAAAAATACCTTAATCTCTATACTACTACATGGACTGAAAATTCCTGAGACTTTGCGAGAGATGGCAGCACAAACAAAAAAAAACGATATGATTTTAGTTAACGTCAACTCTCACAAGATTCGTGTAAAATTTGCGTGACTTTTCGTCTGTTAATTTACGAGTTACCGCTGTTTGAGTCAGGCTACAATTAATTTTTACAAAACGATGGACTAAAAGGATATCTCCTGTTAATTAAACATTGCCTTTTGATGTTATAAAATACGGCCAGAACCCAAGAATAGCTTGAGAAGTATTATGACACGTCTGTTTAGTCGAAAGCAATTATATATTGATGATTTAGTGAACTTAAATGAGGTCTATATGCACCAAATGTGGCAGTTACTCCAAAAAACACAAAAATAATCCACATTATTGCTCTAAAGGACCGCAAAGTGAAAGTGAGGGAGATAATTGACATCGTGAAGATACCAACAGAATGCTTGAGGCATATTTTGCATGAATGAATGCATATAAAAAAGTTATGTGCCCGATGAGTGCCGCGCTCTCTTACGATTGATCAAAAACAACAACATGTCGAAGATTCAGAACGCTGTTTGACGCTATCTCGGCGTAATCTAAAGGAGTTTTTGCATCGATTCGTAACAATGGACGAAACATGGATCCACCTCGACACGCCACGAGTCCAATAACACTGGTCAACACCGAAATTTTTTCCTAAAATATTATATATATTATAGGGTATACCTGAGGCACTAATTACGGAAAAAATACTGGTTTAATGCTATCAGCTCTACTTCTGTATTTATATAAAATTACAATTTTCTTCAAAAATGGAACAAAAATACAATTGTTTTCCACTTTTATTTTCGATTTTCTTGAATATACGGCTTGAGGATCATCTCCTTGCAAACTCTAACAGTAATCGGCCATCATATGGATGACCCGCCTTCCTTGATAACGCTCTTCCATCGTGCGTATATCTTGGTGAAATCTTTCACCCTGCTCTTCACTGAAATCGTCAAGATTTTCTGGGAATCGATCTAAATGAGAATGTAAGTAATGAATCTTGATACCCATTTTGCAGCCCAGATTTTTCAAATTGGATAACATGCACTCAACTAACTCAGAATTTTTGTCGGGCTTATTGTTTCCGAGAAAATTTTTAATCACCACAGCAAACGATTTCCAAGCTTTAGACTCGACTTTATTCATTGAATTCACAAAGTTTGGGTCTTTCACAAGTTGTGTGTGTATGTGGCTCATCAAAAATACCTGCTTTCAATTTTTCTGTGCTTAATCCTGGAAACTTGCATGAAAGAAAAGCAAAACATTCGCCGTTTTTATCAAGGGCTTTTACAAACTGTTTCATAATGCCCAGTTTGATATGAAGTGGTGGCAGTATAATACGATCTCGATTTACTATGGGCAAATTAATAACATTTTTGGTACCAACCATCAGTTCCTATCATATTGGCCACTTTTTGACACCAATGACGTTGTTTGCCGCGGCTATCCCACAGACACATAAAACATGGGTATTTCGTGTATCCATTCTGTTGTCCGAGAAAAAAGTTAACCATCTTTAAGCCTACAGAAATGAGCCAGTTGTGGTCTCGATACTTAATTTTTTCCATTACTGAAGAAATAGTTATTGTAAAGCAACTGAAAATAGACAGAAGTCCATATTTCAACAGTTTACTAGCTCTTCTCTTGTTCGTCAAATCCATCCTGAGACGCGTTTCGCCGTATCACGGCTCGTCAGTCAGGCTAGGACTGACAAACAAGAGAACGAAATCTACTGGTACTTATCCCCGAAGTTACGGAATAGCGCTACCTGCCTAAGCGTTGACCGTGTCAACCACTCTGTCGGCTCGAAAGCTACTTTGTCAGCTGTTCGAGTATACTGAAGAAATAGTTGTATACTCTTTTTAGTGTTCCGTACGGAACACTTACAAGATCACTTCTGTGTCTGTCTGTCTGTCCGTCTGTCACACCTGATTTTCTCCGAAACTATTTGACATAGAAAGTTGAAATTTGGTAATAATATAGGAATTGATGGCCTCATCAGAGCCATGTAGTTTTGAGTGTTAAATTTTGACTTAAGGGGTTAGTTTTGGGGGGGTGACATCGGAAGTGAAAAAAAAAATTTTTTACTAGGTCATCGAGTGTGGCGTCAAATGAAAGCTTGTGAAAATACGAGTAAAAAATGTATATATAATGTCATACTTGCGCGCACTTCTCTTTGTATTATTTTTAAAAACTCGCGAAAAATCGCTGTCCCCCGCCTTTTCTCGAAAAGTACTTATCAAAAAATTTTGAAAAAATTCCGGAATATTCTCCACGGGGTGTAGATTGAACGAAAATTATCACTAGTGCATTATCTTTAATAATTCTTTTGGTATTTAAAAAAAAACAAAAATTTCAAGGTCATCAGATTTCAGTAAAGATTGGAAACAAACTTTGTTGAAAACTCATTTGGGGTGTGTTTTGTGAAGTCACTGATCATTTTATGCATATGTAACAAAAATTTTTATTTTAAAAGCAATCAACGTACGGAACACTAATTGCGCAAGTTCAACTTGCACTTGACCGGTTATTTTCATATTAGTAGAGTGTGTAATAGGTATAGAACCATACATGTTACCGTTATGAAGTGGCACACACTTTAAGCTTCCTTGCTACTGTCTATAAAAAGACGCCAATCATTTGATTGGTATCGTTGTGAACTCATCTTCTCCAAAATACCTCTGATATCATTACAAAGAACTAAATCATTTTCTCTAGAAAAATATGGTAACAAATTCTTTTCTCGGGTCCAATTTAAAGTAATTCTGGTTCCTGGTGCAAGTAAATTCTTTTCTTTTAAACGAGGTGTCAAGATTCCTCACTAAGTCATTCAATTCCTTTTGATTAAAAGGTTGAGAATCTGATGACTGTGATATGTGACATGTGAAATCCGAATCAGTATTGCCCATTATGTTGTTTTCAATTTTCATAAGATCTGGTTCTTCAGAGCATTTAGACGATGTTCCTTGTATCTCACCAGACTATAGAAGAGATCGTTGAGCTGAGGGTAAGTTAGGATATAATCATTTATTTCGATTTCCCGAATTTATGCCGTTAATATTTACGACGCAAAAATCGCAGTCGGTGATTTTGAGGTTCCTTCCAAATCATCAGTGTTTTAAATTTGATAGCACTGTTTTTTCCATTTGACCATTGCTGCAGACACACAATACAGTTCTGGCACACAATAGGAGATACCCGTTGCTTGTCTTGATTGCACAGTGTTATTTGAAAGTGGCTAAAATACGTAGTTTTAACGAAGTCCGAAATAGGTTTTCGACATTTATCAAAGATGTATTCGCCACCAATATAGCAAAAACAATCTGTGTGTGTGTCGAAGCCATATCTGAAATTAAAAAAATAATTATTCTGAGTCGAGTAGATATTAAAAAACTGCGGGTGTCGTCTAAGTTAGGGTAGACCGAGAATATTAAAAAACATGAGCTGTCAAAGAAAAACTAATATCGGATTCGAAATCAGAACACTACAATAAGCCTAAAACCGAAAATAAAAATAGAGAAAAAATCAAAAAAAAATTATTTGTTGACCAGTGTAATCAGTCCGTACAGTGACTAGAACATGAAAGTCGACCGAAGGGTTCAAAAACACAAACATCAGCTGGAAAGACTTTGACAAATACTTTTTGGAGTGCGCATGGAATAAAACTGATCTACTATCTTGAGAAGTGGCGAAGAATCACCGGAGACTATTATGTGAAATTAAGAAAAAAGGCCGCACCAAGATAATGCACCAACTCACAAGTCCATAGAATCGACGGTGAAATTTGACCAAATTGGCTATGAATTGCTTCCTCATCCGGCGTATTTACCAGATCTGGCCCCCAGCGATTGTTACCTTTTTCCAAATTTGAAAAGGTGGCTCCAGGGAAAGAGATTTGGCTCAAGGGAAAGAAATTTGGCTCAAACGAAGAAGCCGAATGGCAAACTGAGGCTCACTTTAGACAGCTCGACAAATCTTACCATATGAAAGGTATCCAAATGTTGGAAGTTTGCTAGTGAAGAAAACTATGTTGAAGAACTAAATCGATTTTTAGCAAAAATATTATTTTTTCTTCGAAAGTGTGAGGATTTTTTACCCCATGTTGTACAAGTTGTTATCTTAAATAACAGATGTTGTTTGGAAATATATTAATCGTAAAAAGAAGTTCATAAAAGGAAGACCTTCAGAGATATTTACAACTAGTATCTGACATTCCCCTAATCTAATATATTTGCTAAAACTTGAAAAAGCAAAACAATTCTTCCAGTCAGCGCAAAAAGTTTTTATACACCACCTGCTTTCTACACTGTTATGTTTAACTAATTAATTGGAACTATGAGAAAACATGTTTAAAATAATATTTGAAACTTAATTAACGAGGATTAGTATTAAACACCACCACGAAACATTTTATTTAGAAGTTACATCATTGTTGTAAAAACGTAAACAAAATTAATGTCAAAAAAGTCTCCATACACTCAAGAACTGCATTAAAAAAACACCTTATAATCAGCCGCATTTTATCAAGCGATCTATTGCTCGCTAACTTAAAACAAATTCAAGTTCGAAGGATCATAATTGATTTGTGGAAAGATGAAAAATCGAACAGAAACAAACAACAAAAATTGTTAAAAAGTCGCATGCTACTGTTCAGTACATTGTAAACCAGTATAAATCAACGTTTCTAAACCTCCTGAATTTTGGGAATTCGTAATTTTTAGTGATGAAAACAAAAAAAACCTTTTTGGGTCTTATGGCAGAAGCAAAGTTTGGAGAAAGATGAATACCGGATTCGATATTAAAAACATTTCTTCCACGGTGAGACAAGGGGGTGCCAGTGTTCTGCTTTGAGGATGCATGTCCGCTGGGAGGGTTGGAAATTTATATTTTATTAATGGTACCATGGATCAGCATGTTTATCTGAACATTTTGAGAGACAATTTAAGAGAAAGTGTCCAAAAATTATCACTCGAAAAAAGATACAAACGACAGGACAACAATTCGAAACATACCGCAAACTTGGTGCGAGAATGGATGATTCATAATGTGCGACAGCAGCTTCATACACCTCCGCAATCACTCGATGTTAAGCCCATCGAGCATTTATTAGAAGAACTTAAACGGCTCGTTCTTAATGTTTCAAATGGAGAAGAATTAAAAAACAGAATATTGAACGAATGGGAGAACGTGCAAGCAGAAGTTACTAGAAAGTTGGTTGCAAGCATAACAAAAAGGTTACAGGAGATTATCAAGACCCACGGCGGTTGTTATTTTCCGTTAAACTTCCTCAAACTATTACTGGTAATTGTTAAGTGTATGGAGACTTATTTGACATTAATTTTGTTGACATTTAACAACAATGATGTAACTTCTAAATAAAATGGTGTGTAGTTGTTTTTAATACTAATCCTCGTTGGTTAAGTTTCAAATATTAATTTAAACATGTTTTCTCATAGTTCCAATTAATTAATTAATAATAACAGAAAAATAATAAAGAAAGCAGGTGGTGCATGGAGATTTTTGGACTGACTGTATATGAAGCAACCCCTCTAATCGCCTTCTCTACATCAATAACCCTTTATGTTTTCGCTCTAGGTAATAAATGAATAAATTGAACAAATATGGACATATCAAAGGAGATAACACGGGCTTGGTTATTTTCTACAGGAAGACAACTCCTGTAAGACAACGCCAGGCACTAGCTGGTGAAAGCAACCCAAGAGATCATCAAAATACTTAGTGGATTACCAAACGGGTTAACCAATTTCGAACCAAGAAGGAAGACTCTAGAGGTTTTACAAAATTAGGATTCATAAGGTTGTAAGCCGTTGGAAAAAAATTAGTTAAAGCCAATGGCAGTAAACACAATTGATTTGGACCAAATTGGAGAATATGCTTACCAAAATATAAAATCATGTATCTTCATGATCTTTTCATTAAAACCGTACCTTTCTCAACCATAAAAATAAAGACAATAAAAAATTTGTTTTAGCTGCTTTTATTTTCTCAATATTTCTCTAAAATCCATTTTTTATTGGCGTTTTGAAAACAATTTTTAATATACCCTCGAACATTTTTACATCGAAGAGACAGTTCATTTTTAATATACCCTTAAAAAACACCCTTATAAAAGTAAATTGTTTATAAGGCATGACATATGATTGATAGAATCTATCAAACTTTTTTGAGGCCAATCAATCTCTATTAAAAAATTATTAATGTCAAGTTTACTGCGAATTAAAGCCCGGAAAAAAAATTTAGGTGCGATCACTTTTTAACAAGTTTTTCAGCTTTAAACGATTCTTTTTTGCTTCTTTCGCCGAGGAAAATGTTGTATTCGCGGAAAAATTTAGCGTCCGTGATTTCTTCACCTTTTAAGATAGCCATGGAAACAATATTTTCCAATTTTCGTCAGTCTGTTGGTTTGTCGGATTATCGATCTGTCTATTTTTTGGCATAACTCACGAAAGAAATAAGATATGTAAAGTAAATCCCAAGATATAAGAGCCTGCCTTTTTGCTTTTTCATTGGAGCAGTAAACGACCCTATTAAGGTTTTGTGCATAGTTGCCAGGTATTACGATAAACGTACTTTTATTTTACCTGCTTTGTATACCGCCCTCACTTGCACCTGCAATCATATCTATTTTTACCTATATATTTACTATCTGGCAACCCGGTTTGGAGCCCATTAAGAATTTGATAATATAGGCCTAATGACCACAGGTCCCCATTAAGATTCGAAAGATACTTTTTATTATTTTTAATTTTAGTTTTACTTACAACTTACAGCGTAACGGTTCTATTTTAATTATGTGGCGTCCGTGGGAAAATTGCAATAGTGGCTATCGCAAGAAAAAACATTTATCACTTGACGCTAAACAAATAGTGAAAAATTTTTACGACAGTTTGGTAAAAAGAAATTTGAATAAACAAAGTGCTTTGCAAGAAACTAGTGAACTAACAAAAACCCCAGTTTCAACGATTAAGGGTATTATAGGAAAACTATCACTCAGGAACAGGAAAAAAAAAAAATCGGAAAGATTTTCAAATGCATCATTGTGAAAAAAACGTCATCAGGAGAAAAAATATATTCCATGTATGAAGAGCAGTTGGTGCCGACACTAGACAAAATAAAATTAAGACTGGTGCAAGACGGGACCAATATACATTGTGGCCGATCAACCCTTCACAGAATTCTCTTAAGGATGGGATTCACGTTCCGAAAAATCAACAAAAGGGAAGCAGTGATGGAGTCACAAAGATTACGAATCTTGCGACATACTTATTTACAAGAAATTAAAAAAGTATCAATCAGAGAATTGGCCAATAATTTACCTTGACGAAACATGGTTCGATACCCATGACACTGTGCAAAAAGGGTGGGTTGACAGCAATAAAAAATATCAGACTAACGCATCTTCAAATAAAGGTAAACCTATAACCATTTTGCATTCTGAATCTGAAAAGGGTTGGGTTTCAGATTGTCTACTATTATCTGCCAAAAACATAAAAGATTCTAGTTTGGACTATCATGAAGACACGACCACAGGCCTATTTTGCATGAATATTTGCATTTGAAAAAGCTCCGATGGGTGAGGCACACTCTCACGATTGATCAAAAACAAAAACGCGTCGAAGATTCAGAACGCTGTTTGGAACTGTTAGTGCTTAGTACTCTATAAGTTTAGTAAAGTTTAAATTTTCTTGTGAGAAAAAATTCGTGTTCATTGATTGAAGTAACGGATAATAAAGCATAATGATTTCCAATCAGACATGGAAGGGTAAGGGGTGGGGGTTGGGAAAAGGGGTAAAAGTTTAGAATCTATCATAGTTTTAAGGTTTTCGGAGTTGAGGAATCTGACAATTATATTATTTTTTCATTATTTTCATTCCACACGTGCCTTTTCTCTAGTCTTTCTTGTGAATAACATGTCACCAGGACGTATCTACTGTTTAAGTTACCGAGCGGTAACGCTCGGAATAAATTATTCTTTAATGTGTGTGTGTGTGTGTTCAAATTCATTACTTATTGGAGTACTGCGTGTTTGCAAAGGAAGTAGTCGAGGTACTATACTAGTTTTTTTTTCCTAATATAAAAAATATTTTTATTTTTAAAAATGACTTCTGAATAAGCTTTGTGACAAGCGTGGGCGTTTTTTTAGTGGAATGGTGGTTGCTGATGTATTGGTGTCTTGTAATAATCATATTGTTCTATGTGGCTTGTAGGCGGTGGGTATATTGTATTTTTGTAGAAATCGTCCAATACGGTCTGTTGCTTCTTTGAGATAGGGAAGTGGAATTGTAGGTTTGCTTTTCAGCAGATTATGAAGAGGTCGCCTATGGTCAGTAACAACTAAATAAATAGGCCATTAGAAGTCCTGGGTTTATATTATTTAGTTTAAGACGTTGTTTGTTTTTTCTGCAAAAGAAATAGATTATAAAATTTAAAAAGATATTAAGTAGTTGTACCACTTTACACTAAAAAGTGTTTTTCTATATGCCATTGACAAGGTAAATGAAACTTAAAACAAGATAGCAAAAAAACTATATAGGTATTGAAGATAATAAATTTCACTTTCGCTTCGGACAGACGTAGTCTTACTAACTGCTAAAAGGCGTATCTAATTGAATTACCAATTACATCTTAACCTTCTTATCTTGAAAAGTTTTAAGTCTGATATTTTATTGGTAAGGTTACCGGTAGGATTCGAATAAATTACTTCTAAAACTGGTGTCAAAATTACAGATAAAAATTACTCCAAGTTTAAAATTACAAGCAAACACATTCTTAAGATTTCACAATTTGTAAGTGATTTTTTACTGCTTTCCGTTGATTCGCATTCTTTATTTGTAAATATTAATACAAATCTGTAATTTGTTATTTTCCGGCAAAGATTTATACTTTCGCCATTAGATAGCGCTGAAAGAAATATGTCAGTACCATAGTACCAAACCACGTTTTGACCAATGCAATTTATTTAAAGCCAATGATTTTATTTAGCAACGATAAAAAAATATATAAGAAACTTTACCAGTAATTTAATTATATTAAAATCTGTCTTATAGAGTAAATTATTAATTAATTCTTTAGAGTCGTAGTTCTGGCCCATCAAACACACGTTATTTTTGTCCAACGTTAGCCTATATATAGTAATACTGTCATTTTTATTTAACATCAATCATCTTATTTGACATAAAATATTCTAAATATTCTACGGTTTTTCAAATAAGAAATCTGCTGCGCTGACGTCATTTCTAATAGTTCGTAAGTTTTCGTCTTTTCGACGACTGGATGCAAAACTTCGGCATTGGCCAAACCTTCGGCTGATTTTTTATGGTAGCCCAATGTGTGGCCGAAGGTGCTTTTTGACCGAAGGTGGCCGAAGCTGAAGCTTCGGTCTGACATTAGTAAGAAGTGAACTAATCTTTATTTTAAAAGCCTACCTAAATATATATTGTGCTGTCCTTCTTGGCGCTATAACCCTGGAGTGTGAGGCTGCCGGAGACTGGGGGCCTTTCTCTATTGGAATGTTTCATATAGGGAGTAATTATCCATAATCTTCCACGCTGGCTTATGGCAGGTTGGATCAACGGTCGGGACATTACTTCCCCTTTGGTATGGAGTGCTTCCACCGAGATCATGAAAAGTGTCTACCCACAACCTATCTATAACATATAACCAATTTGAACCTATGCAGCTGAGATTCTGACAATAAAAGATAACTTAAATTGGCCGTTGTTTTTGCAATATTTTACCCCCTTGACCAAAACTTGGTCTTTTTACAATTTCACATATAAGCAACTTGCCCCCCATCGTTCACAATAATACTTTCTAGTTTAATTTTTGAGGGCTTGTTGCTCTCTATCAACTTAATATAAAATATAAATTGTTCAAAGTTGAAACTACAGAGATAAAAATACAAATGAATTAATTTATTTATTACAACGCCCTCTTAACTTTATATAAGAAAATGGAGGCATTTTATCGATACGCAACTCACCCCAAAGTGCCATCTAGGAGATAGAGCTTAAATTACAATATGATTGAGCGTTATTTACTAGATAGGCGGGTTTTTCTGTCGATTTCCTTTTGATATACAACTGCACTTTCAGAGGCCTCATTACGATCAATACTACATTAATGCTTGAAGATTATAGCTCTATTTCAAAGATGACTCTGCTATTCAGCAGAAAAAAATTATTAATTATATTTCACTAATAACTGTGGATATCCGGTTATTTATTTTTACTGACCTCTAATAAGAATTCCAGCTATCAATTTTGTATTATCCATCTACACCTGACGTTTATGACCTGGGGATCAAAAGACATAAAGGGAAGCTGACTTAAGATTTGAAGCATAATTTTTGTTTGTCGATTCCATTTCCAGAAGTAGCCATTAGATTGCGCTGAAAGAAATATATCAGTACCATAGTACCAAACCACGTTTTGACCAATGCAATTTATTTAAAGCCAATGATTTTCTTTAGCAACCATAAAAAAAATATATAAGAAAATTTAACAGTAATTTAATTAGAATAAAATCTGTCTTAATTAATTCTTTAGAGTTATAGTTCTGGTCGATCAAGAAAAAAATAAAAGGAAATGTTCTTCAAATTCTCATGTGGCTTCTGGATACTCCATATCTGGTTTTCGTTCTTGTTGCCGGTTTTAAGTTCAATGTGAATCCGAAAGAATTTTCAATTTTAAAACTGAAAAAGATCAAGAAAATCGACCTCTGCGTAGTTTTTAGTGCCCTAAATCTGATTCATAACTATTAATTCCACTTACAGTCAGCCCAAAAACAGGAAGTAGGCTGATAGCTGTATTAAAATTCACCCTATTGGTACATTAATAGTCCCTCCTTTCTCAGCCTTTGCCTAATATGAGACTCACAGGAGAATGTAGTTGTAACTCGAAATGTAGTTCTAGGAGAATAGGAGGTTAATTAATAAAGGTGAAAATTTAATGAGGCAATTCTATGTACCAATTTATTTACGAATTTTTCACGTACATAATAGAAAATATTTGACAGATTAGGAATAAATAGTACATGGGCTTAATGAAGCTTCTCTTAATATTAACTACACTTTAAAAGAAAATTAGATATTTATATGATAATATTAATGACGAACGACTTACGTATATGTGGTATTACACGTCGAATAATCCCTAACAAAATATATTATTTGTGCAAGATAGATAGATAGACAGAAAAGAATGGTATACATTTCTTTGAAAATATTATTGATCTTTTGGGAATATATCGTTATTAGTTAGATTAAAATGAAAAAAAAATGTACAATTTTATACGTAGATAAAACTAACTTGGTAATTTGCCTGACAGCACTCAAGGATTTTTTCAAATTAGGTAATAGTCGCTGGATGCTGGGTCATGACTGTAGGGTCAATGATTATTTTCATAAATCCATCTTCACAGATTGTCGCAACTTAGCTATATGGACAACAGGTGTTGTGATAGACAAGGAAAACACTACTGCTTTTTTTATGGGCATGGCACACGTGCTACAGGGAAATCCTTAAAGAGTTACAGGACCGGCGTGTGTGCGGAAAAAGCGATTCATGTTGGTCTTGAATCGCTGTAAATTGTGCTCGGTGGGACACATCATTTCAAAGGGATGAGGTCCTCCATATAGAAGATTTGAAAAGTATTAACGCGACGTGTATTTCTAGCATGCACCGCTTTGAGAGGAATTATGCGGGCTACATCCATCGAACACTTCCCATGAAAATACTTGCAGAATAGACTCAAGCTGCCAAAGGATCATCGATGTTCCAAGGAATCAAGCTTGCTGGTAAGTTTTAGGTCTACAAATAGCTCTCTTCTAAATAGAATCCAACAAATGTAGTGTATGTTTGGGAGCAGAGCCCTAAACATGGGTACAGAATTAACGGTTGTTGTGGAGTGTAAAGCTTTCTAGTTCGAAATAATATTCCCTGCTTTTGAGAAGCTCTCTTTGCTATGCTTGCAACATTTTCATACCAAAACATATTTGCTCCGAAATTAACACTCAGTAAATTGAGTAACGTTACTAGGAAATGGAGTGCTCCATCATAAATATATCGTGTTCAGCAACGTAAATTTTTTAGAAAAATCTGCCGCCTGGGTTTTTCTAACGTTGAATGCTGGTTGGTTACTGTCACTCTAGGATAGAATTTCTTGAAGGTTTTTGTTAAGTTGAACAACTTCTTAGAGTCTGCGGTTATTTGCATGAGTAGCCGATGTGCGAGTGTTCAAAGTGAATGAAGAAATAAACGTACTGTCATCTGCAAAGCTGTAGATTGGATTCCTGAAGGTATTAGAAATAAATCTGTCTATTACCACTCGTAAAGAATGCTCTCTAAGAGTGCTATAAACAGAACTTTTCAAATATACCATAAGAATGTAGTTTAGCCAAATATGCCAAACACGATCGAATGCCTTGGATATGTCAAGTGCAACCGCTTTGCTTTTTGGGTATTGTCTGAAATATGGCGTATTTCCAGCAAGAAGGAAATATTCCCTTTGTGTAAGATAGATTAAAAGGTTTACAGAAAACTGGTGTTAGTTAGTGGACTTAGTGAAATTTTGACTAATGGCCTTAGCGGCTGACCGAAAGGACCTGGAATTGTTGGGGCACCTGCTACCTTTTCACGCCGTTTTTCTTTTCAGGCCTTGCGAACAAAGCCAGTTAATTCAGTATAATAATTGACAGCCATTGGTTCAGAGCTGGTCAATAAAATAAATCCTTTCGAGTACCAGATAAGGATATATATATATATATATATATATATATATATATATATATATATATATATGCATATATATATATGCATATATATATATATATATATATATATATATATATATATATATATATATATATATATATATATATCTATATGCATATATATATATATATATATATATATATATATATATATATATATAATGCAACGTCTCTCTGTTTGTCCGTTAGTGCGCTTATCACTCGAGAACAACTTATCCGATTTACGTGCTTTTTTCTTAAACATACGTATGTTCTCCGGCCAGGTTATAGGGTATATTTTGTTACGCTAGGTAACATAAGGAATAAGCAGTAACGATAATAGTGAATCAAGTCTGAAAAACGTTTGCCGCTAAGGCGTTCTCTTGCAATACACTGTCTAAACCATTAAATATGGAACAACATCATGTAGCAAAGAATATAATATATATATATATATATATATATATATATATATATATATATATATATATATATAATGCAATGTCAAGAACCACTTATCCGATTTACATGTTTTTTTTCTTAATTCATACATTTGTTCTCCGGCCAGGTTATCTATAATCTTCTATAATATGTATAAAAATGCAACGTCTCTCTGTCTGTCCGTTAGTGCGCTTATCACTCAAGAATTTACGCGTTTTTTTAGATTTATACATATGTTCTCTGGTTGGGTATAGGATATATTTTATTACTTTAGGTAATATAAGAAATAAGCAGTGACGATAATAGTGAATCAAGTCGGAAAAAAAGTTTGCCGCTAGCGCACTCTCGTTAAACATGAAACAATATCATGTAACAAGGAATATATATATATATATATATATATATATATATATATATATATATATATATATATATATATATATATATATATATATATATGTATAAAATGCAATGTCTGTCTACCTGTCTGTTAGTGCGCTTATCACTCGAGAAACACTTATCCAATTTCGTTTGCAATAATGTTTTGTGTTCATTCATACGAGATGCCTATAGTGTTCTGCATTCTCCCTGATAGTTAATCTACGATCTTTCAATATGAGATCACACACTTTGCTGATGTTTTCTTCAGTCGTAGACGTCGCGGGCCGGCCGGAGCGATGGTCATCTTCGATGCTCTCTCGTACACGTTTAAATTCTGTAACCCATTTTTTCACAGTGGTATATGACGGAGCAGATTCCCCTAGTGTTGTTCTCATATTATCGTGGATCTCCTTTGGTGCTAATCTTTTCTTAAACAGTTAGTTGATGACCGGACGTTGTTCTATTTTTTCCATTTTTCCAAAAACGCTGCACTTGGTATAGCTAAACTCGTTCCAACCTAAAAACTACAAATTCTACAGCAACAAAGTTTTACAATGTGACAACCAAAGAAAGTATGAATTTATTGAGGGTACTATAATAAAAATATTATAATTATTTTTTGGTGAGGCCCGCGAACTTTTCAATCTATCCTGGTGGTTTCATAAATAGATTAATTTCTATAATTCTATCAGAGAAAAATTATTACAACACAATAAATCAGTCAACAATAGTTTTAGTGCAGTATTAATTGATAATGTATTTTAACGAAAACTGTATAAAAAAAGCTCTAAATTCAGTATATCGGAATGCTGATAAATAACAATCCAGTAATTTTAAAACTGTCCGTTAAACAAGGAAAATTTTAAACAATAATAATACATTTTTGAAAAAGAAACAATTAGACATTACTTTCAAAACAAATAAATCATTGGCTAAATTCATTAAAAACAATAAACGAAAAATTAAAAAAGAACAAAAGTCAGGAGTTTATCAATTAAATTGCATATCATGCCATAAAATTGATATTGGAAAAACGGGGAGGTCAAATGGGAATGTCAAAAAAGAATTAAGGAACATTTTAGAAGTTAAACTAATGATATAACTGATTAAACTTATGCAAAACATTTAAAAATGAAAATTATAACTTCGATTCAAATTTGGAAATACTACATTTGGAAGACAAGAGCCATAAACTTAACTACCTGAAATTTCTAGCTACAATTAAACGTAAAAACCAGGACATCCTCTCGGGAAGTAACTAGAGGTCAACAATTTTCTCTTATTAAACCTTTATCACTAATGGTCTATTTTTTTTATGGGTCTAGCACACGTGCTACAGGGAAGTCCCTAAAGCTCTACAGGAGCGACACGTGTGCGGAGAAAAGCGATTCACGTTATTCTTAAATCGCTGTAAATTGTACTCTGTAGGAAACACAGTCCTGGGCAAATTATTCCAAAGGGATGATGTTCTCCGTATAAATGACTGCTTGAAAAGCGTTGTACAAGGAGTAACAAGCTGAACCTCATACGGATGTGAAGTATTAGCGTGACGTGTACTTCTAACATGCACCGCTCTGGGAGGAATTAAACGGGCCACATCCTTCGAACACTTTCCATGAAAATACTTGTAGAATAGGCTCAAGTCGCCAACGGTTCTTCGATGCTCCAGCGAATCAAGGCCACCTGTCAGTTCCGGGTCTCCAATCAGACGAACAGCTCTTCTCTGAATAGAATCCAACAAATGCAGTGTATGTTTGGGAGCGGAGCCCTAAACATGGGAGCAGTATTCCATAGTTGGTCGAATTTGAGCTTTGTAAAGAATTAACAGTTGTTGTGAAGTGTAGAGCTTTCTGGTTCTAAATAATATTCCCAACTTCTGAGAAGCTCTCCTTGCTATGCCTGCAACATCTTCATGTCAGGACATATTTGCTCCCAAATTAACGCCCAACAAATTGAGTGACGATGTTAGAGGAATGGAGTGCCCCGACATAACTATGTCGGGTTCAGCAACGTTAACTTTTGTTAAATTGTTAGTTCAGGTTCCTATACTTATACTTTTTAAAACCATATTTCCAATGGATATAAAATATTTAATTCTATGTCAAGATCTTTAGTAGTTGTAAGTGCTGTAGAAACAATCGTCGTAGTAATTAAAATAAAGTAGAAGTCTCACCAACAATTTCTATTCATTTACAGATTACAAATAAGAAATTTACCGCTCGTATTCTTGAAAAAATGTGTTTCGAGAACATTTTTTGCCATCATTGTATTCTTTGGTGTGCTAACAACAGCGCCATTACCTTAGTAAAGTTATCCAATCGTCCCCTGCATCAACAATCGCCTGGCATCTTCGAGGCATACTGTCGACGAAATTTTCTGCATACTACGCAAATTTTTCGAATCTCGCGAGACAACTGAGTCAAAGTAAAATTATATAAAAACAACACTATGTTTTAATTTCCAATATATTTAAAGTCACTTGACAATTGTTTCACCATACAATGGCTTCTTCTGAAGAAGCCATTGTATGGTGAAACAATTGTCAAGTGACTTTAAATATATTGGAAATTAAAACATAGTGTTGTTTTTATATAATTTTATTATGAATTTCCAGCAAGTATCGGCTAAACACAATCAAAGATGAGTCAAAGTCCTCAAGGTCTTTCCTCTGAGCTTTCTCTTTCCAAGGGACCAAACGTTTTCAGTAGGGTTGGCGTGATTGTGAGGGCCACTCTGGTATCTTATCGTGGGCCCAAGCGAGCCGCTTTGCGACTTAATTTTAACCCAGCAAAGGTTTCGGAATTTGACATCATGAACACGAACATGCTGATAATTTTGTTGCTTTTTGACGCAGCGACAAGCGGGTCCCGTTAAAACAAACACGATTCGTTTTTCGACTTTCAGTTAACTTTGCATATCGAGCCACGTTCTGGCAAGTCGTCGACATGTTTCGCCTCGTTAAAATAATTTACCCACTTCTCCATAAAGGATACCGATTTTTTAATATAGTTAGCATTTTAGGCCCCTTTGGATGGGAACAAAGAAAAACTGCCTCGAACTGCCGCACAAACAAGTGACTCATTTTAGAGTTTACGTGATTTCGACGAAAGTTCGGAATGGACTGATACTTTTCCTAAAACACGTCGTAGACATAGGTTCCCTGTACAGATTTTTTTTTGAATCGCCAGAATTGCATCTATCAAAACTGAATTATCGCGGATACGTTCTTAGTGTTACGTAGTGTAATCACAAAAAGATGTCCTGGTTAGTTAAGGTAGTCAAGTTTATGGCTCTTGTTTTTTCTAAATGTAGTATTTAGTATAGTAGAATTTGCATGTCATGATTTTTCATATATTTTTCATAATTCGAATCAGTTATGTCATTAGTTTAGCTTCTAAAATGTTCCCTAATTCTTTTCTGACATTTCCATTTGACCTCTCGTTTTTCCAATTTGATTTTTTTTGCATAATACTCAATTTATGTTATTTGATAAACTCCTTTGTTCTTTTTATTTCTTTATTATTTTTAATAGATTTAGCTAATGATTTGTTTCTTTTGAAAGGAAAGCCTAACTGTTTCTTATTCAAATATCTATAATATATATAAAAATGCAACGTCTCTCTGTCTGTCTCTCTGTCCATTAGTGCGCTTATCACTCGAAAACCACTTATCCGATTTACGGGCATTTTTTTTAAAACATACATATGTTCTCTTCTATAATATATATAAAATACAACGTCTCTCTCTCTGTCTGTCGGTCCGTTAGTGCGCTTCTTACTCGAGAACCACTTATCCGATTTACGGTTTTTTTTTTTAAAACATACATATGTTCTCTGGCCAGGTTATAGGATATATTTTATTACGTTAGGTAACATAAGAAATAAGCAGAAACGATAATAGTGAATTAAGTCCACGCGAGCGGAGCCGCGGGCACGGTTAGTTTATTAATATTGTTTAAAATTTTGCCTGTTTAACTGCCAGTTTATTTTCAGCATTCCGACATAACGAATTTAAAGCTTTTTTTTGCTGTTTTTTGTTAAAGCATTTTATCAACTAATATTGCATCACAACTATTGTTGACTGTAATCTGCTTTATTATGTTAAGTAATGTGAAGCTCTATAATAATTTTTTTGTGGTTACCACTTTCTGGTACGCAAAAGGAATTATTTTTATTGACCACCACTGCCGTAATGGCGGTCAATTATTATACTGAATTAGTTGGCTTTGTCCGCTAAGTCTGAAAAAGAAAACTGCGCGAAAAAGGTTGCAGGTGCCCCAACAATTCCAGGTCCTTTTAATCTTGCTAAGGCCATTTAGCGACAATTTCAGTTCGGAAAGCCGACTTATTAGCTGAACTTATGAGTCCCAAAAACCGGTTATCATCGCCTTTCCCACCAATAAAACTGTTTTCGTTTTTTTCGGTGCAGTTTTAGCTTTGTTTTGACTGCCGTTTTCTCTCTAGAGTGTAATGGTAGAGCGGCGTTTCATCTAAAATCACACAATGACGCCAGAAGTCCTTTAGATTATGGTATACTTTTCTTATGCGCTTTTGTCTGGAGTCAACAAACGCGGCACCCATCGTGCACTCATCTTTTTCATTATTAGAACTTCTTGCAGCATATTATGTATCTCTTACAATGAGATCCAACCATCTCAGCAACCCCACAAAGCTTAATGTGACGATCTTCCGTTACGATACCATGAATTTTATTGATCATTTCTTCAGAAAACATCAATCGGGCATCCTGAAAGTGCAGCAACTGCACTGCTCGTACGGCCATGTTTAAAAATAGTCTTGGGCGCTAGTGTAGAATCCCTATAAACTTCCTCCTGTTCCGTTTCTCTCTAGACTCTAGGCCACAGTCCACTTTTTAAATAAAAATGTTTTATCACTGAATTACACTCAGCTTTATCCAGTTTTACGAAATGTATGTATATATATATATATATATATATATATATATATATATATATATATATATATATATATATGAAGACAGAGCTATAACAAGGTCCAGCAGACGTAATTGCCACCTAACCGCACCAAAAATGACAGCCCAAGTAAATCTGGAGTGGCCCATCCCCATCAGCGTGACAACCGTGAAGAACAGGTTAGGAGAAGGTGGACTACACGGAAGAGTTGCAGTGAGGAAACCACTTCTTAGGCAAGTGAATAAACGTAAACGATTAGAATGGGCCCGAGAACATAAGAATTGAACACCAGAACAATGGAATTCCGTCCTTTGAAGAGACGAATCTAAATTCGAAATTTTCTGTTCAAATCGACGAGTTTACGTGCGGCGGTCAGCTGAAGAGAGGATGTTGGAAGCCTGTTGCCTACAGTAATATATGGTGGACGTTCAGTAATGGTATGGGGTTGTTTTGGCAACGGTAAAGTTGGAAAAATCTTTAAGATAGAAGGAATCATGTGAAAAGAACAGTATCAAGAAATTTTGCTAACTTAAATGCTTCCTTCTGGAAGAGATATTTTTCAGGGAAAATTCATTTTTCAGCATGACGACGACCCTAAACAAATTAGAGAACTTTTGGACCAATGGAAATCCGATGACGACTTGGAAGTGATGACTTGACCTCCACAATCACCCGACTTGGACCCCATCGAACTGCTGTGGAACCATTTGGACAAATATGTTCGACAACTCAATCCAACATCAGAAAATCACTTGTGTGAACTTTTACAAGCAGAATGGGTTAAAATAACCGAAGAAACTCTGAAGAAACTACAGGACAGAATGCCGAAACTCTGTAAAGCGGTAATTAAAAACAAAGGAGGTCACATAGATGAGAAAAATCCTGGAAAATCATGAATATTTTTCTTATTTTCTAGATGCAAATAATGTGAAAATCAATAATAATTCATAAAAATAATATTATCTGAGTTTTTGTTGTCTTGGGACTGAAATAACTAGGTGGCCAAATACTTCCTGACTGTGGTGTCCCATTATTTCGTGAACATAGAACTACCACGTATTTTTGGAATGAAAATAAGTCGATTGGACACAATTTACCTCTATACAAAAGTGCTTCGTTTGTCCGTTAGAGGGCATCAAAGTAAAAAAAATAAACACCGATATTCCGATTTGAATGAGATTTAGGTTGTCCATGTTTTGCTAGGCGCTCTAATAGTTGACTTTCACAAAAAAAACCGAAAGGGTTCGAGAAGGGTGAAAACTACCCTCACCTCTACATAAATTCTAGTAGAAATGTTTTGCAACTTTAACGACGACTCTGCATTTTTTTTCATAAAAAAGGTCCTTCTATTTACTTCATTTTTTGTCTCTCGTAAAAAAAAACGCCACCTCGCAAAGTTCTTGAGAAAAAAAATGTTTTTCCGATGCTGACCTACAAAACAATTTTCTTGTCACATCAACCGTTAAAATCTAGTAGGCGATAATAATCTAGTTGGCGAAAATGTGGAATGTTATGTCAGTGTCACAAATGATTTTTGACAATAAGCTTCATAAATTTTAAATTAATTAACGTTTGGGTTTATTTTTGATTGATAATTTGTTGTTAGTACTTGGTTTTTGGGAAGGTAATTGTAGGAAAAATGTTCGAGTGTATCAAGAGAGATATCCGAATCGACAAATTCCAAATCGCCAGACTTTTGCCAGCATAGAACGTCGACTTCGAGAAATTGGACGATTCCAACCCTTGAGAGTCAATGCTGGAAAACCGCGGCAAGCCCGAACACCTCTAGTGGAAGAAGCTGTTCTTGAAGTAGTTGAAGCAAGTCCAGGTATCAGCACTCGCAGGTTAGAACTTGAACAAAGAGTTAAAAAAAAGCACTGTTAACCGGATTTTAAATGAACAACTCATTCGTTCATTTTACGTTCAGCCCGTCCAAGAATTGTTGCCCCTTGATCATCACTCACGTCTGAGATTTGTACGAAATGTTTTAGAATGCAGAGCAGTTAAAAGGCTATTTCACAAAAAAAAATTGTTTACGGATGACTCATGTTTTACCCGTCGTGATATGATAAATTTGCATAATACACATGTTTACGCCGAAGAAAATCCGCATGCAGTTACAGAAAGACATTTTCAACGAGAATTTTAAAATTAACGTTTGGATGGGGATTGTTGGTAACTTTTTAGTTGGCCCATATAGGTTGCCTGATAACATAAACGGAGATAGCTATCTACATTTTCTACAGTATTCTTTACCTGAATTATTAGAAGAACTGCCTCTAAATGTAAGAAGAGACATGTTTTTTATGCACGACGGAGCTCCACCCCACTTTGCGCGTGCTGTAAGAAATTATCTGAACGAGAATTTTTGTGGTAGATGGATTGGTAGAGGTCAAGAAGCTCCAATTCAATGGCCACCTCGTTCCCCGGACCTTAATCCTTGCGATTTTTTCATGTGGGGAGCGTTGAAAACAAAGGTATACGAGGTCCTGATAAACAACGCCGATCAACTATGGGATAGGATTCAAAATGCTGCGAATACATTAAATATTAATGATATTTTAGAGAGAGTTAGTTTCAGTTTTTTGTGCCGTATTGTTATGTGCAGAAACGAAGGTGGTGGTCATATTGAACAACTTTTGTAAAAAATATCATTACCTGTGTTAGATAAAACTCGTAATAATGATTAATATCATACTTACTTGTCTAATTTCACCAACTAATTTTAATTATAAGTAAAATGCTTGGTAGTCTTTTTATTTTTGCGTAAATCATTAGCCAGAATAATTTTGTACAAGAGACAAAAATGAAGTAAATAGAAGGACCTTTTTATGAAAAAAAATTCAGAGTCATCGTTAAAGTTGCAAAACATTTCTACTAGAATTTATGTAGGGGTGAAGGTAGTTTTCACCCTTCTCGAACCCTTTCGGGTTTTTTGTGAAAGTCAAATATTAGAGCGCCTAGCAAAACATGGGCACCCTAAATCTCATTCAAATCGGAATATCGGTTCTTTAACTATCTTAAAAAATGTGTTTATTTCTTTTTACTTTGATGCTCTCTAAAGGACAAACGAAGCACTTTTGTATAGAGGTAAATTATGTCCAATCGACTTATTTTCATTCCAAAAATACGTGGTAGTTCTATGTCCACGGAATAATGGGACACTCTGTATATATATATATATATATATATATATATATATATATATATATATATATATATATATATATATATATATATATATATATATATATATGTAGCTATGTCTTCTAAAATCAAAATATTTAACCAGGCTATTTAAACTGTGAATTACACCAGGCCTGATTATTGTCAATCAAATCACTAATGTCATTAATTTACAATTACTGATCTAAAGGTTTTCATACATACTTACAAGTTAGAAATATTGAACGAGCGATTGATGCAGTTTGCGGATTGTGATAAAAATATTTGGTTTTCAATACTAGTGGACAGTGGCGGACAGTTAATTCATTACCTATATGTACACAGTATTTGTATAAACAAATATACAATTAATTGATTACACAGCCCACACAAAAAAAAATAAAGTTCATTACGATGAACCAAAATACATCGATCTAGTGTATTTCTCGACGCTGAATTTGAATTTGTAGTTAAAAATTTTTTTGGCCAAAAACATCCCTTGAAATGGGCTAAAACTATAATAATAATGTAATGACTCTTAATGAAGTGTGAAAAATGGTAGATATTTTATAGTCTAGAGAGGAGAATATACATTCAAACCACAGCAAGCTATTTCTATTAATTAAACCAAAATCCACCCTTATAGGGCGTAAAAATACCTCTAAAACTCAAATAACGCACGCGAGTTTAAATAAGATGTATAAAGGACAAATTCTTGTGGCCCTTAGAACAAAACATCTGAATCTGGTGTGTCAACCAGACGTTACTCTTAAAGGGTTGAGACTTACCCTTACAGGATGTAAAAACCACCCCCACCTACGGAGGTATCTTATAAGTTTCAATAACGACGAGAAAAGTTTAGGCTTTTATAGTTTTAGGCAGGGTGAACAAATATAGAGTAGATTCGCTTGAAACACCCATACACGACTATAAACTGCCTTTAGAGGGTGGTGGAAACTACCCCTACGCTCTAATGATGCACATGGATGTTGTTGAAATTCGGAAAGGATCAAGTACTTTTATCTCATTGTGCCAAACAATCAAGGCAACTAGATCACCTTTCTAATAAGGTTGAAAATCATCCCTAAGAGGGGGAAAGTACCTCTTGGGATTGATGGATCTTAGAAGATAGTGTGGAAGATGAGATGACTGACCAAGGATTAATTAAAAATGTATGCAAAAATGCTAATAAAATAGACAGTGAGGACGATGATGATAACGAAGTAGACGCCACTGACAATATTTCAGTAAAAACGTCACATTCAGAAGGACTAGAGGCCCTAGAAAAAGCGTTAACTTATGTAGAACAACAAGAAAATGCAACCACCGTGGACGTTTTGCTTATCAAACGTTGGAGAGACATTGCAGCCAAAAACAAAACTAATGCAAAACGAGAGCAATTAAAAATTACCTCATTTTTAAGTCATTAAAGTTAAGAGTGAAACTGTTTTATTTTTGATTTTCTGTACATATACATAAAATAAGTAAACTAATTGTTCTATTCTTTGTTTTAATAAATACCTATGTACGTAATAGTATATAGTATAAATGCTTTTAAGTCATTCTGCAATGTTGTATTCATTCTAAACTTCTATTTTATAAAAAAATTCTTCCGATTAACCGAAATTTCGATTATCTGAAATCACTTTGGTCCATATTATTTCGGATAATCGAGATTCTGCTGTGAATATAACACATGGGCTGAAAAGTCCCGGGCCTAACAAAGAAAACACGGTTTTTTTGGTTCAAAATTAGCTTTATTCATCATCAACGTAATCTCCATCAAGAGCAACGCAATCATTCCAGCGCCGCTCTAACAATGGCCAAACACTGCTCAGAATCATCAACACGTTCTTGTTTTTGATAAACAGTGAGCAAACGCGGCACCCACTTTGAACAGAGCTTTCTCATAGTCAAATGCTCATGCAATATAAAGCCAACACGTTCTTTTGATATCTTTACGATGTCAGCTAACTCACGCAACTTCACTTTTCGATCATTCAAAACGATTTTATGGATTTTTTTGATGTTTTCTGGTGTTACCGCCTCATTTGGACGTCCACTGCGTTCTGCATCATCGGTGTCTCTACGACCACGTTTGAAGTCAGCAAACCAACGTTTTATTGTTGTTTCTGATGGAGCGGAGTCCCCATAACACTTTTCAAGCCATTGCTTCGCTTGAACGGTATTTTTTCCCATCAAGAAGCAGTGTAAAATTAAAACACGAAATTGTTTTTGATCCATTGTTTTGAAAATAACAAAAGTAGCGTCACTCTTAGCACAATAACTCACAAACTAATGAATAGAATATCATGAAATTTTAACAGCTGTCTTTTGAAGGTTAGTATTAACTGAAAAAAAGGTGACTGCAATAAAACTAGCGCCATCTATGTGTTAGGCCCGGGACTTTTCAGCCCATGTGTTATATATATATATATATATATATATATATATATATATATATATATATATATATATATATATATATATGTATATATATGTTACAATAGAGGTTTTTACGGATGGTGAAATGTAATACATCAAAATTCCGAGTTTCAATCCGTTTGTCTAACAACGAATTTCCACGACATCTCGTCAAAATCTCATTTTGCATTTCCAAGTGCTCTTGCTGCTGCTACTCGATACTGTGATCTTGCTGCTGCTGCTGCCGCTCGAAGCCCGAGAGACAGCAGCACCGAGATCTTTCAAATTGACGTCTGCGGACTCGGACCAGAAACTGACTTAAAAGTAATATTGTGCCGTTTACAGAAACTTTCCAACCACCCATTTGATGCAGCGAAATTTTTCACTTTCAAGCTACTTGACGCCTCCAGTTCTTTTTGTTTGAGTAGTGGTCCTGCTTTATTCTTGGTCTTACAAAACCAATTGTAGTCAACTTGATCCACTGCTAGTCGTACTGACTTGGGAAATTTTCGTTTTTGCTCCAAGTTAACACCCTCTTCAAACATCTTTTTAGTTCACTCTTATTTTTTAATATATCGAGAATTTGCGTTTTTCCAACCTCGAACTTTTCAGCCAGTTTTCGCAAGCTTAACTTTTCACTTTCAGCAATGATAATAATTTTGTCTTTTAGTGACAAACATTTTCGTTTCAGCGATATTATTAAGAAAATGAAATAAACAGACAACTTCAAATTTAAACCAGATAATTTTATCAACAATAATGGGTATTTCCTTGAATAAATTGTCCAGTTACAGTAAAAGTAAAAGGTTGAAAGCCCATAAAAATAATTAGTATGTCATAAAACCCTTCGGCCAGCCCAGTCGTTATTACCAGGTAAATTTCCAAGGAAATATGCCATAAAAATTTCGGTTTAACTGACCGTGACCGTAATTCACAGGTTTTTGTATACGAGAATTTATATGAAATATGTTTCGGAAAGCTTAATACGGTCCGTTACCACAGGCGGCCGCTTATGACAGGTGGCCGTTAACTCGGGTTTCACTATATATATATATATATATATATATATATATATATATATATATATACACATATATATATATATATATATATATATATATATATATATATATATATATATATATATATATATATATATATATATATATATATTAGTTCTTTTTTCATTCCTTTCAATTTTTTACTTAATATTTCACCATATAGTAGACCGGATCTTTATTGTGAGATGGTCAAATTGAGTGTTTATTTTAGACAGGCACGTTTGCACGAAAAATACTGGGTAAATCACTATGACAATTTTTTTATTCATATAATTAATAGAATAGGGCATTTGTACAGTTTTATCTGCTGCCACTGCACAACTCTTGAATTCATTATTATGGTATGATATAGGATTATTTAATAATTTATTAAATAATAACACAAACTGCTTATTCAATAAGAAATTAAAATGGATCCTGTTTTAATAAACCTATTGCTGACCTAGGTATAGGTCATAAAAATTATCCAGGTATTCGTTTATTGAGACTTGAGACCAAATTTGATTTTTAATTCCAAAACCTATTGCTTTTTACATTGGCACACACCTGGCTTTTAGTAATCGATATTAATCAATAACCTGTGCGACAAAAATTTTATGGACCAATTGTTTTCTTGCCTATTTAGAAATGCAGCGTTCCTGTCTACGTGCAATACTATTTCTCAGTTCCTCTTGAATGCATGGTAGTGGGTTAATAAGTGTTTTTCCAACAATATGAATGTTTGGGTACGTACAAAACATGTCTTTTTTTTTTTAAATCAAATGAAGGAAGAATGTAGCTTTTCTCTTCTAGAAAAAAAGTTTGCTTCAAAGATATTTACAATTTACAAAATGGTGCATTTTAAAGCAAAGTAACCTAATACTTTCATGTTTCATTCTTTTTTACTGTACTCAGGCGCTTTAATCTTTTATTTAACTTAAAATACTATTTTTTTTTCTTTTTTTATGACACATTTATCGTATAATAAATACATGAATAATAAAATGATGCACAAATTTTTAAAAAATATGTATTTTTTTAAAATTTGTGTATTATAAGTAACTAAAAAACTATTGTCTATATTTAAAGAATTCACGTGTTATATAATTCGTAATATTGAAAAGACATAATAACTAAAAAGTCTGTTCTTTCTATCTTTTAGGTTGTTCAAGTTTATGATAGCCCTAATCGACCGACTACTTTAATTTAAAAAAAAAAAAAAATTTTCGAAAGTTTTAGCAAAAAAATACATTAAAAAACGTATCGCATTTCTAAAACTTTTTTTATGATCAACCGGAAATTCTTTTGTATTTTTAGACATCGTTTAAACCAAAATTTACTCCTTAATATGTGCATGAAAAGAATATTTTGAATCCTCTTTTAGTAGTATGGCGCAATATAGTGGAGACTAGCCTCTCACTGCTGCTTTCACACCAATTATATCCCTTATATGGATAATTTAAGATATTTACGTTTAAAATTTGCCTTTTTTGGTATCCCATACATACTATTCACTGGAAATAGTGGAAACTATCGTAACTGTCATATTTTTCAACTTCGAGCACCCAGAAATTGGCGAATAACAATATATGTATTGGATGCTACCTCATCTCAAACCCTTTATATGTTAAATTAATAATAGTTATATTAGATAAAATATGTTTTGTTTCAAGATAACCTTTTAATCTATGTTTACTCTTATATATTTAATTATAAATTAGGAAGCGAACAATTATTTCAAACAATAAATAGGAAATATTTCAGTTATTCTGTCAGTCCTCGTAATTTTTGACAAATACAGTACATCGCTTAAGGAGTAAAGTAAAAATATAGTAAATTCCAATATAAATTGAAGGAAATAGAAAAGAAAGAAACAGTTGTCATTGAGATTTTTTAACTTTAATTTATATTTACTTACCGACGTAACAGAGCCATATTAGTTATAATTTCAAATTGAATTTTGAAATCTTTAATTATTTTTAGTGTTCCGTACGGAACACTTATAAAATCACTTCGGTATCTGTCTGTCACACGCGATTTTCCTCGAAACTATTTCACATAGAAAGTTGAAATTTGGTACAAATATAGAAATTGATGGCCTCATTAGAGCCGTGTAGTTTTGAAAGTTAAATTTTGACTTAGGGGGTTAGTTTTGGGGGGTGAAATCGGAAGTGAGAAAATTTTTTTTTACTAGGTCATCGAGTGGGGTGTCAAATGACGAGTGAGGTTAAAGAGATGGAGTAGCGGTTACAGATGTGGCTTCGTGTATATCATCATATACGTCTGTTTTAGAGTTCTTGGATTGGGACATTCAAGTTATATTATTTTTCATTATTTTCAACATTTTTAGAAATTGTTATTTTTTTTAGTATCTTCAGTCATATATGGTCAGACATGTAAATGGTTGAAGGTGTGAGGGTGGGCTTAGAAGGGTTACTTCATATATATGGTTTCAGCGCTCTCGAAGTCGAGGAATCTAATAATTCTGTTATTTTTACGGAAAAAAGGGTGACAGAGGTGGAAGTGGATAAATATTGGATTGGATTAAATTTTTTGTTAGTGCTTTTAAAGTCCAGGAATCTGAGAACATTTTTTTTATATGTCTATTCTTTCTTAACAGATATAGTATATAAAAACCAACTAGGATGAGACTACGAGTGATCTTAAAAATCAATAGCACTCTTTTTACTTGTTAAATGTTAATTTTACATGTAAATTTTTTTAACCGTACAGATAAGCGATTCCCTATTTGTTTTATAATTTCATGAAGTATTTGTTTAAAATATTGAGTTATAATGCTTAAATTTGGTGATTTTTTAGTGTGAAAGAGTCGTATTCTGTGTTTATTTTAGTTTCTTAAATATAACATAATTACGTAGATCATAGCGTATTCGCTTTAACTTGTTTTGTTTAAAAAATTACTAAAAAGGGCAAATTATTTATAAATACCTAACAGGAGGTATACCATCATTATTTTTTCAATACTATTAATAAATCAAGGTTTGTTTAGGTTTGAAATTTTACAAAGTTTTACTTACAAAAATAACTTATAATAGAGACAAATATATGTATAGCCTGTTCCAAAATATAAGATCCTGGTTTTTGCCGTTTTGAGTGGGCAATATAATAATTCTGACCTTTTGTTTATGATAGGTTGCAGAGATGGACTTAAGAATTTTATTCATTAATGCAAATAAATAAAATTATAAGTGTTTTTGGAGATATGGATAAGGAGTACAAATGTACAGTTTGAATGAATGGGGTTTACAAGAGAGGAAATATTGTATAAATAAAAATATATTTTAACTTGAACCTAATTCGGTTTCAATATCACTGTCACCAGCTGAGGTAATTATCAGTGGTTTTATATTATTTACATATATATATGAATCATCAACTTTAACAACGTGCTGAATGGAATTCTTCCAGCTTTCACAGGGTATATCATTTATAACTTTTTTTACTAATTCAACCACTGTTACGCTTAAAGTGGGAGAAACATTTTGTGCCGTTATTTTTGATATAACTTGATGCCAAATATGTTCAATTGGATTAAACACACAATAAAACGGAGGAAGCCGCGAAAACAGTGTGTCCTAGTTTCTCAGCCATACTATCACAAACATATTTCTTTTTCAATTTATAGTCTTTCAAAACTTCTAAAAGGTAACTTTTTTATAACTAAAGTCAAAATAAATGTCATTTTCTAACATTTATTCCTGTATTTCCGATTTGGTGTTGGATGTATTAGGAACCATATTTAGTAGGCGACTATGGTAATTTGCATTGTCCATGCCTATAACACTCTCTTCGGGAACATTTGGCCAAAGGGAATTTTGAAACCAATTTTCAAAAAGTTCTGCGGTCGTGTCTTCGTGATAGTCCACACTAGAATCTTTTATGTTTTTTGAAGATAATAGTAGACAATTTGAAACTCAGCCCTTTTCAGATTCAGCATGCAAAATGGTTATTCGTTTACCTTTATTTAAAGGTGCGTTAGTCTGACATTTTTTACTGCTGTCAACCCACACTTTTTGCACAGTGTCGTGGGTATTAAACTATGTTTCGTCAAGGTAAATTATTGGCCAATTCTCTGATCGATACGTTTTAATTTCTTGTAAATAAGTATGTCGCAAGATTCGTAATCTTTGTGACTCCACCACTACTTGCCTTTTGTTGATGTTTCGGTACGTGAGTCCTATTCTTAAGAAGATTCTGTGAAGGGTTGATCGGCCACAATGTATATTGGTCTCGTCCTGCACCAGTCTTAATTTTATTTTGTCTAGTATCAGCACCAACTGCTCTTCATACATAGAATATATATATATATATATATATATATATATATATATATATATATATATATATATATATATTATATATATATATATATATATATATATATATATATATATATATATATATATATATATATATATATATATATATTTATATATATATATATATATCATATTCATACATAGAATATATATATATATATATATATATATATATATATATATATATATATAATTATTATAAATTATTAAAGGTAATGCACTCTTGATAATTCTCGTTCAATTTACACCTTGCAGAAAATATTCCAGAATTTTTTCAGAATTTTTTCAGAATTTTTTGATCGATACTTTTCGAGATAAGGGAGGGGACAGCGATTTTTTTGTAATTTTTTTAAAATAATACAAAGAAAAGTGTGCACGAGTATTACATTATATATATATATATATATATATATATATATATATATATATATATATATATATATATATCTATATATATATATATATATATATATATATATATATATATATATATATATATATATATATTTGAACTTGTGTTTTTACGAGCTTTCATTTGATGACTGAATGACCTAGTAAAAATTATTTTTTTCACTTCCGATTTCATCTCTCAAAAATAACCCTTTAACTCAAAATTTAACTTTCAAAATTACACGGCTCTGATGAGGCTGCCAATTCCTATATTAGGGCCAAATTTCAACTTTCCACGTCAAATAGTTTCGGAGAAAATCGGGTGTGACAGAAAGACAGACAGACGGACGGACGGAAATCGAAGTGATCTTATAAATGTTCCGTACAGAACACTAATTAGTAAATGACTTCAATAGTAGGAAATTCTTTAATATTAAAATAACTAAGTTGATGTAAATTAACCTGTTTTTAACGGGTCTCATTGACTTTCCTCTGTATAGCAAAAAGTGGGATAGGGGTGATTAAGTTTTGTATAATTTTGATAATCTTATGGGATTTTTTTTTCTGATTTTTGCAGCATATTCTGTCGATAAACTTATTAGGGGTTAGAACGTCGTAGGGGGGCGTTAGAGGGTTTGCTTCAAATATACCTTATTATATTTCCTTTTAGATATTTAGGAATCGAGGAATCTAAAAATTGCATTATCTTTTCATTATTTCTAAATTTAATGGAAATTGTGTGTAAAGGGACATGATAAATTTCTAGTTGAGTTGTGCCAGAAGTCCATTCTCTTGTTTATAATCAGTGTATATCTATTAAATTCTTCTATACTATTAGAAAGTCGAATTCAGTATTTACTTTTAGAATAGTGTATTTGCACGGAAAGTCAGTACCGTATAATAAAACAAGAATACCTTTACAATATTTAATTCTGCTTCTCATTCTCATCTCAAAAAAAAAAAGAATCGGTTTGCTTTGGGAGGTGAAAGAATTCAGTATTTCATAAAATCTCTCTAAATAAATATTGTAAAATTTAAAATGGGCACCAGATATAATGTTAAGTGTAAAATACTACGACTCTTAAGTTTTTAAGTGTTATCAAGCAGAAAAAATGATTACTCTATTGCAAATTAGCTTTCGGACTACATTATGGTACGTATTTTTGCTTTTTGATTACATATATATACGTCTTCCTTCCTTACAGATAACTTTTTTCTTTTTCGTTGTAATCTCGGTAACGTATCTATACATGGTCCATTCCGAAGAACATAATGAGGATGATGATGATGATGTGGTTACTTCTGTATGTTCACTTGAAGATATTAAAAACCGATTACGACACCACTGTGGAGAATTAAAGCTTCCTCCAGTGGATCACTTAACTAGAAGTAAGTTACAAATAATGACTGACTTTTTCACGAGTTGAGAAATTGTAGTGCTAGTCAACGAAAGCCAGGTAACATTTAAAATGTTCCAGTTCCAAGGGGTTGTATATGTATATGTATATATATATATATATATATATATATATATATATATATATATATATATATATATATATATATATACATATATATATATATATATATATATATATATATATACATATATATATATATATATATATATATATATATATATATATATATATATATATATATATATATATATATATAAGAAAGAGGAAGGACAGTAACAGGGCACTGGCAACAAACAATCCTAAGTTTAACCACTGGGAAACGCCCTTATAAGGAGAAGAGATGAGCAATCAAAGATCTAAAGGCTCTGGTATCTGCTTTTTATTTTTATTATCGAGCTTTCGCTGCCTAATGGTAGCTTCTTCTGGATTCTAAAAATGCAAACCAAGTACACACACACAAACTAAAACGTTCATTTTTTAAAATGTGATTAAATGAATTGTACAACTGTATGTGAAATTACTTACAAAAATTTTAGCAGTTAGTTCATCTCTGGTGAAGACAATGAAATTTGCATTTTTGTTGGCCAGGTAGTATGAACGATTACACAAACATGATTAAAATACACTTAGAGAGTTACACAAATATTGAAAATAAAACTTTGTCAATAAACATTAGTTAAAAACACTTTTTGAAGACCGAAACATAACTGCAAGAAACACCATGATGTTGAAATGGTACTCCATTTTAAAAAATTTTGACGTCGAGTTTAGTAACTATTTAGTGATATTTGAGTCCGAAACGGATATTGTTGGCAGTCTATGTCGTCATCAGGTCGACAAAAAACCATAAAAAGCATTGAAGTTAGGGATGTGGTAAATTTTTTAGGTGGATGCTAATTTTAGATAAATTATTTATTATTAATGATATCTGTTTTTTAGTTTTAATTTTATAAATGAGGGGGACTTAAATTTGATGAATGTTACTCTTCGACGAGTTATTTATTATTAATTATATTAATTCTTTAATTTTATAATCAAGAGATTCATAGGCTAATTTAGAAATTTAAAAATTTGAAAGAGAAAATAAGATAAAACAAAATAAAAAACTGGACGTTATTTATTCTTTGTCATATTTAATTATTTAATTTTAACAAGAAGACATAAAAAGTAACTGGTAATAAATAGCAAAATTGACAGAAAGAGAAAAGAAACGTCAACTTTACTAGAAACTAATTTTTTCATAAAGGTCGTTCTTTCTTATTGGTTTGGTATAGTTTTGTGTTAGTAAATAAGTATACATGGAGCTTAATCCTTCTATGTCTCTTTTGTGATTGAGATTATTTTTACAGGTTTTTATGTAACACATTTCCAAGAAACTTCTTCTGAAATAATTAGTCTCAACATCCAGAATGAAGCTGTTGTTATATTGTACTCTGTGATCTGTATTATTTACGTGTAAGCTCAAGCTAGTTGCGTTAGGTTTGTGTTTACTATCACTTTTGTGTAACGCTAATCTCTTAGAGAGCTTTTGTGAAGTTTGTCCAACGTAGACCAAACCACACTGACAGTGAATGCCATAGATTATATTAGATCTTTGTAAAGTATCGGTTTTATCTTTTAAATTGGTATAAAAACAATTCATTCTTTTTATGTTCTAATTGGCAATTTTAATGTTTGTATTTTTAAAAAGAGAAGACAAGGACTGGGAAAGGCCTTCAATGTATTGTAACTTTCCTACTTTAATATCGACATTAGTAGTGACAGTTGGATTAATTTGAAGGGGGGGTCTTTGAAAATTCTTTTTAATTAGAGCTTTAGGATAGTAATTGTCCAACAAAATGTTTTCTAACAGTTTTACATTTTTTTCTTTAAATGAGGGGTGGCAAATCTTATCTATTCTGTTCTTTAGTCCTCTGATGATGTTCAGTTTCTGTTTCATAGGGTGATAAGAATGTAATGGGATATATCTACCAGAACTTGATTCTTTTCTATACCAGTCCAGTTTGACTGTATTGTTTTCTGAGCGTATAACCCTAGTATCCAGAAACGGAACAGCACAGTCAGTCTCCTCCTCAACAGTAAATACTAATTTATGATTGAAAGAATTGTAAATGTTAAGAGTGTTCTGTACACTTCCGGCAGGTAAAGCGACTAACAAGTCATCTACATATTGAAACAGAAGGGGAAATTCAAATTCAACCCTTGAAATAACAAAATAAAGAAGTATATTCATAACAATTTCGGCCAGGATTGGTGAAATAGCACTTCCCATTGGGACGCCAATTTTTTGTCTGTAGAATGTACTATTGAAGGAGAAAAAATGTATTTTCATATAAAAAAGTAATGATTACTAGAAACTGTTCTTTAGGAATATTACATATTTCTTCTATTGATGTGAAATGTTCATTTAATATTGATATAATAAGGTCTAGAGAAATGTTAGTAAACAGTGAAACTACATCGAAAGAAGCAAGTACAAAACCCTCTGGCAAAATAAAGCCCTTAACCTTCTCTGCAAATTCGAAGGTATTTTTAATTCTGAATTTATTAAAAGTTGAAAAAGCTGTTTCTAAAATAGAGGCTATATATTTAGCAAGTGGTTGTGTAGATGCTCCTACACAGGAAACTATTGGTCTTAGAGGTATATCTGGTTTATGTATTTTTGGTAGACCATAATATTTGGGACAAATCCCATTATAAGTTGTCAATGTGCGAGCAGTTACTTCATCTAAAAACTTACCATCTTTTAACGATTTAATTAATTTATTGCATTTAATTTCTATTTTTGAAGTGGGATCGTGATGTATTATTTCATAAGTACTCTCATCTTGAAGTAGGGAGTGTGATTTCTCAAGATAGGAAGTTTTTGACATGGCAACAGTAACATTGCCTTTATCAGACCTAGTAATCAGTAAATCGAGATGGTTTTTTAAGAAAATTTTTGTTTCTTTCTCTAATTTATGAGCGATATAAGTTTTGTCTTTATGTGATATTACATAGTTAGTAATTAGGTTTACAGCCCTTGCACCAATGTAGTCTTGTTTTTGTGGGGGGGCATAGTGAATTAATTCTTCTACCTCAGACAGTAGACTAAACATGTTAATATCTTTGTTAGATATTGTGAGACAAGGGCTAGAAACCCTTTTACATTAGGTGGTATTTCCACATCAGAAATATTTCTTATCCACTTGTCTTTTCCTATATTAAATTCATGAAATTTCTTTTTTAAAAATTCTATTTTTTTAATGTTGTTTTTTTTAATTTTATACTTATTTACTAACACAAAACTATACCAAACCAATAAGAAAGAACGATCTTTATGAAAAAATTAGTTTCTAGTAAAGTTGACGTTTCTTTTCTCTTTCTGTCAATTTTGCTATTTATTACCAGTTACTTTTTATGTCTTCTTGTTAAAATTAAATAATTAAATATGACAAAGAATAAATAACGTCCAGTATTAATTTTCTCTTTCAAATTTTTAAATTTTTAAATTAACCTATGAATCTCTTGATTATAAAATTAAAGAATTAATATTATTAATAATAAATAACTCGTCGAAGAGTAACGTTCATCAAATTTAAGTCCCCCTCTTTTATAAAATTAAAACTAAAAAACAGATATCATTAATAATAAATAATTTATCTAAAATTAGCATCCACCTAAAAAATTTACCACATCCCTAACTTCAATGCTTTTTATGGTTTTTTGTCGACCTGATGACGACATAGACTACCAACAATATCCGTTTCGGACTCAAATATCACTAAATAGTTACTAAACTCGACGTCAAAATTTTTTAAAATGGAGTACCATTTCAACATCATGGTGTTTCTTGCAGTTATGTTTCGGTCTTCAAAAAGTGTTTTTAACTAATGTTTATTGACAAAGTTTTATTTTCAATATTTGTGTAACTCTCTAAGTGTCTTTTAATCATGTTTGTGTAATCGTTCATACTACCTGGCCAACAAAAATGCAAATTTCATTGTCTTCACCAGAGATGAACTAACTGCTAAAATTTTTGTAAGTAATTTCACATACAGTTGTACAATTCATTTAATCACATTTTAAAAAATGAACGTTTTGGTTTATTTTCTGTACTTGGTTTGCATTTTTAGAATCCAGAAGAAGCTACCATTAGGCAGCGAAAGCTCGATAATAAAAATAAAAAGCAGATACCAGAGCCTTTAGATCTTTGATTGCTCATCTCTTCTCTTATAAGGGCGTTTCCCAGTGGTTAAACTTAGGATTGTTATATATATATATATATATATATATATATATATATATATATATATATATATATATATATATATATGTATATATGTATATATGTATATATGTATATATATATATATATATATATATATATATATATATATATATATATGTATATATATATATATATATATATATATATATATATATATATATACCAGGTGTTCCAAAAACCAACATATTCTCTTCGAGAACTGATAAATCAGCTCATAGCTCACTAGAATATATAAATATGACCTTAGTGAAGAATCGTTATGTTTCGAGATATTGACACTTTTATGAATTTCGTGAAAATCTACAGATCAGTTAATCGAGTGCCACAACTACAAATTTTGTGTATTCTTAGGTTCTAATTATTGTTGCGTCATCCTGAATAATCCTGCTGTTAATCACAGCTCAAAATAAAATATTTTGTGCTAAGTCTGAGGATAAAAACCTTTTTGCAATTATCATGAGTAAAAACATTTTAATTAACATAATGAAAGACAATTTGTCAAAATTCCCACTTTTTCTTACAAAATTGCATGGCGCATTTCGTTATATGGTAACTTCTGATGCTTTTTGTAACTAACAAACATTTAGGTTTTATTCCACTTTATTCTCTACTTTTACAATTAGTCTGAAAATACTTAATTAGGGTATTCTTGGAATTCATACTGAACTTTATAAGGTATATAAATTTCATAATGGGGATTTCCCATCGCTCATATTTATTTCTGTTTGTTTATTTAGAATGGGACCTGTGTTTTTCAAATGGTTTATCTCTAGGCATTCCAAAAGATTTAACTTTTTTCCTTTCTTTTCTACATGTAATGTTTTAAACTGGTCATTAAATTGATGATTCTGTTCTATTAAATGATTGCTGTATGAAGAATCTGTTTTGTTGTTAAGAAAACTTCGTTTGTGTTCTGAAATTCTAGTTTCAAACAAGCGCCCTGTCTGCTCTATGTACGCCTTAGTACACAAACTGCAATTCAATTTATATACCCCTGATTTTTGACCTTAGTTTTTTTTTGCATTTTTTGTGAGTTTTCCTAGTGAGTTATTAGTTTTTAAAGCTATATTTATATTATTTTGGTTTAAGTAGTGTTTAATTCTTTCTGAAGGTGTGTAAAAATAGGTTAATGATTTTGATTAGCAAACTCGAAATATAACGATTTTTCACTCAGATCATATTTACATATTCTGGTTAGTTATGAGCTGGACTATCAGCCCTCGAAGGGAGTATGTTGGTTTCTGGGACACCCGGTGTTAAAGTGGTCATAATAATTATCGACTTTGACTTTAATAACCAAGGTATTTCTAAAATAGAACCAATGGTTGGCAGATCCTGTTGATCAAAACAAATAATTTAAGATTTACAAATCACAAAAAAGAGCCAAGGGTGAATTTTGGACCCCTGAACCTGTGCAGCTCTGTAATTTTGTAATTTGCCCTAAGGGATAGGATTTAGAGGGGTTAATTGGAAATTAAGTTGAGTGGGCAATAGGAATTCTTAAATTTTTTTAATGTAGATATGCTCGGTTGTAAGAAGATTCAGAATTTTTTGAAATGGAATGAATCTACTGCTGTTAGAGCATTTTTTAAGTAAAGATTTATTTTCGTAATTAATCGTTCTTGTAGAAATTGTTCTACAAAGTGAAAAACATGCACTATTGAGCGTGTGTCTTGGAGTAGTTAAATTTAAATTGATTAATATCCTTTGAAATTTTATACATTTTAAACTAATTTTCTTTTCGTCGACTACGGTTTAAAAATTTATTTTGTTTTTAGGAAAAAGGCACTACACAAAAACTCATTTATTTGTACCAGAAACCAAACCGAAGTATTATATTCGAATAAAAAAGAGCAAAGTACAGGTCCGTTGCTGTTCTCCGCTTCTTATATCTAAGCATGGTGCAAATTGCGTGGAATTTTTATACTTGTTAATTTTTTTCGCTTAATAAGTATTTTTGCAATATTGTTATTATGTTGATTTTGAAATACTATGAGTGTCCAGGGTTTTCGATGGTCAGTTAATTATTATGTTATTATTTATTGTTATTATAAAAGTTATAATCAAAACAGGTCGTTCGACCTAAGCAATTTTTCTGTATTAAGTTGTCTTTAAAATGCATGGCAAGGTTTCTGTTTATACTTATGGCTTATGAATTTTTTTTTGTACAAGCACAGTATCGGAACTAATGATGTCATATTCAAAACCTCCATTCAATGTAAGAAAAATATTCAGGGTGTTGCATATACCAAATTTAACTTTAATTTGTCATACATTTTAAGGACATCCTATACCTAGTTTTATTTACATTTAGGAATATATTTTAGAAAAAGATAGTAATTATATACATATATATCTTTTATTTTTGTATTTTTTAAAAAAAATGGTACAGTAAAAAAGTATTCAAAACTTAATTAAGTTACTTTATTTTATTACCTACTATAAAGCTAGCACAATAAAATTTAAATAATTAGAGAACATACACACAGTTCAATATTAAAATGAAATAGAAACAAAAAATTATATATATATATATATATATATATATATATATATATATATATATATATATATATATATATATATAGGGTGATATGGAGATCACTGCATATATTGAAACTTTTTTCTCAAGTTCGAAAATAGGGCAAAACTGGATCTTACGACCAAACCAATCCGCACCTAAAAGGCTGCCATTGTATGATCTACCTCAAGCGTAGGCGCATTGTTACTTTTAGGACAATCTGGCTGCGCTGATTTAAATTTCACTCTTGTTACCAGTTGCCAGTTTATTGAGATATTTTTTTTACCAGTGGAGGAACTAAAACACTATCTTTATTTTATTCATTGCATCATTTCTTTAGCGACGATTTTTTACCTTATTATTGAGATCAGGTGTTTAAGGTGAATTTTCTACGGTTAGTCTTGCTATAAGGAGGTGCCAGTTCCAGTATATGCAGTGATTTCCTTAACAACCTGTGTATATATATATATATATATATATATATATATATATATATATATATATATATATATATATATATATATAGATATATATATATATATATATATATATATATATATATATATATATATATATATATATTTAATCTTTACAGAAATAGGGACAAGAAATATTTATTAGAAGGAAATAATACAATCCACACAAAAAATCCTAGAGTTTTCAAAGTGTGTATTTTTAAAAAAAAAAATACTTAGTTTTACGAGTATCAAATTTAAAACATATTCTGACATTTAAAAGCTGTGGTTATTTTGCACTTCTAAATTTAAATGTGTATTTTGTTTTCAACGTGTATATTGTGGCTTTGGGACTAAAGAAAATAATAATTTGGAAATATCCTACAGCTAGGGCGAAATGTTATGTATCTCTTTAAAAATTAACCCAAGAACGTAAACCCAAGAGAAGTCAAGGAAAAGAATATATAACTAGTGCGAGAATAACATATATATGTATATATATATATATATATATATATATATATATATATATATATATATATATATATATATATATATGTACAGAGCGTAACTCTTAAGGAGCACCGTTAAACGAGAACTGTTTAAAACTCGTTTCTCGATATAGGAAATTACGAGTGTGTAATTTCGATTATGTCAAGTACGGTTAGAACTATCAAACATACGTCAAAAATTATTAGGTTACCAATAAAAAGAAGCAAAGTTTAATTCTCAATTATTTTGTATCAAAATAAACAAAAATTGTTTCTTTAGAATGCAATATATTGAAATTCCGCTTAATATTTATTTCGTTTATAACATACAAATCTTGCTCTCTTAAAGGCTTTTTAAACCAAGGTTCTACTGTATATATATATATATATATATATATATATATATATATATATATATATATATATATAAAAAAATTTGAACTAGTTACTAACAGTTTCAAATGGCGGCTTGTTAATGTTTCTAAATTACGAATTTTTACCAAGTGTTTCCTACTTTAAATCAATAAAGAGAAAAAAAAAAATGTATGGAAGTTATTCTGC
Source organism: Pachyrhynchus sulphureomaculatus (assembly GCA_019049505.1). Taxonomy (NCBI): domain Eukaryota; kingdom Metazoa; phylum Arthropoda; class Insecta; order Coleoptera; family Curculionidae; genus Pachyrhynchus; species Pachyrhynchus sulphureomaculatus. The sequence continues at coordinate 33,328,236 of CM032450.1, forward strand.
AAATTATTTTAAAAACTTTTACGTCTTTTTTAGCTATCAAAAAAGGTATAATACTAGGAGTTTAATAGGAAAACTGTACACAGAATGACACCTAAAGCGGGCTCGGGTAGCAAAAGGTAAATTTTTAGTTCTAGGTGAAAATACGAAAAATACACAAATAAAACAAAAAAACCTTGCAATTTAATATTTTTTATTAATTATAATTCATGTTCTATATGGTCGCCGCCCCTATTTCTAACACAAATTCTCATTCTTTTTCTTAAATTACTTTTCACAATGCTGGTTGTGAGGTGCCGCCTCATTTCGTCAGCCGCATCAATTTTTTTTTGTCTTAGGACATCCACGTTTTCGATAGAAGTCATCTGGTCGTATACGAGACTTTTCATGTGACCCCACACATAAAAATCCATCGGCGTTAGGTCTGGGTTTCTCGCCGGCCAAGGTATGGGTCCGCCTCTTCCAATCCATTTGTTGGGATAATTGTCATTGAGCCATGCACGAACACTTCCTCTGTAGTGAACTGGGCAGCCATCGTGTTGAAAGTACATGTACCAATAGGTAGGTCTTCCATCAAATTAGGTAAATCGTTCCGCAAAAAATTGTCGTATTCCTCCCCATTCAAATTATCTGGCAGGAAGAATGGCCCAACCAAATAATTTGAAATTATACCCATCCACACATTTAAGCTGAATCTTGTTTCTGATCCTTTCGTTCTTTTTTTGTTTGGGTTGCCTTCCTCTTTAGAAGCCCAATAGTGGGCATTGTGGTAGTTTGTAAGACCGTCTTTGTCGAATTTCGACTCGTCAGTCCATAGTATTTTCTTAAAAAAAGATGCATCTTCGACATCGGTATTGAGCACAAATCTGCAGAATTCTAGTCGTCGCAACGGATGCCCTTCTTCAATGACTTGCACGGGCGTATAGTGGTAAGGGTGTTGCCCAACAGTATGCATTACAAACCATACCTTCCACTGCGAAATAACAAGCTGTTGGGCGACAACATTTGTAGATGTGATTGGGTCCACCTCAAAGAGACGTCGTATTTCGTTTTCTTCGTCTTCGTGAAAGATACGTGGTCGTCCCATGTCAGTCCGCCGTCTTTGTACGGAACCAGTTTCTCGTAGTCTTCGATAAGTTCCATCAAATACGCTAACATCAGGTACACGACGAGTAGGATATCGCAGTATGTATTCATCACGTGCACGCGACGACACTCCTTCGCAAAATCCGTAACACATTAGGATGTCAGCATATTCCTGGTTGGTATACGTTGCCATATTCACAAGCAGAGATCAAAATCCAGTTACGAGCCAATTCACACAGTCAGAAGATGAAAACACAGATATTTTTGAAAAGCACGGTATAGCACATCTACCACGGACGAATCGCATGAGCAGACTAAAAATCATTCAATAATGTTTAGTGAACAGAAAATGTCACTCGCACAGAGAGTACCCCGACCGGAAAAAAAAAAATGCTTACTTAACCCTTTTTATTGTTTGAAGGTGCAGGTAGTAAACCGGTAATTGGTAGTATCTAAATTCTATTATTATGTTACTCTACATTTGGGCCTATTGAAATCTCATTTTCTTAGAATTTTCAATAGATCCAGTAAATATTATACCGTTTTAGATAGCTAAAAAGACGTAAAAGTTTTTAAAATAATTTGCAGAATAACTTCCATACATTTTTTTTTCTCTTTATTGATTTAAAGTAGGAAATACTTGGTAAAAATTCGTAATTTAGAAACATTAACAAGTCGCCATTTGAAACAGTTAGTAACTAGTTCAAATTTTTTTGATGTTTTCTGATACTTGACATACAGACTAACTAAAAATAACCAAAAAATCGCACTCGAGAACCTCTAATAAAAAAAAAATCGATATAAAAGCAAAAAAAAACATGTTTTTTTTAGAAAATCTTTAAACTTCAATATCTCGAAAACGGTTAAGTTTAGGACATCATGTCATAGAGTCAAATCGGTCAGAAACGACCTAAACTATAACGTCCTTAATTATCTAGGACGACTTTTCCTGTAACCCTGTATATATATATATATATATATATATATATATATATATATATATATATATATATATATATATATATATATATATATATATATATATGTATATATATATATATATATATATATATATATATATATATATATATATATATATATATATATATATATATATATAATTTCAATTATTTTGCCCGTTAATATTATTTTACCTTTATTAAAATACTTAGAAATTTTTAGTATTAGAGATAATATTTATTATACTCAAATATATATGACTTCTCAGAAAAATTTATAATCAACCAAACTCTCGTTGCATTTTGCTGTATTTTCAATCATAGAAAAAATCACAGAAACATCAATGTGTTATTTTAGACTATAAAAAAAAATGTAAAAAATTATAATCTATTTAACAGGCATGCAATAAAAAAACCTAAGAAAAAGCATGGTAATGGACGCACAGATGCATTAATCATATCATAGTCACTATCATTTTCCCACTCAACTGATGACAGTTTCTCGGTAGTAACGGTGGTCAACATCGTTGATTCAGCCTTCTGTGAGGAGGATGTTGTTGTCTCTGTAGTTGACCTAATACTAGAAATTATTAGAGTACTTACTGAAGAGGAAACTGGTGTTGTATCTGGTGTTCTTTCCGTAATTAACAAAGGTTTAGTTGTTGTTTGATCACTAGATGTAGTGGTAGAGATTTTAGATCCTGGACTAATGCTCGATATCATTCCAGAATTTGTCTTCTCCTTTGTAGCTTCTCCTATTGAAGCTAATGTTGTAAAAATGCCGAAAATCGGTATTACTGTTTTTGTGGATGTTCTAGTACTGGATCCGTCCTCTGTGTTGAATACAATCGAAGACGTTATTTCTGGATTTAGTTGAGGTGTTGACGCAGCATTAGGTGTTGGAACTTCACTATAAATATTAGTTGTAGATTCAGTACCAAAACCAGATTTTAGATCCGAAGTTATCATATTTTTGATTGAAGTCATTGTTGTCAATACACCAACAGTTGGTAAAGGTGAAGTAGATCGTATTGCTTCGGTGATTTTTTGAGTAGATTTTGTTGTTTCTTCGGTACTAACCATAAATGAAGCTTCGTCTAGTACCTTCTGGGAAGTTGATACAACGTCAGTTACTATTTTATTAATAGAATTAACACTGGATGTTGTAGATTCAATATCGCTGTTAGATACCGAATCATTAATACCAGATTCTAGACTTGAAGTTGTTATATAATTATTAGAAGTTATCATGGTCTCTACACTAGGAGTTAAGGAAACAGTAGACCGCAAGGTTCCCGAGTTAAATATAGTAGCTGTATTTTCTGAAATTCTTTCCGCTGATTCAGTATCATTATTAGAGAAACTTGTTGCTGTTGTGATTCCTTGCGATGGCATAACAAATGTTGTTATTTTTGGTAACAAATAGGAAGGAGACTCAACATTAAGTGCTGTTTTTTCATCAGGTAAATTAGATGTTTCTGTAGATTGGGGACTGTCTGTTAATTTTGAATACAGTGGTGCCATATTGTCCGTTGGAGTCAATGTACTGAAAAGCGGTATGGATGTAGTAGATTGCGTTGCATCTGTAGTTTCCTTGGATGCCATATTATATTTTGTTGTATCTGGTATCATTTGGGAAGAGAATGCAATAGTAGTTGCTATTTTCTCGGCAGAAACGCTATCAGTAGTTATTGATTCAGAATAAATAATTGATTCTGAATCTGAGTTTTCTGTATACTTGGTAGGAGTTAAAGTATTCAGTATACCAGAAGTTGCCCCAGACGTTATCGTTTCTGTAACTTCTTCCGATGACTTAGTAGATGTCGATGATGTAATTTGAAGACCTGCATTTTCTCCATGATCTGAAGAATTTATCACTGTTGGCAAATATGTGGTAGACAAAGTTACTTCTGTGATTTCTGGCGAATCTCCAATTATTGATGTAACGCGTGGTATAATTGGAGTTGTCGCTGCAATATTTGCTATTTCCTTATGGCTAGGAACACTATAGCTTTGTACTGATGCGACATCTACATTAGAACTATAATCAAAAGTAGACAAAGGCGATGATGTGGTTTCAGGTATCATTTGAGAAATTGATGCAATGTTAGCTGTTGTTTCGTAATCAGAATTAATATTGAATGATGCCGATTCAATAGCACTCGGCGTTTCCGTTCGGAGAAAGGCAGTAAATCCTAATGTTTCTGTGATTTCTTGCGCGGATATTGTCGATGCTGTTATCCCCGATATCGCTTGGGAAACCGATGCAATATCACTTAGTGTGTTATCGCCAGAAATTACATTAGGCGATGAAGATTGCGTGCTGTCATCAACTTTGATAGGTAAGGAAGTTGTAAACATCGTCCCTTCTGAAGCTTCTCCTAAAGACCGAGCAACTGTTGTTTCTGGTATCATTTGAGACAACATTGCAATTTCAGTTTTAGTTCCAGGTAACGTTGGTGAAGATGTACTTAACTCTGTTGGTTTCGTTATATCTTGCATTGCTATAGATAGTGTTCCTTGCGATGACGCAGTAGCGGTTATTGTTTCAGTTATATTATTCGAGGAAGAAGTAAACCTTTCTATTTCTGTGAATTCCTGGGGTGATATAGGAAGTGTTGTTATTTCTGGTATTATTTGTGAAGATAATCCAGTGTCAGTAGTTGGTTTGTTACCAGAATTAATACTAAATGATGCAAATTCAAAAGTTGTTTCAGTTTCTGTTGGTAAAAAACGTTGAAGACTTGGCTGCTTGTGGTATATCTTGCCTAGATATATTGGATGCTGCTGCTTGTGATTCCGATTCTGAGGCCAAAGTATTGGTAGAACTTAGTGCTTCTGTGATTTCTTTTTAAACGACATAATCGATGTTGCTATTTCTGGTAACGTCTGTGGAGCCGATGCTCCAGTATTTGGTGTTTGGTCACCCGAAATTATTCTGAGGGATGTGAATTCAGTAATAAATTCGGAGTTAGTAGGTGATGTTGTTTCTGTGATATTTTCCTCCGACGTTATTGATATTGCTGTTTCTGATACCCCTCGAGAGACTGATATATCACTATTTGGTCTTTGGTTGCCAGAAATTATGTTAGAAGATGTAGACTCAGTATGAACTACAGCATCATCAGCCAATGAACTAGACGTAATCGCTGACGCTGTTTCTGGTACAACCTGGGAGAAAGTAGTAAACCTTGACGTGTCTTTAAATGTTTGCGGTGACAGAGCATGTGTTGTTATTTCTAGTATCGGTTGCGAAACCAATCCAAGAATAGTCTCTGTTTCGTCACTAGAAGTAAGACTAAATGATGTAGATTCAACAGTTGTATCACCTTCAGTTGGCAAAGAAGTGGAAGACTTGCTTGCTTCTGTGGTAACTTGCACGGACTTACTCGATATAAGTGTATCTAATATGGTTTGAGAAGCCGATGCAACACTACTTGGAATATTATCGCCTGAAGTGATATTATTTAATGTAGTCTCGGTACTAGCTTCCATTTCTGAGTATAAAATAGCGGCAATGCTTGCTGTTTCTGTGATTTCTTCCAAAGATAGATTTGGTATAGCGACTTCAGGTGTCGGTTGAAAAGTCGGTGAACCATTATTTGGTGTGTGTTCATCGGAAGTTAGATATTGAGCTGTAGATTCGGTACTCACTCCAAGGTAGGTAGCGGTGGTTCCTGCCATTTCTTGCATCAACATAATCGTCGTTTCTGTTTCACGTACCGCTTGATAGGAAGTAGTTTCAGTGAATTCTTGCATTGATATAGAATGTGTTGTTGTTTCTGCCATTAGTTGTGAATGTAAATCAATATCAGTGGCTGTTTTGTCACCAGAATTACTACTAAATGTGGTTAACTCAAAATCTATTCCAGTTTGTGTTGGTAAAAATGTGGAAGATCTGGTTTTTTCTACGATTTCTTGCAAGATTTCTGTATATAATATCGTTTGAGAAGCCGAAGGAGCAGTAGCTGGAGTCTTGTCTCCAGAAATTATATTAGTTGACACGGATTCATCACTAACTCCTAAATTTGAGCCTGAAGTTTCGGTAGGACTTGCTGTTTCTGCGATTTTTTCCTTCGACGTAATTGGTGTTGCTGTTTCTGGTATGATCTGAGAAGCCGATACACCACTTTCTAGTGTTCGGTCACCAGGAATTTTATTAGAAGATTCATCGTCAACTCCAGATAGGGTAGCTGATGAAGCGATCCATCTGGTGACTCCTTGTGACGACATAGTCGTTGATGCCGTATCGGCTGCCATATGAGAGGATGTTTCTGTGAATACTTGCGGTGTTACAGTATGTATGGGCATTTCTGGTATTAGTTGTGAAGACGATACGATATTAGTAATTGTATCGTCACCAACAAATGATGTCGATTCAGTTGTTTTCTCAGCTTCTGTTGATAAGGATGTAGAAGGTCTGATTTCTTCTATGATAACTTCTAAAGACATAGTCGAGATTTCTGTATCTACTATCGTTTCAGAAGTAGTACTATTTTGAGACTTATCCCCAAAAATATTATTACTTGAAGTGGATTCAGCAGAATCTTGTGGTTCTGAGGTTAAAGTAATGATATGCCCCGTTGTTCCTGTGATACCTTCCGCCGACTTAAGTGTTGTTAGTATTTTGGATATTGCTTGGGAAGCCACAGTAACACTGTTTGGTGTTTGGTCGCGAGAAATTATATTAGGTGACAAGAATTCAGTACTATCTCCAGAGTGGTTAACTAAAGAAGTGTCAAATCTGGTTACTTCTGTGATTTCTTGCGATGAAATAACCGCCGTTGCTGGTTCTGTTACCGTAGGAGAGGAAATAGAAGACGTTTCTGTTTTTTCTGTAAATTCTGGAGCTGATATACTATATGCTGTTGTTTCTGGTATTAGTTGTGAAGGTAATACAATGTTAGTTTCTCTTTCATGTCCAAAATTAATAGTAAATGATGTAGATTCAATGGTTGTTCCAGTTTCTGTTGCTAAAGACGTATAAGAAATGGCTGCTTCTGTGTCATCTTCCACGGAAATAGTGGATATTTCTGTAACATATGTCGTTGGAGAAGCCGAAGTAATATCGGCTTGCGACTTGCCGTTAGAAAACTATATTACTCGACGTGGATTCAACATTAACTCTAGATTCTGAAGATAAAGCAGTAGTAAACTGCGACTTGACTGGCGTTACTATTACTGGAACCGCGTTAGAAGCAGATACACCACTATTTAATGTTTGGTTTCCAAAATCTAAGATAAGGGATGTAGAGTCTATATTAACTTGAGAGTGACTAGCTAATAATGCAGTAAAACTTTCCGTTTCTGTAGTTTCTTGCAATAACACAGTCATTGTTGCTCTCTCTTGTACCTCTTCAGTGACAGTAGTAAAACTATCTGTGGCTTCGAAATCTTGTGTAATTTCTGCAGACAATCCAGTATTAATAACTGCTATGTCTTCGGAATTAATATTAAATACCCCAGATTCAGTTAAAAAAAAACGTGGTTGTGTCTTTCGCAACGTGCATAGACAAAGTCGGTGTTTCTATATCTAATATCTTCTGAGAAGTCGACGGAACACTAGTTGAAGGCTTGTCCTTAAAAGCAATATTGGTTGACTCAGATTCAACAGAGTCCCCTGGACCCGACAGAGAAGTAATAAGCGTTACTCTTTCTGGAATTTCTTCCTCCCATGTAATTATTGGTGGTGTTTCGAACACCGTTTGAGAAGCTATTGTAGTACTATCAGATGCTTGGTCCTCAGAAAACTATATTAGCCGATGTAAATTCAGTACTAACTCCAGAATAGGTAGGAGTGGTAAATTTTATTACTTCTGCGATGTCATGCAGTGACATGGTCGGTGTTTCTAAATCTAATAGCATTTGGGAAGCCAGTGCAATGTCAGTTGACTTAAATTCAGCACTATCTTCTAATTCTGAGTATAAACTAGTTGTAGGCACTGTCGTTGCTATGATATTTTTTTCCGACGTAACTGGAGGTACTATTTCTGGTAAAGCTTGAGAGGCTTGAGAAAATTTAATATTGGTGGCTGTCTCAGTTTCTGTTAGTAAAAATATGGAAGATCTGGTTCCTTCTGTGATAGCTTGTACGGAAATAGTCGGTACCCCTTTATCTAATATTGTTTGAGAACTAAACGTCAGACTAGTTGAAGACGTGTCGTCAGAAATGACATTAGTCGACGTGTATTCACCATTTTCTACTAAGTCTGAGGGTAAAGTAGTGATAGACGTTGATACTTCTAATGCAGCTTCTTCTACAGACGTAATTAATGTTGCTATTTCCGATACCTCTTGAGTAGCCAATGTACTACTATCGGGTGCTTGGTCGTCAGAAAATATGTTAATGAATGGATTAGTAATATTAAAAGATGTAGGTTGAATTGTTTCCTCAGCTTCTGTTGGTGGATTCGTAGGAATTTCGGTTACTTTACTAATGCCATGCATAGGTATGGTCGATGCTTCTGTTTCTAATACCGTTGGAGAAGCTGATACAACACTCATTGTAGTATTGTTACCAGAAATGTTACTAGTTGACCATAATTCAACACCATCTCCTGATTCTGAGGGTAAAGTAGTGGTAAGCAATATTGTTTCTGTGATGCTTTGCTCCGACGTAACTTGCTTTTCTGTGAGTTCTTGCGATGGTTTTAATTGTGAGGACAATTTAATATCAGAAGATGTTCCAGTTTCCCTTGACAAAAACGTTGAAGGTATTATTGCTTCTGTGGTAACTTGCACGGACATAGTCGGTATTCCTGTATCTAATAGTGTTTGAGAAGCCGACGCAACACTAGCTAGTGATATATCACCAAAAATATTATTATCTGATGTTGATTTAGCGGAGTCTGAGGTTAAAGTAGTGGTAAGTCTTGATGTTTCTGTGATTTCTTTCTCCGACGTAAAGTATGTTGCTAGTTCTGGTACTGCTTGCGAATCCGGTATACTACTAATTGATGTTTGGTCTCTAGAAGTTAGGTCAGTGGATGTGGGCTCAGCACTAACTTCTGAAAGACTAACTGCTGAAGTGGGTAATCTTGTAGTTTCTATGATTTCTTGCGACGAAATGATTGTACCTGGTGTTTTTAGTACCGCCTGATCATAAGAAGGAAACTTCCCTAAATCTGTGATTTCTGGTGTTGACATAAAATGTGCTATTGTTTCTGAAGTTAGTTGTATTTTTTCATCGGAATGAATACTAACTGTTGTAGGTTCAAGAGTTGTTCCAGGTTCTGTTGTCAAAAATGTGGAAGATATTCTTACTTCTGGGATAGTGTGCACGGAATTAGTCGATATCTCGGTATCTAATATAGTTTCAGTAACAAATGAAATACTATTGTCGAAAGAATTAATATTAACTGATGTTGACTCCGTATTAACTCTTGATTCTGAGGGTAAAGTAGTGGTAAGTTCTGCTCTTTCTTCTGCAGACAGATTCTGTATGGTGATTTCAGATTTTGCTTGATAAGTCGAGGCACCACTATTTGGAGTTTTGCCTCCAGAATTTAAGTATTGAGTTGTGGATGCAGAACTAGCTCCAGAGTCGGTAGCTAAAATAGTGGTAAATCCGGGTGCTTCTGTGATTTCTTGCGATGCCAGTAATTCTTTTGGTATTTCTTGTACCGCTTGAGAGGAAGTAGTAAACCTTGATGTCTCTGTGGATTCTGGCATTGATATAGGACGTGTTGTTGTTTCTGATATCAGTTGTGAAGTAAAACCTGTATTAATGACTATTTCCTCATCAAAATTAATACTAAGTGATGTTAACCCGAAATATTTTCCAGTGTCTGTTGGTAAAAACGTAGAAGATCTGGTTGCTTCTGTAATAACTTGCACAGACACAGTCGGTGTTCCTGTATCTAGTACTGTTTGAGAAGCCGACGTAACACTAGTTAGAGACTTAGTACCAAAACTATTATGGTTTGAAGATGATTCAGAGGAATATTCTGCGTCTGAGGTTAAAGTAGTGGTAAGTCTTGACACTTCTGTGGTTTCTTCCTCAGACGTCAAGTACCTTGTAATTTCTGGTACCCCTTGAGAACCCAGTATACTACCAATTGGTGTAGGGTCACTAGAAATTAAGTTAGTGTATGTGGGCTCAGTACTAACTTCAGAAAGACTAGCTACTGAAGTGATGAATCTTGTAGTTTCTATGGTTTCTTGTGACGAAATGATCGTACTTGCTGTTTTTGGTACCCCCTCATCAGAAGTAGGAAAGTTTCCTATATGTGGTGATGACATAAAATGTGTTGTTTCTGACGTTGGTTGTACTTGCTCACCGGAAAAAATACTAACTGATGTAGCTTCAAGAATTATCTCAGGATCTGTTGTCCAAGATGTAGAAGATCTTCTTACTTCTGAGATATCTTGCAAGGAAGCAGTTGATATTTCTCTATCTAATATAGTTTGAGGAACCGAAGCAATACTAGTGGGACTATTGTTGAAAGAATTAACATTAATTGATGTTGATTCGGTATTAACTCTTGATTTTGAGAGTAAGGTACTGGTAACTCCTGCTGTTTCTGTGGCTTCTTGTGAAGACAGATTTTGTTTGGAGATTTCAGGTATCAATTGATGCGTCGAGGCACCACCAGTAGGTGTTTGGCCTCCAGAAATTAAGTATTGAGTTATGGGTGCGGGACTAGCTCCAGAGTCTTTACCTAAAATAGTGTTAAATTTTGGTGTTTCTTTGATTTCTGTCGATGACATTAATTCTGTTGCTGTTTCTTGTACCTCTTGAGAGGAAGCAGTAAACCGTAATGGTTCTGTAGATTCTGGCACTGATACGGTACCTGTTGTTGTTTCTGATACCAGTTGTGAAGATACACCAGTATTAATGACTATTTCATCATCAGAATTAATACTAAGCGATGTTAACCCAAAATATATTTCAGTGTCTGTTGGTAAAAACGTAGAAGATCTGGTTGCTTCTGTGTCAACTTGCGCGGAAGCAGTCGACGTCCTTGTATCTAATAATGTTTGAGAAACTGACGTAAGACTAGTTAGAGATTTATCACCAAACATATTATTAGTTAAAGTTGATTCAACGGAATATTCAGAGTCTGAGGTTAAAGTAGTGGTAGGTTTTGATGTTTCTGTGATTTCTTTCTCCGACGTAAAGTACGTTGCTATATCTGGGTCTGCTTGAGAACCTCGTATACTACTAATTGATTTTTTGTCGCTAGAAATTAGGTTAGTGGATGTGGGCTCAAAACCATCTTCAGAAAAACTCGCTACTGGAGCGGTGAATTTTGAAGTTTCTGTTATTTCTTGCGACGAAATTATCGTACTTGCTGTTTTTGGTACTACCTGATCATAAGTAGGCAACTTTTCCCTATCTATGAATTCTGGCGATGACATAAAATGTGTTATTGTTTCTGAAGTTAGTTGTACTTTCTCATCGGAATGAATACTATCTGTTGTAGGTTCAAGAGTTGTTCCAGGTTCTGTTGTCAAAAATGTGGAAAATATTCTTACTTCTGGAATAGTGTGCACGGGAGTAGTCGATATCTCGGTATCTAATATAGTTTCAGAAACAGATGAAATACTAGTGGCACTATTGTCGAAAGAATTAATATTAACTGATGTTGATTCGGTATTAACTCTTGATTCTGGGGGTAAACTAGTGGCAAGTCCTGCTCTTTCTTCTGCAGACAGATTTTGTATGGTGATTTCAGATATTGCTTGATAAGTTGAGGCACCAATAGTTGGAATTTTACCCTCAGAATTTAAGTATTGAGTTGTGAATGCGGAACTAGCTCCAGAGTCGGCAGCTAAAATAGTGGTAAATCCTGGTGTTTCTGTGATTTCTTGCGATGCCAGTAATTCTTTTGGTATTTCTTGTACCGCTTGAGAGGAAGTAGTAAACCTTGATGTCTCTGTGGATTCTGGCATTGATATAGGACGTGTTGTTGTTTCTGATATTAGTTGTGAAGTAAAACCAGTATTAATGACTATTTCCTCATCAAAATTAATACTAGGTGATGTTAACCCGAAATATGTTCCAGTGTCTGTTGGTACCAATGTAGGAGACCTTGTTGCTTCTGTGATAACTTGCACGGACACAGTCGGTGTTCCTGTATCTAGTACTATTTGAGAAGCCGACGTAACACTAGTTAGAGACTTAGTACCAAAACTATTATGGTTTGAACTTGATTCAGATGAATATTCTGTGTCTGAGGTTAAAGTAGTGGATCCTGGTAGTTCTGTGGTTTCTTCCTCAGACGTAAAGTACCTTGCCATTTCTGGTACCTCTTGAGAATACAGTATACTACTAATTGGTGTAGGGTCACTAGAAATTAAGTTAGTGGATGTGGGCTCAGTACTAACTTCATAAAGACTACCTACTGAAGTGGTCAATCTTGTAGTTTCTATGGTTTCTTGTAACGAAATGATCGTACTTGGTGTTTTTGGTAACCCCTCATCATAAGTAGGAAAGTTTCCTATATGTGTGAATTCTGGTGATGACATAAAACGTGTTGTTTCTGACGTTGGTTGTACCTGCTCACCAGAAGGAATACTAAGTGATATAGCTTCTAGAATTATCTCAGGATCTGTTTTCCAAGATGTAGAAAATACTTCTGAGATATCTTGCACGGAAGCAGTTGATATTTCTGTATCTAATACAGTTTTAGGAACCGAAGCAATACTAGTGGGTCTATTGTTGAAAGAATTAACATTAATTGATGTTGATTCGGTATTAACTCTTGATTTTGAGAGTAAGATACTGGTAAGTCCTGCTGTTTCTATGGATTCTTGTGAAGACAGATTTTGTTTGGAGATTTCAGGTATTAATTGATGCGTCGAGGCACCACTAGTCGGTGTTTGGCCTCCAGAAATTAAGTATTGAGTTGTGGGTGCTGGACTAGCTCCAGAGTCTTTACCCAAAATGGTGGTAAATTCTGGTGTTTCTTTGATTTCTGTCGTTGACATTAATTCTGTTGCTGTTTCTTGTACCGCTTGAGAGGAAGCAGTAAACCTTGATGGTTCTGTAGATTCTTGCACTGATACGGTACCTGTTGTTGTTTCTGATACCAGTTGTGAAGAAACACCAGTATTAATGACTATTTCATCATCAGAATTAATACTGAGCGATGTTAACCCAAAATATATTTCAGTGTCTGTTGGTAAAAAATGTAGAAGACTGGTTGCTTCTGTGCTAACTTGCGCGGACACAGTCGACGTCCTTGTACTAATAATGTTTGAGAAGCCGACGTAAAACTAGTTAGAGATTTATCACCAAACATATTATTATTTAAAGTTGATTCAACGGAATATTCTGAGTCTGAGGTTAAAGTAGTGGTAGGTTTTGATGTTTCTGTGATTTCTTTCTCCGACGTAAAGTACATTGCTATCTCTGGTTCTGCTTGAGAACCCGGTATACTACTAATTGGTTTTTTGTCGCTAGAAATTAAGTTAGTGGATGTGGGCTCAGTACCATCTTCAGAAAGTCTCGCTACTGGAGTGGTGAATTTTGAAGTTTCTGTTATTTCTTGCGACGAAATTATCGTACTTGCTGTTTTTGGTACTACCTGATCATAAGTAGGCAACTTTCCCCTATCTATGAATTCTGGCGATGACATAAAATGTGTTATTGTTTCCGAAGTTATTTGTACTTTCTCATCGGAATGAATACTAACTGTTGTAGGTTCAAGGGTTGTTCCAGGTTCTGTTTTCAAAAATGTGGAAGATATTCTTACTTCGGGAATAGTGTGCACGGAAGTAGTCGATATCTCGGTATCTAATATAGTTTCAGAGACAGATGAAATACTAGTGGCACTATTGTCGAAAGAATTAATATTAACTGATGTTGATTCGGTATTAACTTTTGATTCTGAGGGTAAACTAGTGGTAAGTCCTCCTCTTTCTTCTGCAGACAGATTTTGTATGGTGATTTCAGATATTGCTTGATAAGTCGAGGCACCACTAGTTGGAATTTTGCCCTCAGAAATTAAGTATTGAGTTGTGGATGCGGAATTAGCTCCAGAGTCGGTAGCTAAAATAGTGGCAAATCCTGGTATTTCTGTGATTTCTTGCGATGCCAGTAATTCTTTTGGTATTTCTTGTACCGCTTGAGAGGAAGTAGTAAACCTTGATGTCTCTGTGGATTCTGGCATTGATATAGGACGTGTTGTTGTTTCTGATATCCGTTGTGAAGTAAAACCAGTATTAATGACTATTTCCTCATCAAAATTAATACTAAGTGATGTTAACCCGAAATATGTTCCAGTGTCTGTTGGTAAAAACGTAGAAGACCTGGTTGCTTCTGTGATAAGTTGCACAGATACAGTCGGTGTTCCTGTATCTAGTACTGTTTGAGAAGCCGACATAACACTAGTTAGAGACTTAGTACCAAAACTATTATGGTTTGAAGTTGATTCAGAGGAATATTCTGCGTCTGAGGTTAAAGTAGTGGTAAGTCTTGATAGTTCTGTGGTTTCTTCCTCAGATGTAAAGTACCTTGCTATTTCTGGTACCTCTTGAGAACCCAGTATACTACTAATTGGTGTAGGGTCACTAGAATTTAAGTTAGTGGATGTGGGCTCAGTACTAACTTCAGAAAGACTAGCTACTGAAATGGTGAATTTTGTAGTTTCTATGGTTTCTTGTGACGAAATGATCGTACTTGCTATTTTTGGTATCCCCTCATCATAAGTAGGAACGTTTCCTGTATGTGTGAATTCTGGTGATGACATAAAATGTGTTGTTTCTGACGTTGGTTGTACTTGCTCACCGGAAGAAATGCTAACTGCTGTAGCTTCAAGAATTATCTCAGGATCTGTTGTCCAAGATGTAGAAGATCTTTTTACTTCTGAGATATCTTGCACGGAAGAAGTTGATATTTCTGTATCTAATATAGTTTTAGGAACCGAAGCAATACTAGTGGGACGATTGTTGAAAGAATTAACATTAACTGATGTTGATTCGGTATTAACTCTTGATTTTGAGAGTAAGGTACTGGTAAGTCCTGATGTTTCTGTAGTTTCTTGTAAAAACAGATTTTGTTTGGAGATTTCAGGTATCAATTGATGCGTCGAGGCATCACTAGTCGGTGTTTGGCCTCCAGAAATTAAGTATTGAGTTGTGGCTGCGGGACTAGCTCCAGAGTCTTTACCTAAAATGGTGGTAAATTCTGGTGTTTCTTTGATTTCTGTCGATGACATTAATTCTGTTGCTGTTTCTTGTACCGCTTGAGAGGAAGCAGTAAACCTTGATGGTTCTGTAGATTCATGCATTGATACGCTTCCTGTTGTTGTTTCTGATACCAGTTGTGAAAAGACACCAGTATTAATGACTATTTCATTATCAGAATTAATACTAAGCGATGTTGACCCAAAATATATTTCAGTGTCTGTTGGTAAAAACGTAGAAGACCTGGTTGCTTCTGTGCTCACTTGCTCGGACACAGCCGACGTCCTTGTATCTAATAATATTTGAGAAGCCGACGTAAGACTAGTTAGAGATTTATCACCAAACATTTTATTATTTAAAGTTGATTCAACGGAATATTCTGATTCTGAGGTTAAAGTAGTGGTAAGTCTTGATGTTTCTGTGATTTCTTTCTCCGACGTAAAGTACGTTGCTATCTCTGGTTCTGCTTGAGAACCCGGTATACTACTAACTGGTTTTTTGCCGCTAGAAATTAAGTTAGTAGATGTGGGCGCAGTACTAACTTCAGAAACACCAGCTAGTGAAGTGGTGAATCTTGTAGTTTCTATGGTTTCTTGTGACAAAATGACCGTACTTGCTGTTTTTGGTACCCCCTCATCGTAAGTAGGAAAGTTTCCAATAAGTGTGAATTCTGGTGATGACATAAAATGTATTGTTTCTGACGTTGGTTGTACCTGCTCACCGGAAGAAATACTAACTGATGTAGCTTCCGGAATTATCTCAGGATCTGTTGTCCAAGATGTAGAAGATCTTTTTACTTCTGAGATATCTTGCACGGGAGCAGTTGATATTTCTGTATCTAATATAGTTTTAGGAACCGAAGCAATACTAGTGGGACTATTGTTGAGAGAATTAACATTAATTGATGTTGATTCGGTATTAACTCTTGATTTTGAGAGTAAGGTACTGGTAAGTCCTGCTGTTTCTGTGGTTTCTTGTAAAGACAGATTTTGTTTGGAGATTTCAGGTATCAGTTGATGCGTCGAGGCACCAGTATTCGAAGTTTGGCCTCCAGAAATTAAGTATTGAGTTGTGGATGCGGGACTAGCTACGGAATCTTTACCTAAAATAGTGGTAAATTCTGGTGTTTCTTTGATTTCTGTCGATGACATTAATTCTGTTGCTGTTTCTTGCACCGCTTGAGAGGAAGCAGTAAACCTTGATGGTTCTGTAGATTCTTGCATTGATACGGTACCTGTTGTTGTTTCTGATACCAGTTGTGAAGTGACACCAATATTAATGACTATTTCATCATCAGAGTTAATACTAAGCGATGTTGACCCAAATTTTTCAGTGTCTGTTGGTAAAAACGTAGAAGACCTGGTTGCTTCTGTGCTAACTTGCCCAGACACAGTCGACGACCTGGTATCTAATAATGTTTGAGAAGCCGACGTAAGACTACTTGGAGATTTATCACCAAACATGTTATTATTTAAAGTTGAGTCAACGGAATAATCCGAGTCTGAGGTTAAAGTAGTGGTAAGTCTTGATGTTTCTGTGATTTCTTTCTCCAACGTAAAGTACGTTTCTATCTCTGGTACTGCTTGAGAACCCGGTATACTACTAATTGGTTTTTTGTCGCTAGAAATTAGGTTAGTGGATGTGGGCTCAGTGCCAGCTTTAGAAAGACTTGCTACTGAAGTGGTGAATTTTGTAGTTTCTGTTATTTCTTGCGACGAAATTATCTTACTTGCTGTTTTTGGTCCTACCTGATCATCTCTTCCAGTTTCTGTTGGTAAAAACATAGAAGATCTGGCTGCTTCTGTAATACCTTGTACGGACATAGTGAGTGTGTCTGTATATGATATCATTTGAGAAGCCGAAGTATCACTAGTCAGAAACTTGTCACTAGAAATGGTATTAGTTGTATGTAAATCTGCTAAATCGCTTGATGTTGGGTCAGAAAGAAATTCAGTGCTTTGTATTTCACTTAACAACTCCGATTTTCTTGAGATACCTTTATTATATTCTGTGGTGTATGACAGCTTATTCTGGATATTGGGCACATTTAATGTCGAACCGGAAAAAAGTTCTGCGTCCGTAGTAGCACTTGACAATGGCTGGATTTTTGACACATCTATATTATATTTTATAGTGGGTAAGATTTCAGTCTGGATATTTGGACCATCTGTATTGGCTGCTGAAAATTTAAAATCATTATTGCCATCTCCAGTGGTTTCAGTAGCGACATTCGCCGCATATGTTTCATCCGACATTACATTTTCTTCTTCGTTTGTAACTTTGTTTAATATTGTATTAGTGTTTGCTTTTATTAAATCATTTGAGGTAGAATCCAAAATATTATCTAGGCTCTGTGTGTTAATAAAAGAAGTCGTAGGTTCTGGCATAATCATATTTTTGTTTGTAGCGTACGAGGTCTCAATCTGTATATTTGGTCCACTTTTAATAGCTGTGGACATGCCTTCAATAGGACCCATGACTACACTAGCCGTGTGTTCGGATTTTGTGGACATTAAATTTTCTTCATCGTTTGTCAACTCGTTTAATGTTTTAGCAAAGTCCTCGCTTCTTAAGTTAGTTGACGTTGAATCTACAGAAAATTCTGCAGTTTCAACAAACAAAGAATTTGTACTCAATAGGATAATGTTATGTTCTGTATCATTTGTGTATTCAACCTGGTAAGTAGTTTCATTAGTTTTAGCTGAAGTATTATGAATTTCAAAACCCTTACGACTTTTATTTGAAACTGCAGAATCATCTGTTTCATCTGAATCTGTGTTCTCAGATAGTATTAATGGCTCTATGTTGGCGTTTTTTATTTGGTAATTAGTTATATCAGTTATTTTTTCTACAGCGTGCGCGGTTTGCGTTAAGGACTCTGCTTGTCCTGATTTGGATATACCAGTTACGCGAAATTCTGCGTGACTGTATTCTTTCGGATCTTTCTCTGTTACGAAATAATCCACAATTTCTCTGAAGTTTGTTTCGATGTGGCTGAAGGCATCGTTTCATATATGTTTTTGTCTTGCTCAGAAGCATTTCTTTTTTCTCTTAATGAAGGAGTAACATCTTTTTTTTTTGGAGAATCATTATCTGCCTCTAATTCTAGCATTCTTATCGTATTATTGGTATCTTCTATGACCATAAATGCATTGTCATCTGATAAATTCTTTTGTCTAGTAAATAATTTTGTTCCTGATTCATTATCAGTAGAAGTTGTTTTTATGCCCCATTCAGTTATTACAGTAGTGGGCGCCTTTGTGATGAACTATTAGCTACCTCATGCGTTTTAATTACTGAACTATTTTGTCTTGTAGAAATATATATCTTCTCAGTTATTACACTGGTATCCGTTTTATGCGATTGAACTAATAAATTGCTTTGATTTTTACCTGAAATGATTTCACTTATGTTGGATGATAATTCTTGTGTTCCAGTTAATAGGCCATTTAATTCTGTAGGTGAAGTTATTTCAGATTTATCATCGACGGCAGTAGTCGTCTTAACAGTCTGTATTGGTGGAACGTCTGTGACAAATTAATGACAAATTTCTGTCTATTGTCTAATAAATGTTCTCGTTGTGTAGATGAAACTGTTTTTAAAGTACCACCTGTAAAGTGGCATGTGTAGTAGATGACAGTTGATTATATGTTGTTGGTGTACTAGGGTCTAATTTTTGTTGACCAGTTAGTAACGTGGGTTGTTGTGCTAGTGAAGCTATTTTGGAAGTGTCATCAGAATTAGTTGTTTTTATATCGAATAGAGATTTACTACTTGTTTTTACAGATGGTAAAAATGAAACGGTAGTTAATTTACTTGTATCCAAATTTCTTTCTACTGCTGGTAAATTTATTTCGTTTACAGATGATGTTATTTCGGAATTACGAACATCTCTGGTTACCTGTAATAACGGCGAAGACAATATTTTTGGTAAGAAACTTACAGATGTTTTTTGTTCTTCAGTTAATAGTTTGTCTTGAATTTTAGTACAAAGTATTTTAGGCATATTGTTAGCACTAGGGGTCCCTATTATTGATGAAGGTGTGGTGCTTGTCAGTTCACTAGTAATTGTTTTTTGTGATTCAGTTATTAACAGGTTTTGTTTTAAAGATGAAGTTTTATCAGAAACGTCTCTGATAGTACTTGTCGTTTTAGGGTTTCGATAACTTGGGTTGTTGTAATATGTGACTTTTGTGCTTCGGTTAATAGATAGTTTGGTTGAGTTGATGAGATTAACTTTAAAATATGGTTAATATTAGTTGTTTTCTCATAGGTGCAGATGAAGCGTAGCTTTCTCTCATTAGCGATGGTGTTGTAGGTTTCGGCGATAAATACAAATTTTGGTACTTTAGAACTAATTGTACTAGTATTTTCCAGTTTTATTAGATAATCTTGTGTGATTTTCTGTGTTGATAAATACTGCTGAAGTCCTAGATACCTAAAACAATATCAATTACCTAATAATGAAAGTTATAAATACTGCATATAATAATAGAAAATATAACAATTAAGTAATCTTAAAATAACTAATTAAAACTCTTTACACTTACAATATTGGTGGGCTTTAAACTTTGATTTAGGTTAAATAGATTATAAATATTTTGCTCTTTATTTACTTTTTTCTCTTCTGCTTCTTTTGCTCTTTTCTCTTCCTCCAATTTTTCTCTTTGTTCTCTTTCTTTTTCTTCATTTTCTTTTTTCGCCTTTTCCGTCTCCTCTTTCCCTTTTTCTTCTCTCTCTCTTTTACGTTTTCCTTTTTCTTCGTCCTCCTTTTCTTTCTCGATCTCTTCTTTTTCCTTTCCTTCTCTCTCTTTTTTATGTTTTTCTTTTTCTTCTTTCTCCTTTTTGTTATCATACACTGTTATTTTGTTCATATAATCTTGGTAGTTTTCACTATTTTCTCGTTTATCTCTTTTATTTTCGTATTTATTTTCGTTTTCACAGTCGAGGTTATTATAGTAATCATTTCTCCTTCTTTGACCTTCTCCCAAAAATGTACATTGCTTAACTTTAACTATTAATTCAAGTTGCTTACATATGCAGTTGTTCTGTACAACTGGTAAACATTGTTTCAAATTATATATGGTTTTACCTAAATTAAAAGAAGAAAACTATTAAATTTGTTTTGTTGGACCCATAGCCATGCAAGAAGTAAAAATAAAATAGCTCTTAATATAAACATATAGAATTTATATGAAAAAAAACATGATCTTAACAGAGCAAAGTAAAAACATACTTTTTTTTTATCTTATATACTCAATTAAACTTACCAGTATAATACTGTAAATCAAGGCATCCATACTGAGTACTGCTGCTATTTATGCCTGGAGTTAAGTAAATCGAAAAAGGAAGCTTAGGATAATTTTTCTTGCACTCCAATTTTGGTATTTTGGATTTAAAGCATTCAAGCCCCTGACAAGTAGGACAGTCAAGGCCGATACCTTAAAAGAAAATATTTTCTGAAAACATATTTTCATACGTATCCTATCTAGAAATAAATAATTTTGAAGAATCAGTTGGTATATTGACTCCGTAAAGACTGATATTTAGAGTGATTATATTATTTTGATTTTTAAAAAATAGTCAACATCAATATAATAAGAATGACCGTAAAATAAAAATAACCGGTCAAGTGTAAGTTGGACTTGCGTAATTAGTGTTTCGTACCGTGATTACCTTTAAAATAAAAATTAGCTACCTAATAGCTAATAAAGGGATCTTGCTCAATCCAGAACCTAGTAGTAGAAGTTTAAAACAAATATTTTCTACCTAAATATTTGTTTAATTATAAACAAATAAAATAAAATTATTTTGTCTTCGGTACCTATCCGTTGGTCACCAGTTGTCATGATATTATTGATTGCACCGAGTAGTAGTCCCGGTTTCCAAACCTTCACCACTCTGTCATGCCACATAGTTTTTTTTTATACCAGAAAAATTATTAAACTTAATGCACGCGTGATAATTTTTGCTCAATCTACAGCTTATGGAGAATATTCCAGAATTTTTTCAAAATTTTTTGATCAGTACTTTTCGAGGTAAGGGGAGGACATCAATTTTGGCGATTTATACAAAAAGATGCGTGCGCTATTACAACATCATATATATTTTTGAACTTGTTTTCACAAGCTCTCATTTGACACCCCACTCGATGACTTGGTAATTTTTTTTTCGATTCCGATTTCACCCCCCATATACCTGATAAATTATCAAACGTAGTGTACTTGTGAAAATTTTCGCTCGATCTACATTTTATGAAGAATATTTCAGAAATTTTTGATCAACACTTTTCGAGATAGGGTGGGGAAACTGAGATTTTTAGTCATTTTTTAAAAATAATACAAAGAAAAGTGTGCATATATATATTTTGAATTTTTGTTTTCACAAGCTTTTATTTGATACCTTTGAGTACCTTGCAGAAAAAATTTGTTTTAACTTCCCCCGTAAGCGAACCCCTTAAGTCAAAATTTAACTTTCAAAACTACACGGCTCTGATTGGACCATCACTTCTCATATTTGTGCCAAATTTTAACTTTATATGTCAAATAATCTCGAAGAAAATCGGGTGTGACCGACGGACACCGTCACAATATAAGTGTTCCGTACGGAACGCTAATAGTAAAAATTGTACACCGAATTTAACTAAATAATACAATATCCTAAATTCTACCTATTCTAGTACTTTAATTCATTTTTCAGTCAATTTATAACTGTTTTTAGTCCCAAACCCTAGCATCTCCGACTGTCGCGCTTTAATTAATTCCCTGATATAGATCTGAGGACTAGAGTGACCTAATATCGAATTTGTCTTAAAAACAAATACATATATATTATTATTTTATTTAGGTTAACGTATTCTGACCCTATCTAAAAAACAACTAAAAAATTAAATCATTTAAAATATTTTTAAAAAATATGAAACTGTAGTATTTTGAAGGTGTTTAGCTAGTTACCTACTCTCGACAACTTTGAAACATGAATGATTAACTATCACAGTCTCATTAAAGTCACTTCATCGACTAGCACCCCCTGTTTTCCGATTAAAGCACCCCTTCTATAGACACCTTCGCTTTTAGTGTTATTTTTCTTTTACTAAAAAGAAACTTGCTTCTGATTCCTAGGTCACAAAATTGTCACGTACTTATTAGTCACACAATAATAGCCTTATCTTCGCAAATTTAATTTTTATTGCTGAGGTAATATGCAGATAGAATTAGAAAGGAATTTAATGAACATCGTTATGCGATAATACAAAAATAGTTTTTCATTTAAACAGTTTAGGAATTTTGTCTTATTGCGTCAACAATTAAATTATGAAATAGCTTGACATTATTGAATAAATTACAATGAACAATATTAACTATTTCATGACTTAATATTTCCTGTTTTACTGGATTTTTGTAACGTATTTAGATTTTTAATTATTAATCTACAGCTGGCTCCACAATTAAGTTATTGTTGAACATTATGAGTTATTTTCAGGTTGATATTTTATGAAAAATAAAGCAATTCTGTTGCTTATTAAAATTCGTCCTTGATTCTTAAAATAGTAAACGACAATTGATGAAAAATCGGTCAAGTGCAAGTTGAACTTGCGCAGTTAGTGTTCCGTACGTTGATTACTTTTAAAATAAAAAAAATTGTTACGGAGGTATAAAATCATCAGTGACTTCACAAAACACACCCCAAAATGAGTTTTCAACAAAGTTTGTTTCCAGTCTTTACTGAAAACTGATAACCTTGAATTTTTTTTTTTATATATACCAGATGAATTATTAAAGGTAATGTACTCGTGATAATTTTCATTCAATCTACACCCCGTGGAGAATACTCCAGAATTTTTTCAAAATTTTTTGATCAGTACATTACGAGATAAGGGGGGGAGAGCGATTTTTTCGCGATTTTTAAAAATAATACAAAGAAAAGTGTACGCAAGTATTACATTATATATATATATATATATATATATATATATATATATATATATATATATATATATATATATATATATATATATATATATATATATATATATATATATATATATATATATGTATATATATATATATATATATATATATATATATATATATATATATATATATATATATATATATATATAATGTAATACTTGCGTACCCTTTTCTTTGTATTACTTTTTAAAAATCGCGAAAAATCGCTCTCCCCCCCTTATATCGTAATGTACCGATGAAAAAATTATATATATATATATATATATATATATATATATATATATATATATATATAAAATTTTTGATCAGTACATTACGATATAAGGGAGGGAGAGCGATTTTTCGCGATTTTTAAAAATAATACAAGGAAAAGTGTACGCAAGTATTACATTATATATACAGTCCCTGGCCAAATTATTAGACGCACTGTATTTTTTTTAGTAATTTTATGTTTCTTAGGAGTTTTTATGCAATAATGGTATATTTAAAAACTACGATATTATTGATTTTTATTTAAAAGAATTGTTGTAGACTACATATTTGTATTTATTTTTAACATATGGCAACACTGTGTTGACAAAGTGATACATGAACGTAAACAATTACAAACCTGTATCAGTCACGATCGGAATCGAGTCAGGTACGGACGTGTTTCTGTGGCTTTATGGACTGTGATGGTTTGTTTAACAGTTTTATACTACTCAGTTATTAGTTTATTTTGTATGCAGTGTTTTAAAAAAGTAATTGGACTATTTTCATTATGGGTAGAAAAGGCGATCTTTCACCACGTAAAAAAGCTGAAGTGAAGGCCCTTGTGATTGCGAAAACATTTACAAACCGAGAAATATCACGAAGATTGGAGGTTTCTGAAGCTAGTCTACGACGCATAAAAAAGAAAATTGAGCCAGGGAAGGAATTAAGCCCGAAAAGAAAGAAAAGATGCGGTAGAAAACTAATTTTCACTCCACAGTCAGAGAGATGTTTGAAGAAAATTTGTGTAGAAAACAGATTTGCTACCACAAAGGTAATAAAATCACAACTCCAGGATGCTAGCGTAAATGCTTCTGAGCGCACTGTTCGAAGAAAATTGAAAGAATTAGATTTTAAGGCCTGTCGCCCCGCCAGGAAGCCCAAGTTAACAGCTGCAATGAAAGCAAAGCGCCTGAAGTGGGCCAAACAATGGCAAGACAAAGATGTGGACTTCTGGAGATCGGTAAGATACAGCAATTTAATCAATAATTGATACATTATTATCATTTTCAGTTAAATAAAGCAAATAAACATGGAAGTTTATATATTTTTCCTATTTTTGACAGGTCTGCTTCAATGACGAAAGCACATTCGAAATTTTGCAGAATAAAGCTCAGTATGTGCGTCGTCGTCATGGAGAAAAGTTTCATCCTGATTGTGTCGTCCCGACGGTTAAACATCCCACCAAAGTGATGATTTGGTCAGTCATCAGCAGCAAGGGCACTGGACGTCTGTACGTCGTCAAAGGAATAATGAGGCAAGATCAGTACAAAGAAGTATTACAAAATCGGTTGATTCCGCAGCTCAGAGAATGGTTTCCAAATGGGGAACCATTCACTTTCATGCAAGATGGAGCTCCCTGCCACACTGCTCGGTCTGTTAAAGCTTTTTTGGCAGAAAAAAATATCCCTCTGTTGGATTGGCCGGGTAATAGCCCCATTGAAAATGTGTGGGAGCTGATGAAAAGAGAAGGGGCTAAAGATGTGATTACCAACAAAACCCAGCTCCTAGAAAAGATTATTAATGTGTGGAACCATCATCCCTCAAATGCAGGAGACAGTACAATCTTGCATTGATAGTATGCCACGCAGAATTAAAGCTTTGATAGCGGCTAAAGGTGGCTCAACTAAATATTGACTTTTACTAACATTAATTTCACTTTTCTTTAAAACTTAATAAACTTATGCTTTTCTAAATTAATGCTTTTTTATTTATGTCAAATAAATAGGTAATTGATTGGATAACATAAAAATAAAAAACAAATCAATTTAAAATAATAAAACGGTACAATATCACTCGGTAATTAATATTTTTACATGAAATCTTGCAGTGCGTCTAATAATTTGGCCAGGGACTGTATATATATATATATATATATATATATATATATATATATATATATATATATATATATATATATATATATATATATATATATATATATATATATATATATATATATATATATATATATATATATATATATGTATATATATATTACTCGTGTTTTCACAACCTTTCATGTGACACCACACTCAATGACCTAGTAAAAAATCTTTTTTCACTTCTGATTTCACCCCCAGAACTAACCCCTTAAGTCAAAATTTAACTTTCAAAACTACATGGCTCTGATGAAGCCATCAGTTCCTATATTATTACCAAATTTCAACTTTCTACGACAAATAGTTCCGGAGAAAATCGGGCGTGACAGACAGATAGACAGACAGACACCGAAGTGATCTTATAAGTGCTCCGTACGGTATCTTCTTACAAAATAATAGTAATAATTCATCCAAATATCTCATAATGAGGGCAGGTGTTTAATTACTAACTTTCTTGTGGAAGCTGGAAATAGTCAAAATGGCATCCAACGCAATATACTATTCGTATATGACGCAACCAAAATTCGTGACAAACTCTATTAAAGCTATAATATAAAATGTAAAGGCCTTCATACTTTCACTTCGTTCTCCTGAAGAGATATCACTTAAAAATTACAGGTTTTTTCCTCACTATATGTGAAGTAAATTTTTCGAGAGGTATCATACCAAAAGACCGACAGACAGGGGGAAACTAAAGAAAAAATGGTATAATTATTTTAGCAAGTACTTCCCTCATAAATACAAGTTGTCAAGTAAACAATATCTTTTTTTGACATCGCGATATAATCGCATCCCATTATTAAATACATTAAATACAATATAATTAAGTGTTTTTTTGAAAGCATAGCAGGATTTTCTTTAAACCCTCTGATTTAATAACAGAGCGTAATTTTTTAGCGTCTTGTAAAAGGAAAGGCATTAAGTTTTTTAATTACACATATTTTTATTTAATTAATGATTCATTATTTTTCTTTTAAAATTGAAATGTTCATATTATTACGGGTACAATAATAATAATATTATGTGTTTAATAATATAAAGAGGCCCTTTTTATAGTATAATTAAACTGCAGATATTATAATAGTACGCATCACGAACCTTATCTCCATACCTAGAATTTGGCGATATAATTTTGTTTCAACAGTAAATTAGTACTTTCATATTTACTTGAGCTTCATTAATAAGAAAAACAAAATGAA
This sequence comes from Pachyrhynchus sulphureomaculatus, assembly GCA_019049505.1. NCBI lineage: Eukaryota > Metazoa > Arthropoda > Insecta > Coleoptera > Curculionidae > Pachyrhynchus > Pachyrhynchus sulphureomaculatus. The sequence goes on from CM032450.1 coordinate 33,354,713, forward strand.
AGGCTAACCGCATATTAACTGAAATGTAGCAAACAAAATGAAAAAAACTGGTAAACTCATAGTTGTTGGGACAGAGTTTTCGTTGCAAGTATGCAATAATTGAACAAAATAACAGCGAAATAAATTTCGAATACTTCACGTTAACATATCAAAAATGTTCCGTTTTATTTTCATTTAAGGAGTAAAAGAGAAATAAAATTTATACCAGCAAGAGATCGTCATAGATGATCAATAATTAGAGAAACCGATGTCAAAAATTGATTCCTGTCATAATATATAGATCAATAAATATCATTTCTGCCACTAGAGAACAAGTAATTTTCTGGAAAAACACAGTTTAGATACTGATTCGAGGGCCACCTTTTAGGTTTTTACAAATGACCACTAAATGGGAATGTTGCACAATTTTACATTTGTTATTGTTAAAACAGTGGCAACTCAGAAATTTGGAAAGTAGTTTGTCTACAGTAAAAGTTTTAAAAAAAAGAGTTTCATGAACAAATGGAAATTTCACGTGAAAGTTTTCATTGGATGATTTTTTACGATTTCACTAAAGGCCTAACTCAACAACAATGCCTTGAATCGCTTCGTTCGACTTTTGATAATGAATCGCCATCAGAAAAGACTGTTTACAATTAGTTTGCAGAATTTCGTCATGATCGCGCTTCCGTCAGCGTTGAATTTCGAGTAGGTCGAAAAAATCGGTTGTTGTTCCAAAAAGATCAATGCTGTGCGCAACATCATTGAAGGATCGGCATATGACTTACCTTGAGATGGAGGCATCCTTAGGCATATCGAAGACTGCAACACATCCGATTTTGCATGAACATTTAGCTGTGAAAAAAATCTGTTTCTGCTGGATCCCTCATAATTTGACCGCAACTCAAAAACAGGCTCGTGTCAGTTGGTGTAAGAAAATGCTTAAAAATTCGACCGAGAATATGCACAATTCATATACAACATCGTAACAGGAGACGAAACGAAACTAAGTAACAATCAACTGTTTGGGTGTTACAAGATGAACAGAATCCAATAAAAGTGGTTCATTCGCGAAGCACTTCCAAGAAAATGATCGTTTGTTTCTTTGGTTATACTGGATATGTTGCAACCATTGCTTTAGAGGATCGAAGAACAGTTACTGCTGAATCGTATACAACAATTTGTTTGCCAGAATCATCGATAAAATCAGGAAAAACAACCGAAATTGTCGCATCATTGTTCATCATGACAATCTTAGCTCTCACACAGCACGTTAAACATTTTTTTTTTATGGGTCTAGCACACATGCTGCAGGGAAGTCCTTAGAGCGCTACATGAGCAACACGTGTGCGGAAAAGGCGGTTCACATTGTTCTTGAATCGCTGTAAATTATTGTATTGATTATTTTTTTTTTTATGGGTCTAGCACACGTGCTGCAGGGAAGTCCCTAAAGCGCTCCAGAAAAGGCATGTGTGCGGAAAAAGCGATTCACGTTGTTCTTGAATTAAATTGTAATGTACTCGGTGGGAAACACAGCGCCAAAAGGATGATGCTCCCCATATAAAAGACTGCTTGAAAAGCGTTGTGCGTGGAGTAACAAGCTGAACCTCATACGGATGTGAAGCACCAGCGCGACTTGTATTTCTAACATGCACCCCTTTGGGTGGAATTAAGCGGGCTACATCCTTCGAACACTTTCTATGAAAATACTTGTAGAACAGACTTAAGTCGCCAACCGTTCTTCGATGTTCCCGCGAATCAAGGCCGCCGGTCAATTCCGGGTCTCCAATCAGACGGACAGCTCTTCTCTGAACAGAATCCAACAAATGCAGTGTATGTTTGGGAGCGGAGCCCCAAACGTGGGAGCCGTATTCCATAGTTGGTCGAATTTGAGCTTTGTAAAGAATTAACAGTTGTTAACACATGATACGCAGCATAAAATTGGGGCCCAGTCTTTATCAAAATCACCAGCTTTACACCCAAAATAAAACTCAACATTTTTTCACAAGCGGTGTAAAATTTTGCCTCTGAGACTTGAAGGTCAGTTCACCTGCTCTTTGGTCCCACAGTAGTTAATGTGGAATTTTCCTAATCTGTCACATGTTTATCTTTTTGACGGAGAAAAACATAGAATTAATATCTGATTGCTCGTATTCACCTGATCACCTAACGACTTCTTTTTGTTACCGAATGCCAAAAAAAATGCATGAACAGCGATTTTCATCACTTTAGGGAGCTGTTGAATACTACCAAAACCATGTTTTTGAGGTATCAACTTCAGAGGGGAAAAAATGTTTCGAGAATTGGTTCGAACCCATGCAAAAGTGTATAAATCTTAAAGGCTAATATTTTAAAAAACGATAAAACAATTTGTACCAAAGAAATTTTTTTTCATTGTTTTTGTAAAAACTTAAATGGTAGTCCTCGTACACAGTACTTTCCTGTAATACAAATTAAAGTTATTGTTCTCCTTGAATTACCACTCTTATCTTATGCTTATCTTTTATATACTTTTTTTAAGGGTTTAAAAATACTAGAATCTAAATGCAAATTACTACGGCGTCATTAAATTGTTTAAATAAATTGCTCATACTATTGTACTGTTCTAAAAATACTTTGTGAAATAAAAACAATCGGATGTTTCGGGAAATTTTTAAAAAACATTTTGGCGTTTGCTAAGTGGAAAAGAGAGTTTATTTTCTAATAAATTTAAAAATTAGTACTTAAATACAGGGTGGCCCATAAATAAGTTCAAATTTGTTTGGTTTATTGTGCGAACGCCAAGGGCGCGTTGTGCCAGATGGGATACAGCTTCGGTCATCGAAGATTTAGTTGCTCTGAAGTACTTCATCAGAGCAGCAACCTTTTATTTACGAGAATTTTACAAAAATCATTATTCTGCGACTATAGCGCTGAGAGAAGTTAACATCAGTCGATAAGTGTAAAACTAACTAAAAAATGGATTAGGTTATTTAACGAGTACTTTCTTTGCAAATTGTGAATTAAATACGGACTTTGGCTTACGCACTACTTACGCTAAAGAATAACCATTACTATCAGCTATTTTAAAAAGGGAAACGATACCGTATAGTAAGAAATCAATTATAAAATATTAGAACCTAACATAACTCCAAATCTTCAACCACTGTCTATACGAGGCTGGTTTGAAAAGTCCGTTCAAAGTCCGAGAGATGGCACCACCGGCGCGTATCGAGGTCATGTTTAGTTAGTAGCATCTCTTGAATGAACGCACACCAAGTTTCAGCCATATTGGTCTATTTCTTTGTGTTTGGCATTCGTGTGAATCAAGGAAGTCGAGTGATTTTCAAGAAATGGACGAAAAAGAATTTCGTGTGGTGATTAAACATTACTTTATGAAAGGCAAGACGCCTCAGGAGACTAAAGAGAAGCTTGATAAACATTATGGTGACTCTGCACCTTCGATTAGAACAGTTTATAAGTGGTTTCAAAATTTTCGGACTGGCCATATGGGCACAAGTGACGCTGAACGTTCTGGACGGCCTGTAAAGGTTACGACTCCAGAAATCATTGATCAAATCCATGATATGGTGATGGATGACAGAAGAGTTAAGGTGCGTGAGATTGCTAGTGCTGTGGGCATCTCGACTGAACGGGTACATAATATTTTGCATAAATATTTGGACATGAGAAAGCTATCCGCAAGATGGGTGCCGCGATTGCTCACGCTTGACCAAAAACGGAATCGTGTGAAGTGTTGCAAGGATGGTTTGCAGCTGTTCCAGAAGAATCCGGAGGACTTTAAGCGTCGTTTCGTCACTGTGGATGAAACATGGATACATTACTATACTCCTGAGACCAAACAACAATCTAAACAATGGGTTACCAAGGGGGAATCTGCACCAAAAAAGGCGAAGACCGTTCCTTCGGCCGGAAAGGTTATGGCGACTGTCTTTTGGGATTCGCAAGGGATAATCCTCATCGACTATCTGGAAAAGGGTAAAACTATAACAGGTGAATATTATTCATCGTTATTGGACCGTTTGAAAACCGAGCTGCAAGAAAAACGCCCGCGATTGGCCCAGAAGAAAGTCCTTTTCCATCACGACAACGCACCAGCACACACCTCAGCAGTCATAGTCGCAAAATTAATGGAAATAGGATTCCAACTCGTTTCACACCCCCCTATTCTCCAGACTTGGCTCCCTCGGACTACTATTTGTGCCCCAATTTGAAGAAATGGCTGGCGGGACAAAGATTTTAGTCAAACGAGGAGATGATTGCAGACACTAATTATATATTTTTGCAGACTTGGACAATCCTATTATTCGGAAGGGATCAACAAACTAGAACATCGTTGGACGAAGTGTAGAAGCCTAAAAGGAGACTATGTCGAAAAATAAAAAAGGTTTACCCCAAACACATAAGTAGTTTTTATTTTTGCACGGACTTTTCAAACCAGCCTCGTAGATGAGCAAATGATTATATTTAAAATTAGCAGTTTCGTCTTACAAAAGAAGCGAAATAGTGTTAATGATTTTTTTGAGGTCACTAGTAATCTCATCTTAGTTTTTCCCTACATACTACTTCTGAAAATAATGAAAAAATAACACAATTTTCAGACACCTCGATTCCAAAATCACACAAAAGGAACGTGTACGGATAAAAACCCTCTAACTTCCTTCCTCATCCCTTAACCTTTAACAAATTTAACTCTAAATAATTGAAAATAATTTAAAAAAATAACATAACATTCAGTTTCCCTTATTCTAAGAGCCGCGAACAGGGAAATATATTCAGATTCTGCAACTCCAATAGCCCGAAAAAGGATATAGAGCACTATACATATGAAATAACGCCTCCAATTTCCATCCGTTTAACGCTCTATATGTTTGATTATAACTGAAAATAATGAAAAAATAGCAACATTTTTTAATTTCTACTTCATCAAAAACCCTGACAAGAATATAGAACATGATATATATGGAAAATCCTTTTAACCCTATTCTTAATTTATTTAACTCTTTATATGTTTGATTGCAAATAATTGAAAATAATGATAAATAACATAATTTTCAGAAGTCTTGGCTTCAATAATCCCAAAAAGGACATAGATTATAACATATAGAGAAATCTCTCTTCTGTCCCCATCACTTTAACTTTCTGTATACTTGTTTATAAATAGTATTAAATAATACATTTTTTCATCAGTTATAAACAAAATGATTTGCGTATTTCAGAAATTGGGAACGGACAAAAAAGAAATTCTTAGTTTTAGTAAATTATAGACCAAAATGTTGATTATCAGGCAGTGCGTACAATTCAATTATAGGAATGTCACCTATAATTTAATCGTCTGTTCTCATATCCATGGTTTACTGTCGTTCAGCCAGTCGTGCATTATGTAGATTTACGCGAAACGATTAAGCAGACTAAACACTCATTTATTTTTATTTATTATTATTTTATTTACATTACCAAGCTGCACATAACTGGCAGTTTTGTTTATCTTGTAACTATTATTACATTAAAATTTAAATAAAAACCATACACTGCCAATTTGTTTTTACAAAGGCAGAATTCAATTCGTTTTTACATTTATAAAGCCACTAACAATATACACCATAATACCATCAGAATGCAGAGAAATACATATTTTTTTTTGGTCCTCCTAATTTAGCTTAATTTTTATTTATTAGAAGAACATTGAAAGGATTCTGCCGTTACCTAATAGAATTCCATTACTAGTAAGTATACGGTAAATTAGACACATGTTTATTAAATTTTACTTTAATGAAATATTCGAAAATTTTACAGATTTTCCACATGTTTAACTATAGCTGTACCTCTTTTAATAACAAACGTTTCTAAAGTGTAATTTTTACATACCTACCTTTATATATACTTATTTTTACATTCTCTTTCTTTGATAATAAAAGTGGTTCTGAAAAAACCAAATCTAAGAACTACATTGAAATCTGACAATTTCATCTAGACAAAAAAACATAAAAAATAACAAGGCATAATTTGTTATTAATAAGTCAGTGTTACAGATTTCCCAAAAATAGATATAGGACAAATAGAAAGACGTTTTTCAAAAAGAATCAAACAACACTACTCCAGTTACTTGCAAAGATAATCAGACTCTCATTATGCCAATTATTTTTTGAGAAAATAGTCATAATTTTAAATTTCTAAATAATTTATTTCGAAAATAAGGGCACCAAACTTAATCTACTGGAATCCTAAGAAAAAGATAAGTTGAATAACACTGGTGTGCTACTAATTAGTCAATTAGACCTTAACACCATTGTTGAATTTATTTCCTTTTATTACCAAGGAAAACCCATATATAAGAAGTGAGGTGAAAAATCCCGACATTTTTGAAGAAAAAACAATGTTTTTTGCTAAAAATCCGTTTTCTTTTTCAACATAATTTCCTTCAACAGCTACACACTTATCGTAGCGATCTTCCAACATTTGAATACCTGTTATATAGTACGATTTGTTGAGCTCTTCTAGCCATTCTGTGGACTAACTGTTAGACTCAGGCTTTTAGTGGTAGATCCATGTTTCGTTCATTATTACGAATTGACACAAGAACTCCTCTGGATTACGCCGAAACAGTGCCAAGAAGCGTTCTGAATCTTCAACACGTTACTGTTTTTGATCAGTTGTGAGAGTGCGCAGCACCCATCGGGCATACAGCTTTTTCACATGCAAATATTCATGCAAAACATGCCTCCAGCGTTCTGTTGGTATCGTCACGATGTCAACTATCCTTTCACTTTCACTTTAGGGTCATTCAGAACAATATGGTGGATTTATTTTGTGTTTTTCGGAATAAGCCTTATTTGGAAGTCCAGAACGTGATGTATCATTGGTGCTTGTACGGCCGCATTTAAGTTCACTAAGCCATCGATATATGGTTGCTTTCGACGGAGCAGATATGCCATAACACTTCTCAAGCTATGTTTGGATGCGGGACAAAACGTCATGAAAATTTTACACGAATCTTCTGAAAGTTGACATCAACTGAAAATCATATAGTTTTTTATTTGTGCTGCCATCTGTCGGAAAGTTTCGGGACTTTTCACCGCATCCATGTAGGTATAGAAACAGAGAGATTGTTACATTCTAGAAACATTCATTCTTGAAAAAGTTACAGTAATAGCGAAACACGTCGAAAATTTGATCAGTTTTTGAATAATTCATTAAAGTGCACTTTAATAAACAAGTGCTTGTGTGAAAACAAAATGATATTCCTTTTACTCCTACTCCCATAAGTAAAAATTCAGAAAACCATGGGACACAAGTCTCGACATCGTTAATAAAGGGTTTATGTCGTATCGCATATCTACAACTTTTATGTATTTTGAGCTGTCTCCCCCTCCTCTTTATTTCCTTAGAAATGGAATTTTAAAATATGCTCAAACAGAGCTCCACTCATTTACAATGAGAAATCACGAGACTACTTGTTTTTAATAGAAAGTACAGGCCGGCATTTTTAGTGTTCCCTACGGAACACTTATAAAATCACTTCGGTGTCTGCCCGTGTGTCCGTCTGTCACACCCGATTTTCTCCGAAACTATCTAACATAGAAAGTTGAAATTTGGTACTTTTTTTTTTTTACTAATATAGGAATTGATGGCCTCATCAATTTTGACTTAAGGGGTTAGTTTTGGGGGGTGAAATCGGAAGTAAAAAAAAAAATTTACTAGGTCATCGAGTGTGGTGTCAAATGAAAGCTTATGAAAACACGAGTAAAAATTATATATATATATATATATATATATATATATATATATATATATATATATAATATATCTGCGCACACTCTTCTTTGTATTATTTTTAAAAAATCGCGAAAAATCGCTGTCCCCCCTCCTTATTTCAAAAAGTACTGATTAAAAAATTTTGAAAAAATTCTGAAATATTCTCCCCGAGGTGTAGATTAAACAAAAATTATCACGACTGCATTACCTTTCATAATTTTTCTGATATATAAAAAAAACAAAAATTTCAAGGACATCAGTTTTCAGTAAAGATTGGAAATAAATTTTGTTGAAAACTCATTTGGGGTGTGTTTTATGAAGTTACCGATCATTTTATACCTCTGTAACAAAATTTTTTTTATTTTAGAAGCAATGAACGTATGGAACACTAACTGCGCAACTTCGACTTGCACTTGACCGGTTATTTTTATTAATGTTAGAGACTTATTAGATGTATGTATTTTTCAAAACAATATTTTAGACATCTTGTAAAAGAACTTGACGACACTGATACAATTGTAAGAGATGTAAGATTTTATATACCAAATTTGATATGTCCAACTTTAAGCAGTATTGAGATATAGAGACTCAAATGCAAAACTTCAATGTTTAAGTGTTACCAGTTAAATATCGAAGAAACTATTCCTAGTGAATATTTGCATTATGTAAAGATTATATGAATTCTAATTTGCACTACTTATATCCCAATTTTTAGGATTCTAGTGGCAGAAACTTAATTCTAACCTGTGCTAACCTAAACTGATGAATGTTTAAAAATATAGTTAAATTCAAAATTTAAAAACAGATGAGAATTATATATATATCGATTTTTCCGTAAAAATACATCAAATTGGATTCAAAGACAGCAATACTAAAAAGAGTGCGAGTTTATCTATTTTAACGTTATTTTGATATTCTTAATATATATTACTTTTAAGGCATTCGCTTAGGGAGCAAATGGACCATTAAAAATAAACTGAGGTACATTTATCTGATCGTTATTTTGGTATTTTTGATATCTTACATCATTATTAACGTTAGAGGACTATTTTAATTACTAAGTGTAGTGTATAGCTATATGTATTAACATTAGAAGACCTCCTGAATTCGCGTCTACTTGTAACTATAATGGCTACAGCTACCAGGAATCGCTAGAAAACTATCTCCTTCATTTCCCACAATTTTGTCTTTAAATATTAATTATATAATTAATTTCACAAATATGATATTTCTACTGTGGTAGGTACTGTACATACGTTGCAGGCAGTTTACATAGCCTGGACGGCTGTCGGGATGAAAGTAAAGAAAACAATAATACAAGTCGGTACTTAATATAACGTTAAAGAAGATATAACTGCGTCTCTTTGCAGGTCGCATACTCTCTGTTATATCTTCTTAAAAAACAAAATTACTTTACAATTTAGCACTTACATTTCGCCACTATAACCAAAAATAAAAATTCGTAAACCAAGTGTTTCATTCTTAAAGATTACATATTTAATGACAGCATTAACAGAAGAAAAACATTTATAAGATAAATTTTATTAATTTGCTTATTTTACAACTCCCACTAATCTTTTTATTTATTTGCAAAATTATACATAACTGTTACGACATATCATTTTAAACCTTATGAAAATATTTCTAGCATATTTTTAATTGCATTTCTTGTACGTTTTACGGTATTGCATGTTCTGCTCGAATTTCTTTTCCCATTTACGTTGCCAGAAAGCTTCACGACTTACTTAATCTCTTACTTAGCTTAAAATACTGAATGGATTCTAATGAATGTGAGACTGAGAGATTTGTGAAAATTCCAGGACTGACTTTAGCTTTACAGTCAGAAGGAAAATTCGATATGGTCTGACGTTCTTTTGACCAACACAAACAAAAACCTAAAAATCGGCCAAGTTGAGTATGAAAAAAAAAATAGTTCGGGTTGTTTTAAACGTATATATTTTACGAGAAAATATACGAGGTGTTGACAAAAGCATATATAATATATACACAATGCAATGTCTCTCTGTCTGTCTTTCTGTCCGTTAGTGCGCTTATCACTGCAGAACCACTTATCCGATTTACGTGCTTTTTTTTAAAACATACATATGTTCTCTGGCCAGGTTATAGGCTATATTTTATTGCGTTAGATAACATAAGGAATAAGCAGTGACGATAATAGTGAATCAAGTTGGAAAAAAGTTTGCCGCTAGCGCATTCTTTTTGCAATACACTGCCTAAACCATTAAATATGGAACAATATTATGTAGCAAAGAATATCTATATTATACGTAAAATGCAACGTCTGTCTGTCCGTTAGTGCGGTTATCACTCGAGAACTACTGATCCAATTTACGTGTGTTTTTTTTTAAATTTATACACTTGTTATCTGGCCAAGTTATCTATAATCTTCAATAATATATATAAAATGCAACGTCTTTCTGTCTGTCTGTCTGTCCATTAGTACGCTTATCATTCGAGAACAACTCATCTGATTTACGTGCTTTTTTTAAAACATACATATGTTTGTGAATCAAGTCGGAAAAAAGTTTGCCGCTAGCGCGTTGTCTTGCGATACACTGCCTAAACCAGGGGTGCTCAAACGGTCGATCGCGATCGACAAGTCGATCGCGAGTGCTTTTTGAGTCGATCTCGAGAAAAAAATTCCGATATAGAACTATTCACAGATTTTGTTTTAGGTAACTAAAACAAAATGTAATGAATAAACTACTAAAATTTATTCAATACACAATTAGGCCAGAATAACCCTCTCATCACTTTCTTTTATCGTAATAACCCCCTGCGAGCGGCAGAAGGCGGCTTTATCAAAGGAACGCGCGGTACTTGTCAAAGAAAAGCCGCGTTTTTGATTCCCGCCGATTTTTCTAGAAACTTCGGACGGCGTGTTTGACGGGAACATTCGAGACTTCGTTCGCGCCGATATAAATGTTGTGCCTGCAGGAATAGGAGTCAGTCTGAGCTGTAACTTGAAGGCGATACATCGATAGAAAGTTTATTAATAAATAGTCCAAAATGAGTGTGGTGAAGAAAAGTAAAACTTATCATTTTAATAACGATTGGGAGAAGAATTTTTCTTTTGTATGGTAAAGTGGTAAAGGATAAGTGCATTTGTCTCATTTGTCGTGCGTCAGTTGCAATACCTAAGCGTGGGAACTTAGAGAGGCATCATAAAACGGTTCATAAAAACTATGAAAAGGATTTTCCGTCACAGAGTGAATTAAGAAAACGAAAAGTACGTGATTTGATAACTTGTTTGAAAAAAGAACAAACCATGTTCACAAGACCAGCCAAACAATCGAAAGCTGCAACGATCGCGTCATTTAAAATATCTCATATATTGGCGAAACACAAGAAACCATTTGATGGTGGATTGGTTGTGAAGGAAGCATTTATTGAAGCGGGTGAGACTTTATTTGGAGATTTTAAAAATAAAACAGAGATTATGTCTGCTATTAGAGAACTTCAGTTATCTCGTCCAGCTGTCACAAGGCGTGTTGAAGACATGAGTCAGGACATGGCAGATAAACTAAAACATGATATCATGGAATGTACATACCTTTCTTTACAGTTCGACGAATCCACCGATATGACAGACACTGCCCAGCTGTGTATTTTTATTCGAATGGTATTCAATGACATTTCGGCTAAGGAAGAGTTTTTGACAATGATTCCTCTGAAAGGAAAGACCCGTGGCGAGAGATATATGACGTTTTCTTCAATTTTGTAACAAACTACAAGCTACCAATATATAAACTAGTGTGCATTACAAACGATGGAGCACCAGCGGTGACTGGAAACAAAAACGATTTTGTGGCATTGTGTCGAGCTAATGATGATTTCCCTTCATTTTTCTCCTTCCATTGCATTATACATCAACAAGTTTTGTGTTCAAAAGTTCTAAACATGGAAGAGATTATGGGCATTGCAATAAAAATTGTGGATTCTATCCGTGCACGTAGCTTGCAACGACGGCTCTTTAACTTGCAGTTGGAAGATAGTTAGTCAGCTGAACACACTGATTTAGTTCTTCACACGGACGTCAGGTGGTTGAGTCGCGGAAAATTCCTAGAAAGGTTTCAAGAATTATTGCCCGAAATAACAGCTTTTCTGGACGAAAGAGGTGATGACACTCAGATGCTGAAAAACGGAAAATGGCTGACTGATTTGGCATTTTTGACAGACATCACAATGCATTTAAACACCATTAATTTGGAGCTTCAAGGTAAAGGAAAAACTATTATTGAGATGATTAGCGCAATAAACGCATTCAAAAGTAAATTGCAACTTATGATAGATCAACTGAAAAGAAAGGATCTGAAAAATTTTCCGTCCTTGAAAGCAAGGATTCCTCAGTTGAATTATGATATTTATGAGACAGAATTATCAAATATTTTGGGCCAATTCGAAATACGTTTTTATGATTTCAGTAAATTGGCAAATATCGCATCATTTATGAGTTATCCTTTTTCGTGTAAAAACATTGAGGAATTAGCTACTGAAATAGCAAGTCAGTTTAACATGGACTCATGTTCTGTTGAAAATGAGTTAGTGCAGATTATATCAGATATACATCTCAAAGCCACAGCATCTGATACAAAATTCTGGTGTTTTATATCTGAAGATAAATATCCGAATCTAAGGCAAATCGCCCTTCAACTGACGGCAATGTTTGGGTCAACTTACTTGTGCGAGTCTGCATTTTCTGAAATGAAGATAATTAAGTCAAAATATCGCAATCGACTAACTGACGAACATATGTCATCATGCTTGCGATTAGCACTCGGTAATTACGTACCATCTCATGAAAAGTATGCTGAGGACATGCGGTGCCGCGCTTCAACATCCAAAGTCACTCTTTAGTTAAATTTAGACACTAGAACTCGTTTGTTTTTGTAAGAACCAATAAACTCGCAATTTTGAATAATTATGAGTTTTTTCATTGACATTTTAGAGCAGACCTACACTCACCTTGACTAAAAAAATGCATATTGTGCGGAAAACTAATATCTATGCCATGGTACACCCTACCTAGACGACAATCCTGCATCATACTTACTTGCAGCCTCTCAGAGTCGATCGATCGTAGTCTAACAATATTGAGGTAGATCGCCAGCAGTTCAAGTTTGAGCACCCCTGGCCTAAACCATTAAATATGGAACAATATCATATAACAAAGCATTTAATATATATAAAATGCAACGTCTCTGTCTGTCTGTCTGTTTGTTAATGTACTTTTCACTTGTATTTTGTTATTCATACATATGTTCTCTTTCCAGGTTATATAATAATAATAATAATCTATAATATATTTAAAATGCAACGTCTCTCTCTCTCTCTATCTATCTGTCCGTTAGTGCGCTTATCGCTCGAGACCCACTTATCCTATTTACGTGTTTTTTTTAGATTTATACATATGTTCCCTGGACTGGTTATAGAATATATCTTATTGCGTTAAGTAATATAAGAAATAAGCAGTGACGGTAATAGTGAATCAAATCGGAAAAAAGTTTGCCGCTAGCGCACTCTCTTGCAATATACTGCCTAAACCGTTAAATATGAAACAATATCATATAACAAAGAATACAATGTATATAAAATGCAACGTCTCTCTGTCTTTCTGTCCGTTAGTGCGCTTATCACTCGAGAACCACTTATCCGATTTACGTGTTTTTTTTTTAATTCATACATATGTTCTCTGGCCAGGTTATATAATAACAATAATAATCTATATAATACATGTAAAATGCAACGTCTCTCTATCTGTCTGTCTATCCGTTAGTACGCTTAACGCTCAAAAACCACATATCTGATTACATGTTTTCTTATGAATACATATGTTCTATGGCCAGGTTATAGGATATATTTTCTTACGTTAGGTAACATAAGGAATAAGCAGTGACGATAATAGTAAATCAAGTCCACGCGAGCGGAGCCGCGATCACAGCTAGTGTCACATATAAAACAAAAAATTGTTAAAGTAATTTACCTAGTTCTTACCTTGCAGACAAGCAGTTCCAAAAAATATACTGAATTTGTTTTTCTCACAATAAAAAGTAACCTAATCCAAACATAATCTTACATTACAGGTATTTCATGATGAGGTATTAATAAAAAAAATTAAGAAAACGAAAAACTTCAAAGAAAGTAGGAAATAATGAAAAATAATAAAATTTATAACATATATATGATGGCACCTCTCTAACCTGTTCTCTCATCTTTTTAACCTCTTATTAGTGTTCCGTACGGAACACTTATAAGATCACTTCGGTGTCTGTCCGTCTGTCTGTCCGTCTGTCCGTCTGTCCGTCTGTCCGTCTGTCCGTCTGTCCGTCTGTCCGTCTGTCCGTCTGTCCGTCTGTCCGTCTGTCCGTCTGTCCGTCTGTCCGTCTGCCCGTCTGTCCGTCTGTCCGTCTGTCCGTCTGTCCGTCTGTCCGTCTGTCCGTCTGTCCGTCTGTCCGTCTGTCCGTCTGTCACACCCGATTTTCTCCGAAACAACTTGTCATAGAAAGTTGAAATTTGGTAGCAATATAGGAATTGATGGCCTCATCAGAGCCATGTAGTTTTGAAAATTAAATTTTGACTTAAGGGGTTAGTTTTGGGGGGTGAAATCGGAAATGAAAAAAAAAAAATTTTACTAGGTAATCGAGTGTGGTGTCAAATGAAAGCTTGTGAAAACAAGAGTAAAAAATATATATATAAATGTAATACTTGCGCTCACTTTTCTTTGTATTATTTTTAAAAAATCGCGAAAAATCGCTGTCCACCCGCCTTATCTCGGAAAGTACTTATCAAAAAATTTTGAAAAAATTCTGGAATATTCTCCACGGGGTGTAGATTGAACGAAAATTATCACGAGTGCATTACCTGTAATAATTTATCTGTTATATAAAAAAAACAGAAATTTCAAGGTCATCAATTTTTAGTAAAGATTGGAATAAACTTTGTTGAAAACTTATTTGGGGTGTGTTTTGTGAAGTCACTGATCATTTTATATTACCGTAACATAAATTTTGACTTAAGGGATTCGTTTGGAGGGGTGAAATCGGAAGTGAAAAAAAAATTTTTTTACTAGGTCATCGAGTGTGGTGTCATATGAAAGCTTGTGAAAACACGAGTAAAAAATATATATATAATGTAATACTTGCGCACACTTTTTCTTCGTATTACTTTTAAAAAATCGTGAAAAATCGCTGTCCCCTACCTTATCTCGAAAAGTACTGATCAAAAAATTTTGAAAAAACCCTGGAATATTCTCCACGGGGTATAGATTGAACGAAAATTATCATTACCTTTAATAATTTATCTGGTATAAAAAAAAAAAAACAATATTTCAAGGTCACCAGTTTTCAGTAAAGATTGGAAACAAACTTTGTTGAAAACTCATTTGGGGTGTGTTTTGTGAAGTCACTAATCATTTTATACCACCCTAACAAAACTTTTTATTTCAAAAACAATCAACGTACGGAACACTAATTGTGCAAGTTCAACTTGCACTTGACCGGTTTTTTATATATTTTACTACTTTATGTTATTTATTTATGCCTCAAAATCTGTCTATTACACCACCAGGTCACAGAAAACTATTGAAAGTATAAGTATTTAACGATATCTAGCCTTTTCACTATCTTACCCTATATCGAGGGGGTTTGAGATTGAATATCATCCCCGATACGTTCTCCTGTCGTAGAAAGCGACTAAAGGAACAAGTTAGACGGTAGATGCCCAGATCCTACCAGAGATCGCTCGGTCTGATGTCATCGCATCGGCTTAGTCTGCGTGAAGTTGCTTAACGTTTCGTAGCTGTGCCAATGTTTCATGATTCACGGTGAGAATAATGGCATAATGAAGCTCCCAGTATCACCATCGATCGTTTAGAGAATAATTATCCAAGCGCCAAAATTGCCACCCTGGACAACTTTAATGTCCACAACATCAACTGGCTTAAATATTCAAGTATGACCAATGAACAAGGTCGTGAAGTTGAATCATTCTCAATCAGTTGTGCGATGAATCGACACAGATCTCTGATCGAAACGGAGAGTTCGCCAGTCTTTTTGATCTGTTTTTAACCACCAGTTCAGAGATTTATACTATCATCGTAAATCTTCCCGACCATAAACAGCTTTCGACATCGGTTATCCCACCGATTAGTGGAAGAGAGGCGCCTAAATGCTTATTTCTTCATTGACTTTGAATGCTCGAACAGCGGCTATTCACGCAAATATTCATCAGCAACTCGTTCAACTTAACAAAGACCTGGAAGAAATTCTATCTTGGAGTGACAGTAACCAAGTAGAGTCTAGCGCTAGAAAAACCCAGGCGGCTGTTTTTTCTAAAACAGTTACCATGGCAGAACCCGACATAGCTCACCGTAGACTCCATTCCTTCGTCACTCAAGTTACTGGGCGTTAACTCGGGAGCAAATATGTCTCGACCTAAACATAAAATAAAAATAAACCTAAAATAAACGTAAAATAAAAATATGTTTATCGTAATACCTGGCAACTATGCACAAAACCTTAATAGGGTTGTTTATTGCCCCATTGAAAAAGCAAAAAGGCAGGATCTTTTATTTTGGGATTTACTATAACATCATTTTCATACTTCTCAGCTCCAGATTAAAGACTATATGTATATGTATTAGAATGCGTAATGTTTTTACTATAGGAACCAAAAACTATAAAAAATGTTCACAATTATTTTGACACTGTACAAAATATATTAACTTCCACCACTTTTAATCCTTCCCCTTAAGGCGATATGGCTCAAAAACTCCTTTCCTAGTTAACTTATTATATTTGTTCTAAATAGGAAATTTCATTTCTCGTTTAGTTCGAAAGTTATAGTGCAAACAAGCAGACGGAATCATAAAAATTAGAATATATACTTTTCTAATCTGGGAGCCCTAAAATAAATACAATGCTTCCCTTACCGGGGTAAATAGATACTGAATTGTTAAGTAAAATATTATAACATGTTATATACTCGTCTATAATATATATATATATATATATATATATATATATATATATATATATATATATATATATATATATATATATATATATATAAAATGCAACGTCTCTCTGTCTGTCTGTCTGTCTGTCTGTCCGTTAGTGCGCTTATCACTGGAGAACCACTTATCCGATTTACGTACTTTTTTTTTTAAAACATACATATGTTCTCTGGCCAGGTTATAGGCTATATTTTATTACGATAGGTAGCATAAGGAATGAGCAGTGACGTAAAATAGTGAATGAAGTCGGAAAAAAGTCTGCCGCTGGCGCGTTCCTTTGCAATACACAGGCTAAACCATTAAATATGGAACAATATTATGTAGCAGAGAATATCTATAATCTATAATGTATAATATATATAAAATGCAATGTCTCTCTGTCTGTCTGTATGTCCATTAGTGCGTTTATCACGCGAGAACCACTTATCCGATTTACCTGTTTTTCAATTCATACATATATTCTTTGGCCAGTGTTATATAATAATAATAATAATAATCTATATTTATAATATATATAAAATGCAACGTCTCTCTATCTGTCTGTCTGTCCGTTAGTGCGCTTATCTCTCGAGAACCACTTATCTGATTTACGTGATTTTTTAAATTCATACATATGTTCTCTGACCAGGTTATAGATATATATTTGATCACATCTATAATATATATAAAATGCAACGTATCTTTGTCTGTCTGTCTGTCCGTTAGTGCGCTTATCACTGGAGAACCACTTATCCGATTTTCGTACTTTTTTTTTAAAACATAAATATGTTCTCCGGCCAGGTTACAGAGTATATTTTATTACGATAGGTAGCATAAGGAATGAACAGTGACGATAATAGTGAATGAAATCGAAAAAAAGTTTGCCGCTAGCGCGTTCTCTTGCAATACACAGTCTAAACCATTAAATATGGAACAATATTATGCAGCAGAGAATATCTATAATATATATATAAAATGCAATGTCTCTCTGTCTTTTTTTAAATTCATACATGTAAATTCTTTGGCGAGGTTATATAATAATAATAATCTATATCTATAATATATATAAAATGTCTGTCTGTCTGTCTGTCCGTTAGTGCGCTTATCACTGGAGAACCACTTATCCCATTTACGTGCTTTTTTTAAACATACTTATGTTCTCTGGCCAGGTTGTAGGATATATTTTATTACGTTAGGTGACATAAGGAATAAGCAGTGACGATAATAGTGAATCAAGTCGGAGTTTGCCGCTAGGGCGTTCTCTTGCAATACACTGCCTAAAGCATTAAATATGGAACAATATTCTGTAGCAAAGAATATAATATATATAAAAATGTAACGTCTCTCTGTCTGTCTGTCCGTTAGTGCGCTTATCACTCGAGAACCACTTATCCGATTTACGTGTTTTTATAAATTTATACATATGTTCTATATAATTCGATATAAGCCTAGATAATCGGAGATAATGTGAGATAATGGGAGATAAGGAGAAATAATGGGAGATAAGTTGAGATAAGCCTCGATAATGGGAGATAAGGTGAGATAATGGGAAATAAGTATAAATAATGGGAGATAAGGAGAAATAATGGGAGATAAGCAGAAATAAGTCTAGATAATGGGAGTTATGGTGAGATAATGGGAGATAAGGAGAAATAATGGGAGATAGGAAGAAATATTGCGAGATAAGTCGAGATAAGCCTAGATAATGGGAATTGAGGTGAGATAATGGGAGATAAGGAGAAATAATGGGAGATAAGGAGAAATAATGGGTGATGAGCAGAGATAAGCCTAGATAATGGAAATTATGTAGAGATAATGGGAGATAAGGAGAAATATTGGGAGATAAGAGGAAATAATAGGAGATATTTTATTACGTTGGGTAACATAAGGAATAAGCAGTGACAATAGGAGTGAATCAAGTCCACGCGAGCGGAGCCGCGGGCCCGGCTAGTAATATATAATATAAAAAACAATTATCCGTTTTATGAGGTTAATAGCAACTAAATCGTCTCATACTTCATTTCTATTGGTTATTTTTATAACTTAAAAAGTTTTAATTTGTAATGTGTTCATAAACTTTTCAGTACCTAAGTAATGATATTTTAATTAAATCCATTATTTATAATAATATAGTTTTATTAAAATCCATGCACGTAGAATCTTAAGCTAACTGGAGGAAGAAAAACAAAGAACTGAATTTTGACCTCCTCTTATTAAATAACCGGTCAAGTGCAAGTAGAACTTGGTCAATAAGTGATCCGTACGTTGATTGCTTATAAACTAAAAAATTTTGTTATGCAGGTATAAAATGATAAGTGCCTTCAAAAAACACACCCCAAATGAGTTTTCTACAAAGTTTGTTTCCAAACTTTACTGAAAATTGATGACCTTGAACTTTTGTTTTTTTTTATATACCAGATATATTATTAAAGGTAATGCACTCGTGATAATTTTCGTTCAATCTACACCTCGTGGAGAATATTCCATTCATTTTTTGATCAGTACTTTTCGAGATAAGGGGGGAAGGGCAGCGATTTCTCGCGATTTTTTAAAAATAATACAATGAAAAGTGTGCGCAACTATTACATTATATATATATATATATATATATATATATATATATATATATATATATATATATATATATATATATATATATATATTACTCGTGTTTTCACAGGCTTTCATTTGACACCACATTCGATGACCAAGTAAATTTTTTTTTTCACTTCCGATTTCACCCCCAAAACTAACCCCTTAAGTCAAAATTTGACTTTCAAAACTACACGGCTCTGATGAGAATTCCTATATTAGTACCAAATTTGAACTTCCTACGTCAAATAGTTTCGGAGAAAATCAGCTCTGACAGACGGACAAAGAGACAGACAGACACCGAAGTGATCTTATAAGTGTTCCGTACGGAACACTAAAAATTACGTAAACTAGTCAATAGTTTAAATGATTAATATTTTATCAAACATAAATACATAAATAGAGTTGAGCAGAAGAACAGTTTGTTTCTATATAATATCTTTCTAAATATCTGCTAAAATTGAAAATAAGTAACCCCTCTAGCCTACTTTTTTACCTCAAAACATCTTACATATTTAACCAATTAAAAATAATGACGAAATAATACACTTTTTAAAATTCTGATACCCAAGAACCAAAAAATTTTAATCAAAAACTAAAGAAATTTTCTTTATACTATTATAACTATTCAAAATTGTTTACCCTTTTTCCCTAAAGAAACCTCAAAGCTACCTCGAACTGCAAGTGCTATCACTGCTAGAAGTATTATTTGTATACGAATTTCGACAGGTATTGTGCCAAAGAGCTACAGACAGACAAACTGACGGATGTGGAAAACTAACTTAGTAATCTAGGGATTCCCAATGGAGATTCAACCCTTACATAAATAATTATCTATTTTAAATTTTCATAGTTGTATTAAAATTGTACAATATTTAACGGCTCCACCCCATGCACCCCCTTTATTTTTGAAAAATTAGAGATCTTTTTCTTCTTCAAGTTTTATATATATTTTTACACCAAACTTGAAATGTACATTTTAATTTTTTCAGGGGTTATCGTGCCAATCGACTGGTAAATTTAGAGACAGACAAAACGACTAAAGTGTAAGACAATATTCTTCATAGTCTAGGAACCCTAAAAGGTAAAAAAATCCAACGGGTAAAATGTTTTCCTTCGGCAAAAGAACTAAAGTCATAGGCAACGATATACTGAAAATAAATAGATTTCTCATCAAGTGTTAAGTATAATAAATATAGTAGACAATCTAAGTTGGGAATGTGGAATCTTTGGCAGAATGACACTACTCAGTATATATCACCACTACACCAAACACTCTATTTTTGCATTCGACGCGCGTTTCGCTAACCATGTTAGCTTCATCAGGGGCGATGATTGACTAAAGCTAAACTACAAATCTACCCTATTTATACTTAGCCTAACTCTTGAATTACTCAAGCGGAACTAATGGCATAGGCGAGGCGATCAGTTCCGATCAAATAACCAGTAGAGGGGGCTATAAGGAATAGGCCCTCTGTCTTTATTTAAACTACTTTTACATTTTATAATTTCCATACTTTCTTATGCGTTCAACAATCTCCTATCAGATACATTTTTAATTAATCTTAGATTATCTAATGTTACAATACGATCAGCTTCAAGGGCATGTTCGGCAATGCTAGATTTTTCTGTTCTACTGTATTTTAAGTGTGCTAAATGTTCTTTAAATCGTGTTTTAATACACCTTTTAGTTTGCCCGCATACTTTTTGTCACAATCATTACAACTAATTTCATAAATTCCATTTTTCTCACAATTAGGAACCTTATCTTTGGAATTTCCTAAGATATTCCTCAGATTGTCTGATGACTTATAGACTAAGGTGAGGCCTACCTTATTAAATACCTTATTGAGTCCCCTACTATATTTCGGATTATATGGTATGGAAACATACTTCGAATTTAACCTGAACTTATGTCTATTTATTAGCTTGTTTACTAAGTCATCGTCATAACCATTAACTCTAGTTATATTTCTAAAATGATTCCTTTCATTATTGAAGTTTACTCTATTCAGAGGAAAAGTGACCAAACGATGAACTAAAAAATGTAATGCGGCTAATTTGTGTTGTGTGCAATGAAATGAATCGTTATTATTTTTAATAATTAAAATATCTAGAAAAGGCAGTTGTCCTTTGTTCTCAACTTCGTAAGTGAATTTAATGGAATCATCAAACAATCTGCCTACTATAGGCGAAAAGGTTAATGCACTATAGCATTTTTTTGACAAAAGTTTATGATATTTGCATAAAAATTCATCCTGATAAAATGTTCTCTTTGTTTTCACAACGAGTAGTAAAAAAAGTCGACATATTTTAATATATATTTGCTTTTTAAACACCGGGTGTTCATGTAGAATCCAATACCAAATTCGATAAAAAAAACGTTAAATAAGTTAGTCAAACATAACCTGAAATTTGGAAAACTTAAGACAACCTGCTATCGATCACATTTAACGTGTTCAAACCAACGGCTCTTCTACGAGATATGACACTGTTAAGACCCATTTAAGATCCCTAGATAACCTCACATAATAAAAATATAATATAATAATAGCGGAGAAATGCCACGAGAATACAGGTATTTGAAAGCAGAAATAGGAAGACACTGGCAATGAGCACCGTCCAAACGATACCTATTGTACTATTATGTATGTTATCTGAGACAACAGAAAATATCAAACGCTGAACATTCAAGAGCCATGCAACGCCATGCAAAAAGCATTGTAGATAATTTTTTTCTTCTTCTGAATAATCTAGAATTTCTACGCGTCGAAATACATCGAAACGTTGTACAGTTAAACGTATTTACATAGTTTATTTAGAAATTTAGTTAAACACATTATCAAAATAGAAACTTTTCATTCATCTTTATTGACTTGAATATTGGAAATAATCGAGAATTCCTTACGAAACCTAGTGACATACGCAGAAGAACGACCGGTTGGTAGTTGTTTGGCAAGATCTTCTAGTTTTTTTGGGTTTCAGCTGAATTGTAGCGCACTTCCGGCAGGAAGGAAATATTCCCTTTCTGTTGAGTAGGTTGAAAAGTTTACAGAA
This sequence comes from Pachyrhynchus sulphureomaculatus, assembly GCA_019049505.1. Lineage (NCBI taxonomy): Eukaryota > Metazoa > Arthropoda > Insecta > Coleoptera > Curculionidae > Pachyrhynchus > Pachyrhynchus sulphureomaculatus. Next base: position 33,377,109 of record CM032450.1, read on the forward strand.
CACTGGTGTTGGTTCTTTCGCGCATTTTTTGAGTACAATGGCAGATATACTGTCAGCACCAGAAGCTTTTTGGGTGTCTAACTTTATTAAAATACGGTTTATGATACTACGCAGTCTGAAGACAACATCGAGCATCGTTGACTGCACTGCGGAAATAGTTGTTGGTGTTTTTCTTGGAAATCGATAGTAGAATGTAGAGTAAAGAGTTCAGCCAACAAGTTGGCTTTCTCAACAGGTTTTTTTTTTATGGGTCTAGCACACGTGCTGCAGGGAAGTCCCTAAAGCGCTCCAGGAGCGGCATGAGTGCGGAAAAAGCGATTCACGTTGTTCTTGAATCGCTGTAAATTGTGCTGTTACAACAGTACTATGTAGCCGCGTGAATGGTGGTATAGTGGGTTTGGTGAAATTATGACTAATGGCCTTAGCGACTGACCAAAAGTACCTGGAATTGTTGGGGCAGGTAAGAAGTATATTTTTAATTCTTTGATTGTGGACCTTCTTGGTTTCGTCGACAATTTCTTTGCATCTGTTCCGAGCACGGACAAAGTTGTTTCGATTTATAACGTTAGGATTTTCACGTTAGAAGACCCAGATGCGTATATTGATCGATCAGTACTAAAGTAATAAGATTAGGTAATAAGATTAGAGGTGGAAGCTATGAGTACATAGCTTCCATCTCCTATTTCTATTACCAATTTATTCCAAGTACTGAGATAAATTTTATTTAAAACTAATTCTATTATTTCGACACTCATCTCGTGCTTCGATTTTTCTAAATCTAAGATAATGAATAGGAACAGGGATCGATATATGTTGTTGTATAGTTTCTGAAAAATTTTGTGGTTTTTAGTTAAGATTTTAAACAGACTCTAGGCAATAATATTTATAGTTAAACATATGACGGGATAAAGGGTTGGGGAAGAGGTTAGGGAGCTGCTCCAATATATATTTTAAATTTTCCTGAAGAAGAGGAATCCGAATTATTTTATCATCGTTCCCAATCGTAACAGAGAGAGTTCACTTGTATTTACAAGGTACATAACATTATTTATTTTTAACGTTATTAATTGAAATTTGTCTAGGTGTTGGCACAATAAATTTGAAGAAATTCCTAATTTGGTAAACATATAATATTTGAAGTGGAAATGGAACCTAAAATTTTTGAGCTATTTCGCTTCTGGGGAGAGAAATAAGTGGAGTGAGGGTAGATGAATTTTGTGTAGTTAGCTTCATCTGCATTTTTCCTATTTTGGTGTTGAGATAAATAACAAGCTGTAAGTTATTTTATTTATATTTATATATATATATATATATATATATATATATATATATATATATATATATATGAGGGGTTAAAATTGATGGGGAACGGGATATACTTTTTTTTTGTTAAATTTTTACGACTATCTTTTATTGAACTTAAAATTTGCATTATCATTTTTTCAATGCATAATTATTCTGTCACCAGTCGGAAAATCGCTGTCTATGATTCACTAATTATGAATTGTTTTTTTATCAATAAGTAATAAAATTCTTTTCAAAGTTATATTAGAAGAATTTAGTGCATTTTCTGTCAGTATTTACGTGGCTGTTGTTTGAAATTATACAGTGAAAAAAATTTTGCCATGGACAACACAAGGCACATACTTTATGATAACTGGTTTTACTACAGGAGGTCAACCAAAGATATTCTTGATATGATCAAGAAACAGGACCGGATAATTAACCTTCTGTAAGTATTCTTTTTTATTAGCAGTGGTTATTAAATTTGTGCTTATCTTGGTGTAGAATTGAAGGCAACTTGTCCTCCAAAAGTAGTGAAAATTATTTTAGCACTTGGATTATATATTAAATATATTAATTAGAATTTAATGTCATAATTGTTCTAGCACAGAACATTTTTTTACTTACTAGGAAATAGTGAACAATTTTCTTTAATTTTTGTGCGGTCTGTGTCTAGAAAATTAGTGTGATGTAGTCCTACAAGAGAAAGTTATGCTTGATTTGCTGCACAAACCGTTTTTTTTATAGGTTCGTGTTATAATTAACGATGATCGTGATGTTTATTTAGGTTAAATGAGAATTTTACCATAGAGTACCCGGGTTTCAAAGTTCCATATTCCATGCTTTGATGCACGCTGTCTTAGTTTAGAACCGATAATTTTTTTTAAACTAGATATATATTTTTTCTTGTTATGAAGTTTTTTCAGTGTAATAAAATAGATAATAGGGACATCTTCTAAAGGCTTAACAGTTTCATGTAACGAACAGTGGCCTTGTCGCATGTGTACGCAGTTTTGCCTTAGAGAAAATATCATATTTAATTCGTTTATACTCATATGCAGTAAGCTAGTAGATAATAAGTAATAAGTAAAAGTTTCCTCCACATATGCTTGTATATACGACGTAAATAACGATACTATAAAATATTTTTATAACTACTGGTATATTATAAATAAATTACGAACATTTTTTTGTATCTATATATATATATATATATATATATATATATATATATATATATATATATATATATATATATATATATATATAGTCAGTCTAATAAGTTTCCATACACCACCTGCTTCCTATACTATTTTTCTGTTATATTTAACTAATTAATTGGAACTATGAGAAATTTAATCAACGAGGATTAGTATTAAAAACAACTACGGAACATTTTATTTAGAAGTTATATCATTGTTATAAAAATGTAAATAAAATTAATGTCAAAAAAGTCTCCATACACTTAACAATTACCAATCATAGTTTGACGGAGTTTAACGGAAAATAACAACTTCCTTTAAACTAAAGCCTGGTTTACACGGGGAGAGTAATGAGTAGAGTAGAGCGGCAAGTAGAGTTCACTCTACTTGCCGCTCTACCATTTTTTGATTTTTTGCGTTCACACGAAGCAAGTACTAAGTAGAGTATATAGCAATCAAGAGTAAGTTGTCTAGGTGTTTGAATGGTATATCCTCGTAAATGTGAATCTTAAAAAGAAATTAAAAAAATGTTTGGCACCAATTTTAAAAGAACTGGTTAGGGAAGTTGCTGAAGTCATTCATGAGGAGGCAAATAGAAAAAAAAAGAGTGGATGAAAGAATGGCTGAAAAGAAGAAATTCACTTGGAGGAACATCGCTTCTACTAAAAGAGTTGGCTATTGAGGATCACTTGGAATACACGCGATTTCTTAGACTTACCCCAGAAAATTTTGAACATCTGTTGGGCATGTTGAAAAACAAAATTCAACGTGAAGATACGATGATGAGGGATGCTATAACAGCTGAAGTGAAACTACAAGTTACATTGAAGTTTTTAGCTACAGGAAACTCCTACAGAAGCCTTTCACATTTTTTTAGGGTGTCAAGACCTGCTATTTCTAAATTTATTCCCGAAGTGTGTGATGCTATCTCTGAAGTTTTGGATACTGTCAAGGTAGGTAAAAATCAATCAATTGTGAATAAAGAAAAATTTTTAATATTATTATTACTTAAATAATACTATGTAGCTTATTGAAACTTAGCACAAAAGTGTTAAAAACATTATTATTGTTCCAAATCTCCCGCTATTTTGAAGGCATGTACAATTATATTTTCTGAATTTACAATAGCAACATCAGTTAAACAAACTTGTGAATCAGTAACATCATATTGTTGTACTTGATTACTATCAACATACGCAGAGCAAGCGGTACTTGAGCAACTCGAGGAATAATTTGTGTAGGCAGATTGAAGGGAATTATTATCATGTGAATCACGTCGACTGCACTGTGGTGTTTGAGTACTGAATTTTGGTTTTCATAAATAGAAATTTTGGGAGGCCCAACATCTCTCGGCCTGTACTTTAAGAGAATTCCCTGAATTTCATTCTGAGCCATAAGTGCACTAGATTTTTGTAAATTATTCAGAGTTGCAGCAACAAAATTTCCAAACGCATCATGCTCGTTACAATTACTGTCTTAAATACTTGCAATGACTTCCCGTAGCTGTTCAACTGCATTTGTTAGATTGTCAGCTTTACTTCTTTTGGATGCTGGAGCCTTATCTGATACAGGGGTTTTTGGTGCAACTTTTAGAGATTTGCCGCTTTGGCCCTGCGGAGAAAATGGTTCATGGGTAGTTCCCTCTTCTTCTCCGTCTTCAAGTGAATTTATATTTTGAGAAATCGCAGTTTCCTAAAATAAAAAAAATTGTTTTCAGATGCCTGAAGCAGACGAGTGGAACATTCTGGAAGCATTTAATAAACGTTGTTTCCGAATTGCTGTGGAGCGATTGATGGAAAGCATGTTTTAATAAAAGCTCCTCCAAATGCAGATGAATATTATAATTATAAAGGGCAACATAGTATCGTGCTTATGGCTCTTGTTGATGATAAATACTGCTTCTCGTACACTTTAAAGGATCAAATGCAGATGGAGGCGTTTCTCAAAACTGCGAACTATATGAACAACTAGAAAATAATCTACTCCCTGCTGGGTTTGTTATTGTAGGAGATGACGCATTTCCCCTTAAAAAATATTTAATGAAGCCATACCACAAACCCAGACATACTTCTCTAAGTATACCTGAACAAGTATTTAACTAACCTGAGTAGGGCAAGAAGAATATCGGAAAATGCATTTGGCATATTAGTGAGTCGTTTTAGGGTTTTTGAAAAATGTTTGGCGGTAAAGTTATCAACAGTAAACAAAATCGTACATGCAGCCTGTTCACTGCACAATTGGTTGACTAAAACAAGTCAACGCTCATATTTGCCCTATGGTAGTGTTGATAACGAAGATATAGAAACTGAGGAGATAATCCCGGGTCAGTGGCGCCATGAAATCTCTGATCTACGGAATATTCAACGTTATGGGGGCAGAAGGTCAACCGACATGGCCAAAAAAATGAGGGAAAAGTTTAAAGATTACTTCAACAATGAAGGAGCTGTTCCATGGCAGTACAAAATGTTTTTTAATTATCCTATGTTATAGGTATATATTAATATAAACACTTACCACAGAATCTTCAGTTTTTTTTTCCTGATTTTGCAATCTTCATGATTCGGTCAAAGACATCAAACCATTTTATATTTGGAACATATATATCTTCTGTCCCTGCACCTGATTTAATTGATTTTTTAATTTTAACACATTCTTGCCTGTAGGTACACTGCAAGTTTTTATTTTTTTGTTTAAGTTCACCCAACCCAAATCCACTTCTTCCAAGTTTCCGAATAATATTTTTTTCCGCGGCCATCCTCATGTTTTTATTTCTGTAATTTGGACTACTCAAATTCCACAGAACCTCTTCATCTACATATAAACCAACCAGCATTTCCGTTTCTTCGTCAGTGAATTTAGACATTTTTAAAAATTAAACAAAACAAACTGATTGCAAAATTCACTGCAACTGGACACTACTGGCTACTTGCTTGAAAAACGAGTAGAGTGGGGTGTTTATACAGTATACAGGTAGAGTAGGTAGTATAGTAGAGTGGGGCAGTAGTGGGGGCAAGTAGAGTAGAGTCCATTATACTGCGCGCAGTATAGTACTCTACTCTACCAGCTAACCGCTACTCTACTCTACTCGGACAGAGAGAGGGGGTTTCTACGGGTAGAGTTACTCTACTTGCCGCTCTACTCTACTCATTACTCTACCCGTGTAAACCAGGCATAATATGTAGTAGAACTGCCGTTGGCCTTGATAATCTCCTGTAACCTTTTTGTCATGCTTGCAACCAGCTTTCTAGTAACTGGTGCTGGCATGTTCTCCGATTCGTTCAATATTCTGTTTTTTAATTCTTCTTTATTTGAAACATTATGTTTGCGAACGCGTCTTTTAAGTTCCTCCCATAAATTCTCGATGGAGGTAACATCAGGTGATTGCGGAGGTGTACGAGACTGCTGTCGCACATTATGGATCATCCATTCTCGCACCAAGTTTGCGGTATGTCTCGGATCGTTGTCCTGTTGGAAAATTTATCTTTTTCGAGTGCTTATTTTTGGACATTTTTTCTTAAATTATCGCTCAAAATGTTCAGATAAACATGCTGATCCATGGTACCATTAATAAAATGTGAATTTCCAACCTCTCCAGCGGACATGAATCCCCAAAGCAGAACACTGCCACCTCTTTGTCTCACCGGGGAACAAACGTTTTTAATATCTAATACGGTATTCTTCTTTCTCCAAACGTTAGTTTTGCCATCAGACCCAAAAAGGTTAATTTTAGTTTCATCACTAAAAATTACTGATTCTCAAAATTCAGGAGGTTTAATAACGTATTCCCTAGCAAAAGTCAATCGCTTTTTTCGATTAGCTTCCAAATTAACGGCTTCTTCTTAGCTGCACAAGCCTTATAACCTGACCTGTGTAAACAATTTCTCACTGTTTGTGAACAAACATTTTTCGAAAATAGTTCCGGTACTTCTTTTAATTTTGGTGTACTTTTCTTGGGATCTATAATTATTTGTCTAACGATACTGGCCTCTTCACGTGGAGTCAGTTTCTTGGGACGACCGGAGCTTGGTCGAATTTGACATACTGGTTTACAATGTACTGAACAGTAGCATGCGACTTTTTAACAATATTTGCTATATTTCTGTACGATTCTCCATCTTTCCATAAATCAATTATAATCTTTCGAACTTGAAATGGAATTTCACAATTTTTCTCACTACTTTGAAAACCCACTGCAAAATTACTAGCAACAAGTGACAGATTAACATATATAGTATACCTGAAAATTATTGGTTTGTTTTTAGTTTAGCAAGCAACAGATAGCTTGATAAAATACGGCTAATTATAACATGTTTTTTTCAATGCAATTCTTGAGTGTTTAGAAAGTTTTTTGACATTAATTTTGTTTACATTTTTATAACAATGATGTAACTTTTAAATAAAATATTCCGTAATTGTTTTTAATACTAATCCTCGTTGGTTAAGTTTCAAATATTAATTTAAACAGGTTTTCTCATAGTTGCAATTAGTTGCAATGCAGTTAAAGATAACAGAAAAATGGTATAGAGAGCAGGTGGTATATGGAGACCTTTTGGACTGACTGTTAGAGTTTCACGGATGGTAGAAAGTAATTTTAATGTATTACATGAAATAAAACGCAAACAGGTTATTTATTTTTCCAAATTTATTTCGTCCCCTTCAAAGTAATCCCCCTTGGATACAATGCATTTATGCCAACGTTTTTTCCAGTTTTCGAAACAGTTGTTGAATTCGATTTCTGCAATGGCCTTTAAAGCCTTCTTCGATTCGGTTTTAACCTCCTCAATCGACTCAAAATGATGTGATGAAGCGGTTTTTTGAGTTTAGGGAATAGCCAGAAGTCCGACGGAGCCAAATCAGGCGAATAGAGCGATTGCGGAATGATATGAGTTGAATTTTTGATGAAAAAGTCGCTAAGAACCAATGCTGTATGAGAAGGCGCATTATCGTGATGAAAAAAACAAGAGTTATCGGCCCATAATTCCGTCCTCTTTCGAACGTTTGGGAAACTGAAAAAACCATTTTTAAAACAAAATTTAATGCAACTTCTTTGCTGAATTTTTTCACTCATGTTAAAAATCGAAAAAACGCACTTTTGTTGTTGAACGAATGCAAGCGAATCTTATTAACTATTGACCCTATGGTCTTAACATTTGACACAGATGGCAGTTAAGGTCCTACCAACCTAACGAAAAAAAATTAATCCGATTTGGAGATGGCCGGGCGATTTAAATTTAAAAGTCTTACTATTTTTTGGTCGCAGTAGTATATAAATGTATATATATATATATATATATATATATATATATATATATATATATATATATATATATATATATAGAAGAAAGGAGAATTTTGAGGTTGCAGTCGCGGAGGATTGGCCAAAAAATTAACTACTTTTGTTTAATATCAAGCTCTCTGGCAGAGCATGTAATGAAAAAGGATCACAGAATGAATTACGGAGGGGCTTCAATTTTGTATACTGAACCGAATTACCAAAAAAAGAAAATTCCTTGAAATGGTAGCAATCAACAACAATCCGAACAACATGAATAAAAGATCTGACACTAAAGATCTCTCCACGATTTATTGTTATATTTTAAATTTGACAAAAAACTCCTTGCCAAACAACTCATTAGACTCCCTTTGAATACCCCTATTTCGCTTATATTCGATCGTAATCTTCAAGTTTTTGCAATTTCCATCCTTCAACATTTTCCACCCTCGCAGTTCCTCGTCTTGATTCAGTGGGTCATAATTTCCTGGTACTCTCTTGCTTGTTTACGATTCCATTACCTTCAGCCGCATTGCCGTTAAAACGCGTTTTAGGAACTGATTAAAAGAAACCTCTTCAATCCTGACGCTTGACATTTCTCACATATAACCCTTTTCTTCCGTTCAATACTATCGATTTCCCGCCATAATACAGAAACAAAATATTATTCTTTCCAGTGGGATTTTTCCTCTTAGTGAACAGGGAAAATAAAGGACGGAAAACAACTTTATATTTTCTTTTCTTTAGTCAGTTAATTAATCAGAAACTAAATAACAAAATGCTGTGCAGTTTTTAGTCTTAAGATTCGAAACCATTGTTTAGGGCGACATGTATTACACGATTGAACTCATCGTTTTGTAAGTTTTGTTTACTTTTTTGATTGTAAAATTATACTTATAGGGACAATGTGATTTCAGATATCTTGAGGAAGAATAAAATCCATATTCGAAAGCTTGATATTAAACAAAAGTAGTTAATTTTTTGGTCAATCCTCCGCGACTGCAACCTCAAAACTTTCCTTTCTTCTTAGTAGCCAGTCAAAAGAAAAGTTACATCTATATATATATATATATATATATATATATATATATATATATATATATATATATATATATATATATATATATAGATATAGATATATAGGGTGTTTAGAAATCATTGCATATATTGAAAAAGGCCACTCGTCGGGTCATGTAGAAACACATGCAATACCTTTTTTTTTTTTAATTCGGAAAATTTTAAAGCATCAAAAAAAAGAGCAAAACTGGATTTTACCGCGAAACCAAGCTGCACCCGAAGGGCCACCATTGTACGAACTAGCTAGGTACAGGCGCATTGTTATTGTATTACAAAAATCTATTTTTAAATTGCGATCTCTGCATGTTGACGCCCCTGAATCAGCCCCATCCGGTAATCCGAACGGGGGGCTATTTTACCTCCAGAATATTTTGTATCCACGTGCCTCATCATGCTATTTGATCCCACAGTCCGGAGACATCGGCACAGACCCAAACGTTAAACAACTTTACGTAGTTTAAGCCCAAGCGATGGTATCACACCGGGCGATGTCTGGTGGGCTCTGGGTATCTACCATGTGAGTTTTCTTTTAGTCGTCGTCTACGACTGCGTACCGGAAGAGATATTCTATTCCCTGTGGGGGAGCGGGATAGAAAACAATTAAAACTTTCTGAAACAATGCAAATGAATTAATGAAATCTAAAATTACCGTTTTAAGTTAAAAGCAGCTACACATTGAAATATCAGTTGAATTACTATAAATACTTTGATTAATTAGACTAGCTTTGAAACAATTACATAATAAAAGCATATTGGCTGATTGCTAATAACATTTAATATGAAAATGAGCAGAGATTTGCTTCATTAATCAATTTCTTAACGAAGTCCTTTAGGATACAAACAACTGATTAACGATTGTTCTCCTGAACCTACAAGAAGACACATTTCTCCATTCGAAAATTCTGATGTACAATATATATATATATATATATATATATATATATATATATATATATATATATATATATATGGGTTACGAAGTGCCTTGCCAGGACTTTGGAAGATATGACAAAAAAATCGAAAAATAAGTACCAGAAGCGGTGAACACAAATACCCGCTGTAAGATAAGAAACTTTTATTTCTTCTCTAGGTCAATCTGTCCTAAATACCGGACACAAGAACGATTTTGAGAATAATACAAGAAGCCATAGAAATTGAAAAAAAGAGCGGCCAAGTTGAATAGCGGAGGTGATAGTCAACGCCCTCATAATTGTCGGATTGTCGAGTCAAACCAAGAGAAAGCACAATAAATGGAGATGACACTTCGCCGAGGCAAAAAACAACTCATTGGCCAGAATCAGCTGACCAATGAGAATGTGTCGCCAGCACACAAAACCTATGGAGCTCGGCCGCCAGGATGCTGTCGAGCAAAGCTCTAAAACATATGTAGGAGACTACATGGAAACATCATATATATATATATATATATATATATATATATATATATATATATATATATATATATATATATATATATATATATATATATATAACTTATATGTACATATATAGTGGAAAGGGAGTTGCTAGGACTACGGATAAATCAATCTAAAAGCAAGGTTATAATGATAGATATGTTAGAGCCACCAATAACCAACCCAATATCAGGAAAGTTTTGAACTGTAAAATTGTTGATAAATTTATATACCTGGACTCTTTAATTACAAATTTTGGAAATTGTGAGCTAGAAATACGTCGAAGGATAGAGATTGTCAATCATGCTGTCATGAAACTAACAAAAATTTGGCGCAATCGCAATATATCTAAAACAACAAAAATTCAACTCCTACATTCTCTAGTGTTTTCTATTTTACTGTTTACCACAGAGACATGGACGCTTAAAGAAAGAGACCACTCAGGACTGAAGGGGCTTGAGATGTGTTGTTATCGTAAACTACTGCATATACCACGGACTGCGCACTGAACCAATATTTCGATTCTGGAAAAACTAGGAGTAGCTAAAATCTATGAAAAAATTTTGCGATACTTTGGCCACAGAGCTAGGCGGAATTACGATATGAAGTTGCTAGTCATAGTTCATCTTGCGCTGACGATAGGAACCAGCGGAAGGACTTAGTGTCATTAGCAGTTACCACACCACACAAAAGGAGGAGGATATATATATATATATATATATATATATATATATATATATATATATATATATATATATATATATATATATATATATATATATATATACTATATATATATATATATATATATATATATATATATATATATATATATATATATATATATATATATATATATATATATAACTCGTATATATATATATATATATATATATATATATATATATATATATATATATATATATATATATATATATATATATATATATATATATATATATATATATATATATATATATATATATATATATATATATATATATATATATATATATATATATATATATATATATATATTTTATATATATATATATATATATATATATATATATATATATATATATGATATAACTTATATGTACATATATAGCGGGAAAGGGAGTTGCTAGGACTACGGATAAATCAATCTAAAACCAAGGTTATATATATATATATATATATATATATATATATATATATATATATATATATATATATATATGTATATATATGTATATATATGTATATATATGTATATATGTATGTATATATGTATGTATATATATATATATATATATATATATATATATATATATATATATATATATATATATATACAGTTTTAAAATATAGGGCATGAAGCTAATTCTGTAAGAATTTATAGATGTTAATTTGCTTTTCTTTCTTTCTCTAGAGTAACTTCCGGAGTCTCTGCCGCCCAATCAGACTACATACACTATAAGCGTAAATGCCTCGATTTTGAATTGCATCGGAGACTTTTTAAAAATTGCATGATTCAATTAGAATCGGTAGTAAAAGTGAAAGGTTGGCTTTCTGACGTAGAAGAATATCAAAGATGTGAATGTTGCCACCTCGAATATTATGAATTTTCGGCATACATGGCAAGAATTGAAAAGGAAGATGTGCAATGTGATGACGCAGTTAAATCAAAGGTACTCGCAAACCAATATGATGGAGGTAGAACATTGGGTTTAGAAACTAATTCTTGCCCAACAAATCCATGTTTTTCCTTATCGTAGCCACCTGAAATTAATGCTATAAATTCTCCCGCAATTCAAGCTTCATGTGCAGAAGGAGAAGATGTAGGTCTTGGATTATTAACCCGCAGTATGTCATTTTCTTCTGATGATCCAGACAATAAATACCTTCATAATATGAATACCACATCACTGAGTAAAGTGTAACATCAAATACCGAGGAAGCCGGCCCTTCCAATTTCAAATTAGATGAATCCTGCCCAAGTTCATCGAAAAATAAACTTGTCTCAGCATTACACGGAATAAAAGAATTAGCAACTTTTAAAACGTCCACTGAAGAATGTCCATTGCTCCGATACGAGAAACTCAATGAAGATAAAAGTTCCGATTCTTCGGACAGTACAACGTTAAGAGCAAAGGTTCCAAGACTAAAATTTCCAGGGTTCTCTAGACTATTTAAATAGACGATTGGTTTTTATGAGAGGTTGTTAGGTCAGTGTTTCTCAACCTTTCAGTATTTGCGACTCAATTTTCAAACATATTTTTCATCGCGCCTCCCCCCCCCCCTCTCATACAATAACAATGCATGCAATAATAAGGTATTTTCATTATTTCGATGCTAAAGCTACACTATAACTTTAATTACAAACCATACAAACTACCAAAAATAAGTAAATTTATTCATATTTGGTAACAGATATCTGCTGCGTTGACAAAACTAGAATCGATGCCACTCTATTGCTCTCTGTCAGGTCCACCATATCGATAGCGGCTTCGCGAGCAGTTCCGAGTTGTCTCGAACATTCAGAAAGTCTGCCCAAAAGCATTAGCTTTCCGGGAAGTTGCGTGACAAATTGTTTTCAATTCAGCTTGATAAGGCAACAGATACCAATAAAGATGCTCATTTCATTGTTCGATTTTGTGTTGGTATGTCAGCACTATTTTTCTGCAAACCAATAGAACTCAAAGCAACATCACTTGCTATCTTAAATGATTTTATAAACGAGGCAAATATGGAGTGGAAAAATTGCGTCGGAATATGTACCGACGGTGCTCATTCAATGTCTGGAAGATTTCAAGGTCTACAAGCACTTATGAAACAAAAATCTCCACTGTGTGTGGACACATTGTATGATCCACAGAGAAGCTCTGGCTTCCAAAGAAATGAGTCCTGCTCTGAATATTGTGTTCACTACAGTTGTAATCGTAGTAAATTATATTAAAATGAGACCTCTAAAATCTAGAATTTTTCTGCACTTTGTAAAGACATGGGTGCCGAACATTCAGCGTTACTATTTTATTGTGAGGCATGATGGTTATCACGTGGAAAATATTTGCAACGTGTTTATGAATTAAGAAATGAAATCGCCATTTTTCTAGAAGAGGAAAACCGACCGGAAGCCGAGAAGTTTGGAGATAGTTTATCTGTGATGAAATCGAGAAACTTGGAATTGTGGAGCAGAAATGTAAAGCAATAAAACCTAGAAACATAAAAAGCTGAAGAACAACATGTGACGGTTGTTTTAGTAAGCATTGAAAATCATCTAACCATGTTGACAAAGAATTTTAAAAAGTATTTTCTTACTGACGATAACTTGGTAGCAAGTTACGAGTGGGTTAGGGATCCATTTCAAAATACTCCCGAAGGGCTCTCAACTTCCGAAGAAGAAATCTTCATAGACTTCACTGCAACCCGCGAAATCAAAAGACAGTTTAATAATAAGTCACTCTTTGAAGTTTGGGCAGGGGTGAATGATGACTTTTCTGCACTGAAAACAAGAGTATTTCGTTTACTATTACCACTTTCAACATCCTACCTTTGCGAAACCACATTTTTTGCGGTGGCTGCTTTGAAAACAAAATATAGATCTCAACTAAATATAGAAAAAGTACTCAGAGTGTCTATTTCTAATATTAAACCATCCTTCGAAAATTTTTGCTAAGCAATACAAGCCCAAGAGAGTCACTAATAATTATTAAATTTGTTTTTAATTTAGTATTGATACTAGTACAATCCTATTTATAGGTGTGTTATATCAGTGTAAATGTGTATTTTATTTTTTATTATGTCAGAATGTATTTTGTTTCGCTTTCCTTTCAATAAATTATATTAAATGTTATAATGAATGTTTTTAATAATAATTTCTTTTCGATACGCTCGCCCCCCCCCCCCAATAGTGTAATCACGCCCCCCTAGTGTGGCTCGCCCCACAGGTTGAGAAACGCTGTGTTAGATAGATTAGTGTTCCAATATAAAAAAATATGTGTACTAATTATGTTATCGAGTATTGGGTATTATATAATACGCTTAATGATAATTAGGTTTGCTAACTAGCTAAGAAAATTTGTTGTATGAATTTCGTAGACAGTAGTAGGGAGACGTTGCAGAGGCTCTTGCTCGTGCTGTAACATCGCGAATGTCGTTGGTAGATTATAACACAAAATTATTTATATCATTTGACATAAATGAATGTATATGAAGACGTGTTTTTTATATATACCTTAAAGATGTTATACCAAACTTCATAATTTTTTTCCTAACTTTCAAAGATATGCTTAACTAGGTTGAAAATAAAACATTTTTAACAATTTAAAATTAAAAGATACTTTCTAGCAGGGTTTTTCCACTGGCATAAAAAATTTGAATGGACATCTGCTCACTTACTAAAACATAATCAAATATGGTAGTCGCCTTCGTTTGCTGGTAGCCCTTTTTTAGTGATCATTGATTTTCTCTTTTGACTATATATAAATAAAAAGAGAAAATCGATGATCGCCATGGTAGCTATACTTGTGGTGAACGCGGCTGATCATTTGATTTGCTATATGACATGCTTGCCCTGAATTTTCTTAGTCAGTTAGCAAGTCTAGTGATACAGAAAATATAGCTATCGTTACAGAAAGACAAACACGTGGGACAAAATGTCGTCGCAAAAGGAAGCCGGCTGGCTACCGCCGGATCATTAAAATGTACCTCGCTGAGTTTTTTCAGATATACCGCGCATATTTTTCCTTATTATCGTTACATATAATCAACAACTTCTATTAGCGCTGCATCGCTGAGGAATCCGACGAGGCGCATTATAACGATCTAGCAGTAGCTAGCTGGCTTCATTTTGCAGAGACGTTGTATGCCACCGGTTACTCTTCCTGTAGCGATAGCTACGTTTTCTGTGCTAGTGATAACGGATTTAGATATAAGTCATCATGTTTGTCCTTTTTAATTTTACATTTTTGATATTTTTTAATATAGGGAAAATAATTTTGATACCTAGTTGAACCCAATTTCTAATTTAAGCATCGGTAATTTCTAATTGCAGAGGGTCGTGCTCGAGCAATACCACATATACTCTTGTTCATTATCTTATTCTACAAAATGAATACTTCGCAAACTTTAGTCAAGAAAAGGAATTAGGTATTTGATAAAACAAAGTAATATATCAAAATTTTTGAGTTATAACCTCAATTTGCTTAAAAAACCGGTACTAAAAATATTAAGAATTAAAAAATATACATAATAGGTATGCTAAGATGGTTTTTCATGGGCCTGCTTTTGCCACAGAAATTGTGCAATTTTTGAACAATATTTTATACTTAGAAATAATTTATTAGCTTTAAGTGTCCAAATATTACCAACTGTTCCACTTGTCTATCATTATATTTTATGATCAGTTTCTTGACAATACATTATGATAAGAAACCAAATTATATATAATAGGAATATTATATACGCATGTTTTTGTCGAAGATCATTATACCAGGTTCAATTATAGTTGAATGAGTAGTGAATTAAATTCAATATAATACTACCAAATCAACAAAAATACAAAAAAACAATACCTTTTCGTGTTAGTTGTTTTTTTTCATGGGAAACACAGTCCTGGGCAAATTATTCCAAAGGGTTGATGTTCTCCATATAAAAGACTGCTTGAAAAGCGTTGTACGAGAGTAACAAGCTGAACCTTAAACGGATGTGAAGTATTAGCGCGACGTGCATTTCTGTCATGCACCGCTCTGGGAGGAATTAAGCGGGCTACATCCTTCGAACACTTTCCATGAAAATACTTGTAGAATAGGCTCAAGTCACCAACTATTCTTCGATGTTTCAGCGAATCAAGGCCGCCGGTCAGTTCCGGGTCTCCAATCAGACGAACAGTTCTTCTCTGAATAGAATCCAACAAATGCAGTGTATGTTTGAGAGCGGAGCCCCAAACATGGGAGCAGTATTCCAGAGTTGGTCTAATTTGAACTTTGTAAAGACAGTTGTTGTGGAGTGTAAAGCTCTCTGATCCGAAATAGTATTTCCAACTTTTAAAAAGCTCTCGTTACTATGCCGCCTGCAACATGTTCATGCCAGGACATATTTGGTCCCAAATTAACGCCCAACAAATTGAGTGACGATGTTAGAGGAATGGAGTGCCCCGACATAACTATGCCGGGTTCAGCAACGTTAAATTTTTTAGAAAAAACTGCCGCCTGGGTTTTTGTAGCGTTAAATTCCACTTGGTTGCTGTCACCCCAAGATAGAATTTCTTCCAGGTCTTTGTTAAGTTGAACGACCTCCTGCTGTCTGCGGATATTCGTCTGAGTAGCCGATGTCCGAGCGTTCAAAGTGAATGAAGAAATAAGTACTGTCATCTACAAAGCTGTAGATTGGGTTCCCGGTCATTTCCCGTAGATCGTTATTGTAAATGAGAAAGAGAGTAGGGGACAATATGGAGCCTTGAGGCACACCGACGTTGCTGGTAAACGTGTTAGAAACAAATCCGTCTACTGCCACTCGTAAAGAACGCTCTCTGATGAAATGTGAGAGCCACAAACAGAACTTCTCAGACATAGCTTAGCCCGTCAGTCCGTCGTGCCAAACAAGGTCGAATGCCTTGGATATGTCAACAGTAACCGCTCGAGATTTTCCAGTGTTCAATTGCGTTGTTTCAAACATGTGTTACATAAGTCAGAAGATCTCCTGTTGATTTATGTTTACGGAAGCCATATTGGTGATCGCTAATAATACTGAATCGTTCAAGATATTTTAGAAGATGCTCATGATAACCTTTTCCATGACTTTCGATATTATTGAAAGCAGTGTGACTGGTCGGTAGTTATTTGGTAAGGTCTTCTTGCCTTTTTTAGGTATCGGCTGAACTGTGGCACATTTCCAGCAGGAAGGAAATATTCCCTTTCTATAAAATAGGTTGAAAAGTCTACAGAAAACTGGTGTTAGTTCCCTCGCACAGTTTTTGAGAACTATGGCATTTATTCCGTCAGCGCCAGAAGCTTTTTTGGTGTCTAGCTTCATTAAAATACGTTCTATGATACGCTGTCTGAAGACGATATCGGGCATCTTTGACTGCACTATGGGGTGGTGTTTTTCTTTGGAAATCGACAGTAGAATATAAAGCAAAGAGTTCAGCCAACAAATTCGCTTTCTCAGCAGGTGTCGTTGCAATAGAATTATCTGGCCGTGTGAGTGGTGGTATGGTGGATTTGATGAAATTTTAACTAATTGCCTTAGCGACTGACCAAAACGATCTGGAATTGTTGGGACAAGCGAGAAGTTTGTTTCTAATTCGTTGATTGTGCCTGCTTGGTTTCGTCGATAATTTCTTTGAATCTGTTCCGGGCACGAACAAAGGTGTTACGAATTATGGTGTTAGGATTTTCACGCCATTGTCGGTAGGCACAATGTTTAGAAGCAACAGCGTTAAACAACTTCACACAGGCTAAGCCGATGCGATGGTATCACACCTGGCGATGCTGGTGAGATCTGGCCATCTACCATCTAGTTTGTTCTTTAAGTCGCCTTCTACGACAGGCAGAACGTACCGGGGAGATATTCTATCCTCGTCCTCCCACGGGGTACATCTTAATGGACCAAGAGCTAAAGGCAAAAAAAGTGACGTGGGCAATAGCAACTTGCCAGGTTCATCTGGGACAGAAACTGTTCACCTTTCAGATATTTTGGTCCGTCGCTACTGGCCCATTATCCAATAAGGCTCAGTTCGATTATACCATTTTTGGCGTGAACTGTAGCACCGTAGGCGTGGTGCAGTATCATTAGCTAGTTTAGTAGAACTTACACTCAATGATTTGCAGAAGTCGATGTTGGCTCGGGAGGCACGAGGGGCCCTTTTCTTGAGTCGAGTTTCTGTACCAGATGAACTGTCAAAGAAGCAAGTTGCTACTGTCTACGCCACTTTTTTTCCTGTAGCTCTTGGTCTATAAGTATGTTCTTAACACATACATATATTACATCAACAAATTTTATTTTTATTTACGCTTGCTTATATATAAAGTATATAGTAGCAGGGGACAGTGGGTCAGGTAGTGAGAAATAGTATATATTCGCACTCTTATATACAAAAAACAAATGTTTTCGTAGTCAAATACATAATATTAAAATAATTAGCGAATTTTAAGAATTTTTGGGAAAATAACTTAAACTATCACACACAAAAGTGATGGACTAAGTTGAGAATGTGGAATCTTTGGCACAATGATACTATTCAGTATATATCACCACTACACCAAACACTTTATTTTTGCACTCGACGCGCGTTTCGCTAACAATGTTAGCTTCATCAGGAGCGATGATTGCAAAAATAAAGTGTTTGGTGTAGTGGTGATATATACTGAGTAGTAAAAAGTAATGAAGTAAGATTACTATCTTAAAATATAAAAGCATTTAGGTTAAATAATGAAGCTCGACAAACTACTGAAAAAAATTTCGTTACATCACTAAAATTCGAGGTACTGAAAAACCTCTTGAAGAGCAATCATTTACATCACATTTGTAATAAGTGTTAAGTTCAAATCTTGCCTATAACACACATCACATTTGTAATAAGTGGTGAGTTTAAACTTTGCTTATGACGGTAGCTAAATCATAATTTAAGGATAAAATTACATGTTATTGCAATTTTTCACCTGAATCTTCAAAAATCCTTTTTAAAGACACTCCCAGGTTTATACTTATATACGCTGTCCATTGAAAAGATGTTGTACTATTAGAGTTTTGTGAATACTAAAACTTACTACAATTACTTTTTTACGACAGCAGTCACCTACCTGAGTGTAGGGTGTATCTTTCTCCCCCACCCTGTCTTACCAACTTTATATGTGTGTGTTCACAAGACAGTGATAATTCCACGGTAGAGTACCTTATTATTTTATC
This sequence comes from Pachyrhynchus sulphureomaculatus, assembly GCA_019049505.1. Taxonomy (NCBI): domain Eukaryota; kingdom Metazoa; phylum Arthropoda; class Insecta; order Coleoptera; family Curculionidae; genus Pachyrhynchus; species Pachyrhynchus sulphureomaculatus. The sequence continues at coordinate 33,396,251 of CM032450.1, forward strand.
TAAAATAAATTTATTAGTTACTATTTTACAGTATTATTTTTATTTATGTAGTTAGCAGAAAAGTATTATCATTATTATTATTATTATTATATCAATTTTATAAATATATTATCCATTATCTTTATTTTTGTTAATCTCAGTATTTAAATAAATATTGAAAAAATGTATATTTCTCATTCCTAGGAATTTTTTCCCTTACTAACAAAAAGATCTTAATATTTTTAACAATTGAAGGCATAACTTACACAAGGCAAATGGTCGTATACCAAATGTATGTCAAAGTGAATTAATTTAACCAGTACTTTGCAACAAGTACTTCTAAAATAAGTACTGTATTTGGTTTTCTCATAGTATGAAAAACTTCCAATATTTTAAAAAATATTGATCAGAAAAAATGTGATAAGAGGAAGAGTTTCAACGCTGTTTACAACTGAAATCTTATGTCTATTGTGACCCTCTAACCCCTCCCCTACTGATTTATCCCTTACATCTTTAACTAATTGAAAATATTTTGAAAATAACACAATTTTTAGATGTATTTATATTAAGCCACTAGAAATGGACGTATAACATAACATATTCGAAGAAAACCTCTAACCTCTTTCTCCGCCTCATTAACTTTGTTCATTTAAATGAAAATAATGAAAAAAATTACACAATTTTCAAACTTCTTCACTTCAAGTATTAAACAAAAGTATTGTGTGTATGATATCTAATTTTTAAGTACTGGTATCTCTGTGTTTCATATTACTGTGATTTTGGGTTAACAGTTTGGGTCTTCTTCGAATAATTTTGGATAATGAAATCAATATTTTCCATCATTAATTTTACTATGGAGATTTTATATTGTTTATAAAGAGCTTAAGCGAAAACGGTTAGAGGAATTGCTGAGTATATATTGTGTCATAAATCCATTTAGGAGTTAAATTTCGGATCGCGATGTATATACACGTGAATCGAACGCCTGGCAATAGTCAACTCATTCAACGAGCATTATCACGGTAGTGTTTCGATCTATTTAATTATTTTGTCGATTACAAACGAGAGGGACTAGAAATGAAGCAGAGTGTAATGTTAGATTAAGACAATAAGTAAAAAAATTTGAAGATTCATGAGAATAATTTTGTGAAATTGTATGAAGCTAACGAAACGATAAGCGACGACCTTGATCATTTTACTGTTTACGGTGATAAGAGATATAAAAAACAATTTTTTTTCTTTTTCTCCCGTGTTTGAAAATGGAATATACGGGGAACACACGTAAAGTTTTTATAACAGAAAGATGATTATACCTCAGGAGACTCGAAAAGAGGAAGAGTCGAAGAAAAAGAAGAGCCAATGGGATTATTCAAGAAGAGTAAAAAGCTGATAAGAACACCACAGAAAGAAAAAAACGAAAGAGTAGATAAGATAGACAATTTGATAGAAATGACCAGAGAGCTAATGTCAGATATAAAGGATATAAAACAAGATCAGAAGAGATACCAACAAGAGCTGAAGAAACTAACAAAGGAGAATGAAGTATTGAAAAAGGAAAATAAGATAATTAGAGAGAATATGAGAAGTATTGATTTGAAAATGAGTAGACTGGAAAAAGATAACATAAGAAATAATATTGTAATATCGGGAGTGAGATTTAAAGCGAATAGCCAACCAGATCTGAAAATGGGTGTAGAACGTTTTATGGAGAGGAGTAGGGACACAAAAGTGCAGATTAAAGATGTGATAAAAATAGGAGCGACTATATACAAGATAGAACTTGGAAACACGGGAGATAATAATAATAATCGAAGGGGGGGTCCCACCTCCCACTCCACCCCCGGTCCTCGAAGAGTGCCCCGGGGGTACCCCCGCGACAAATCTTAAATGTAATTGCCATGAACGAATGTATTCCCTTCGATTATCATCATCTTTACACCCTGTTTTAAAACATGGGTTGGTATTTATTCGAGAGATGCCCACCCTAAGTGTTGGGTTATACTAACCCAGGGGATACCTGTCAGCTTCCCGTTAAAAGCTTTTGACTTGTTACGCGCTTGAAAATATAATAATTAAAATCCTTCAGAGCTTGAGTATCGTCAGAAAAAGGAGCAATGCGCAGCTCTCGCATAAATTTCCTCCTCTTTATTTAACAAAATTTACAAATATTTATCCTTTTATCCTAAATTACATTGTATGTTTGGGTTCAACTAAAAAAGATTTAATTCCTAAACTTTTTCGTTTCAGGCCATCAACGCTGCTCGCTCTCGTCGTGTTATTCGATCGTGAAGTTCTCCAACAGTTCCAGCTTCTTTTCTTTGCACAACTTCAACATTATTCTACTCGGTTCCCATTCGCTGTCTAATAATCTTTCGATTTCTAGCGCTTCATTAATGTCGGAAATTTCGGCGTTTTCTTCGATTTCTTCGTCCGCCTCCGTTTCTCCTGCAGAGAGAGAACATGAGAAGTATGGACTTGAAGATGAGTAAACTGGAAAAAGACAACGTAAGGAATAATATTGTAATATCGGAAATGAGATTTGAAGCGAATAGCCGACCAGATCTGAAAATGGGTGTAGAACATTTTATAGAGAGGAGTATGGACACAAAAGTACAGATTAAAGATGTGATAAAAATAGGAGCGACTATATACAGGATAGAACTTGGAAACACGGGAGATAAGGAAGCTGTAATGAAAAATAAAAAAAAACTCAGAAATCTCAGAGAGAGAGAGTTTATATAAACAACGACTTAACAAAAGATGAACGGGCAACTCAAAAGAAATTGAAGCATATAGCAGAAAACGAGAGAAGGAATGGAAAAAGGGTAAAAATAGGATATCAGAAAATCGTAATCGAAGGAAGAGAATATAAATGGGACATTGAGGAAGAAAAACTAAAGAACAAACAAAGAATACTACGATCATGAAGTCAAAAAACTGAGAATAAGAAGAAGAGAGATAAGTAGATTGACGACAGATTGGACTAGTAAAATGAATACAAATAAGAAGATAATCAAAGAAATAGATAAGAACAAAGAAATGGGAAATAATTATCGCGTTTTTAGATTGAGAACACGGAACAAAAGGGGTATAAACGGAAAAGAGGATAAACTGACAGAAGAACAACAAATGCACTATGTAGGAATCACTGAAACAGAAAGGAAAGGAAATGGATGCAAAAAAATAGAAGGGAGAGCATACAAAAATCAACATAGAGACGTAATACCGGAACAAGATATAGGACGCATACAAACAAAAGAAACTAAGACAGAAGAAACAAAAGAGGCAATCGGCAATTTAAACAAGATGGAAAGATATAGAAGGAAATATGGAAAAGATAGATATAGAATAACTCAACTCCACGGGCCTTACACTTCTCAAGGGATAGAAACGCATAAGGATTAAGTAAGTAAGTAAGTAAGTTAATCCATTTTAGTGCTCTTGGAGAGAGATAGAGCCTTATTTTATTATTTTCCTTTATTTATGGGGTTAGAAGAATTCTTAAATATATATCGTGTCATGCATTCTTTTCCGAGCTTTTGTAGCAGATAAATCTAGAAATTATATTATTCTTTCATTATTTTCTCTATTTTCTATATTAAAATCAAAAATATAAGAAGTTTAAGATATAGGAAGTGTGATTATGAGTGACCTCCAAAAAGTCGTAAGCATTATTACTCTTTTCATTTGAAATGTTCAAATGTAAGCATCCACTCATGTAAAAGGTTCCAAAAATTTTTAATCGAAATCTCACCTTAGGATATTATTTCTTTCTGTAAAATAACGGACAGTTATGATTATTTTTTAGTATGAGAAACTCAAATCCAAAATTTATTTCACAATTTGTATTTGGAATTTTACTTTAGTTCTACGACTAAAACTAAATAAAATTTAATGGGCAACCCCAAGGAAACATCTTAATCGGGTATATTAAAATTTTTTTCTTCATTGGCTGGAATAATGCCAAATCTCAAAAAAAAGTAGTTGAGAAATCTATGTTTAAGTATTAATTTTGTATTAGATGTTTAAAATTAAAAATAACTCTCTATGATATTGCTTCGACTTTCCATTGTATTTATTTTCGTTGTGCTTAGTGAGCTTTAAACGACTAGAAATTTCAAAATTGTAGCCCTGCTCGACCTAACACAAGACTGGCTATCCGAAGTTTTCATTATTAAGGCAACTTTAATGGTAAGTACAATTTACAAAATTAGCCTTTAGCCTGAACTTTTAACCGCATAAATAAAAAATGTCTGTTTCAACCTTAAATATAATAGCTCCTTACTAAAACGGAGTCCCCATATTTTTGTTCACTTTGTCATACATTCTTGGTACTAAATTTTTCATCTAATGTTTTCATTTTGTTTATGGCGGTTGCTTTTTTTCTTATTGTAATGGTTTAGGAAGGGACGCTTTCCGTAAATAAATTATTATATAAGTCTCAAGTGGTGTAGGGAGACTTCTGGTCACGAAATATGTTTAGGTGCGCGTCATTTCGAAATTTACTAAAAGAAAAGAAAAAAGCTTCCTTAAATAAAACATACACCGAAAAATAAAGGTTTAAATGAGCAATGAATTAACAATAAATTCATGTCATTAAGTATGTAAAATTGTGCTTGTGTTAAACTAATCAAAGGCTATTAAAAATATGTACAAGAATATTCCTGGTTATATTTTAAATCCGTGTAATTTTGCACCAATTCTTGAAAATTAAAATAAACCAGAAATAACGGTGAAGTTCTTTATTAACATAAAACTCTACACAAAAGCAAATGGCACACAAATTTATGTTCAGATTGCTTGTTTTAATAAGTGTTTAGCCAAACCTGTTTTCAAATATTAAAACGGTATATTCCAAATAAATAATAACCGACCAAATACAAGTCGGACTTGCGCAATTAGTGTTCCGTACGTTGATTGCTTTTAAAATAAAATTTTTTTAATCATTACTGAAAACTGATGACCTTGATTTTTTTTTTATGCCAGATAAATTATTAAAGGTAATGTACTCGTGATAATTTTCGTTCAGTCTACACCCCGTGGGGAATATTCCAGAATTTTTTCAAAATTTTTTGACCAGTACTTTTTGAGATAAGAGGGAAAGGCAGCGATTTTTTGCAATTTTTTAAAAATATGCGCAAGCATTACATTAGATATATTTTTGAACTCGTGGTTTTACAAGCTTTCAGTTGACACCCCCTCGATGACCTGAAAAAAAAAAAATTTTCACCTCCGATTTCACCACCCAAAACTGTGTGACCTTAAGTCAAAATTTAACTTCTAAAACTACACCGCTCTGATGAAGCTATTAATTAGTGTCAAATTTCTATGTCCAATAGTTACGAAGAAAATCGGGTGTGACAAACGGACAGACGAACAGACGGATATGCGGACATACGGACAGACGGACAGACAGACAGACAGACAGACAGACAGACAGACGAGCAGACAGACACCGAAGGGATCTACGGAACACTAAAAATAGTATCATTAATAAGACAAAAACGTGACGAAATAAGTTTATAACAAATGACTTATTAATTAATAATTAGTGAAAAATGAAAAACTAAAAACAGTACTTAAAACTGTATTGAAAATCATAGAAAAAATTACCTTAATTTTCTGTAGAGAAAAATTAAAGACAACTGGACTTAAGCGGTAATAATATGTAATATTATAATTTTTTTATGGGTCTAGCACACGTGCTACAGGGAAGTCCCTAAAGCGCTCCAGGAGTGGCATGTGTGCGGAAAAAGCGATTCACGTTGTTCTTGAATCGCTGTAAATTGTACTCGGTGGGAAACACAGCCCTGGGCAAATTATTCCAACGATATGATGTTCTCCATATAAAAGACTATTTGAAAAGAGTTGTACGCGGAGTAACAAGCTGAACCTCATAAGGATGTGAAGTATTAGCGCGACATGTATTTCTAACATGCACCGCTCTGGGAGGAATTAAGCCGGCTACATCCTTCTTTCCATGAAAATACTTGTAGAAAAGACTCAAGTCGCCAACCGTTCTTCGATGTTCCAGCGAATGAAGGCCGCCGGTCATGTCCGGGTCTCCAATCAGACGAATAGCTCTTCTCTGAACAGAATCCAACAAATGCAGTGTGTGTTTGGGAGCGGAGCCTCAAACATGGGAGCAGTCCATAGTTGGGCGAATTTGAGCTTTGTAAAGAATTAACAGTTGTAGTGGAGTGTAAAGCTTTGGGGTTCGAAATAATATTCCCAACTTTTGAGAAGCTCTCCTTGTTATGCCTGTAACATGTTCATGCCAGTACATATTTGCTCCCAAATTAACGCCCAATAAATTGAGGGACGAATACTTATATCATAAAATAAATGCCGACATGTGCGGTGCGACTGGCGGACTCATCTGACGCTGGTATTTTGAAGCAGCCGTTGAAGGAATTTTTTAGTCTTGTTTGTGTTGGTAGGATGGTGGTACTGTCCCATAATATTTACACATACGCGCACTTTTACACCTTAAGACGGTATTTCTTAATAATTTTTATTTAATTTAAATTGTTAGCTATGATTTATGTAATTATATTTGGATTGTTGTACTTCAAAGTAAATATTCCCAAAAATATTTTTCAGATTAAGGTTAGTGTTCTCCGGTTTCGTCTTAGTATAGTAATAGGCTAGTTATACTAATTTTTATTTTTTTATTGTTAATTGAAAACGTACAGTTTTAAAATTAAATTGGATTGGGGGCCATTTATTCCCCAAGTAGGTGAGTTATGCTATTAAGAACTCCTTGGTTCTCTGGTCTCTATCTAAAATTTAAAGGATTTCTTTTAATAATGGGATACCACATAAATATATGCATTTCATTTCGTATTTTTATGTAGCACAGAGCTGTGTATTGTTTTACATAATTTTGTGGAAAATTTACGTAAATGTTTGGAAGGTTACATAAGATTACATAAATAAATAAAGTTATAAATGAACCCAAGATTATCCCTGTGATTAGTTTTTACAGTGTAAGAGAAAATTTTAATTTGTATTCTCCTCATCTGACTCTCCTTTTCCCCTTTAATTAAAATTGCTATTTTTAATTAGTGTCACCCCTAAATTCCTTGTCGTTGAATACTTAACACCATAATGTCGCGTTACAATAATTTGTGAATGTCAATAAGGTGCTAGTAACTAATATCCTGACATATTACTCAAAGTCCAAAGGGTATATATTTGGTCTTGATTACCATCGGTATTTAATTTATACCCCTTTATTAATTAAAATGTCGACGTCATATTTCACATGCCCAAGTTTTGACCCTTCAGGGGTAGTTGGGATATCCGACATGATAAAGGGTTAGCCACTGGTCATTTACAATCAGGTTTATAAGCGGTTTACCGACATCAAGATCTCTGTTAAAACTTTTTATTGTTTAAATAGACAACTCTATTATAAATTGAAATTTCTGCAATAATGGACTCTTTTGTTGTAACTGATAATAGCATTTGAATTGTAAAACAACAAATTAGGGTTTAATAAAAATATCAAGAAACGGATACAAAGGAGTGGTAAACAGTACTTTGTACTCTTATTGGCCAGATAAAATGCAGTCTAGAACGAGTTTGGTTCCGTTGAATATCATCAGCTAGATGTAGGTCAGACAATATTGAGCGTTCTGCAATAATAACTAGGCAACACTGAAGTATTCTACGATGTTATTTGACGCAAGCGAACACAAGTTGACACGTCACTCGCGCCGGCAACAAGAAAAACTCCGAAAAAGAGACCAGATGATAAGTGACGTAAAAACGTGAATATTACACCAGTGCAACAGAAATACGAACTGATCATGGCGTTATTTCAACACCTGATATTCACCTTAATGTTTACACTTATCACTCGATGGCAAAAGATTCTATTTTATTTATTTCTTAATGCTGATAATTTTCCACCGTAACAGAAATTTGTTTGTTGCTTCAGAGTCTTTCATGTTGTTGCCATGGGTAGACAAGGCCGAGTTAACTTGTGTTCGCTGGAGTCGTATGATATTAAAATGTAAATATTTAGTGTTATTCTATCTCGGTTGCTAAATGTTCGATACTGTTTTACCTACATCTCGCCGATGGGATCTAATAGATCGAAACGTGTAGTAGATTGACACTTTGCTAGTGAGTAGCACACAAGAAGATCCGTTATTCTTGGCAAACTTATAGTTCCAAATATTTCGCGGTTTAGGCGTCTCTGTGTATCTGATTATTAGGATACTTCATGTCGAAAGCAGTTTATGACCGGAAGAACCTAACAGCGGATTTATGATGGCAGTGTAAGTCTCTGGATTGGTGGTTAAAAACAGATCAAGAAGACTGGCGAACTCCCCGTCTCGATCAGGGATGTGTTGGTTCGTCAATATGCCATTAAGCCACAACTGATTGAGGATGATTCAGCTTCACGACCTTGTTCGTCGGTGGTATTTGAATACTTAAGCCAGTTGATGTTGTGGACATTAAAGTTGCTCTAGATGGCAATTTCGGCATTTGGGTAGCTAATCTGTAAATGATCCATGATGATATACCATGTGGTTTTTGAGTCGTTATTTTTAACCACATAACATAAGTTTCGAGAATCCAGAGCCTTCTCTCATTGACAGGAGATGTTATCGATATTTAACTTGGGTTAAGGTTCAGATTAGATCAGTGATTCCCAAAGTGGTTCAGGTGGACCCCCAGGGGTCCACGGGAGACTCGACGGGGGTCTACGTTGGCGTGAAAAAAAAATGGGGGTTCACAAGTTGTAAGTGGGGGTCCACGAAAATTTATGTGGTTTCGATAGTAAAGAACAAAAATGTTGGCTTGGCTTTACCTATCAATGTAGACAGATAATACACTACTCAAAAAAATTAAGGGAGCAAAAAAAAATTCCAAATTTTTCGGTGATTTTTGACAGGCTGTATTTCGGTGAAAAATGGTCGTATTGAGACTTTAAAAAAAAAGCATTTTGAAACTTTAAGATTCTAATTTTCAGATTTTTTGGCTAAAATTTTTTAGGAGCTACGGTTCTCATGCAATCCTAACAGATAGCGCGAAAAAATAATATTGCAAATATTTTGCTTTTTTTTTGGTCCACGGGCTTGAAAAAAATGTTTTCAGTTAGGCCGGCATATGGATCAGATAGCCTGTTTATTTAGCATTAATTTCCTTGTTTTAAAACCTCCCTTAATTTTTTTGAGTAGTGTATTTTAAGAAGGTCAGCGACTGTTACTTGTAAAAACTTGCATATTCGATATTCAGTACAACGCGCGTCGAGACTTGCAAAGCGCCGCCCGCAACGCAACCCGCTCAGACGTGCAAAGGGACTAAATATGACTTGTGCTGTGCTTGCAATCTTGCATGAACTTGTTTGATTCTTCACCAATATAAATACGAATGCCAAGGACAAACGTTACTCATTTGTTTCCGGAATTTTGAAAAGAAAAGTGTGAGTGAATCGATGTCAGTGTTTGCCAGTGCCGGAAAGAGTAAGTACCTGCCTATTTGTTATTCATACTTTTATTTTATATTGTAATAATATTATATTTGTTATGTTTGCGTGTACTAGGTACGTAATAAAAATTAATTACTCAACAGGGCCATTATTCGATACCTCTTTAAAAGAATAGAAAGCCGAGAAAGATTGAACTTTTAGTACTTTTTATTATAAAATTATTTATTTATCCGACTGTGGTGATTCACTAAAAGAGAGATATATGATTGACCTGCATGTTTGTACATATTTCAGTGCCCTCGTCGTTGCTAATGCTAAATGACTAAAAATATTTTCATAAATTGTACGTGTCTTTATGTACCACTCGTAACGTACATCAAAGTAATAAATAAATCATTAAAATCGCGGAGTTTTGATGTCAAAATATTCTTTAAAAGTATTTTCTTCTCGAACTTACAGAAATGTATCAAAATATAACTAATCAAAAAATATTTTATATTACATTAAAATAGGTTCAGCCGTTTTGTGAAAACCTCTATACGGGTCTTAGCAGTTTATTGCTTTTAATAATTAAAATCAGTTTTGCCGCCGGAATTTTGGTTTTTTCATTGCAATAATTAATTAATCCTATTTTATTCTGTTAAAATAGCCATATCTTGTTAAAGTCGCCTTATGATTACTAAAACAAACATTTTTTTCTTTACAGGTAGGTAACTGATACGAAACATGGCTGAATCTAAGAAGAAATGTCAACAGTACAGTGTTGATTATTTGAAATTTGGTTTTCTTCCATCAAAGGCAGACAAACGATTGCCCATATGCCTTTTATGCAGCAAAGTTTTGAGCAATGACTCTATGAAACCATCGAAGCTTGAAGATCATCTAAGAAGGTGTCATCCTGATAAAATAGGTAAAGATTTAAAATATTTTTAAACATTGAAGGAAAAATATGAAAAGAGACCCACCGTGCACAGTATGTTCGCTTCAATGTCTCAAAGTAACGATGATGCGTTGAATACCCGTTTATTTGCACAATTGTGCAACGAAAATGATGAAGACTTCCAACGATTGCTCTTACATACTGAAGTACGCTGGTTGTCGAAAGGTGCATGTTTAACAAGATTTTACTCACTTTTTGAATCAGTTTTAGAGTTTCTGGAAAGTAAAGATCCAGATTTAAAAGAAAACCTGATCAAATTGAAAGCAGACATCGCGTATTTGACAGATTTGTTCAAAAAATTTAATGACATTAACTTGCAGTTACAAGGGGACAGCCTAAATTTAATAAAAACAAAGGGTGTAATTTCGGCTTTTCTTGGAAAATTGAAATTTATGAAGCAAAATATTAGTCGGCGCGAATTCTCCCAGTTTCAAAACTTGTCACAGGCAGAAAGTCTTGATGAGGATATTCAAACATACGTTCAACATTTAAATGCCCTGCATGATGACTTCGAAAATAGATTTGAAGATATTCTGACGATGGAAATACCACCATGGATCATAAATCCATTTGATGAAACGGAAGTGGGGAATGTGGTATTATAAGAGGAGTTACTCGAGATTAGCACCAATGAGGAGCTGAAGGTGAAATTTAAAAAAGGCTATCAAACATTTGGCTGCAGGCAGAAATACCCGAAAAATATCCTGGCCTGTGGAGAAATTGCGAGAAAACTTTTAATAGCGTTTCCCTCGTCATACCTTTTCGAAAAAAGTTTTAGTGTCGTTACAAACCTATTAACAAAAAAGGAGCAGATTGAACATCACAGAACGGGGAGATTTGCGGTTATTCCTTACAAAACTGAAGCCAAATATTGATAATTTGCTGTCAATCCATCAAGTACATCCCTCCCATTAAAATTATGACTATTTTTTTTTTAATTGTTGATTTGCATTGTTGAAGTTACGGTACGTTATTAATGTTTAATTTTAATTCTATTAAGTCTGTAATCCTATTATTTTAATAAATAGAACACAAGAAAATATATTATTTTTCTTTTTATTTTACCACTCCGAATTTAGGGTTGGAACTCAGCCACGACGCAAATTTCCATCGTTAGATCTAATCTTCACATTTTTTGACGAGTTTTGGGAATATGGTAGAAATGTAGCAGCAGGGGTCCACCGAAACCAGTAAAATTTTGAAAGTGGTCTACGAGAAAAAAAAGTTTGCAACCTCTGGATTAGATCATTGATTTTTAAAGTTTTTGTAAAAGGTGTCCACCCTAGTCATTGATTTTTAATTTATTGCTTTGAGAAGGGCCCAAAACATTTGGAAGTTTACTAGAAGTGGTTCTTTTCATCTAGAGGCTTTTTATTCGTTCTTTTTATTTCCTCGTTAGTGTTCTCTTTGTTTTCTTAAAGAAGTGCTGGCTGCACGACTAGTTGTAAAATGCTGTACACAAGGATTAAGAGTAGAATTACTTATTGTAAATGTGACATTCATATAAAAAAATACACGAATTTAATTAGTAAATTATATATTATTTACCTATAAAGGGTTAATTACGAACAACAATATGCTTGCCATATATTTACGTTGAATTAAAATGGACAACCTATCTTAACAATTATCCCTTCTAAATAAATACCTGTCACTTCACCCCAATAACCTTTAGTATTAGCTGTGAAGATATTAATTAATTTATATCAAATTACGTCACTGCTTAAACCACATGAGACTTTGCCGGACAGAATTTATAGCCGTCGAACATTTGTGCTTTTAAACAAGCTTAAAGAATTTTTTTGAATAATGGTGTTTATTTGAAATGAATTAGTTAGCTAAATCAGACTGTAGACTGGGTACCCTCTAAGCTTGCTGTGTGCTTTTTCCAATGGCGCTATTAAATTTTCGGTAATTATTTAGGGGGTGTAGAGGTAAGTGTCCTTTACATAAAACCGGAAGGGTTAGCCGTCAGCCACCCCTCATAAAAAAGTTATTAGGGTTTAGAATTTTATTACATGAAATTCCTTAGAACGATGCAAAATCAAATATTTTTGATTCTAATTTTAGTTCTTGATGAAAAATGACCAATCTATACTGGTAGCAGACCCATCTTTAGCAGCAACACTACCTCCGAACCTCTTAAAAAAATAAATCCTTGAAGAGAGAAAGTGTAATATCACATCTCATGACTTTACTCCTAGATCTCCACCATCAATCACTCCCCTTTCGCCCTCAAACAACTAAATTGAATTCATCATATTTATTATCGCTACGCAATAATTTGTAGTTATACACTATCTATTCATAGAACTGACATAGAAAAATTGCACGTTTCAAGGCTAAAATTGCTAGAAAAAAGTTAAGGGGAAATGTAAACAAAGACCCCATTGTTTACATTCGTGTCTCATCTATTATTCAGCGATAATGACAAACTTATCACAATTATATATATTCTCGAAAATATAAATCGGCAATTTTAAATTTTGAATAAAACGAGAAGGGGGGCGAAAGGGGATCAAAGGCGGTCCAGATCCAGAGACAGAACCCCTGGTGAGATCTGGGAGGCAAAACCCTAGATATTTCTTGCCACTTTTTCTTTACCTCATTTAAAGGTTGATTTTTTTTTATGGGGCTGAGGGGCGAAACCGCCGCTAAAGAGGGGTGTAGAAGCATAGCTTCCAGTACAGGGTGAGTCAACGGTAGAATAAAGTTCTTATCTCCTTTGTTTCGAGAATGACGAAAAAATGTTACATACAATAGTTTTAGGGAATATTAAGGTGCACAGTTTAAAATTATTTTTGGGTATACAGGGTACTTCAAAAAAGGGTGGCCGGTATAACATATTTTTTTTTTTTAACGGAACATCCTATTTTCTAATTTATTTTTAAATTCTCCGTAAAATTTTATAACTTTTTTATTAATAATGTTATTTCCCTAAACCTAGTAGTTTTTCTAATATTTCAATTTAAAAAAAAAATACTAGTTTTCAGTTTTGCAAAAAATTGCCAGTAGCGCCATTGTTTCTGAAGGTGGATTACTCATAATTGGTGCGATCGTTCTATAGAGACGAAAAAAAAGATATATCTAAAGAAATTTGAGTTAGAAGCTACAGGGTGTTCAAAACAAATTTGTACATTTCAACTATTTTATTAAGTATGTCATATACCTATTTCTAATAGTTTTCGATTTATTTTGAATTTTTCAATTTTTACCCTTGTTTTTAATACACTTACGCTATTGTGAAAACATAAACAAATAGTTAATAATAATTTTAATATAGTTTAACTTAATTATTATGACGTAAAGGTGTTAAGTCACATGAGCGAGGGGCCACTGAATGAATCCATCCCTACCGATACAATTTTGTGGGTAACGATCGTTTAAAAATTCCCTAACTTCCCGGTGGTAATGAACAGGAGCTCGGTCTTGTTGAATCCACATTTGTTCCCTTTTAAAGTTGTCAACTTCTTCAAGAAGCTGGGTTAATTCGTTTTGCAAAAAATTTAGATATCTAGGCCCGTTAAGCGGTTCGCGGAAAAAATATGGATCAATATTTCGAAAATCTAATATTCCATTAAGCTACCAATGGTTTTAGTTTTGAACTTCCCGGACTCAAATTGGATTAACTGTTGAATAATAATGCATGTTATGGCTGTTAACTGCTCCATTACTGCGAAAAGTAGCCTCATCAGAAAACGTTATTTTGGATAAAAAATTTGGATCGGCCTCTATTGCTCCATTCATGGTGGTACAAAAAGTTTAGTCGTCGTTCAAAATCACGGTCTTGAAGTTCTTAGTGTAGTTCCAAATGAAAGGGATGATACTTGTATTTTTTCGTGGAGAGATTAGCCGTAGATTGGGACGTGTCAGATAAGTCAGCTAGTTGACGGCTGCTGACCTGGGGATTATCTTTAACATGAAGTAAAATCTCCATTTCTTTTTCCTCATTCTGATTTACTACTTTCTGTTTCGTATACTACCACTACCACTACCATTAAACCGTTCCAATAAGCACTAAAAAGATTTTCTAGATAGTATACGTCTATTAGGGTACTTCGCTCCGTAAAGCCTTACTGCCAGAAGACAATTTTTTCCCGCCTCGCCCAGTATATAAACCATATCAATTAATTCATTTTTAGGAAAATCCATAACTATTACCTTTATACGTCACTTACTACAACAAATTAAACTATTTTTACTTGCTTAATAGACATCTCAAAATTTGACAATGCCTACATTTTTGTCTTGTCTTGGCAACTATGATGTTATAGCGTAAGTGTATTAAAAATTGAAAAATTCAGAATAAATCGAAAACTATTAGAAATAGGTATATGACATACGTATCAATTATGAGTATTCCACCTTCAGAAACAATATGTTGAATAATATTTTTTTTACAAAAACTGAAAACTAGTATTTTTTTTTAAAAATTGAAATATTAGAAAAACTACTAGGTTTAGGTATATAACATTATTAATAAAAAACTTATAAAATTTTACGCAAAATTTAAAAATAAATTAGAAAATATGATGTTACATTTAAAAAAAACATATATTATATCGGCCACAGTATCCTGTGTATTCAAAAATAATTTTAAAACTGTGCACCTTGACATTCCCTAAAACTATTTTAGTTAACATTTTTTCGCCATTCCCGAAACAAATGAGATAATGAACTTTACTCTGTCGGTGACTCACCCTGTACAGACATGTAATTTGTCATAAATAAATATTTAAATCAAAAAATATTTGATTTTGCTGCGTCTCAAAACAGCTATTTTTATAAAGTTTCAACCCTTAATAACTTTTTTATGAGGGGTGACCCACGGCTAATACGAACGGGAATATGTTCGAGTGAACAACCTCTACAATCCCTAAAAATACCATAATCAAGTAAATAGTTACCAAATTTTCGAATAAATCGTGTAGTTGCTATCCTTTGGTTTCCTAGGTACACTAAGCTGGACTTAAACGTACTATGAATACCATAGCATTTGTGTGTTTTCTGGGGAAATGAAAAATTCATAACACTCCATCAAAATTGGCATTTATTTTCTAAAGATGACTGGTATTTGGAAAGTAAATGAAAAACAAAATCAATCATGACAAAATTTACCATGAATCCTGTTCCATTTCCAAGAAGATTTTAAATGATGGCCATCTTCTCGTTTAAATTTACCAATTAATTAAAAATTCACTATAATAGGATTTTTGTAGACACAATATTTTCGAGCTTTATAGAAAAATGAGCTTAAATGTATCAAAAAGAAAACTGACTCTAAACTTCAAGCGTCAAAAGTGAAGTCCCAAAAAATTTATTGGAAGGCGGAAACGACTGAAGCTTTACAAAACAAGATCTTGCGTTTTTCTATAGAACCATTTCACCGCTATTTCTAAACAGTTTCGATTTGTTGTGTTATATCTTTTTAGAACTGCTGATAATTTCTTAATGGGAACTGACAAAAAGAAAGTGAACAAAATAAAATATCATTTGTAAAAATAATCTGTTTAAATAAAAAAAGGAATTAATTGAATAAAATTATAAATAGTTTATTAAAAGTTCATTAATTTCTATGATTAATATTTTTGCGGACTTTTTTCTTTTCAATCAAATCTAAAAAAAAACAAAATTTTTAAGGAATTCCTGTTATGTCTGAGGTGCTCTTATTAACTTGTAAGGACTATTGACTACATATTAAAAAAAACTTAGACTCTGATTGCACCCAATTAAATTGAATACGTAAATCGTTTTGAACAGAACTTTACAATCAACACCGGTAGAAATAAGGCTCAATTAGTCTTCTCTTCGAGGTAAATTGACCAGGTAAGGTAGCAATTGCGAGCGTAATTCAAATTTAAAAATTCTGCTTGAAAGTCTTGAGTAAAATAAATGAATAGAGCTTGTTGCGTGTACAAATATCATGATCGTCATATTTGGTTAAACAAAATGACTGTAGCTGGCAAGTGGGAAAAGTTAATATAAAAATATTTTCGATAATAGAAGGAATATTGGTATATTTCTTTTCGATTTCTCCTGTATTGATTGAACAAGTAATGCTGATGTTTCGCAGATCATCGTGCCGGCTTCTTCAGAGCCTCTTTCCTCAACGCCTTTGATATTAGCGGTCTGGGAGAGCGGGATTTTATGTATGATCTGTTCTCAGACTGATGAGGGATAAACACTAAAGTTGTTGGGAAATTAATTGACTGATATTTTTTTAAAACTTACAAGACGACACCATCTTTCAACTTCCTATTGATATTTTTTTCACTTCCAGTAACACTGAGAATTTGGTAACATTTATGTAGAGCATAGCAAATGTAAGTTACAGATATGTAATATGGTAGTCATGCCATTTCTATAACATTTTCTGTCAATGCCACAGCCGCACAAATGCAGTGCATGTTTGGGAACAGAGCCACAAGCATGGGAGCAGTATTCCCTCGTTGGTCAAATTTGAGCTTTGTAAAGAATTAACAGTTGTTTTGAAGTGTAAAGCTTTCTAGGTCAAAATCGTGTTTCCAGCTTTCGAGAAGCTCTCTTTGTTATGCATGCGACATGTTCATGCCAAGACATATTTTGCCCAAGTTAATGCCGAGCAACTCGAGTGACGATGTTAAAGAAATGGAGTGTCCGTACATAACTATGTCGGGTTTCGCAACGTTCACTTTTTTAGAAAAAATTGCCGCCTGGGGTTTTGTAGCATTCAATTCTACTTAGCTATTGTCGCCCCGAGATACTGCATTAAATCTGCAAATATTTGCACCAAATGGACCGCATCTGCTACTGGCTTACGCAGATGACATCGATATCATGGAGAGAAAGCTAATTGAAGTGAGGAAAATGTTCATTAAAATTGAAAAGGAAACCAACAGAATGAGATTAAATATAAATGAAGAGAAGACCATACATGTGTATTAGTAGACAACTTGACAGAGACAGGCTTGGCCAGAATACAACGATTGGAGATTTATGTCTTCGAACGAGTGGACAGTTTCGAGTACCTGGGAACGACCCTAACAACAGACAACAGCATAACAGAAGAACTCAAAGGACGTATATAGAGTGCGAATAAAATATTTATTTTTCCTCAAATTGGTGTTCAATTCCCGGAACTTCTGAAGGTCGTCAAAAATAAATTTATAAAACTGTCGTTAGACTGGTTCCCCTATACTGATCAAAAAGCTGGACGATAACGAAACAAGTTGAAAATTAATGTGCTTCTGGAGGAAAACACTCAGAAAAATATTCGGACCATTACGGGTTAGGACAAATGCGGAATTAACGGAAGTACACAAAGACCTGGACGTGGTACAGGAAATCAAAACCCGAAGGTTAAGAAGGCTGGGTCACATAGAAAGACAGCCGGACCACAAATACACCCAGCTAGTGTGGAATAAGAAGACCACCGAGAAGACCGCTCTTGCGATGGAGGGACAACATAAAGTCGGATATGCGTACCATGGGTTTTGCGTATGACCCCCAAATGACTCAAGATCACGTGGAATGGGGACGGATTGTATACGCAGCCAAGACCCACCTAAGGTGGTAATGCTACCAGATGGATGGAGATAGAATTTCTTCCAAGTCTATTGTTGTTGAACGATGTCCTGCCGCCTGCGGATATTTGCATGAATCGTCGATGTTCGAACGTTCAAAGTGAATGCCGAAATAAGCATACTGTCACCTGCAAAGCTAAAGATTGAATTTCTGGTCCTTTCTAGCAGATCGTTAATGTAAATGAGAACGAAAGTTGGAGATAGTATGGAGTTTTGGGGCACACCGGCTGCTACTCGTAAAGCAGAGCTATCTGAGGAAACCCAAGAGCCATAAACAAAACCTTTCAGGCATACCATAATAGTGTAGCTTAGCTAACAATCCGTCATACTAAACACGATCAAATGCCTTCGATGTATCAAGTTTAACCGCTCGAGATTCTCCAAGTGTTTAATTGCGTTGTTTCAAATATGTGCTACATGAAGATCTTTTTTAGGTTGATGTTTGCTTATGAAAGTCATATTGATGATCGCTAATAATATTAAATCTTTCTAGTGTTTTTAAAAGATGCTGATTAACAGTCTTTTCCATAACAAACAATTACTTGTAAAATAAATACTGAAATGGATTTTCTTTCGCTATAGACATTTACAACCGAAATTTACCTGATCTTTTTCTCTATATCCCTTTCTGAAAAAATTGGAAACGATTTAAAAAATCCTCAAGTCCATCGACCCCAAAGAACACATATAACACAATCTACTCGAAGCAACCCCTCTCTCAGCACTTATCTTTCTTACTATTAACTACTATGCTCAAAATTTGTTTTTCATCTCAAAACAGAAACAGTAAAAATTCCCATAATAGTCTTCGCTTAGCAAGGAAAATAAAAAGCCACTAAAATATTATAACTGTATATAATATATAAATACTTTTTAATTCCTGTCTCCCTATACAACTCTATACGGAATAATTTCTTTCCTCTGTATCATACAGTCAAAGGAGTTTATCAATAGCTTATTTAATATTTAACTAATATCTATATATACATATATATATATATATATATATATATATATATATATATATATATATATATATATATATATATATATATATATATATATATATATATATCATATATATATATGATTATCGGGAATCGGTCTGGACTGTAAATAAAACTATTTTCTTCTTTAAAACTCAATATTTCGTTATCGTTTGATAACGTCTTCAGGAGTAACTACAAAATTAATACACCTATATTAAAACACTATTCTTTTTCGTAAAGGTATTAAAATATTGAAATATAAAACAGATTATTATGAAACAACGGAACAATTAATTAAAACACGTACGAAAATGTGAGTTTGTCCTCGAAACCGACACTCAACATCTCGATTTACTACAAAAAACTTAGAGTAAACAGCCTCGGTACATATGCACTGCCGTGAATTCCAAACGAACGGAAAAACAGCAACAGAAAAACGTCTTTAATTTACTTTATACTAAGACGTGGCATATCTTTAATTGTTATGAATGCTGTAAATGTAAATACAAACAAGCTTTAATGATTTAATAAAATTTTTAAAGAACAAAGGAGAAATATATATATATATATATATATATATATATATATATATATATATATATATATATATATATACGAGGCTGGTTTGAAAAGTCCGTGCAAAGTCCGAGAGATGGCACCACCGGCGCGTATCGAGTACATGTTTAGTTAGTAGCATCTCTTGAATGAACGCACACCAAGTTTCAGCCATATTGGTCTATTTCTTTGTGTTTGGCATTCGTATGAATCAAGGAAGTCGAGTGATTTTCAAGAAATGGACGAAAAAGAATTTCGTGTGGTGATTAAACATTACTTTATGAAAGGCAAAACGCCTCAGGAGACTAAAGAGAAGCTTGATAAACATTATGGTGACTCTGCACCTTCGATTGGAACAGTTTATAAGTGGTTTCAAAATTTTCGGACTGGCCATATAGGCACAAGTGACGCTGAACGTTCTGAACGGCCTGTGGAGGTTACGACTCCAGAAATCATTGATCAAATCCATGATATGGTGATGGATGACAGAAGAGTTAAGGTGCGTGAGATTGCTAGTGCTGTGGGCATCTCGACTGAACGGGTACATAATATTTTGCATAAACATTTGGACATGAGAAAGCTATCCGCAAGATGGGTGCCGCGATTGCTCACGCTTGACCAAAAACGGAATCGTGTGAAGTGTTGCAAGGATGGTTTGCAGCTGTTCCAGAAGAATCCGGAGGACTTTAAGCGTCGTTTCGTCACTGTGGATGAAACATGGATACATTACTATACTCCTGAGACCAAACAACAATCTAAACAATGGGTTACCAAGGGGGAATCTGCACCAAAAAAGGCGAAGACCGTTCCTTCGGCCGGAAAGGTTATGGCGACTGTCTTTTGGGATTCGCAAGGGATAATCCTCATCGACTATCTGGAAAATGGTAAAACTATTACAGGTGAATATTATTCATCGTTATTGAACCGTTTGAAAACCGAGCTGCAAGAAAAACGCCCGCGATTGGCCCACAAGAAAGTCCTTTTCCATCACGACAACGCACCAGAACACACCTCAGCAGTTGTGGTCGCAAAATTAATGGAAATAGGATTCCAACTCGTTTCACATCCCCCCTATTCTCCAGACTTGGCTCCCTCGGACTACTATTTGTTCCCCAATTTGAAGAAATGGCTGGCGGGACAAAGATTTTATTCAAACGAGGAGGTGATTGCAGATACTAATGGATATTTTGCAGACTTGGACAAATCCTATTATTCGGAAGGGATCAACAAACTAGAACATCGTTGGACGAAGTGTATAAGCCTAAAAGGAGACTATGTCGAAAAATAAAAAAGGTTTACCCCAAACACATAAGTAGTTTTTATTTTTGCACGGACTTTTCAAACCAGCCTCGTATATATATATATATATATATATATATATATATATATATATATATATATATATATATATATATATATATATATATATATATGTATATACTAAGTAAAAAATTGGTGAAGTATCCTTTCTACATAGTATTTCTGGTAAAATTGGGAATAATGAAAAAGCAAGAATATTGAAATAGAAGCATATTATGACATATGCGCAACCACCCTTCTAACCCTGTACCCTATTCCTTTCACCATATATATCTTTCACTATAAATAAGTTAAAAAAATTTTTTTTAATATTCCAACCAATAACCAGGAGAAATTCTCGTAATGATATAGAAACTATAAAATATTTAATAATTTCCCCCTCTTTTACCCTTTACTCCTGTTAATGTTGCAAATAGTAAAATAATAATGTAATATTTCGTTCTCTTGACTCAAAGAACTCTGAATAATACTTATAGCATAGTAAATACAAAATCACCTGTATAACTCCCTTCCGCACTTCTTATAGGTTGCATAATTATATATAGTAATTAAATAATTACATTTAAAAGTTGTTCATTATTGCAACCAAAAACTTGGAAAAATCCCATAATACTATTTAACCAATATAATATTTCCTCTCCACCCTTCCTGCATTAAAATTGAAAGAAATAAAAAAATAATCTAATTTTTGGATATTTACTTTACAAACCCTGGAAAATACCTACACCATGTATAGGAACCAATCTATCCACCCTTTAACGCTTTACATATTTAACCATAAATAATGTGCTTAAAATTTGTCCAGCACATCAACCAACAAACCTATAATTATTTAAAAAGGCTATGGAAATTATACAATATTAAACTACCCCCGTCCCTTCATCTCCTTTCTGGGTTAAACTTCAAAGCAATGAAAAAAAACCTCATTTTTAGATTTCAAAACTTCGAAAATTCAAAAAATGATACATGACACGAGATATAGGAAGCAACCCCCTCTAATCTCCTCCCCCACTGCTTTCTCCCCTTATATGTTTTACAATGAATATTTATGCATAAAATTTGTTGATTATTTAACAAAAAAAAAAACAGGAAAAAGTTCCAAATTACTATTAAAACCTATTGAAATTTATATTATATTCCAGAATTTTTCAAAATTTTTTGATCAGTACTTTTCGAGATAAGGGGGCACTTTTTTAAAAATAATACAAAGAAAAGTGTGCACAAGTATTACATTATATATTTTTGAACTCGTGTTTTTACAATCTTTCATTTGACACTGGATGACCTGGTAAAAAGACTTTTTTTTCACTTCCGATTTCACCCCCCAAAACTAACTCCTTAAGTCAGACAATCACAAGTGATCTTATAAGTATCTAATCGCGAATTTTCTAGTTTTATACGGCATAGTTTCGTAACTTTAGTTGATGTGCTTTATCAATATAAACCACTAATTTGCCACATTAGATCAGTTTTAAAGTTAGACCCTTTTGGTTTATCAGGCAGTTCAAATTTTATTGATGTCAAGTGAATGGTTGGTCCCATGTTATAAATCTTGCTTGTCATGCAATGACAAGACTAGTGTCAAAACTACAAGGTTTCCAATTTTACAACAAAGATTAAAAACATTTTTAAAAATACCGTAAGTATGAATGGGTTTTCACCTGCTATATTTTGTTTAGAAGTCTTGTCTTGATTTCATTTTTTATCTAAATTCTCGTTATAAGATTAATCGGGCACAACTCTCACAGCAGGGAGTTTCCTGTGATCATCTGGTAATTTTACTAAATCTTTAGTAATAAAAAATAAGTGTTTCTTCATTTTTTTTTTTATTGGTTTATTATTATATCAGTTCAGACGGAGATTATCCAGCATGGAAGGTATGGAAAAGACGAAGAAACCTAGTAGCTCTTATGGGATTTTTGGGATTCTTTGTCTCATACCTTATGAGAGTTAATTTAAGTATAGCTATCGTTGCTATGACGAGAAATAGATATGAGGAATCAGCAAATGGAACCATGAAAAATATCGTAAGTTAACTGAAAACGTATATGCTCTTTAAAATTTTTTTAAGCGCTTTAAAAGTTCAGCTTTTAAGATGGATGGGAAATTATTATTTATATTTGAAGCCGAAATACATACTGGCAGACAGATAACAGTCTTCAAATGGCTGGTTAAGCCCCGATATACAATAAGAAAATTAAATGGAAAATTAACTTGAAATGATGAGGAAATGTGATAAAATAGTAAAGGAAAAAGAACAAAAAATGTTGAAAAATCGTCTGCTGTAAGTACGAATACCAACTAAACGGGATTGATTCAGACGATATTTGGTGGAAATTCATAACTAAATGTTTTACAAAAAGGTAAAACAGTACTTAAATTTTTCCTAAATTTTTATTTTTAACACCATGACATGTTTCGCTGCACGACAGCTTGTTCTGATGATTTGTTACAAAATTTTGTGGGGCATAACAAACTATCCGAAGAAGCTTATGCCACTCCTTTTACCCTCTATGAAATTGATATCTCATTTGGTCCGAAAGTTATCGTGGCAATAGACAGACAGACCGACAAAAATGAGTGACTGTTTATCTTGATCTAGAAACTCTAAAATGTGAAGAAAAACAAAAATCTCGATGTGTGGATTTTTCACGAATCCTTTAGCAAGAAAATTAAAAAGTCGTAGATATTTTTATTTGCTCGCCCGTTTTCAGCGTTTGCAAAATTTAAAATCTATTAAGTTGGTTACCCTTTTATTTATTGTATTACAAATGAATCAATCAAAATCAATGTAATATAATGTGTCTATTTAACGTTAAAATCATGTTGAGATACAATTAAACACCTTTAATAAAATTTATATATTTTTCTCAACATATAAATGACGGTTGTCTAAAAAATACCAGGCAAAAACTCGCAATTGAGCAAGTGCTGTTAGAAAGAGGGTCGACATTTATCTAGAATTGTGGCTGCGAAGACCGGAAACGCTCACACACATACACACAATTCCTGGCTTTCGATTTAGTATATGACCAGAAAAATAGAATTTTACGTGGGAGTTTCTCATTTCTTTAAAAATCGCACCAAAATGGAATGCCACAATTGCAATAAAAACCTTTTCCTCGCCGGAATCCCTTTCCATTGTTGTCTTGTTAAAATCATGTGAACGAGAGTGTGAAAATGTGAACTCAGAAGAATCGTAAGAACCGTTAACGGATAAGGGCGTGCGAGGGCATAATAACGCACCCTGGTTTTTATTAAATTTTCGAATAATGCTCATCTTTTATTTATTACTTTTATTAAAAAATGGATGATATTTATGTCACTTGCCTTTCTAATAAAATTTTCCCAGTTGGCATTTCGTATTGTCGTTATATCGTATTTAAAATTCCTGTTTTTATTCAACGAAATATTCCTGTAAAGCCGCGAGTTTTGGGCAAATATTTTTTACTATGGGGTTGTCTTATAATTCAATAATGGTGAAAAATTTAAGATTTTTCAGCGAACTTATTAACATTCAGCTACATTGGATACAACTAATATGTCTGATTTTTTAATATTTTCTTAAAAATTGATTTTAACAGAAATTTGTCTATTCATCTACCGCCTCTTCTCTACCTATTATACTCTTTATAGACTTAACTATGCTTAGGATTTGTTTACTATCTCAACAAGAAACAAGGGCAATTTATTGAGCCCCATCACCTCCAATACGTTTTCCTGAAGCGAATTACTTAAAAAGAATAGGTTAATTTCCAAGCTTAAGTAACAGGTAAGCTAAAATGTTTTTGGTCTGACCCATAGATGTCGCCCTTCTCAAAAAATTCATAAGATTTTTAGGAAGTACCAACCTTTAAACGATACGTGTGAAAATTTCATGACATTTCGACGATTAGTTTACAAGTTACAGTGGTTTTAGTGACGCTACTTTTGATATTTTCAAAACAATGGAAAAAATCGAATTTCGTGTCTTGATTAAATACTGTTTTTTTGATGGGAAAAAAGTACCGTTCAAGCAAAGCAATGGCTTGATAAGCGTCACAGGGACTCTGCCCCTGGAAAATGACTCATCATTTCTTGGTATGCTCAATTTAAACGCTATCGTACAGATTCAAATGAGGTGGTTACACCGGAAAACATAAAAAAATCCACAAAATTGTTTTGAATGACCGTAAAGTGAAATTGCGTGAGATAGCTGACATCCTAAGCATGTCAACAGAACGTATTGATCATATTTTGCATGAACATTTGGACATGAGAGAGCTCTGCTCGAAATGGGTACCGTTTGCTCACAGTAGACCAAAAACAACAACGTGTTGATAATTCTGAGCGCTGTTTGGACTTATTTAAGCGCAATAAAAAGAATTTTTCATGCGATATGTGATAATGGATGCAACATGGATCCACTACTACACGCCGGAATCAAATCGGCAGTCAGCTGAGTGGACAGCAGCTCGAAGCGACCAAAGACACAACAGTCGGCTGGGAAGGTTTTGGCC
Organism: Pachyrhynchus sulphureomaculatus; assembly: GCA_019049505.1. Classification (NCBI taxonomy): domain Eukaryota; kingdom Metazoa; phylum Arthropoda; class Insecta; order Coleoptera; family Curculionidae; genus Pachyrhynchus; species Pachyrhynchus sulphureomaculatus. The sequence goes on from CM032450.1 coordinate 33,421,540, forward strand.
TCTGTATTTTGGGACGAACATAGAATAATTTTCATCGACTATGCTGAGAAGGAAAAAATCATCAATAGCGAATGTTACATAAACTTATTGGTGCGTTTGAAAGTAGAAATCGCAAGAAAATGGCCCCAAATGAACAAGAAAAAAGTACTGTTTCATCAGGACAATACATCGTGTCACAAGTTAATGGTTACGATGGCAAAATTGCATGAATTGAAGTCCGAATTGACTCTTCATCCATCATATTTTCTAGATTTGGTCCTCAGGGACTAATATCTATTCAGAGACCTCAAAAATATGCTGGCAGGAAAGAGATTTGGCTTCAATGAAGAAGTTATCGCCGGAACTGAGGCCTATCTTGAAGGCAAAGACAAATCCTTCTACAAGAAAGGTATAGAAATGTTAGAAAAGCATTGGACTGATTGTGTCGCTCTTGAAGGAGACTGTGTTAATGAATAAAGTCAAATTTTTGCAAAAAATGTGTTTTAAGTAGATGGACCAAAAACTTTTCAGGCTACGTGTTAGTATATGTGTAATAAACTTAAAATAAATATCATGTTCCATTCAGAAGTTACTATGGCTATAGACAAAACACAGATAGATCGACAGAGCAATGGAAATTGAATATTATGTCCTTCGAGATTTGGGAACACTTAATCCTTAAATTTTTACTTCTTCTCGCCCTATAATCAAAGATTCTTTTTTAGTCTATTTACTTTCTTGTTGTTTTTACTCCCCAGCTGAAATCAGAAGGGCATTTGCACATTATGACGTAGACGTAGCTTTAGTTCTTCTCATCGAAAAGTAGAACCTTAACCTAACAATTTTATACTTTATTGGTGCTCAAGCTGACATATCGAGTTGGTTTTAATCTTGAACTTAGTCGCTTACCATCGAACGTACACAATATTGGTAAGTGACTAGGTCTTTACGATATTCACGTAGAACATAGTGATAAACATACTATTTAGTTTATCCACATTGAAATTTATTGACAATAATATTCCCGTTTAAGTGTTTTTATTTAATCGATTCTTAAAGGCATATACCTAGTCCTGGAGCCGAAAAAAAGCGTTTTTTTTTTAGGATTCTCTATTAGCGAAACTATTCATTATATAAATCAAGTATTTTATGTAATAATACGTAGCTTAGAATACAATTTGTCAAATTTTTATTAAAAAAAAAAAACGAAAAATGGCGGCGCTGTACGCGTTCTCCTGCGACCCCTTTTTTATGGAGCACTGTGGTGTGCACGATTACTGGGAGCTGGATCATCTGACATCAAAATTTCCAAAGAAATTAATTTACTAGAGAATTGATTTTGTCTTTGGACGAAGAATTTAAAAAAATTCATCAAATGGCACTGAGTTAACCAAAAAAGTTAAAAAATGAGGCTATCGCGTTTTATATTTTTGATAATCAAAAATGAAGATACTAATAAAATCGGAATTTCATCGTTCAAACAAAAGACTGATCCTCTAGCAAACTTTGAAAATTTTGATTTCAGTTGATCCAGCTCCCAGTAATTGTAAACACCGCAATGCTCCTTAAAAAGGGGGTCACAGAGGAACATGTACAGGGTGGTCCAAATTGGACACTTTTAAAGGAGATAGACGAAAACTGATGTCGGTGTTTAAAGCTCAATTTTTATGATAAACTCAATGGTGAAAACCGCATATCGATATCTAGTACCGTTTTAGATATACATACAGGTGTTTTTCAAAAATCTGCATTTTGGAAAAATGTTTGTAATTCTTTCCTATTGAAAATTTTTGATTTCTGTAAAAACATTCTCAAAGCACTTTTTCACGTGGATTTAAACAGTGTAAGTTACATTTTTTTACAACTAATATTTTAATAGTTATTGACGCAAAAATATATTTTTTAAATGGAATACCCTGTATATTTTTCTTTATCCGAATAGAGCTTTAAATTACCATTCTAAAAATATAGCACACTTTATATTTTGCTTAAATCTACTTCAAAATATAAAGGTTTTCAGTTTTTACGCGAGTTGCGGCCATATGGTTTAATTCAATTGTTTACTCGCAGTTGTCAAATTTTACTTCAGGATCAGTTATTGAATTGTCAAATAAATCGCAATGAAGTTTGAAAATTACGAAAAATTGGATATGATAATGTGTTTCATACAAACAGGAGAAAATTCGGAAGCGGCAAGTAATTTGCAGCACGAACGGTATCCAGAGAGGCGTCAACCCTTCAAGGATATATTCGCTCGATTGCGATATAACCTAGTTAATAGTGGCCAGTTTGAAAAGAAACGACCCAAAAATTATGCATTAAACAGGGATAAGGAGTTAGGAGTAGTTTTGGGAACTATCGGAAATAATCCCAACACTTCAACCCGACAGTTAAAGGAATCCACTGAACTACCAAGAACTAACGTAAGTCGTACTTTGAAGAAGCACAAAGTCAGGCCATATAGGACAGGAAAAGTTCATCACCTTAGAGACGGAGATTTGCAATGGCGTATGGATTTTTGCCAGTTATTTCTGGAGAATTGTAACTATGTTCCTAATCTTTCATTAAATTGCATTTGGACAGACGAAGCTTATGTAAGCAATGTTAATTTTTAACCGTTACAATTCTTATGTGTGGGCACAAGAAAATCCTCATTTAGTTGTGGAGCAAAGAAATCAAGGATTTGGATTTAATGTGTGGGTAGGAATTTTTCGAGGCCAGGTTATAGGTCCATTTATTTACGAATGAACACTCACCTCTCAGACATATTTAAAAATTTAAGGCAGCAAATAGAACCTCTTGTTGATGAACTGCCGTTAATGGACCTTAGAAATATATTTTTTCAACACGACGGGGCACCCCCTCAAACGCTACAGTTATCAGTAATTTTTTATCGGAAAATTTCGACAATAACTGGATAGCCAACCAAGGTCTGAACCGTTGCGTTGGCCGGTAAGGTCACCGGATTTAACACCCATGGACTTCTATCTTTGGGGAAGATTGAAAGACCTAATTTTTAAATTGCCGACAAACACCACGCAACAGTTTCAGAAGTCGCAGTGATACAAAGTTTTGCAGCTCTCACTCCTCTTGAACTAATCAACTCGGTAAGAAGTGCCCAGAAAAGGTGCCGCCTATGTGTAAATGAAACTGGTCGACATTTCGAACATCTTTTATAGAAAATTGTTTTGTTTTAGTTTGCTCTACTCGGAATAAATTGTTTTATTGTTGTTTTGTTTTATTTTCTACAGAGTTTAAAGTACTATAGCATTTAGTAAATTTCATTGTAGTTATGACTCTTAGAGGTACTTCTGGGATTTTTTTTACGATTTGACTGCTATCGGTAAACAATTGATATTGCCGCTCCGTCCAAAGCCTACTTCACAAAATGTGCATTTAAAACTCGCGTAAAAACTGAAAACCTTTATATTTTGAAGTAGATTTAAGCAAAATATAAAGTGTGCTATATTTTTAGAATGGTAATTTAAAGCTCTATTCGGATAAGGAAATATATATATATATATATATATATATATATATATATATATATATATATATATATATATATATATATATACATATATATTTAAAAAATATATTTTAATAATTATTAAAATATTAGTTGTAAAAAAATGTAAATTACACTGTTGAAATCCACGTGAAAAAGTGCTTTGAGAATATTTGTACAGAAATCAAGAATTTTCATTAGGAAAAGAATTACAAACATTTTTCCTAAATACAGATTTTGGAAAAACACCCTGTATATCTGAAACGGTCCTAGATATCGATATGTGGTTTTTACCATTGAGTTTATCATAAAAATTGAGCCTCAGACACCGACATCAGTTTTCGTCTTTCTCCTTTAGATACAGGGGTTTACCTTTAAAAGTGTCCAATTTGGACCACTCTGTACAGCGCCGTCATTTTTTATTTATTTTTTTAAATTAAAATTCCATTAAGCTATGTATTATTATATAAAATAACCACCTGATTTATCAAATGAATAGCTTTGCTAAAAAAATTCCTAAAAAAAAACGCTTAATCTTTCCTTTTCATGGGTAACTTATGATTGTCTATACAATTTCAAAGGCTATCTGTTGACACTTCCGGTTATTCAATTAATTAACAAATTAATAAAATCCTATAACTCAGGAACTCTAAGTTTTAGGCGAATCCAATTTAATATATTTTTAAATTACTATAATAATCAGTGGTCAAAAGGAAGTGAAACTAATTTTTAAAACCATATCAGTTTCAGAAAGGAAATATATTCTTGATATAAATCACCTCATATACCATATACCTGCCTCAAATAAATCTAGACACCTTAAATAATTTTTTACTCTTTGACATGGGTGCCATCCCTAAACTTGGAAACTAAAAGCATGAAAATTTCGCAAATATAGGCATCAATCAAGAAAAAATCCCGAGAGTATATAACATAATCATTCCAAAATTGAAATACTGAAATACGCGATGTGCATTCGGTGGTTTGCACTCGGCTATAAATCAGTAGCGTAGCAAAATGTTTTGAATTTAACAATTTGATGCTTTTTTGGGCTCGCTTCTATAAAATAAACTCTTAAAAAATACCTCTCCAGTTAGCAGAGATGCTACATTAGCTATTATAACACTTAAAACTTTGGTAAAATCTAGGTATGGTTTAGATGTCAGTTTCTCGAAAATGTGTTATTTTTTACAACAAAATACGAGGATGGGTTGAAAAGTTCGAGGCCTCACCAAAAAATAATTATAATATTTTTATTATATTAATAATATATTATAAGTTCATACTTTCTTTGGTTGTCACAGAGTAAAATTTTGTTGCTGTAGAATTTGTGGTTTTTAGGTTAAAACGAGTTTAGTGAGACCAGGAGCAGCGTTTCTGGAAAAAATTGAACAACATGCGGTCATCAAGTACCTGTTTAAAAAAAGATTAACACCAAAGGGGATCCACGATGATATGAAAACAACGCTAGGGGAATCTGTTTCGTCATATACCACTGTGAAAAAATGGGTTGCAGAATTTAAACGTGTACGAGAGAGCATCGAAGATGACCCTCACTCCGGCCGGCCCACGACGTTTACGACTGAAGAAAACATCGACAAAGTGTGTGATCTCATATTGAAAGACCGTAGATTAACCATCAGGGAGATTGCAGTCACTATGCATCTCGTATGAACGAACACAAAATATCATTGCCAAGGAACTCGGATTTTCTAAGGTTTCCGCTAGGTAGGTCCCCAGATTGCTTTCAGCTGAACAAAAACGAATTCGATTCACGATTTCTTGCGACTGTTTGGAGATGTTTGAGGCTGATTTGCAAGATTTTCTT